>OX451741.1:1369479973-1370079973 GCA_948472305.1 Vicia faba
CTCTTGTCCACCCTCCAAGGTAATTTTTTCTTAGAAAAGGACTTAATCCAATAATCTTGAAATATTATAAACCGTCTAAGAGTTTAGAAAAACATATTAGCCTTCTCAAGTATCCTGACTATTCACTCTAGCCACTTGAGGAATCAACTATAGACTAAGAGTTAGAAAATACCTTATCCCTCTCAAGTATCCTGACTATACCCTAGTCACTTGAGGAATACAATTCTCAAAAGAATTACAATCAAATAGTGTTTACAAAAGTGCTTCTGGAATAAGCAAATTACACCAATGTTAAGTACAAATTTTCTAACACAAATATGAGCAACAACTCTTGTGTTCAAACAAATAATAATAATAACAGAATATGAGCAACAACTTTTGTGTTTTTATATTTTCTTTTTCTTGTTTGATTTTTACAATGTTACTGTTCTTTCTTTCAAGTCTTGTATTTTTCAAATGAAACAGTTTATCCTTTATATAGGTGTTAGAGAGGTAAACAGTTATAGTAGTAGTACACACATCACTTTCATCTTACCATATGCCAATGGTAGAAAACGATCATGGGAGACAAAGAGTACACAGTACATCCATTTAAGTGGAATGTGTAATTTTATCTTTGTACTAACTCTTCTAGCACATGTTTCTGATGATCCAATCTTCTGATGAAAATACTTCTGATGAGAAGTGTTCTTTAGCTATAGAAGATTTCATCCTTTTGATCTTGTCTTCTGATAGACTATATGATGTAGAATAATGATGAGTCCAAAAGATCTAACTTTCCTTTGATCTTTTATTCTGATAAAACATTTATGATGTTGAGAAGATGATTGCATATTAAATGAAATATCCAAGTCTTCAAAATCTTGACTTTGTCTTCAGAATCAGAAGCAATAGCTTTTCTGACGAACAAAACATAACTTTTTATCTGGAAGTAAAATCTTTTCCTGGATGTGTTTAGAACCTTGACTTTGTCTTCAGAGTTATAAGCAACAGCTCCACTATCGAACAAATCTTGACTTCTGATCTTTGAAGCAAAAACTTGTTTCTGGTGCAATCTTCATTTCTGGTCTTGAAGAAGAAGCTCTAACATAAATCCTTTCTTCTAGAAACACTTGTGACTTTTGAAGCAACAACTTATTGGTAAGTTCACATTGAGATCCTTTTCTGGCACGCATTCATCATTCTTCAGAACAATTGGTATTTCTTTAGAACAACCTTTTAAGAAGGTTTATTACCCTTTCAAGTGGAAGACTTGATTAAGAATAAACTGAGATCAGTTTGTGGCTTATGACAAGGATAGTTGGGAGGTTTATTACCCTTTTCAAGTGGAAGACTTGATTAAGAAGAAACTGAGACCAGTTCGTGGCTTATGACTAGGATCGTGGGGAAGTTTGTTAAAGAAGAAACTGAGACTAGTTCGTGATTTGTGACCAAGATCGTGGGGAGGTTTGTTACCCTTTTATAGAAGTTGTTGATTCAAATAAAGATTTACTCATAAATTTAATGTTCAGTAAAGGTTTCTTTACCTCCCGTAAAGCTAATATCTTTACCTCTAACTTATCAAAAAAATAATCAACAACCTCAAGGTCCGAGAGATCCTCAAAGACAAAGAGCGCCTGAAAGAAGATTTGATCTCATTCCTAAGTCATATGCTCAGCTTCTCCCTCAGTTACTTGCTAATCAGTTGGTTCAACTACGTGAACTTGGTCCACCACCAAATGCTCTCCCTAGGGGGTATGACATTAATGCTCATTGTGAATTTCATTCTGGTTCCCCCGGCCACACGATTGAGAATTGTAGAACATTCAAATGTAAAGTTCATGACCTCCTCGATGCAAAGGCCATCAATTTCAACCTTGTTGGTCCCAATACTTAGAATAATCCCATACCTCCTCACCCAGGGGAAGTAGTCAATGTTATTGAAGAAGGTAGTGAATAGATTATGGTAACCAAGGTTGACGAGATCAAGATATCATTAAGAACTGTTAGAGAACATTTGTTGGAGCATGATGTGCTATAAGAACTCCATGATTTATGCTTAACATGTTCCTCTAAACCTGAAGAGTGTACTGGTTTGAAGATGGTTATCCAACAGCTAATGGATGAAGGAGTCCTACAAATAGAGAAGATATTGCGAGAAGAAGAGATTGATGTTTTGGAAATTCCCTATTATCCAAGAAGCTTTTCAGCAACACTAATTATCCCGTTGACAATTCAGGTTCCTACTACCCCAGTAATGATTCAAGCTCCCTCTACCCCCACAATAATTCAAGCTCTTATTCCTCCTACGAGTGACAACTTGAAGGAAGTTCTGTGGGAGTATAATGTGGTTTACATTCATGGGAAGAAGTAAGAGTGTCCTCCAGTGGTTGACAAGAGTATTAACAACATTGCAGAAACCAATAACATGACACGTAGTGGCCGAATCTTTTCTCCCCCACCACTGCCTCCCAAAGAAACTAACATTGATGCTCTAGCCAAGGCTAGGGGCAAGCAAGTGATTAATAATCAGCCCGAACCTTCTGTAGGACAAAAAGCAGAGCAGCTTTTGAGAATTCTTAAGCGAAGTGATTACTAAGTGGTGGATCAACTCTACCAGACGTCGTCCAAGATTTCTATCTTGTCTCTCCTTTTGTGTTCGGAGACCCACCACAATGCTCTACTGAATTTTTGTGTTACGCTCATGTTACCCAAGACATCTTTGTGGCCCAGTTTGAAAGAATCATCACCAATATTTTTGTGGGAAATTGTTTGGGTTTCTGTGATTATGAACTCCCAGTTGAAGGCAGAGCCTACAACAAAGCTCTGCATGTTTCTATGAAGTGTTTGGACACGGTTTTATCTCGAGTTCTAGTAGATACAGGTTCTTCACTCAATGTGATGCATAAGGCTACTCTGTTTAAGTTGAATATGCACGGGGTAATGATGAGGCCTTCCACTCTGAATGTTTGAGAGTTTGATGGTTCAAGAAGATTTGTGGATGAAGAAGTGGATTTGCCTGTCAAGATTGTTCCCCACACTTTCTTTTTATCATTCTATGTTATGGACATCCGCCCATCCTATAATTGCCTCTTGGATCGTCCATGGATCCACGTAGAAGAAGTTGTGACATCTACTCTTCATCAACGCCTAAGTTCATTGTAAATGACCAAGTGGTTGTCATTTATGGAGAAGAAGACATAGTGATTAACAATCTGACAACCTATCGTTATGTGGAAGTGGAAGGTGAGGTGCAGGAGTTTCCCTTTCAAGCTCTGGAGATTGTTACTATTGATAAGTTCTCCGTCATGGAATGTAAGAAGTCTAAAGCACCTCTGGCCTCTTTGAAGGATGCCAAAGCCCTTATAGAAGCTAGACCTCCACATGACAGTTGGGGAAAATTGATTGAAGTACCAGAGAAGAAAGATCGCTATGGTCTTGGGTATCATCCATCGCCCTCTGTGCAAGCTGGTTGGGTTCCTCTCAAAGGAAAGAAGGTTCCCCCAATTTATGAAGTGTTCGTCAGTGCTGGTATAAGAAAAGAAGGATAAGTGCTCTCCGTAGATGAGGAAGGTGACAATGAAGATGTTTCAAGATTTATCTATCAAGTTGCGCCGGACCAGGAGCTCAGCAATTGCACTGCTGTGGACATCCCTAAAGTTGTTTTCTTTTTTGTGTAATTTTTTGTTTCCATTTAAGTCATATGTCTTGCCCAAGGCATAGTGACAGCTTGTAGAAGGGGCCCCTTATGTTTCAATCTCCGTTTAACATTGAATGAAAAATCTCACTTTCGCATACAATTTTGTTCACTGTCTTTTCTTTTACTTTTAATTTTTCAAAATAAAAATGGCAATACTTTTCTTTTCATATTCTAAATATTTTCTTTCACTTTCTAAAAATAAAACATAAAATCATCAATCATGTGGATCCTTCTCGAACTCCATTGGAAATGATAATGCTATGGTTCCTTATATCCTTGAGAATTCAGTTGACCATGCTAACGAAGATAGTGGGGAAGATTGTGAAGTCCCTGAAGAACTAGCCAGGCTCTTTAGACAGGAAGAGAAGGTCATCCAGCCATATCAGGAAGAAACAAAAGTCATCAACCTCGGTACTGAAGAGGTAAAGAGAGAAGTCAGGATAGGTGTTGCTTTGCAAAGTGAAGAAAAGAAGGGGTTGATTGAGTTACTTCAAGAGTATGTTGACATCTTCGCCTGGTCGTATGAAGACAGGCCCAGTTTAGATACTGATATAGTGATGCAGAAATTGCCACTCAAGCATGAATGTCCTCCTATAAAGCAGAAGCCGTGAAGGACCAGACCCGGCATGGCCTTAAAGATCAAAGAAGTTCATAAACTACTTGATGCAGGTTTTTGATTCGTCATAAATTATCCTCCTTGGATTGCTAACATTTTGCCTATACCTAAGAAGGATGGTAAGGTACATATGTGTGTTGACTACCGAGACTTGAATAGAGAGAGCCCGAAGGAAGATTTCTCGTTGCCTAATATTGATGTATTGGTTGATAATACTGCTCAGTCTTCAGTGTTCTATTTCATGGATGGGTTCTCGGGCTACAATCAGATAAAGATGGCTCCTTGGGGTACCTTCTACTATAGGGTCATGCCTTTTGGTCTCAAAAAGGCTGGTGTGACATATTAACGAGCTATGGTGACTCTCTTTTACGACATGATTCATAAAGAGATCGAGGTGTATGTGGACAACATGATTGCGAAATCACAAACTGAGGAAGAACATTTGGTACATTTGCAGAAGTTGTTTGATTGTTTACAAAAGTTCAGGTTAAGGCTTAATACCAACAAGTGCACCTTTGGGATTCGATCGGGTAAGTTACTTGGTTTTATCGTGAGTCAATGAGGAATTTTAGTAGATCCAGACAAAGTGAGAGCAATACAGGATATGCCGGCACCGAAAAATGAAAAGGAAGTACGAGGTTTTATTTGAAGATTTAATTACATAGCCAGGTTCATCTCTCATCTTACTGTTACCTTTGAACCCGTCTTTAAATTGTTACGCAAGAATCAAGATGTCTGTTAGGATGAAAGTTGTCAAGATGCCTTCGATAAGATTAAACATTATCTTCAAGAACCACCAATACTCATACCACCATTTCCAGGGAGACCTCTCATTATGTATTTGACTGTGCTTGAAGGATCTATGGGTTGTGTGCTTGGACAACATGATGATACTGGACGAAAAGAACACACCATCTATTACCTAAGCAAGAAGTTTACTGATTGTGAATCAAGGTATTCCATACTTGAGAAGACTTATTGTCCTCTTACATGGGCAGCTCGACGTTTGAGGCAGTATATGTTGACACATTCTACACTTCTGATATCTAAGATGGATCCGATAAAGTACATATTTGAGAAACCAACACTTACAAGGAGGTTGGCTCGGTGGAAAATGCTCTTGTCTGAGTATGACATCTAGTACGTCACACAAAAGGCTATCAAAGGTAGCATTCTTGCTGATCATCTTGCTCACCAGCCATTGGAAGAGTATCAGTCCATAAAGTTCGATTTTCCAGATGAGGATGTTATGAAACTTGATGATAAAGAAGGACCCAAACTAGGGGAGCGATGGACTCTCACATTTGATGGTGCATCAAATGCTATGGGCCATGGCATTGGGGCAGTTTTGACCTCTCCACGCAACACTCACATACCTTTCACGGCCAGGTTATGTTTTGATTGTACGAATAATGTTACCGAATATGAAGCTTGTGTGAAGGGTCTTGAAGCAGTCATTGATTTGAAGATCAAGATTCTTGAAGTTTATAGGGACTCTGCCTTAGTGATATATCAAGTACGAGGTGATTGGGATACACCACACCCTAATTTAGTTCCATATTGAGATTACATATTAGAGTTGTTGCACGATTTCGATGAGGTCACCTTTGAGCACATTCCTAGAGAAGAAAATCAACTGGAAGATGCTCTGGATGCTTTAGCAGCAATGTTCAAAGTCATTTAACTGAATCATGCACCCAATATAAGAATTTGTCATTACAAGGAGTCAGCACACATTTTCCCTACTAATTGTCTCACAACTGACGATGTATCGGGCGAAAAGCCGTGGTACTTCGACATCAAAAGATATCTTGAGAAGCAAGAGTACCCTGAGGGTGCTACACTTTTTGATAAGCGGACACTTAGAAGGTTGGCATCTAAGTTTTTAATGTTAGGAGATGTTCTGTACAAGAGAAACTATGATTCGGTTCTGCTCATATGCGTGGATAGACACGAAGCAAAATCCATTATACAAGAAATACACGAGGGCTCTTTTGGGACTCATGCTAATGGACATTCCATGGCCAAGAAAATCCTACGAGCAGGTTATTTCTGGATGACAATGAAAAGCTATTGTTGTGTATACGCAAAGATGTGCCCCAAATCTCAGGTTTATGCATACAGGATACATGTTTCTCCCACTCCTTTGAATGTGATGACTTCACCATGGCCCTTTGCAATGTGGGGAATTGATATGATTGGACGCATTGAGCCGAGTGCTTCAAATGGACACATGTTTATTCTCGTTGCTATTGACTACTTTACCAAGTGGGTAGAAGGGTCTTTGTACAAGAATGTTACCAAGCAAGTTGTTACCCGCTTCATCAAAAGAGAAATCATATGCTGGTATGGAACTCCTAACAAGATAATCATTGATAACGGGTCGAATCTCAACAACAAGATGGTGAAGGAAATGTGTGAAGAATTCAAGATTGAGCACCATAATTCATCACCCTATCGGCCAAAGATGAATGGGGCAGTCAAAGCTGCTAACAAGAACATAAAGAAGATCATCCAGAAAATGGTGAGAACATACAAATATTGGCATGAGATGTTTCCTTTCGCCCTGCACAACTATCTAACTTTGGTGCGTACTTCTACTGGGGAAACTCCATTTTCGCTAGTCTATGGTATGGACGTGGTACTCCCAGTCGAAGTGGAGATTCCTTCCTTGAGGGTTCTGATGGATAACAAACTTTATGAAGCTGAATGGATTCAAACGAGACTCGACCAACTCAATCTCATCAAAGAAAAGCGCCTAACAGCCATTTGTCATAGTCACTTATATCAACAACGTCTCAAGAGAGCATCTGACAAGAAGATTCGACCTTGAGAGTTCCACACGGGTGATCTGGTCTTAAGGAAGATTCTCCCAATCCACACTAATCCAAGAGGAAAGTGGACTACCAAATATGAGGGACCGTACATCATGAAGAAAGCTTTCTTAGAAGGTGCTCTAATCCTGACAAACATGGATGGAGAAGACATTCCACTTCGAGTCAATTAAGACTTAGTCAAAAAATACTACGCATAAAAGGACATGCTAAGTAAAAAACCAGAAAGGGCGGCTTAGGCAAAAGTTAGGGCTAAAAAAGAAATAAAATATAACCCGCTAAGTTGAAAACCTGAAAGGGCAGCGTAGAAAAAATGGGTGTCCCGATGGATTGAAAACCTGAAAGGGCGATCTAGGCAAAAATTAGGGACAAAAAGCGAGAGACTACAGTCTGAAGACTCTTTAGGTACACCCTCCTAATACGTGATGGATCAATTAAGCTATTATCCTTTGGAAGCACGGGACTAGGATGACCCAGGATACGGGAACTATAGCAATATTAGTTTTAATGGAAGTTCGAGATTTTCTTATTTCCATTTTACTCGTTGTATTTTGTCTTTTTCTTCGCAACTTCCTTATTTAGGAGTTGTTTCCATATACGAATTCCTATTCACATGCCAAACTCATTAATAAAATTTTTCCTTCCTCCGAAAAGTCTTTGTTATGTCCTTTTACTTTATTTTTGTATGGGAATTGTGATTTAAATTCTTTGTTAAGCATTGGCTTGAAAATAATAAGGCAATAATAATCACAAGCTAAGATGTAAAACACTACATTACAAGAATATGAAGACATCCCAAGGGAATTCCATGGGGTTCAAGTGTTTGCTTTTCTGTGCAGGTAACAAGTTATAACGGTCACCTCGACCAAACTTTCATCTTCGTCGCCTCCTTACAGTCGACCGAGGACCCAATTCTCCAACACTGAGAAAATTGGGACATTTGATAAGATCCACGTCTCTGTTCAGTCATTCACAAGAAGCCCATCATATGAATAAAATCGGATCAAGCTACTTCTCCTCAGTAAGATTTAATCCCCAGTGAACTCGATAAGGCTATAACTCAATTCTCTCAATTTTCAAGCACCAATCCATACTGGTATCTCAAGACAAAGGGCAACGAATCCCAATGAGCCTAACATTTGGAACTTTGCATACAATAATCATCATTGCATATTGCATTGCATCCTCAAACTCATAACATATCCATGGATCATCATGCCACACTTCAAATGCATATGAAGCACGAGCCAGATTTGGTACCTTGCCTGAAAGCTCTAAATAGATCCCAAATTAACAAAACATCCCCACAAAAAATATCATCCTAATAATTCCCAGTTAACATCTGTTATTACACTACCAACTAAAATAAACCATGGTGTCAATATGCCATGCTCCCCAACTCTCAATATTCACGCTATCTTTTATAGGGTCGTAGGTCACCCGTAGGTCTTACCCTCACGATATCTTTTCTAGGGTCATAGGTCACTCTTAGGTCTTACCATCACGGTATCTTTTCTAGGGTCGTAGGTCGCTCGTAGGTCTTACCCTCACGTTATCTTTTCTAGGGTCGTAGGTCACTCGTAGGTCTTACCCTCACGGTATCTTTTCTAGGGTCGTAGGTCGCTCGTAGGTATTACCCTCATGTTATCTTTTCTAGGGTCATAGGTCGCTCGTAGGTCTTACCCTCATGTTATCTTTTTCTAGGGTGGTAGGTCGCTCCTAGGTCTTACCCTCACGGTATCTTTTCTAGGGTCGTAGGTCGCACATAGGTCTTACCCTCACGTTATCTTTTCTAAGGTCATAGGTCACTCGTAGGTATTACCCTCACATTATTTTTTTCTAGGGTCGTAGGTCTTACCCTCACGTTATGTTTTTTAGGGTCGTAGGTCGCTCGTAGGTGTTACCCTCACGTTATCTTTTATAGGGTCGTAGGTCACTCGTAGGTCTTACCCTCACGTTATCCTTTGCTAGGGCCGTAGGTCACTCGTAGGTCTTACCCTCACGTTATCTTTTGCTAGGGTCGTAGGTCGCTCGCAGGTCTTACCCTCATGTTATCTTTTTCTAGGGTCGTAGGTTTTACCCTCACGTTATCTTTTTCTAGGGTCGTAGGTCGCTCGCAGATCTTACTCTTGCGTTATCTTTTTTAAGGTCGTAGGTCTCCCGTAGGTCTTACCCTCGCGTTATATTTTCTAGGGCCGTAGGTCGCTCGTAGGTCTCACCCTCACGTTATCTTTTCTAGGTTCGTAGGTCACTCGTAGGTCTTACCCTCGCATTATCTTTTCTAGGGTCGTAGGTCGCTCGTAGGTCTTACCCTCTTGTTATCTTTCTTGGGTCATATATCATACGCCGATCTTTACCCATTGTCTTTACCTTTCTTTTTATGTCGTGAATCCTGCACGATAGATTCTCTTCCGTCATTGAGTTCTACCCATCGTCTTTAAGTTATCATTTTGTAATTAATTATAACTTCAGTCATCACGACATCGTCAACCATATTCTTTCGATCACTTTACCTCCCACTTCCATGAAAAACTTGTATTGGCACCATTAGCCCAGTACGAGCTACCATTATTCAACCATGTTTATCCATCATTACCAGTCTACCAGAAGACCAATTTTTCTTTCCCCAGCAGACACTCACACTAATAAATAACACTCACACCATCTCTCAATGACAAATTTCTGGTACTGGTATTTAATCATCTTCCACCTTGAACTTTCGAAAGGCTAACGCCAATCTCACCTTCAGGTTTAAGACGATTAAATAGGGGCAGCTGTCGTACCCTAAATTTTCCCTACCTATTTTTACTTTTGTCTGGCTTTGAACTTTGCATCCCATTTGCACCATTTTCACTAAGTCATTTGCATATCCCGCATCTCATGGAATCAGGCGCCTTAGTTTGAGGTATTAGGGTTGTGCCCTCTTTATGCCTAATTTTGTTTTGAAGTTCTCAAATTAGGTAAAAGCGAAATTCAACTGGTCCTCGATTAGTGGATCGTGGGGTGGATTTTTGAGGTATCATGGATTTCTTTCTTATTAAGTTACAAGGTTGTTTCTCGTTCGAATTCATCAGAGCCTGGATTAGGTTTTATTTCCCTATTTGTTGGTTAATATGCTAGTGTTTTGGATACTTGGTTTTTGTGAAGATGTTTCTTTCACCTGCCTCAAAGATAACTCAAAGTTCAGTGCATTTTGTCAAGTATTTCATCTCCTCGCATTTCAAGTTTTCTTCTTAATGTCTCTAAGTCACCGAGTCGAGAGTTTGAAGTTTCAGTTGACGAATGTGGAATTTGGGCATAATAAATAAGGCTAGAGTTTTATGATAATCAAGGCATGTTTTGGTAGCTTCAATTGGAACCATGAACTTCCATGTACCTTCACTCATAATCCAACTAAACCAAGTTTTGTTTGAGAGTTCCAATTGAATTGTTTTCTTCTCTCACAAACCATAAAATTTTGCCTATAAATAGAAGGCCTTTCTTTTGAATTCAGAAACCTTAATTCTCCAATTCATTACCTCACAAAGCTCATTTATTTCCAAAGTCAAAAACTTTTGATTTTGCAAAATCCCTCAAGTTCTTTGCAAATAAACCACTCAAACACTTTCTATACATCATATAAAAGTTGTTGTAACCTTGAGATTTCCTCTGTAACCACCCAATCAACACCTTCATTTTTCACTTTTCAAGTTTGCAACTTGAGGTGAGTAGAAGGATTGAGGAAGCTTCAAGAAATTCTATCAATTGCTACATGTTCAGGGAGGTTCAGGAAAGCTTATAGGGTCATTATTTCTCATCTATAAGCATGAACAAATTCATCATTAGTGGTTGTTTTCTGAACACAAAATGTAGTTCTTCTTGTGTTGAAGCCAAACCATTTGCTAATTGTCATGTATCATGCATGTGTGTGAATTTTTTATCGACTGAATTTTGTTAGGATTTCTGGTTTTATTAGAAATTCATAAGCTACAGTCCATATTATTTTATGATGTTACATTTTTTAGTTCCTGGAAAATTCTAAGCAAGTTTGATATTTATACTTTTGCATTTGGTTGAGAAGTGAGCAAGTTACAAAAATCACCATTTATAAAATCTTGAGGTTGAAGATGATGGTCATGAAGCGTTTTATTTGAATTCTGGACATGTTTTATTACTTATTGTGTTTATTGTGTTTTAATAAACGGATGTATCACCACCCTAGTGGTTAAAGCGTACATGTTAAGTCTTTGTGTACCATAGGGTCTGGGGTTCGACTCCCCCTTGCGCCAGACCTTTTTGTGTTATTTTTTTAAATGCATTCAACAACTTGTTTCATATTTTATTGATTGAAATCATGTTATTAACTCCACAAGAGCGTGTCCGAGTGGATATACTTTTATGTTGCAATCAAGAGGACCTGAGTTCAAGTCCCTTTGGCCACAAACCCATTCTTTTTATCACTTGTTTTTATGCATTTATTTTCTCATCTTCTCCTAATTACTTCTATATGAAAATTAATTTATTTTGACTTGATTTTTTGTGCGGTCTTTATTTATCCCCTCTATTTTATAAACCCGTGAAAAAATACCAAAAAATAATATTTATTTTACCTATTTTCATCTAGTTTAAAACTAGTCCTTTTTTAGGTGTTTTCAAAGACTTTTGGGATGTTCTTTTGATTTATTCCCTTACTTAATTGATCATTTGTGTTTATGTGTGTTGTACTCCAAAATTTTCCCTCTCATTTTACTCAAAACATACTCATTGAAGTCCTCAACTTGCTCAAGGATGCCCAAGAACTAACCAGACAAATGCTCTCCTAAGACAATGAACCTCAAACTAGGGTTTCCATTTTAATCAAGAGGGGTGAACTCCAAAGGTCTAAAATATTTTCCGTGGTCTTAATATGTTCACAAAACCATCTATGTCAAGTTTCATGCCTTGCACAAGAAGTTTGCTCAGTCAACTGCTCAAATGCCTAAAAATCAACTAAACTAGGTCAAAAGTCAATTGTGGCCCACATACAGTGAAACTTCACGATTTTTGGTCGACATCAACATTTTGAAGTAACATCCATCATTTTACCAAGGGTTGATCATGATCCCTCAACAAATTCCCCAAATTCATCAGAACTCAAAAGTTGCTAAGTTAGGGTTTCTATAGGAAAAGTCAACCAAACTTTAATCAGGCATAACTTTCTCATACTTTATCAAAAATTTCCCATCCAAGCTCACTTTGAAGAGGATTCAATTCCCTATAACTCATATTCATCCCTCAAGTTCAAGAAATGCACTAGTGAAAAGATATAAATTCAGACATTATAGGTCATTTGAAAAAGTCAACAAAAACACCTTTTGGCTCAAAGCTTCTTACATGAACATGGAAGAAACAAGTGAGATGAAACCAAAAGGGTTGTTTATAGGACATCCTAAGCTTTCTAAAAAGTCCAAGAACACCCCCTTAGGTTTAAAATTGAGGGAGATATGTATTGTCAAAGTTGACCAATTTTTGGAAATGTGCATCAAGTCAACATTGATCAAAATGACTTTTTTTTCCAAATGGGCCCATGTTTTCTTGTTTGAAACTTGTTCCTAAGATGACCCACTACCCCTGAGCTTATTCACCTATTATTTTATTATTTTTATTATTTATTTTGATTTTTTATCCATTTAAATCAAAATAAATCAATTTAAATAGTAGAATAATCAAATAAAATCAAAGATTTTATTTTAAGAGCATATTATGAGTCCATGAACATCTAGCAAATCAATAAATTCGTGCAAGAGCTAATTGATTGGAAAAAATTTAATTTGGGCTATTTTGGACACAAATCATACAAGACAGAATGAAATCAAATCTCCATAATTTGCAAAGATATGATTAGTTTTTATTGACATAATGCATTCCAATATAAGGACATAACATTCTCAAGGAAAAAAAAGAGGGTTTGGGGTCGTAAAAACAAATGAAGAAGTTGCAAATTTTGGAAGAAAAAGTGCAGACCGAATTCTCTTCCATAGACCAATTCAAGTCGTTTCAAAGCCAGCAATTTGTTCCTGGACGTGTTCTGAAGCTATTCCAATCATCCACAAGGCCAAAAACATCAAGAATTGTGCCCTTATAGTACCACGGTTTGCATATTTTTCTAAAACTCGAATTTATTGATTTACCCATTATAAACTTGTTTTGATCACATATCCACGCTTGTTATCATATTTGCATTGTTTCTAGATGGTTTAATCTGAGTTCAAGTGCAGGAATGGCATGACACCATTGTTAGGGTTTTAAGGTCCCAAATTGGGGACTCTCCATAGAAGCGAAATTAGACCAAATTACGGGTACCAATGAACTCATGGAGTGATTTGCAACCGATCTATGCCTTTGGTTTTGATTTATCTTGCTTGTATTATTTTTTTGAATCTTGCAGGGATGTAGCTACGAACAAAAACTATCACTATAGCCTTTAGTGACGGTTTTGTCCGTAGGTAAAAGCTGATATCAAAAACAACAGTTACAAGGAAGAAGACAAGAGGTGGCAGCACACCATTGGCCCATTTGAAATTGGCGCGTGTTTTTGGGCAAGGCACTTTATTTCCATTATATGTTATTCATTTTATTATATGTATAGATGTTCCATCTAGCACAGACGGTTGAGGAGCGTGCCTATGAAGCAAACATCCTGGGTTCGATCCCAGGCGTGTGCTTCTATTATTTTTCCTAATAATTGCTTGCAGATTCCATGTTACTATCATAATCGCGCTCACGATAGGCTTCCAATTCCTCATCATTGAATCATCTCCATCCCAGATCTAATGCCTCAAGCATGCAGGCGCGTGTTGGACCTTCCTGGCCAGCGTATCACTGGAGAAAACGTAAGCTTTGTGCCAGCTATGCTGGGCCTGGAAATTTCAAACAATGCACCTCCCAGATTGCTACTTAACCAGGCCCAGTTTAATTTTTATTTTTAATTCCTTTATTTATTTTAATTGTTTGTTTAATTATTTATAAAAAAAACAAAATCATTTTTTTATTAAATCAAAAAATCACAAAGACATTAAAATTAGGTTTTTTTTCATAAAATATTATATTTCATTAAATTAATTAGATTAATTTAATTAGGGAAATTTAAATTCTTATTTTCATAATTAAAATCAACTAGAAAATTAAGTTTAATTTGCAATTTAATTATTTTCTCAATCAAAAAATAACAAAAATATTTTTTTTGATTCCCTTTGAATTTAAACTTTGATTCCCGTATTTAATTCTCGTGCGTAATATTTTATATTTTATTTTCCAATTACTATATTTGCTTCGGGTTTGTAATAGTTTTTAATTAGAGTTTACCGCATATTATTTACTGTTTAATCCCCGGTTTTTGGTCATGTAACCCCCTCCCCGAAGCCTTGTAATAGCGTAGATTTACTTTTCCGCTTTTTAATTTCCGCAACTATGAACTGTCTAGATGTATGGATAATAGGCTTGCATGCAAAAGACAAATAAAATTAAAATAGTAGATCACCTTAATTGTGCAAAGATTAAATAACTGAAATCAAACACATGCACATGCTCACTCCTAGGGTTTGTCTCACTTGGTTGCCTCACAAACAATGGTCATGTCCTTCGAACGTAGGGATATCTTAGAAAAGACCCACAATTTAAATTCGTCATAAAAATCATAGTCCCTTACTATCCCTCGAGTTGCCTACGAGAAATGATCTTATGATGATAGTCCCTATGAAATGCTAAGGTATACTTACATGTTGCCTTCAGTGACCATTTCGTCCCTTCGAATGTCCCTTAAAACTCCAACAATGGGGCTACCTACTCCTTAATAGTAGGATAGCATTGTCTAAAGGAAACGAGAATGAAAAATCTTTTTTCGAGTAGGTAGAAAATCTTAAGTACTTGCTCAAAACAACAAAAAATGTTCACAAACACTTTTCAAAACAGTTTTCAAAAATGACTTCGTCACACTCTTGAGGACAGATACAAGAGCTATCACAAAGTTAAACAAAAGCTTTTCAAAACACGCACAAGCAATTTTAAAAATGAGCAAGTACCTAAGAGCCCGTGGAAAACCACGGATAGAAAGGGTGATAACACCTTCCCTTTCTATAATCTACCCCCCGTACTCAGAAACATCTCGAAAAAAGGTTTTTTCTGTTCTTTTTCCTTTTCCTTTGTTGGATGAAATAAAAGTCGGTGGCGACTCTTGCTTACCGCGACATTTGCAAACAACAAATGCAAACCAGTATTAACAGTCGGTTCTGCCACCGTATCACAGAACTGGTGACTCTGCTGGGGATAAAACTTTAAAGTGGGGTATACCTTAGGATCTAGGTCATTTTAAATTACTTTCTTGTTTGTTTTGCTTGCTTTATCTTTAAGGGTTTTTGCTTGGGTATTGTTGAAGATCCTACACCCGGATCTGGGGAAACTTTTTAGGTAAACGACAATAGATCGTGGAGACTGTATTGTATAGACCGATATGGTTTAAGCGATGGCTTTGTTGGTGTGACATTTTGGTTGGTATCGGTATCCTTTGTGTTGAAACAAGGAGAATACGGGCCATCGCCTGGTGTTGTGAAGCACTAACGGACCTTAGAACCTTAGTGGAACAAACTTGGCCATTAGAAAGTAGTGAGATAGACAACCTCAGTATAAAGTTGAGGATTGGTTGATACTCGATGCTACACTCGTTGAGATCAGACTTTCGAGATATTTTGGTTGCAAGAAAAGATTGTCTGAGCTGAAACAATGCCCGATAAAGGATGATCAATGATATTGAGAATCCTTAGAACCTGGTTACTTTTCTAAGACAGGTTTGAAACTAACTAAACTTCAAGAGGGTACTTACCTATGGAATCCATGCAAGCCTAAACCTAAGGCTACTTGTGTGACTTGTTTGCTTTCTTTGCCTAACAATTTGAACTCATTGCAGGGCTTGGTTTGTATTCCTTACAGGACCTTGTTTGTATAAATCCAATAAATTGGTTTCTTGCCCTGCATTTTTGCTTGATGCATAGAATACACATCATAGCATCATAACATGACATATCATACTAACTATTTCAAGAATCTCGAGGGCTTGTAATGCAGGTTATGATGAACCAAACGTCTAGCAAGGAGAAAGGGGATTTATTTTCCTCTAGCCAATGTCGTCAAAAGATAAAAACACGACAACTTGAGTCAGGGGCTATGACCCACTTGATATGGTGAGCTTGACTCTTGTAGAAGGACTCTCAATGATACAAAGTTCTTCAATCAAAGCTGAAAAATTTCAACTTCAGACATTTCTTGTTTACCTTGTGAGATCCTTGAAAACATTGCATACATATGTCATACACATCATTGCATAATAGGTCCCATAACAGGTTTCTCATCTTCTTCGCTGTTTATTTCAGCAGTAATGTATTTTGAACAAAGCATCAAGGATCTACAGGCACAAAATGCCTAATTTTAGCAAATGTTCGTAGCCTTAGATAAGGGGCGGGAAGATCTGAAGGCCCTTATTCTAAAGGAGAAGAAGAAGAAGAAGAAGAAGAAGAAGAAGAAGAAGACCATCGGTGTCCTAAATATGGGCAGAAGATTTAGGGGACCGTTGAAGCAAAAGGTTGATCTGACCTCTTCATCCAAAGAAGGGGAGAACCAAGAGGGCGACACAAGGGGGGAAGACCATAGTCTGAGAGTTTCCTAGGATGACACAGACTACAATGATGAGCAGTATCCTTCCACTGAGGATAGATACAAGCAGTTAGAGGATCAGTTGAGCGCTATGGAGATCCAGAGAATACCCAAGTTGGATTTTGAAGAGCTGGGATTGGTGTTGGGGGTTGTCATCCCACAAAAGTTTAAAGCTCTGGTTTTTGCGAAGTATGATGGGGTGTCTTGTCCCAAGCTTCATCTCTATTCCTATGTGAGGAAGATTCAGCCTCACACCGCTGATAGGAACTTGTGGGTTCATTTCTTTCAGGACAGTCTGTCTGGGACTCAGCTTGAATGGTTCTATCAACTAGAGGGAACCAATGTCCGTAACTGGGAAGATCTGGCTGTTGCTTTTTACAAGAAGTATCAATATAACACTGACCTTGCCCCTACCCGTACTCAACTCCAGAGTATGTCCATGGGCACAAGCGAAGGTTTCAAGGATTATGTGCAGAAATGGAGAGATATGGCAGTGAGAGTCCAACCCCCTTTGTCTGATAGGGAGTTGGTGGATATGTTCCTTGGTACGCTGTCTGGTCCATTCCTCAATCACTTGATTGGTAGCTCCTCAATTGGTTTCACTGAGCTGATATTGACTGGAGAAAGAGTAGAAGCTGGGATCCGGAGTGGCAAGATCCAGAAAAATACCTCTTCGAGTATAGAGAAGAAGTCATTTGGTGGCAAGAGGGAAGCCAATGTTGTGCGTGGCCAGAAGGGGCATAGCAAGGCATACTACCACCAATCTGTGGGGGCAGTACTGATCTCTAATTCAGCACACGCACAATGACCACAACAACGAAACAATCAGCCAAGGATGGAAAGACCTCAAAGGCAGTTCACCATAATCAACATGCCATTGTCACAAGCATTGCAACACATGTTGAAGATGAATCTGATTACGGGGATAAACCCTCATCCGAACCCTAAGACTTATTATCCTAACTACAACTAGGATGCAAGGTGTGCTTATCATTCTGGTAGCCTGGGGTACGATACTAACGATTGTTAGGCGCTGAAATACAAGATTCAGAATATGATTGATGCCAAGGAGATCGAATTCGACCCTCCTAAGACTCCCAAAGTGATCATTGCTCCCTTGCCAAAGCATGGCTAGGATTGAAAGCATTTTTGTTCAATTGAATTCTCAAGTTGTATTTTCTTTGCTTATTCGAACAATTATTGTCATGTCAAACTTTATTATTTCATTAATGCATTACACATGTTTGTCTTAAATTAATTTGTTTTCATTATGCTTAAACTGCTTTATACTTCCTTTTCGTGATATTCAACTCTCGACTAAAAACTTGAAGCCTTAGAGGGAGGATGACGAAAAAGATACCACAATCTCTACAGTATGCTTTTGAACAGACCCTGCTAACGATGTATAGGCATTGTTTCAAATCTCAAATAGTGGAGTCATAAGGAAGATAATCCCTAGTCAACCCCTTTGAGCCAAAGAAGTAGGAGTTTTTCTTTCACACAAATTAAAAACCTTAATCATAACCTGGGGCAGGGTAGTTTTCTCAGTTAATTCAGAGGCGCATTCAATCGCAATCTTCCTCTTCGCACACAATGAATGGCCTCGAAGACGTCCCTCCAAATCAGAAGATGGTGATGGTTTCGCATAATCATCAAAGTAGGCAGTCATTAATTTGAAAAAGAAAAGCCTGTTAAGTCAAAACCTATGAAGGAGACTTAAGAAAAAAACTAGGGCATCCCGCTGACTGTAATTACAAAAAGAAACAGTTCAGGCAAAATACAGGAATAGTAAAATTAAAAAGAAAGAGGTTCTACAAATCCTCAACAGAAAGAAGGCTAAAAAAATGACTGCCTATTCAAAACAAACTTTCACTATTCGAACCATTACAGAACATCAAGGATAGTACTCCAGGACTCAACTGGGATTCTAAATGCGCAATTAGCTGAGCATAGGACTGAAGGACATCACGAAGAACCGGTGGGTACAAATAAATTTTGAGCCTTTATCCTTTGTTTCGTAAACCGTGAACCAGGCCACGTTATAACCCTTAAAAGTCCTAGCTGAAGCATGGGTTAGTTCGAAAGCATACTGTTACAAAAGGTATCCTGACTCCTATAAGGTTTTCTATAAATCATGAGTTGATATCACATTCTTGCAAATTTTGTTTTACTAAAAAAATGAATTTTCAAACTTCAAGACAGACATAAGCTTTGCATTCTTCGAATACCATTGTTTGCATATGACAATTTATTCAACAACAGAGAAACTCGCACGACGGATATTCGATGAACAAAAATCTTCTCAATGGACAAAATCACCTCAAGAGGAAAAACACTTCCAAACAAGGGGCACGACATGATCATAGTCCATCATCAGGGGAAGTCGAGTCAAGATTCAAGGAATCTCTCAAAGATGCCAAATAGCCTGGGGCAGATCTCCATCTGAATCACTTGGGGCATGGGGCATTATTCCAGCAACAAATCTTGTACAATCAAACAAGCACCTTCTGGCAGTGTGGCAACACTTACTAATATTGACAGTGACAATTCTTCGTACCTAGCGAACATGGACATAGTTGGAAAATAATACGCATGAACAAAGACCCGCTAGGTTGACTGGCCTAGGAAAAAATAAGGGGATCCCAACGAACCAAAATGGTCCAGGCAAAAATGAGGGATGAAAACAAAAAAACCTGTACACCCGGCAAGTCAAAAACCTGAAAAGGAGGCTTGGGCAAAAAAGGGTATCCCGGTGGACTGAAAACCCGAAATGGGGGTCCAGGAAAAAGCTAGGGATTAAAGCCTACGACTACGTCCCATCATCTCGTCACTTGTTTAGTCAGTAGAAGGTTTACCATCATGATCAGCATTTACCAAGCACCCCAGGTGTTGGGATGCTACTCAACTATCCACAAAGCCTCCACAGGTACTTCCTCCAACAGGTACAGGGGCAGAAACGTCTTGATGCAAAATCACCGTCGTATCCTTACATGTGCCCCCATGACGTATATGATCCCCCACAGAGTAGAGGCAACCAAAAGCTTTGACATCGGCTTCCCCAAACAGGAGTTACTTTCCCCAGCAAGGTTCCTTCAGAGAACTAACATCTATGTTCCCCAACCGAATTTTATAAATCGCAAGCGGTTCATAAAGTTTTCTCCCGAGAAAAGTTTATTTCTCTGAGTACAGAAGCTCAATCCCTAACAATGTTTATTCCTCCAGCTATGAAAGTTCACCCCCTAGCAGAGTTTATTTCTCTGACTCGGCAAAGTCTTCCAGCAAAGCATCTCTTCTCTCAAACAGAGTTATTCCCCCAGAGTTATTCTCAAACAGAGTCTCTCCCAGGAAGAATATTCACAAACAGAAAGGAGTAAATCCACGACATAGTCATCTTCGTTCACCATCCCAAACGGAAGTAGAAGAACCACTTTTTCTACAACAATCAGGAATGCAATTTCCAGTACTCTCCAACAGCAGTCATAGATTTATTTTCCCAAACTCGGACGTGCCACAATAGCATTTCATGTTCATACATCAGGACATGCGCATACATATTGCATACATCATAATCTCATTTATTTTGAGAACGTCATCATACAATGCATTTCATGCATCATATACGATTAATCATGTACCTTTTTAGGAAAGATGGTTATCATCAACAACTTCCAGTAGGTTCAAGATTAGCTCTTGAAACTAAACAAAGTAATTATCTGGGCAACCAAATGCAGCTTTACACGGGTTCGTCACGAAGCAATCTTACACGGGTTTCTCCTAAATGCAGCTTCACACGGGTTTATCTTGAAAAATATTACACGGGTCCTTTCTCATACATTTCCAAATAAATTTTCACACGAACTCATCACGAAGTAACCCTACTATCCAGGTTCCTTCCCATACCCCTACGTGGACTTATCCCGAAGTAACCTTACCCAGGTTCCTCCTGAAGTTTTACACGAACTTATCACAAAGTAACCTTACCCAGGTTCCTCCTGAAGTTTTACATGAACTTATCCCAAAGTAACCTTACCCAGGTTCCTTCCGAAGTTTTACACAGACTTAGCCCGAAGTAACCTTACCCAGGTTCATTCTGATATTTTGCTCAGACTTATCCCGAAGCAACCTTACCTAGGTTCCCTCTCGGTTCCGATATAGTTTTACCCAAACTCCTCATGAAGCAACCTTACCTAGGTTCCTTCTCGGTTCAGATGCAGTTTTACCCAAACTCCTCACAAAGCAACCTTACCTAGGTTCCTTCTCGATTCAGATGTAGTTTTACCCAAACTCCTCACGAAGCGACCTTACCTAGGTTCCTTCTTGGTTTAGATGCAATTTTACCCAAACTCCCCACAAAGTCACCCTACGACCCAGCTTCCTTCTCATAGCCCTACTATTCAGGCTTTGGCTTCGAAGTAACCATACTATCCAGGTTCCTTATCACAGACCTACTATCCAGGCTTTCGTTTCGAAGTAACCCTACGACCAAGGTTCCTTCTCATAGCCCTACTATCTAGGCTTTCGTTTCGAAGTAACCCTACGACACAGGTTCCTTCTTATAGCCCTACTATCCAGGCTTTCATCTTGAAGTAACCCCCCGACCCAGGTTCCTTCTCATAGCCCTACTATCCAGGCTTTCATCTCGAAGTAACCCTACGACCCAGGTTCCTTCTCAAAAGCCCTACTATCCAGGCTTTCATTTCGAAGTAACCCTATGATACAGGTTCCTTCTCATAGCCCTACTATCCAGGCTTTCGTTTCGAAGTAACCCTATGACCCAGGTTCCTTCTCATAACCTTACCATCGAGGTTTCTTCTCTCTTATCTCCAGACAACAGTTTACAACACTGTAAGACCTGGACCCTAACTAGATATGCAGCTCACTTTTGTCTCATTAATCAAGAGTTAATTCCCCAGTAGAGTAATGGAAAACCGAAGCTCCTAGCCTCTATTCCCCAATACATAAGTCAACATTCCCCGACAAAGTCTTCCACAACGGCAGGTACAGGAATTCTCGCAAAGGAATCTCTTATGCAAACAATATCTTTTATGATGGCATCTTTAAGCCTATCTCCGATGATTCTCCGTCACCTTCCAAATGGCATTTGTAAGCCCATTCCTGATTATCGATCAGTATTACTTCATGGGAGTGCAAATTTCTAGGCACTCTAGTGTTCAATCATCTTCCACCCTTAGATCACGAAAGGCAGACCAGCCAATCTACATTCTCAGGTTTAGGAAGATTAAACAGGGGAAGCTGTTGTACCCCAAAATTTTCCCTCTCATTTTTCTCAAAACATACTCATTGAAGTCCTCAACTTGCTCAAGGATGCCCAAGAACTTACCAGACAAATGCTCTCCTAAGACAATGAACCTCAAACTAGGGTTTCCATTTTCATCAAGAGGGGTGAACTTCAAAGGTCTAAAATATTTTCCATGGTCTTAATATGTTCTCAAGACCATCTATGTCAAGTTTCATGCCTTGCACAAGAAGTTTGCTCAGTCAACTGCTCAAATGCCTAAAAATCAACTAAACTAGGTCAAAAGTCAATTGTGGCCCACATACAGTCAAACTTCGAGATTTTAGGTAAAAATCAACATTTTGAAGTAACATCCATCATTTTATCAAGTTTTGATCATGATCCCTCAAGAAATTCCCCAAATTCATTAGAACTCAAAAGTTGCTAAATTAGGGTTTTTATAGGAAAAGTCAACCAAACTTTGACCATGCATAACTTTCTCATACTTTATCAGAAATTTCCCATCCAAGGCTCACATTGAAGAGGATTCAATTCCCTACAACTCATCTTCAGCACTCAAGTTCAAGAACTGCACTCGTGAAAAGATATAAATTCAGACATTATAAGTCATTTGAAAAAGTCAACAAAAACACATTTTGGTTCAAAGCTTCTTACATGAACATGGGAGATCCAAGTGAGATGAAACCAAAAGGGTTATTTAGAGGACATCCTGAGATTTCTAAAAAGTCCAAGAACACCTTCTTAGGGTTAAAATTGAGGGAGATATGTATTGTCAAAGTTGACAAATTTTTGGAAATGTGCATGAAGTCAACATTGATCAAAATTACTTTTTTTCCAAATGGGCCCATGTTTTCTTGTTTGAAACTTGTTCCTAAGATGACCCAAGACCCCTGAGCTTATCCACCTATTATTTTATTATTTTTATTATTTATTTTGATTTTTTGTCCATTTAAATCAAAATAAATCAATTTAAATAGTAGAATAATAAAATAAAATCAAAGATTTGATTTTATGAGCATATTATGATTTCGTGAACAGCTAGCAAAAAAAATCTGTGCAAGAGCTAATTGATTGGAAAAGATTTTAATTTGGTCTATTTTGGAAACAAATCATACAAGACAAAGAATGAAATCAAATCTCCATAATTTGCAAAGATATGATTAGTTTTTATTGACCTAATGCATCCCAATATAAGGACATAACATTTCAAGGCAAAAAAAGAGGGTTTGGGGTCGTGAAAACAAAGGAAGAAGTTGCAAATTTTGGAAGAAAAAGTGCAGACCGGATTCTCTTCCATAGACCAATTCAAGTCGTTTTAAAGCCAGCAATTTCTTCCAGGACGTGTTCTGAAGCTATTCCAATCATCCTAAAGTCCAAAAACATCAAGAATCGTGCCCTTACAGTACCACGGTTTGCATATTTTTCTCAAACTCAAATTTATTGATTTACACATTATAAACTTGTTTTGATCACATATCCACGCTTGCTATCATATTTGCATTGTTTCTGGATGGTTTATAATGGGTTCAAGTGCAGGAATGGCATGACGCCATTGTTAGGGTTTTAAGGTCCCAAATTTGGGACTCTCGTAGAGGAGAAATTAGACCAAATTATGGGTACCAATGAACTCAAGGCGTGATTTGCAACTGATATATGCCTTTGGTTTTGATTTATCTTGCTTGTATTATTTTTTTTAATCTTGCAGGGATGTAGCTACGAACAAAAGTTTTCACTATAGCCTTTGGTGACGGTTTTGTACGTAGGTAAAAGCTGATATCAAAAACAACAGTTATGGGGAAGAAGACAAGAGGTGGCAGCACACCATTGGCCCATTTGAAATTGGCGCGTGTTTATGGGAAAGGCACTTTATTTCCATTATATGTTATTTGTTTTATTATATGTACAGGTGTTCCAGCTAGCACAGACGGTTGAGGAGCATGCCTATGAAGCAAACGTCCTGGGTTCGATCCCAGGCGTGTGCTTCTTTTACTTTTCCTAATAATTACTTGTAGATTCCATGTTACTATCATAAGTGCGCTCACCATAGTCTTCCAATTCCTCATCATTGGATCATCTCCATCCCAGATCTAATGTCTCAAGCATGCAGGCGTGTGGTGGACCTTCTTGGCCAGCCTCTTACTGGAGAAAACGTAAGCTTTGGGGCAGCTATGCTGGGCCTGGAAATTTCAAACAATGCACCTCCAAGATTGCTACTTCACCAGGCCCAATTTAATTTTTATTTTTAATTCATTTATTTATTTTAATTGTTTGTTTAATTATTTTTACAAAAAACAAAATCATTTTTTTATTAAATAAAAAAATCACAAAGACATTAAAATTAGATTTTTTTCATAAAATATTCTATTTCATTAAATTAATTAGATTAATTTAATTAGGGAAATTTAAATTCTTATTTTCATAATTAAAATCAACTAGAAAATTAAGGTTAATTTGCAATTTAATTGTTTTCTCAATCAAAAAATAACAAATATTTTTTGTGATTCCCTTTAAATTTAAACTTTGATTCCCGTATTTAATTCTCGCGCGTAATATTTTATATTTTATTTTCCAATTATTGTAATTGCTTCGGGTTTGTAATAGTTTTTAATTAGAGTTTACCGCATATTATTTACTGTTTAATCCCCGGTTTTTGGTCATGTAACCCCTTCCCCGAAGCCTTGTAATAGCGTAGATTTACTTTTCTGCTTTTTAATTTCCGCAACTATGAACTGTCTAGATGTATGGATAATAGGCTTGCATGCAAAAGACAAATAAAATTAAAACAGTAGATCACCTTATTTGTGCAAAGATTAAATAACTGAAATCAAACACATGCACATGCTCACTCCTAGGGTTTGCCTCACTTGGTTGCCTCGGAATTAATGTTCATGTCCCTCGAACGTAGGGATATCTTAGCAAAGACCCACAATTCAAAGTCGTCATAAGATGATAGTCCCTTACTGTCCCTCGAGTTGCCTACGAGAAATGATCTTATGATGATAGTCCCTTCGAAATGCTAAGGTATCCTTACATGTTGCCTTCAGTGACCATTTCGTCCCTTCGAATGTCCCTTAAAACTCCAACAATGGGGCTACCTACTCCTTAATTGTAGGATAGTGCTGTCTAAAGGAAACGAGAATGAACAGTCTTTTTTCGAGTAGATAGAAAATCTTAAGTACTTGCTCAAAACAACAAAACTTTTTCACAAACACTTTTCAAAACAGTTTTCAAAAACGACTTCGTCACACTCTTGAGGACAGATACAAGAGTTATCACAAAGTTAAACAAAAGCTTTTCAAAATACGCACAAGAAATTTAAAAAATGAGAAAGTACCTAAGAGCCCGTGGAAAACCACAGATAGAAAGGGTGCTAACACCTTCCCTTTCTATAATCTACCCCCGTACTCAGAAACATCTCGAAAAAATGTTTTTTCCTGTTCTTTTTCCTTTTCCTTTGGGTGATGAAATAAAAGTCGATGGCGACTCTTGCTTACCGCGACATTTGCGAACAAAAAACGCAAACCAGTATTAACAGTAGGTTCTGCCACCGTATCACAATGTGGATATGGTATACTTTGAGAGTGCCATGCTTGAGGTTGATGACGTGATTAAAATTGGTTTCACTTAGGGTTTAGCATGCTTTAATGAGATAACTTTGTGTTTAATATTTTCAAAACCCTAACTTGATCAAGATGCCCACCCCTCACCTTTAATGAAATATTTTGATGATATTTACTTACTTCTTCATGCCAGGAAAACCATTTTGGTTATCTTAACATGACTTGATGTCTCCTTCATAAACTTTTGATTGTTAAGTATATGTTTAATACTTTGTTATGGTAATACTTATGTCAAATTCTAAGGAAAAAGGATAATATTGTTGACTTTATAGTCATGTGCATATGAATTTGTCTTAGGTTTACTCTTATGTGTTTATCCTTGTGTGTTACCCTTATAATTGTTGGTGTTCACCCTTTATGTATGCATATTACTCCAAGTTGCTTCTATTCACGACTATTCCTAAAGAAACAGATTAGCAAACATGAAGGGAAACTAACATATATACTATATTCACAAGTATAGAAAACATGTACGAATTCACAAGTATGGTGAACATAGACGAGTCAATATACAAGTATCAATATACAAACATATATACAATATAAACAATTATGTGCAAATGGATGTCAAATAAGAGTGATGGAGTAACCACTGGACGCTATCGAACAAGCCTAATTTGCAGAGGCACTCAGGATCCACATACCGCGTCGGTACGATGAAGCGTTGATAGAACTTGAGGTACTTATCCCTTTGGTGCTCTCCAGATTCTCTGTTATGAAATATAAATCCAGAAAGATTAGGTTCAGGTCTGGAATTTCTTCGTGCCATTGTTGAAGCAAGGAAAGCAGAAGGGTGAAGGTTTATGTGAGAAATTGGGGATTTTGGAATGAAAATGGGTTTGGAGGTAATTTATGTAGGGAGATATAGTGGAGGTGATAGTTTTAATGGTTTTTTATGGCAATGATAATGGGGAGAGAATTAGGAAAAGGTTCAATGTATTGTGAGCAACGGTTGAAGAAAATGGAAGCGAGAAAGGGTTTGGTGAGGTTTTCTATAATAATACAGGAACACTTCTGTATTATCAGTGCGTGTCGAGCGTCACACATATGTGCCAAGCAGCACTAGGTTATGTGAAGCGTGATGGGCGTCACGCCTGTGTGGCGAATGGAACGAGTCTAGAACTGAATAGTTTACATATCCTATATTACAATATACCTTTTCAATAATTCTACATAAATATATATGGGTAGATAATATGGAATTATTTAAGCATATATATATATATATATATATATATATATATATATATATATATATATATATATATATATATATATATATATATATATATATATATATATATATATATATATATATATATATATATATATATATATATATATATATATATATATATATATATATATATATATATATATATATATATATATATATATATATATATATATATATATATATATATATATATATATATATATATATATATATATATATATATATATATATATATATATATATATATATATATATATATATATATATATATATATATATATATATATATATATATATATATATATATATATATATATATATATATATATATATATATATATATATATATATATATATATATGATATTAATGCAGAATAAACGAAATAAATAAAGCTCATAATAAAATTGAACTGAAGAAATGAATAAAAATTGTACTGAATGATAAAATTCCAAAAATACTGAATGATAAAATACTAAAAAAAATAAAGTTTCAAATAAATAATTAAAATATAATAAAACTTCTCTCCACACTCAAACAAAACATTGACCTCAATGTTTAAATGTGGAAAGAAAATAAAATAAAGCATGATGTCTGGTAAATTAGCCATGGCAGTCAAGCGATGTAGAGAAAAGATGTTGAAAAATGTAATCCAGTTGTTCGACTACCATATCCATAAATGAATGGAAGTTAATCCGCAGAATAACGAGTTCGTCCTTCAACATATCAATCTCTGATTGGATGATAGTCAAAGCGGGAGCGGGATGAAATACAGGAGGCGAAGAAACAATTGGAGAATCGGGGAAGTTTGAGCCAATTTGTTCGGGATATGGGAAGTCATGGTAAAAGGGAGGGGTCTTAGGGTCAATATCCTCATCGGACAGGAAATCATCTAGGTGGTTATAAATCAAGGGAGTCTCAAGAGTGGATGGTGGTGACATGTGTGGTGTGGCCCAGTCATATAACCAGTTACTTAGGTCATGTATGCTTGTCCTAGGGTCAGGTAAGGTAAAAAGTGGCATTAATTGATGTTTAATGAGTAGGTCGAAGTTACCTGGGCCTAGGTTCCCGATGATACCCCTATTGAAACATAAATTAATATCCATAGGGTGAAATCTACCCTGAGGGACAAGGTCTAGCAGTTGTTGTCTTAATCCGATAGCATTATCTTTCATGCTAACTAAGCCACCTATGATAATGGGTTCATGTACCAATCTCGCAAGACCATGAAAATTTGCTAGCATTAATGTAGCTCCATTGATGGGGCGGTTTTGCAAGGCGCAGAACAAGATAAAAAGCTCAGCTCTAGAAACAGTGGTAATGTTTTCTGCTTTACCAAAAAGGGTGTGGGCTAGGATTTTGTGAAAGTATTTTAAAGTTGTGGTTGTGGATGCTTTAAGAATGCATGTCTTCAGGCCCGGGGTTACTAATACCTATAATGTTCCCCCATAAATAATCTAGCTCTCTTACATTAAAAAGCTCTTCTTGGACTATGGTAAATGCATCCAGGCTATGTGGGAATCCTAGTAACTATGCTAGATCTCTATGGCTGAAGGTGTACTCTATACCAAAAAGTCTAAATATAATCAATCCTCTATTGAATCCCAGACCATGGTCAAGTTTGTATAACAGGGAGCTTAAGAACTCTAAAGTTAGTCTATGGTAAGAGCTAAATTTTCTCCTCATAGTAGATGTATCCCATCCAACTTGGCTCAATAAAAACAGAACACTATCCTGAATCCCTAAGGTGATCATGGTTGGTCCGTCAAGGTAGGTACTTAATCCTATCTCCCTATTAGCAAGAGACTCAAACCTCCACCGCTAGTTCCTCCCTCTAAACACAATGCCCATCGTATCAACTAAATTCATCTGGTTAGTAAGACTAGCTAACTGGAAAGTTAGCCTGAAGTAGGTTAACAATTAGCATTAAGTTAGTAGCGGGTAAAATTAAAGAAACAATAATGCATATTTTAATAGCAATAATAATAAAAGCAAGAAAAGAAAAGAAAAGCAAAAAAACCAAAGCAAAAAGAAAAGACTCAAAGTTGGGTTGTCTCCCAAGAAGCACTTTGTTTAAAGTCGTAAGCTCGACATTACATGGTGATTAGTATGATGAATGGGCTGGCAGCACATCTAGCCTAATTGTTGTGTAATATTCCTTGTTATCTATGCTATGATAATTCTTTAAGTGTTGTCCGTTTACAATGAACGGTTTGCAACTTATTCCTTTGATTTCTATTGCACCATTTTGAAAAACCTTAGTGACATCGAATGGACCAGACCATCTAGAGCGAAGTTTTCTCGGGAATAACTTAAGTCTAGAATTAAACAGGAGAACTATATGGCCTTGATTGAATTCTTTTCTAGATATTATTTTATCGTGCCATTTTTTTGTTCTCTCTTTATATATCTGAGTGTTTTCATAAGCGTCTAGTCTAAGTTCTTCAAGTTCGTGGATATCTAAGATTCGTTTCTCACCCGTAGCGGTGTAATTTAAATTAAGGGTCTTCATGGCCCAATAAGCTTTATGTTCTATTTCTACCGACAGATGACATGATTTCCCATAAACTAGTATAAATGGTGTGGTTCCAATCGATGTTTTATATGATGTCCTATATGCCCATAGAACGTCATGTAACTTAGATTACCAGTCTTTCCTAGAGGTTGTTACGGTTTTTTCTAAGATTTTCTTAATTTCCATGTTGGAGACCTCTGCTTTCCTACTTATTTGTGGATGATAAGGTGTTGTGACACGATGTCGGACTCCGTACTTCGCTAATAAGTTTTCTAGGATTTTAGAAATGAAATGGGAGCCTTCGTCACTGATGACGAGTCTCGGTACACCGAATCATAGAAAGATTATGTTCTTGAAAAGCCTGACTTCTACTCGCGCGTCATTTGTTGGAGAGGCTACAACCTCGATCAATTTCGAGACATAGTCGACAACAACTAGTATGTACTGATTTTCAAAGGAAGACGGGAAGGGTCCCATGAAATCGATTCCCCATACATCAAAGACTTCAACTTCTAGAATGCCCTTTTGAGGCATCTCATCACGTCTAGAGATGTTTCCTGTGCATTGGCATTGGTCACAATTTTTAACCGCGATATGGACGTCTTTCCAGAGACTAGGCCAATAGAGGCCAACTTGTAATATCTTAGCGCAAGTCTTTGAAGTACTTGGATGCCCTCCGTAAGGGGAAGTATGACAATGGAAAATTATGTTTTCGATTTCATTTTTGGGAACACGTCGACGGAAAATACCATCGGTGCCTCTTTTGAAAAGCAAAGGCTCGTCCCAATAATAATGTTTAAGGTCATGAAAGAATTCCTTCTTTTGTTGATAAGACATATCGGGTGGAAGCACCTTAGCAGCCAAGTAATTGACTAAATCAGCATACCATAGTAGTATGGTTGTGGTGCATATTGCTTCCATAATTTTGTTTATGTTCTTTTCTTCATAAGTCGCAGGGTACTCAGTTATTATACTATATAATTCTAATTAGGCTAACGGTGTTCATAAGGAAAATCATCATTGATGGGAATATGATCTGGTTTGATGCCTTCTATTCTGGATAGGTGGTCAGCTACTACATTCTCGGTGCCTCTCTTGTCTTTTATTTATAAATCAAATTCTTGTAGAAGTAAGATTCACCATAGTAATCTTGGTTTGGCGTCTTTCTTACTCAAGAGGTACCGGATTGCAGCGTGGTCGGTATAGATAATTATTCCTGCTCCTACTAAGTAGGAATGGAATTTATCTAAAGCAAACACAACATCTAACAATTCTTTTTCAGTGGTGGCATAATTTTTCTGCGTGGGATCTAGGGTTCTACTTGCGTAGTAGATCGCATGAAGCTTTTTATCCTTTTGTCCTAAAAATGCGCCTACGACATAGTCACTGGCATCGCACATTATCTCGAATGGTTCGTTCCAATCAAGAGGTTGCATAATAGGTGCTGAAATTAGCACTTTTTTTAGAGTTGTAAACACATCCAAACATTTGTCGATGAAAATGAACTCAGTATCCTTCATCAGTAGTTCGGTCAGAGGTTTGGTTGTTTTAGAGAAGTCTTTAATGAAAGGTCGATAGAAACCAGCGTGTCCTAGAAAACTTCTTATCTCTCTAAAAATTTTGGGTGGTTGAATATTTTCCATAACTTCGATCTTTGCTTTATCTACTTCTATTCCCTTATTGAATACTATGTGCCCTAAGACAATTCCTTGTCGGACAATGAAATGGAATTTTTCCCAGTTTAATACAAGATTGACACTTACACATATTTCTAGTACCATTTCAAGGTTCGATAAACATCCTTCAAAACTTTCTCCACAGACAAAGAAGTCATCCATAAAAACTTCTATCATGCCATCAAGATGGATAGAAGTCTATAGGCGAACGTACCATAAGGACAAGTGAAAGTCGTTTTTTCTTGGTCGTCGGGATGGATAGGAATTTGGAAAAATCCAGAATAATCGTCTAAATAGTAGATGTGAGAGTGTTTAGCTAGTCATTCAAGCATTTTATCAATGAAGGGTAAAGGAAAGTGATCTTTAAGAGTGGCTTTGTTTAACTTTCTATAGTCGATGCACATTCTCCACCCAGTGTGAGTTCGTTGTGCTACAGATTCTCCTTTAGTGTTGCTGACAACCGTAACACCATATTTCTTATGTACGACATGTACTGGGCTAACCCATTTACTTTCGGATATTGGGTATATGATTCCTGCTTCTAGTAGCTTTTCTACTTCCTTTTTTACTACATCACTCAGAATGGGATTTATTCTCCTTTGATGTTCCCTAAAGGTTTTACAGTCTTCCTCCAGCATAATACGGTGCATGCAGATAGAAGGGCTTATTCCTTTTAGATCTTATATGTTATAACCTAAAGTGGTTCAGTATTTTCTTAGGACATCTAATAATTTTTCAGTTTCTATTTGTCCTAGGTCTGCATTGACTATAACTGGTCGTTCAATTTTTGTGTCTAGGAATTCATATCTTAGGTCTTTTGGAAGCGTTTTGAGTTCTATGGCAGGCTTATTTTGATAGGGTATAGGGTCAGGAGTTAAGGCTAGGCATTCACTTATATTTTCATTTGATATTCAGGGCTCCAATTATCATCTTCGAGAATCGGGGGTATGGGAATCTTTAACACCTCCGAATAGGTGGTTTATTGTTTCTCCAATTCTTTCACGCATTTATCGATTTCATCTAGGAAACAACATGAGTCGTCGATGGTTGGTTCCATTTTTAACATCTATTATGGCTTTTGTAGTGGCTAGGAATGGTCTACCTAATATGATAGGAATGTTGGAGTCTTCTTTAATGTCCATGGTTATAAAATCAATGGGGATATAGAATTGTCCTATGTGTACAAGAACATTTTCTAACATACCTAAACGAAATTTCACTGATCGATCTGCTAATTGTACAAGCATTCTTGTCGATCTTAGTTCTCCCATGTTGATTTTCTTACAAATTGATAATGGCATCAGACTAATACTGGCTCCTAATTTGCATAGTTCTTTGTCTATGACAAATTTTCTGATCACGTAAGGTATGGAAAACTACCTGGGTCTTTAAGTTTAGGAGGCATGTTGTTTTGTATTATAGCACTGCACTCAGCAGTGAGCAATACAGTTTCGTTATCCTCAAGATTTTTCTTATTGGATAAGATCTCTTTACGAAATTTAGTGTAGGAGGACATTTGTGTGATAGCTTCTGTAAAAGGTATGGTAATGTTAAGTTGTTTCAGAAGTTCAACGAATTTCTTGAATTGCCCTACATTTTTAGAATTATAAAGTCTTTGAGGATATGGAATAGGTGGTTTATACAGTGGCGGAGGCACATAAGGTTCTTCTTTTTCTACGGCCTCTTCATCACCTTCTTTTTCTACTTCCCTTAGTTCAGTTTCTTTCTCAATTCCTTTTCCATGTTTTTGGTACATGGTTGGGTTTTCGATTTTAGGTTCAGTTGGTCCGCTTAGTTCTGTCCCACTCCGTAGTATTATGGCATTAACGTGTCCCTTAGGATTTGGTTGGGGTTGTCCAGGAAAAGTTCCAGCTGTAGCTGCTTGCTGTTGAGCCACTTGGGAAATTTATGTTTCCAGCATTTTGTTGTGTGTGGCAAGAGCATCAATCTTATTAATCAATTGCTTAATCTGTTCAATGGTGTAAATATTTTGATTCATGAAATCTTTGTTAGTTTGATCTTGGTTTCCTACAAAGTTCTCTATCATGATTTTGATGTTGGACTTCCTTGGGATGTTTAGAATATTTAGGACATTTTGGGTGGATTTTTTAAATCCTGGAGGTGTAGTAGGAGCTTTCTGTGGTGCGTACAAAGTGTTATTGCTTTTGTATGAAAAGTTTGGATGGTTCTTCCATGCATGGTTATAGTTATTCCCATAGGGGTTTCCTTGAGCATAGTTAACTTGGTCAATTGGTACTCTAGTTAAAAGGGGACATTCAGGTGTGTTATACGCGTGAGGTCCGCATAGATCACGGGTTGGAGTTTCTGCAGCCACGGTGGATGCGGAAGTTGTGGTTAAGCTTTCTATCTTTTTGGTAAGGGCTTCTATCGTAGAATTAACTTAGTCTAAGCTGCTAAATTCGTGCATACCATCATGGTTCTATTGCTTCCCCATTGATAATGATTTTGAGCCATACATTCGATAAGTTGATAGGAATTATGGTATGGTTTATCCATTAGTGCACCACCAGCAACTGCATCAATTGTTAGTCTTGTGTTGTACAAGAGACCATTGTAAAAGGTGTGGATGATCAGCCATTATTCTAGACCTTGATGTGGACAGAGTCGCAACATATCTTTGTATCTTTCCCATGCTTCGAAAAGAGATTCACTTTCCTTTTGTTTAAAATCATTGATATTGGCTCTTAGCATAGTTGTCTTGTTGGCGGAAAATATCATGCTAGGAAAAATTTCTTCTATTTGTTCCATGTTGTAACGGAGTTGGATGGTAGAGATTGGAGGCATGCTCTAGCTCTATCTCTTAATGAGAAAAGAAAAACACAGAGTCTTATTGCCTCAGGGCTGACTCCATTTTCTTTCACTGTGTATGTGTACTGCACAAACACGGATAAATGAATATTTGGATCGTCCGTAGGACATCCTGAGAATTGGTTTTGTTGAACAGCTTGCAAAAGCGAAGGCTTTAACTTAAAATCATTTTCTACGATAGTGGGAGTAGCAATACTGTTGTGGGGTTCCTCTTGCGATGGGGAAGCATAATCCTTTAGAGGACGATTTTGGGGTCCTTCAGCCATTTTAGGGTCAGGAAGAGAAAAGTTAGGAAGATTGGTTTCGGGAAGATTGTACTTTGTTTGGTACTCTCTAATTCGACGTCTCATACTAACAAAACGCTCGACCTTGTTGATTGGTTGTTCTAATTCCTCGTCTTTAGAGCGAGTACTTGGCATACAATCGACAATTAAAATTAAAATAAAATTGGTTTCCTTAGTCTATAAAGTGTAACAAGGGATTTACAGTATTCGACTAATTCAGTCCCCGACAATAGCGCCAAAAACATGATCGCAACTTTGTAGGTCTATCGGGTGTAGTGACTGCAAGTGCATAGTTTATTGCGTAGTTTTAAAAGATATAAAACCCACAAGGACTGATGGTCAGAACTATTGTTATCAAAATGTTACTATGTAAAAGCTAAGGCTAATTATAAAATTTGGGATTTTGGGCTTAATCGGGAATTAACTAAAATCTAGTAATTAATGACGGGATAACGATATGTATATCGTTAACTTATGGGATTTCAATAAGTCATTGGCATTTTTATTTAGTATTAAAACACAGTTTCAGTGAAACTATTCGTTTAAAAACCTTCGTCTCAAACTTCTATTCTATTGAATCAAATCATATCAATTAAGCTCTAAATGAGCGCTTCTGCTGTTTCATTTAAAACTCAAAAGTACTTTTTGAAAATGAACAAGGTCCATTTAACTTTAAAGGGCTTCTGCTGTTTTTAAAATCAATGTTTTAATAATCACTATCTGGTTAAAACCTCAAACTTTCGCTCTGTTGATTTAAACCTTATATTGTTTTTAACTTCCGTTCAAAAAACAATTAAATATTCAATTGGAAATTAAAACCAGAAAAGTATTCTTTTTTGTAAAAATAATAATGCCAATTAATTACTGAATCCTTTCGGTCAAGTTTTATATACCGGTACAGGGAATCTAGCCATACATAATATTATTGCAGAATATCATAAAATCAAAATGTAAATTCGACAACGCATGCATAGTAGAAAATAAATAAATTATGCTTATTAAAATAAGAACCTGAAAGTGAATAAGAAAGCGGTTAATTTCAATAATGCGTGTGTCCTCCATAAGCCGGCAGGATTAACTTTAAGTAAAAATAGCTCGAATAAAATCAAAGTAATCCTAAACAAATTTTGGAGGTCTGGAAACAAACTAGTGTTGCAGTATTTCTCCGATGTGGAAAAATACTGCTCTGACGGTGAGGTTTTTATTGCCTAAGTGGTTCTACGACTGGAAAATTAATACTGGAATTTTAAAACTCGAAAGTATCAAAAGCATAATACAATAAAAATAATGTTCAGCAGAAAAGTAAACTTCGTAACAATTTTTGTTCAAGGTGCAGGGGAGAGGGAGCGAGAGCGTGACATTTTGTAACTGCTTCTTTTTACAGAGTCCATTTTTATTGAGGAAAAATAGGTAACTTCCATGATTTACTTTCTTCGTGCATGGAGAAAATCCAGGTGACATGCGCTTAGTATGCTCCAGTAGCGAAGGCTTCATAACTGCTTGGATCGTGACACGTAGTCCATATTTGTCCCGGTCGTAAAGTGACTATGCCAAGGAGCACAGAAACTTAACTTGTTCCAGTCGTAACACCTTTGTGGCGGGCCGCACACTTCTCTATACAGAACTACATTTTTTCTGTTTTAAATCCATTTCTTCTTCATTTTTCCATTCTTTTTCTTCCTTTTCTTATTTATGCCTTGCAAATGCTAAGTACCTGGAATGTGATTCAAAAACTACAAAAAGGGATAAAATGTGACATAATAATCGAAGAATCGGAAATTTAATCTATGTAATTCGGACGAAAAATGCTATATCTTTTCCTGTCATCAGATAGCAAGCCTAGTGTCTATCTGGAACACACTCATCTGAGGGTTGAACCAACCAAAGGTATTCTAAGAACAAACTCATTCGAGAATGAACTAACCTTAAGGTATTCTAAGAACAAACTCATCCGAGAATGAACCAACCTAGTTTCTATTTGGAATACACTCATATCGAGAGTAAACCAAAGGTCCTAAGGGAGCATGACATAAATGGTAAAAGAAGATGCAGTATGTACACTGGAATAAGCGCATGAAAATAAATTGGGCAACATCCACTTAGAACGGACTCATATCGATACTCGAACCAAAACCAAAACCTCGTAGGAACACCCCATATGGAAGTGAACCAGACGAATAATATCTGAATATATCTTCTTTTTTTTATGATTCTTTTGAAAAAATGTAAAGTGCGAAATGTAAATGGGTCAAACTCATATCGAGAATGAACCAAGACCAAAGCCTTTGAGGAGCACTCCATACAGAAGGTGAACCATGCACATAATATCTAATATGTCTTTTTGTAACTTTGCTATAATTGTAAATGGTAAATGTAAAAGGAACACATTCATACAAGCATGAACTGACCGAATTCACTTAGAACAAACTCATATTGAGAATGAATCCAAGACCAAACCATCCAAATGGACCGAACCCATATACAGAACGAACCAAAATGTACAAGAAAGTAAACAAACGTGCAGAATCTCCTATTCAAAGATATGACTTTAAACAATCACAATTAGCCTACAGAAAGCGGTGTCTACTACAGGACTTTAAACAAATACTTCGAGCGCACACTCTTTATTTCCTACTTTACATGATTTCTTGAAAGTGGTAAATTCAATATGTTTTACCCCAATTTTTTACCCTAGGATCCCTTCATCATACCATGTTGATTCCATTACAATAAGATCACACTAGGATTCTTGGTTCCCCTCCCTATATTTAGCTTTGCACTTTGAGGAATCACCAAGCACCTTGACTTGTGTTATTTTGTGATCATGAATATTTTTTGTCTTGATTTCTTCTTTTAATTAATAAAATACAATGTTGGTTTGTCTTGTTTGTTATCCATGTAGGTAAAGGCAATGAGATTTAACAAGTTGCCCCATGGGTTTATGATTTTATTTCCCTGCCCTAGTCAATAAAGATTGAGAAGTTCAAGCCTCACCATTGAAGTTGTTTTGGAGGAAATGGCATGGCAAGCTTATTTTGGTTCACCATATTTCAAGATTATCAAATTTGATCCAAAAAGGACAAGGGGTTGATTGAAAAAATAGTCATGTTTGGACAAGATTTTATTCCTTTTGGTCACAAGTGCATGTTCCTATCAATTCTCAATATATGGAAGTGGTTTTTGTTTTTATGAGTTCTCATTATCATCATAAACAACTTATATTTACAAAGCATTTGTTTTGTCACAAGAAGTTTGTTCAAGATTGTCAAAGTTCCTCAAGGCATGTTGCTTAATCTATGAGCTAGGGTTTTAAACTTCAAAGGAGTATATCTTGCTCATATTTTGGTATTTTTAAGTTATTCAAAAGACATCATTCTCTTAAAAGGGTTATTAACAAATTACTTCAAAAGTTTCAAAGAGTTTTCATGTGGAAGAAACTTGATGAGGAAGAAAGATTACAAGTCCTCCAGATGAATCCCCAATTTTTCATGTGTGACTTCAAATGATCATAACTTGGTCAATTTTTATCACCTTCAGCCCATTCTATTTCTATAATGATATTTAAGATGTGAACCTTATGCCTTCTTTTATGTGCAAAGTGAGAAAATGGATGGAAGTTTCCTTAAGGATAAGAAAGATTATAGGTCATTTTATGAAATTTTGCCAACTTCAACAAGTCATAACTTTCTCAATTTTTGGATATTTTGAATGGTTAAAGTTTCAAAATGTCATTCAAGAGATCGACTTCATGCCATATTTTCGGTCAAGAGAAAATTACAAGTGGAAGGATATATTTGGATGCAAGACATTATAGGTCTGTTTTGAAGAAAAATTTGAAAAATTTCTAAGTATGGAAAGTCAACATTTTTTCTCCAACTTTGACTCAACACAACTTTCAGCTCAAGCATCCATTTGATTCCATTATTTTTCCATTGAAAATCTTGTAACCTCATCATTCTAAAACATAAAGAATCATGCCCTAAGACCCCTTAAGCTGAGAATGCCATTGGTCAGAAGTTGGCACTTCGAAACTGAATTTTTCACCAAGTCAGAAGTTTAAAATCCTTGATTTGGCTTCTAAACACTTTTTTTATGAATGTTTATGCCTCTAAACATGTTTAATGAAGTTCCAGAAGTGATTAGCATAGAAAAACGCGCGTTTTAGATGAGTTTTTGATCAAATTGGAAGTCACACTTTTCTTGTTTGCAACTTCACACGATTTCCCTCCAAACTTCATCATTTCACACGCTTGGACATTCCATTTGATTCCCTATAAATAGAGGGTCATTCCCCATTCATTTCCTCAAGCTTGGATAGCCAAAATCACCCTTCCAAACTTGTACCAGAACTCAGAATTCAGTAACTTCAAAATGCATACACGAGCCTTTTTTAATCCTTTTTTTTCATCAATTCACCTACCTTGATCTTCCCTGAAGCTAACCATATAATTACATTCAAGAATCGTGCCCTATATTGCTCCATAGAAGTCCAGTTTCATAGGTAAATAGGTAAATTCCTTCATCAATTCTTCAAATCTTTGATATCATTGTGATGCTCTCATTGCCATAGTTCTATTTGCAACACTTGATTTTTACTGGAAACAAGTTTTGACCATGAAATTTCAAATCCCTTTTCAAAACTTTCCTTCCAAATTGCTTGAGCTACAGTTTATATAAATCTGACTAGATGGTGTGGTTGTCTTCGTCTTGAAGAGACGAAGCGAATGACATAGGTCTGAGCTTCTGATTTTATAGTTTGAGAGACCTGCATTTCATGTTGGCTGGAGGTTGAAGATGACCAACGTGTCATCTTCCAACCAATGATGACGTGCCACTTGTTTTTTTTTTGAATTCTGATTTTATTTTTGATTTTATCCTTAATTCACTATTGACAATGATATGCACAGCGCGCCAGATCCTTTAGATCTGATTACTAACGCGTTTTATCTCTCATCCAATGCTCCGCATATTTTTTACTTTTCTTTTCTTTTCTGATTTTTATATTTAATTGTTTTAAACTTTAAAAAATCATAGAAAATTCATTTTTAGTCCAAAAAATCTGAAAAAATTATGAAAAATATTTTTCAATATTTTCTTTCTGATTTTTATTTTTTCACAATTTAATTTTTTGTTTTGGTATTTGTTATAAATTTAAACTTTATTTGAATTGTTTTAAATGTTTAAAAATACTTTTATGCATTTTTAAATTCTAAAAAATTTATGGAATGATCCAATGATATTGTGACAAATATTGGTGACCTTATTTTATTTTTGTTTCTGACTTTGTTATTTTTTTATCATTTTTGGTTTATTTTACCCATTTCTTTTAATTTTAAAAATAGTTTCTGACTTTAAAAAATTACTAAAAAATTTATAAAATCATCTGAGTCCTTTTATGATTTTTCTATGGTCTTACTTTTTATTTCTTGATTAATTTGAACATAGTTGATATTTTTCTCTTTTATTTCTATTTTTAAACATTATTTTTAAACCTTTTTGTATATATTAAAATGTAATTTTATTTTGTGACTATTTTCTGGCTGATCTTGGGTTAAATTTTTGATCATGAACTTTATTAACATCATTGGATCCTTGGTGTTGAGTTTAACTCCACCAAAATGGATGAATGATTTTAATAATAGTTTGATTAAATTTAATCTAAAAGTGGTTTGTATATTCTCTCCCACCCCTCTTCATCTCATACCCTTTTTATTGCACTAAATGTTGTTGGAGCATGATCTATATATCATGTCTCAAAACAAATGGTGCATAGATTGCTATTGACCGACCTCAAAATAGGTGCAACTTCTATATAAGTCCACTTACGATTGCTTAACATAGCGCTAAATTTTGTCCCGATTCGAATAAATGATCATTCATGGCCCAAACTTAGGTTTGCAATCCCAAGTATATTAATTTGATATCTTTGATCCAATAACCTTGAGATTCATTGTATGGAGGCTTTGGTTCTACCAATCCTCTAATCGATCTACAACACCTTTGGTTAACGCGGATCACTTAAACACCGTTGATCATTAAATGATACTCATAAGGATTCCAAATGGATGATATAGTTGACAAAAAGCAAATGCAACTTGTTGTGTGGAGGCTTTGGTTCTACCAATCCTCTAATGAGTTCCAAATGCAAGTTTCAAGATGATCATCCAACTGACCACTAATCACTAATAATTTACTTTATCCTGTATTCTTTTATTATATGCCCATTTTATTTTTATGCACTATTTACTTTTAGCAATTACATTTCATGCCATTTTCATCTTTTCTCATTTGAGTATTTACTTTCTTGTCATTTTTATTTTTGCTCACTTGAGTTTTACTTTTCTTTTTCAAACACCTAATAATCAACACAAATGCTAAAAACCTTTAATGATACTTGGACTATTTGGTTACTATCCTTGGTATTATGGAGCATTGGAATTTTTGGACTTAGGATTAGAAACCTTGGCCTATGATTGGAGACCTTGTGATCTTATCTGATTATTTTGTCTGGAGCTCTTGAGGTTTACCTCAAGACATTGGGTTGTTTGTTTGTTTTGTGTGCAGGTTATTGTGATTACACCCTTTGTTTGTAATCTGGAATTCACCCGTATACAGTCGTTACTCTGCCCAATTTTTGTGAAGACTTAATACACTTGAAGTTTGGTTCTCTCAAGAGGTCTAGTATTTTTGCTTGTTTGGTTTCAATCTAAAGAATTGGAATTCTATCTTGGATCATAGTGTCAAGTATTGGCATCTTGTTGGTTAGATGGTTCTTATCCCTAGCTTTTACCTTATGCTTTAGGATAGCCTCTTCTTCTCCTCCCATCTTCTTTAATTTCAAAAATCTTCTCCCTCCTTTTGAAAACTCTTCGTGTTTTAAACTTGAACCACTTTCATAATAAACTTGGACTTAAGTCCATGCATTTTCAAACCTTTTCATAAATAAACTCCAATAAACTTAATAATACTTTGAAATCTTTTTTGTGAGAAGACTAAAAGTCCATAAATCTCATTCAAACCATTTTTTCCACTTTGGCTTTCATCTTTAAATTTTTCTCAAAAAAGATTGGACTCTTGTCAATCCTTGTAGTGATGCAAACAACTATACTTCTATAATATGTAGTGAGGAGATATATTTTCCACTTGCGTGTTAAGTGAGGAATTGTTGATTCTAAAGTCCAAGCCATATCCTCCATTTTGAGATGATGCAAATTCTCCTTTCTCATGATTGTTGGTGGTAAGTATGTTTTCCACACGGACAATGACGATGATGTTTTATCTCATAAAATTAACCAACACATTTGTGTTTTAAAATTTTTAAAAGAGGAACTACGTGTACCCTGATCCCCTATTGCACGAAAAGGTGGTATGTAGGCACTAAAGGTTCGCAACCGCGGCGGGTGCAAAAATCATAAAAAAATATATATATATTTATTTCCTCACCTCCACCATCTATTTTATACAACAATTTTTTTTCATAGCCAAAATATACAGATTTTACAAAGAGGTTCCTGTGGAGTACCGTAGATGTTTAGGGTGCTAATACCTTCCCTTTGCATAACCAACCCCCTTGCCTAGAATCTTTCCCCCACTTTTTGGGTTATTCGCTCTTTTCCCGTTCCTTTGGAAACAATAAAGCACCATGGCGATTTTTATTTTGATTTGTATAAAGTCTAGTCAATACAATGGCTTAGTCTTAAACATTTCTACCGCTACATAATATTATAGAAATTTGTCCAGAAATATACCAAATGGATAGAAAATCCGTAATAGCAAGCTCAGCGAGTGTAAGGAACTCGGAATGCACCGCAAGCTAACATCAACAACAAGCAATGTCATAATAGAATGAAGAACGAGTGCAAGTTGTAATGCCCCACTTTCCCACAATAGCACTTACATTAACATATATCAGAGTACATAAGCAGGATTGAGGTTTTATGGTAACATCATCATAGCAACAAAAACCAACAACAACAATCACAATTATAACATCACAATTTCATGTAATATCACATGCATCAACATCAATCAAATCAAACAAAAGCATATCATACATCAATCATTCAAAAACAACCTAAGAGGGAAAGGAACCCTCACTACCCTCTCATGTAAAATCACCAATTATAGAATCCATTCACCCCCTTACCTTAATTTTCATCTTTGGTGCTTCAACAATGGAGAATTTCCTTTGCCCTAGTTCTCTCTTCTCTTTTGTTCTCTTCTCTTCTTTGTTTCTACGTGACAATAGTTTTTCTCCCAAATGGTGTAACCCTCATCTATTGTATTTTATTATTACTAACACTTAACTAATAATAATAATAATATTAATATTAATAATAATATTAATAACAATATTAAAAATCTTAGTAATAACTATAATATTAATAATAATAGTATTATCCCTCAAAACTAAGATTCACCACAAAATGCAAAAGCAAATTCAAAATCAACAAACAATGACTTAAATATTTAAATGGGGTGTTACAACTCTCCCCCACATAGAATATTTTTGTCCTCGAAAATTACCTTGTGTGAACAATTATGGATAACACTCCCGCATCTTGCTCTCTAACTCCCACGTCATACTTTCTCCAGCTTCTCCTGCCCAAACTACTTTCACTAGAGGGATTTCCTTGCCTCTCAGCTTCTTCATTTCATGGTCTTTGATCCTCACTGGTAAAGTCTCTACCGTAAGATTATCCCTTACTTGTACGTCATCCATCAGAATTACATGAGATGGGTCCGCAATATACTTCCGAAGTTGTGACACATGGAACACATCATGAAAATTCGAAAGACTAGGTGGTAAGGGCACCCTATACGTAACAGTTCCCACTCTATCTAAAATTTGATATGAGCCAATAAACCAAGGAGTAAGCTTATTTGATTTCAACACTCGCCCAACACCAGTCACTGGGTTGACTCTCAAAAAGACATTATCTCCTTCCTAAAATTCAAGGTCCTTCCTTCGCCTGTCATGGTAACTCTTTTGTCTACTCTGTGAAGCTTTCATCTTTTCTCGGATTAACTTCACTTTTTCCGTAGTGTCTTGTACAATTTCGGGTCCTAGCATCACACTTTCACCAGATTCGTACCAACACAAAGGCGTTATGCACCTCCGACCATACAATGCCTCAAAAGATGCCATACCAATACTAGAATGAAAACTATTGTTATAAGTGAACTCAATCAGTGGAAGTTAACTATCATGTGTACCTCCTTGCTCAAGAACACAAGCTCCCAATAAATCCTCTAACGACTGAATAATCCTCTCTGTCTGAACATCAATTTGTGGGTGATACACAAAACTAAATCTCAACTTAGAACCTAATGCATCCTGCAAACTCTTCCAAAAATCATATGTAAACCTTGGGTCTCTATTGGATAAAACACTTGACGGAACACTGTGTAGCTTCACAATCACACGAATATAAATCTTTGCTAACCTTAACACCAGGAAATTGATACCAATTGGAATAAAATGAGCTGACTTCGTTAGCATATCCACAATCACCCAAATCACATCATGTCCTCTTAGAGTGCTTGGAAATCCTGTCACAAAGTCCATGGATATAGTTTCCCATTTCCATTATGGAATATGTAATAGTTCCAATAGCCCTACATGTTTCTGATGTTCGACTTTCGACTTCTGGAAAGTGAAACATGCATACATGAACCGCACCATATCACGTTTCAATCATGGCCACCAAAACAACTTCTTTAAGTCTTGATACATCTTAGTCGCACCTCGATGGATACTCAATCTACTTCTATGACTTTCTTCTAGGATCATCCTTTTCATCTCGGAGTCATTAGGAATACATATTCTATCTTGGAACCTTAGCACACCTTGTGCGTCTACCCTGAAATTACTATCTTCAGACTGATTACTTCCAACCATCAAATCTACCAATTTGACATCCAACTTCTAAGCTTCTTTAATCTCATTCATGAAGTCATTGTTGATCTTCAACATTCCCAACATCACACTTTGTGGTGTTACTTCACATACTAAACTCATGTCTCTAAATTATTCGATCAAATCTAATTCTCTAACCATCATGGCAGACATATGCAATGACTCTCGACTTAAAGCATCAGCCACGACATTAGTTTACTAGGGTGATAGTTTAAACCAAAGTCATAATCTTTCAACATTTCTAACCACCTGCGTTGTATCATATTCCATTCATTTTATCAAACAAATATTTTAAGCTTTTATGATCACTAAACACTTCAAATCGAGAACCATAAAGGTAACGCCTACAAATCTTTAATACAAATACTACTGCAGTTAATTCTAGATCATGAGTAGGATAATTACTTTCATGAATCCTCAATTGTCTTGACGCGTATGCCACTACTTTATCATTCTGCATGAGTACACCACCTAAACCAAATTTAGATACATCACAATATACAACAAATGATTCATCATGATTAGGTAATATCAAAAGGAGTTGTCGTCAATATCTTCTTTAACTCAACAAAACTTTATTCGCATTAGATGTCCCATATAAATGCCTTGCCTTTACAAGTCAACTGAGTTAGAGGAAGTGCTAACTTAGAAAAACCTTCGATAAACCTCCTATAATATCCAACCAATCCCAAAAAGCTTTTGATCTCTGTAACTGAATTTGGAGTCTCCCACTCTAATACCGCGTCTACTTGGACGAGTCTACCGCGATTCCACCACCTGAAATAACATGACCAAGGAAGTTGACTTCCTTTAACCAAAACTCACACTTAGATAACTTCACATATAACTTATTTTCCTTTAACACTTGCAGGACAATTTACAAATGCTCAGCATGTTCTTCTTCTGATTTGGAATATATTAAGATATCATCAATGAATACTACCACCCACCGATCAAAATAAGTATGAAAGATACGGTTCATATACTCCATAAACACACCTGGTGTGTTAGTGACACCAAAAGGAATCACTGAACATTCATAGTGTCCATATCGAGTTCAGAAAGTTGTCTTCTGAATATCCTCACCCTTTACTCGAATTTGGTGATATCTCGACCTCAACTCAATCTTGCTAAACACGCATGCATCTACCAATTGATCCATCAAATCATCTATTCTCGAAAGTGGATCCTTGTTTTTTATCATCACTTTGTTCAGTTGCTGGTGGTCCACACAGAGTCTCATACTACCATCCTTCTTTTTCACCAGCAACATCGGAGCTCCCCAATGTGATACACTTTGTCTAATAAATTTCTTCTCAAGCAATTCTTCTAGTTGTTTCTTCAATTCTGCTAATTCAAATGCTGACATTCGATAGGGTTCCATAGAAACGGGTCTTGTACCCTGAACAAGATCAATAGAAAATTATACATCCCTTTCTGGCGGCACATTCGTAATTTCGATTGGGAAAACATCCGGAAATTTACGCATAACTTGTAACTTATCTAAAGCAGCCTAATTCTCAATGGATAAGGACGCCATTAATGAAAATACCAGAGCTTCATCTTGCATCAGGAGTAGAAAACTGCACATGTTTGTTGTAACAATTAATATGAACATAATTATATTCTAACCGGTTCATACCCAAAATTACATCCAGACCACTCAGCGGTAAACAAACTAGACCAATAAAGAAGTCTCTGTCATAGATGGACAAAGGACACTTCAAGCATACTAGAGAAGTAGTCACTGATCCCTTAGCTAGAGTTTCGATAACCATTTCTCCATTCAAAAAGGATAACTCGAGACCCAACTTTTTAACACAATCAGCAGCAATAAAAAAATGCGTAGCACCAGTATCAATAATAGTAATTAAAGGAGTACTATTAGTGAAGAAAATACCTTTAATCAAAAGGTCTCCACTGGATGTCTGAGTTCCAGCTAAAGCAAAAACTTTCCTACCATTCTGAGCTTTCTTCGATTTCTGGAACTGAGTACTGATATGTCCTTCCTCACTGCAGTTGAAACATATCAATGCCTTGTGTCTACAGTCAGATACCTCATGCCCAGCCTTACCACAGCGAAAACACCTCTTCACTTCTCCAGTACATGCGTTACTTCGGTGACCTGGCTTCCCATATCTCTAACACACAACGTCAGCAGGAGCACCTCCACCACTGGTTCTTCTTCCATCAGTAACCCTCTGTCTTCCTTTGTCATTTGGAGCATTGTAAGGCTTCCCACGATTCTATTATTTCCTACCTCTTTTCTCAGTTACAACTTTGTAGTGAGCCTAATTGTCCTCCTCATAAATTCTGCAGCAATTCACCAAATCCAAAAATATAGAGATTCACTGATACCCAATTGCTTTCTTGATCTCAGAACATAATTCATTTTAAAACATGACGCACTTAGAAAATTCAACTGTCTCCTCCGTGTAGTGAGGAAAAAAGTTTGTCAACTCCACGAATTTGGCAGCATACTTAATTACCGTTAAATCCCCTTGTTTTAGTTCCAGATATTCAATCTCCTTCTTCCTATAGACATCCTCTGGGTAATACTTCACCAGGAATTCCCTACGAAATAAAGCCTAAGTAATAGCCTCACCTGCGCCTTCCAGTCTTTGGCGAATAACAACCCACCAGTCATCAGCATCTCTTGCCAGCATATGTGTGCCAAAATTCACTTTTTGTGCATCAGAACAGTCCATGACCGAAAGATCCTTTCAATATCCTTGAGTCACTCTTGCGCTCCTTCAGTATCATGCTTCCCTTTGAACGTAGGTGGATGATTCCTTTGGAAAGTTTCCAAACACGAGTCCCATTGTTCCCACCAGCATTAGGCTGATTCTGCATTTCCTGAGCCAAAGTCTACAACGCATTAACAAGTGCACCATTGCCTCTTCCATCCATTTCTCTTCTTCACATCACAACATCAAACAATGGTTAGATAGAAAAACATCGACAGTATTCCACTATCACACTACACTAACGACACAACAACCTAGTCGGACGGACCGATCGGCTCTGATACCAATTGTAACACCCCACTTTCCCACAATAGCAATTACATTAACATATATCAGAGTACATAAGCAGGATGTCACATACTTCAAATACTCATAAAGTTCAAAGTCACTTTATTACTTCTTTTATTCAAGCGTAATCAATTCGGCAGCCGAATAATAAAATTAGTTCAATTTCATGTCATTACAACTTCAACAACAAATAAAACTCCACAAATATGTGTCCTAACATAAGTCAAATGAAAGATACATAACAAATGAAATAAAGAAAAACATAACGAAGATTCCAAATTCCCGTGTTACGTATCAGAGCGACTCCTAGGACTCGATCAGGTAACATCCACTCCAAGCACTACTCAGGTACTTGATTATCTGTACTCCCAGCAGAGCACAGACACAACAACACAAAAGGGGTGAGAATTTAATTCAATAAATATACGGTGAATATCACATGCTAAGGAGTAGTAATCACACAATCCACACATCACACAATACTTTGTAACATAACAAAGCATTCACGTAATGCAACATCAACTCGAATAAATGCAATGCAATGAGACCGACATCGACTTAATGCATGTGGTACCATCATGGTATAAGCCCTCATCTCATATGCCAATTTGGGCAATAACAGGGAATAAGCCCTCATCACAACGCCATTACAAGCCAACAATAGGGCATAAGCCCTCATCACTATGCAACATGAGATATCATATGCAACAACGTAACTATACAACCACAAGGCATAAGCCTTCAACATAGTGCTAATTTAGGCCATCAACATCATTATCATCAGTTATCAACATCACCTTATAACAACATCGTAAGCAAAGCAACATCGTAATAAATAACTCACCATTTCGGTGTAACAAGGGGAAATTATTTCTATCTTAATTTAGGTACTAGAATTATAATCCTTATCACTCATTTTTATCATTCAAGTCATAGTTCATGGTGTTAGATACCTACTGCTTCAAATGGCACATCAATCACATTCCTAAAACTAAAGTTATTATCTATTCAAGAAAGTCTAAAACAACTTTCAGCTACTGCCATCCATCGCCCGACGAAGCCCTGTGTTGCCCGACGAAACTTCCTTCACCTTACCGTTCGCTCAGCGATGCTAGGCGCGATCCCCTCCAGTAACTCATCAAAAAACTCGCCTCCTTCTCGCCTATGTTTTCACCTGGCGAAACACCATCACCCGGTGACACTCCCTATATCAATTGGAAATACTTTGTGAACAAGGTTTTCCTGTTTGCGATTCTACACTAAACAAGACCAATTTTCCTGCGATCTTGTCACATTACGGGTCCTAAAAAGTAATCTAAACATATTGTTTCACTATCTATCAATTCATCACAATGAAATACTATTCATACATCAGTTACAGGTCATATTCCATCATCAAATTCTCTAATCTTAATTTTCATTACTAATAGGTTTTAGATTGGGGTTTTATGGTAACGTCATCATAGAAACAAAAATCACAAACAACAATAACAATTATAACATCACAATTTCATGTAGTATCACATACATCAACATCAATCAAATCAAACAAAAGCATATCATACATCAATCATTCAAAAATAACCTAAGATGGAAAGGAACCCTCACTACCCTCTCATATAAAATCACCAATTATAGAATCCATTTACCCCTTACTTTAATTTGCAGCTTTTATGCTTCAATAATGGATAACTTCCTTTTCCCTAGTTCTCTCTTCTCCTCTCTTCTCTTCTCTTCTCTTCTCTGTTTCTACGTGACAATAGTTTTTCTCCCAAATGATCTAACCCTCTTCTATTGTATTTCATTTTTACTAACACTCCAATAATAATAATAATATTAATATTAATAATAATATTAATAACAATATTAAAAATATTAATAATAACTATATTATTAATAATAATAATAGTATTATCCCTCAAAACTAAGATTCACCATAAAATGCCAAAACAAATTCAAAATCAACAAACAATGACTTAAGTATTTAAATGGGGCGTTACACAAGCTATAAGCATATCCACCACCAAATAATGCTCAAGCGATTGGTATCTGAATCATCTTCCCAAAATATGCACATCTCATAAAAGTGGTTAGAAAATAACAACAAAAATCAAATATAACATTGAACATTAGTAATATGCATTGAAAATGAATTATGTACATAGAAAAATAAACAAGCTATATAAACAAAAGTCAAGTACATATCAAAGTACATGATACAAGTAAATAGGAAGAAAAAATCACAATATCGAGAAACAAGCATAAAAAATTATCAGCTCAGAATTGGACGAAAATTACATGGTAGCCTACAAACGTGCCAATGGACTCAAAAACGAACTCACTTAGTCCCGACTCTAAGAACGATTTCCAAAATGGTACAGTAGCAAAAAACGTGTTAAAAAGTTATCCTAAACTAAAAATAAAGTGTACCAAAAGCTCTGGAATCATGAAGAGATTCGATTTTCATTAATCACAAGTATAAAACCTCATCACGGTTAGAAAGTTAGAGATAATTTGTGCTTATGTCAAGTGTTGGAACAAAATTAGGAATTGTGACATTTTCCATCAAACTCAAGTTTTTATGCATCAAGAGTAATTTGTAATATTACTTGGGGCCTATGGAAAATTTTACAACACTTAGAAATGGCCTATATTAGTAAGCAACACAAGTATGAACACAAACTAACCAATCAACATGTTATAGAAACTTGAGAATTAGTAAGCAATACATGAGAATAAAATGAGGTGAAATTGAACATTGGCAATACAAAGCTCAACATCGATATCATACCATAAGCAAAAATATCAAGCGATTAAGTATCAAGTATCTAACTCAATTGTATCACAATTTGTAAATTAATTTCAATTCAAGTTTATGTCAAAAAAGTAGTGAATTGAACCACTTTACAACTTATAGAAAATCAAAGTTTATGTATCAAAATGCATTCCAATGCATCAAACTCCACAAAGTTCTCAAACAATTGATTGAAACTAGTTGATATCAATGCATTAAAGAAACTCATACATCAATTTTCTACTCATGAGATTGATTGGACAAAATCTTTTTTTGATTAACTTGTAAATTCAAGAACTCAACATAATCTCATGAATCAATTATCTAATACCAATTTTCTTCAACATTTTAATATCAAGAATTCAATCAATTCAGAAAAATTAAGATTAAACTAACCTAAGTGTTAATCTACATACTAATTCATAATTCAATCCTTGAATTAAACCTAATTCAAATCTAATTCTCACTAATTAAGTGTCAATTAAACAATTAAAACTTCAATCAATAACAAAATCAAGAAAAATCACTTAGTCAAAAAAATCACTTATTCAAAAAAACACTTAATTCAAGAAAAATTCACCGTAGAATCGAAGAGGAGGATTAGATGAAGAGATCGCAACAATCAGAATGCAAATCGGAGGAACGAAACGTACGAAACAGAGGGGAGGGGGATCGCGGATTCCAACGGTGGTTGAGGGTGTTCTGGCGGCGTTCCAGCGGCTGGACGGTCGACGGTGGCTGGCCGGTGCTTTGAGCCGAACCGTTGATGAAGAATTTATGATGATTCTTGAAGAATGTTGTTGAAGTTCTTGTTGTTCTTGAGAAAAAATTGAGTTTGATTCTTAAGAGAATTGAGAGATAGAGTTTTGTGTTTGTATGGATTGTGTAATTATGAGAGAAAATCTGAATTTTTGATTTACATAGAGAGTAGAAGTGATCCTTGGATGCACAATTGGGTTGGGTTTTGTCTTGACAATGTAATCTCGACATGTCCACAAAGTGTCATGTCATCAACCGTACGGAATTTCGTTTTGGTTGAAAAATATAAAACGAAGATAATAAATTTTTTGACGTGTTACCGAAAGAACGGGCTCATTTGGATTAACGGTGATTTAGTTATGATTTTTTGAAGTTTCGCCTTAGACAAACTTATTTTGGACTCCAGTGTCAACTTTGACACGTTCTTCAATAAAAAACTATTATTGATCGGAGCAGTACCCTGTCTCGACTTTGGAATAAAAATTGTAGATCTCCCAGTGAGTGACCTTGTGTAAAAAGATGGGCCTAATCCGATAAAAATTGACCGAGTTATGAGTTTTCGAAGTTTTGACCGAGATGAAATAATATTTAGCATTCAGGATTTTCGGCACGTCACGCGCACTCTGGGGGAAAAACAAAGGCCTTTTAGATACCATTCAAACTTGGAACATTGTTTCAAAACAAAGCCAACTCAATTTTTAAAATTTTGGCACCGGACTCGTGGGAATACGGTAAAAAAGATTGCGATATGAATTTTTAATATTAGAAATCAATTCGACTGGATTCTGGTTTAGCTCAAATATCTCTTCAGAAACTCAAAATTCCCGCTACTTTTCTTGTAGAATCAGTTCTCGGCCATAAAAACGACATCAAGAGGACACCAAGAAGGAATTTAGGGCACCGGAATTGAGCTCATATGATACTCCATCCGGGAGTTATGAATTTTTCAGTGCGTCTGAGACGACGGTTCAGCCAGTTTTTATTTGTATTTTTCCACTGTTTAGCTCTGACGGATTCACGTATTCGGAGACCTTCCTTCGAGAATTAGCCTTCGCCCCAAATCCGGAAGTTGTAGAGGATGTAAATACGGATTCAATCGTGAAAGAACCTCCTCGAGACGGCATACCAAATCAGAGTTATAAATTTCTAAACGCTAGAAATACTGTTGATCGGTAACCCGAAAACTTAGTAACAAAATTATTTGACCGTCTTCAGCATATAATTGGCTCTCGGCCCAAACACGAAAAGGTGATTATAATAGGAATACAAAACCAGTGATCAAATATCAGCTCATAATGATAACCTAGCCTAGAGTTATAAAATTCTGAAGTTTTTCGCGCCGAAACGGAATTTCAACTTGAACTATCCTTAATAAATACGAAACCTCTGACTTCCCTCTACCAGTCAAGACATGATAGAATACACGGGAATTAGGCATGGTAAGAAATCACTCATTCATTGACTGGCTAACCTGTATAAAGCATTGAACACCTCTGATAAGCAGTCAATGCATTATAGAAATGCATTGATCCCACAATAACAGGGTTAATGATATGCATATATGTATGTGATAATGAAACATAAGCCAGCGTGAAGAGGGTAAATTTTGGGGTATAACATTTTCCCCTATTCAATATCCTTTAACCTGATAAGTGAGAAAAAAGCGACAGATTTCGAGCGTTCAAGGTGCAAGGGGATTAAATACTTAATAAACCCAAAAACTTGCGCTCTGAGCAACTGGAATGCAACAAGCTGGTAACAGTATTGTTTGTAAAAGTGATGATATTTTTGGATATGACTTCGCAGGTATTGATGAGAAAATGATGGAGTTTTGGCTCCGGTGGAAGAGATGTTAGGGATGCTGACATGTGATCAAGGTAATGAATTGCGGACTCAACTTAAGAGAACTAGAAGCAAACTAGACTCTAGAAGAAATATCAGAATGATTCGAAATTTTGATAACTAGGTAACGAGTGGTGGACTCGATCTAAGGAGACTAGTAGCGGAATAGACTTCAAGGGGAATATTAGAATGATTCGAAACTCTGATAACTAGGTAACGAGTGGCAGACTCGACCTAAGAAAAAAATGACAGATTAGTTTGTCCTCGATTACCATAGCCCATCGGCACGCTAAAGAAACGCTGGTGGGAACCAAGAGGTATGAGTAGCGACCTTGACCTAAGAAGGGAGTACAATAGTCAAAGTGAAGAGTTTTGGCTCGACACCGGAGTACTAAACAGGACAAAAACAGGCAGGTTTGGATCCTAAAGCAAAGTGCTAGAAAGTGCATGTTTTCTAAAAGCACTTACGAGTCTCGACCGAGCATTTATAGATGATTTGATGGTCTGAGGTTACCAAGGTGTAAAGAAGGAGACCTAGGGCGAGTATCAAACTCGGCTCATAGAGATTAGGCTTTTATTTACAACTCAACTTGAGACTTAACAAACGAGTAACGGACTCTACTCAGAACAGTAGTGGCTGACTAGACTGAGTACCAGGACGACAATGGATTTCACGTATGGGGTTCGACTGCCATGGACCATATGCACAATATAGGAACGTTGGTGGGGTCGAAACAAGGTAATGAGGGGTGACCTCTACCTAAAGGAGATAATAGAGCTCCGAGGAGTACTAGGGATAGAACTGGACTCCATAGGTACATCAATAATAAGAAAAGATGACATATGAGAGGGTAATAGAAACCCGAAGAGATGTGCCAGGACAAAATTGGACTTAAACAGGTACATCATCAATCACCGAAGATGAACTAAGAAAGGGAGAAAGAAACCTGAAGAGAGGTGCCAGGACAAAACTGGACTTTGACGGGTGCATCAACAATCAGCGGAGATGGCCTAAGAGAGGGTGAAAGAAACCCAAAGAGATGTGCTAGGACAAAATTGGGCTTTACAGGTGAATACCTGGCGATTTGGTAGTAATTGGTAAAAGGATACTTGAAGAATTGAAATATCGAGGGTAAAGCAACTTTTGTTAAGGATATAATCCAAAGCTTTTGTTTTAGCAACTCCACTGAGAATGACAGAGAGCAACGATGGCTTATGCTTCAATGCATGATTGAATTATTTTTCTAAGGATTAATATCCAAGAGAGAATGAGAACATTACACTTTGAGGATGCAATGCGATGGTGCATGTTTAAGTGTTTCACTGAAGATTATTAGGTCGAATAACCCGTCGTTGTATTGTATGCTGGTAAAATTGGAATAAATAAATTGCGCTCTTTACTAAAGTATATGTCTGGTTGATCAATATTCTAAAAATGAACAACCTCGGATGCGGGGTGTGGCTTGGAGAAGCCACAGACAGGTATCATACCTGTGAGGATTCAAGATTCTTTTTTACTTCCAAGGGGAATGATATGTCAACCTCTCGCCGGAGGTAACAAAAATTGCGTTGGGGAAAAAATGTCCTCTATCATGTTAGATGGAACAAACTTCAGTGAGGAAGGAAGATAGTCCTTGTGAATGAGTTGTACCGAAGATATTTGATCTTCATATATAAGGATGCGAAGGCGTGTTTTTTCTGGGGATGACATGAATCCTTGAGTTAGAGAAGATTTAAATCTTGGAGTTGGTGAAGACTCGATGGAGAACTCCACTGGGGAATACATGTCCTCACTCGGAAAGAGGAATGATTTTCTTGGTGACAAAAAACCTGAAGTTCCTACTTCATCGGGGATAATCTTCAATTCTGGATACTGTCCTCATTAGGTAGAGGGTATAATCTTCCAAAACCATTTCATGGCATGATTCCACTGGGGAATACATGTCCTCACTCGAGAAGAAAAATAAAGTCTTGGTGACGAAAATCCTGAAGTTCCTACTTCATTGGGGATAATCTTTGATTTTGAATACCGTCCTCGTTAAGGAGAGGGTATAATCTGCCAGAACCATTTCATGGCATGATTCCACTGGGGAATGAGCATTTTGTAGGAAATATCTCAAATGAGGCAAATCTGTTGGAAAGAGGAGTTAATTTGAGCAAAAGTTCCTTGTTTGGAGACCTTCTCGGGAATGGAGGAGCTTTTTAGGACATCATCTTCACGAAAACGATTCTGTTTTAAGAAAGCAACTTGTTAGGGAGTGTTTCCGTTTAGGAGAACAACTTACTGGGGAACAACGTCCCAAATAATAAACCTTGGGAAGGCAACTTCGTTGGGGGACACTGATCCCAAATCATCGGTGATTTCAAACCAGGCCTCTACTAGAGAAACGTGACAACCTCCCGACCAGGAATCTTAAGGCGACTTTATCGGGGAATGCTGAAGATTTTGTGTTGATAATTTGAGATGATTCGCTGAGATATCACGAACTATGATTCACTGGGGAAGCTCTCTATTCTTCTAAATGCTGCAACTGTTAAACATCATCTTTGCATGAGATGTTTCACTGGGAATGGAAAATTTGTGTAAGGAAGCATAGAGCATATATGAGAGAATTCGGATTTCACCGGGTAATGTTGACCGCATTGGGTAAATTTCTTATTCCAAAGTTGTTGGCGAGATAGGGGCTTCCATTTGAGAAAACCTCTTTACTCGAGGGATCGACTGGAGAGAAGCGACTCCATATCAGGGAGAACTGTGGACTTCACATGGGATTTACAAATCTCCGTCAGGCTTCACCATACCTTTAACTGAGGAGAAGAAAGACTTCACTGAGGAACAATCTTCATTTATGGGGAAAAGACTTCTTGGGAATATAGATTACACTGGAGAAGTCCAGAATGGACTAGGGATACTGCAGTCGCCTTCGTCCGTTGTTGCTCTGGTTTTGACAAATAGGTGCATAAGATGAGGAAATAAGAATTCTCGCCAAACAGATTAAGCCAAATATGCCCCAGGTATAGCTAGATGATATTGTCTGCAACCCTAATCGCAAATAAATAAGAAGTAATATCTGCAACTTATTTATCATACTTGTGCACAGTCATCCATTTCTCAAATGCAAATGTTTATCAAAAGACATTGGACATTTTTGTAAACAAAACAGTAAAAGAAAAAATTATAAGCATATTTTGGATAAAATAAATCTTTATTGATTGGAAATTAGCCTGTAAGAAGGCGTTTACACCAGGAAGCAATTCCTAGAAAGAGGAAATTGCCAAGGAAAAAGTAAAAGGAATGTTTACAAATGGCAATATGAAAACAGATATCCATTGAATCCTGATTCTGCTAAAACTCCTAACAACTATAACGCTCGCATTCCCTTACTTTAAGAAAAACTATATGTAATCAGATTGATTCTCCACCTTGTACCAGGTTATCGATCATAGTTGTAGATGCAATATCTGATCTGGCGTCGAACATAGTCATTCTCTTTAATCCTTCTTTTTCCTGGACTGCCCTTGCGGGTTTTCAGTCTATTAGGATACCCTTTTTTGCCTAAATTGCCTTTGACATGTCAACTTAGCGGGTGTATGATTTTTTTCACTCATTCACTCTTTCTTTTGTCCCTAACTTTTGCTTGAACCTTTGCTCACTCTTTCAGGTTCGCCGGGATGCCTTTTGTTGCATGAGCCAGCCAACTTAGTGGTCATTTTATGCAAAGTATTTTATGAATACGTCTGCATTCACAGGGAGTGGAAAGTCTTCTCCATCCATAGTCGCGAGCATCATCGCTCCTCCAGAAAAAACTTTCTTGACCATAAACGGTCCTTTGTAAGTCCACTTACCCCTGGGATTACCCTGTGGAAGAATTATCCTCTTTAGCACGAGGTCAGCTGGTTTGTAATACTGGGATCACACTCTTTTGTCGAATTCCTTCTTCATCCTCGTTTGATAAATCTAACTGAGACACATAGCCGCTATTATTTTCTCGTCAATGAGGTTCAACTGATCCATCCAATTTTGTACTCATTTTGCTTCATCGAGCTCAACATCCTTTATGATTCTCAAAGAGGAAATCTTGACCTCTACAGGTAACACTGCTTCCATTATATATACAAGAGAGAAAGGGGTTTCCCCAGTTAAAGTGTGCATGGTGGTGCGATAGTTGTGTAATGCAAAAGGGAGCATCTCATTCCAGTCCTTATATGTTACCACTATCTTTTGTACAATCATCTTGATATTATTTTTAGTTGCTTCAACAGCTTCATTTATCTTTGGGTGATACGAAGAAGAATTATGATGTTTGATCTTGAAAGACTCACAGAGCTCTTTCATCATCTTATTATTGAGATTCTAACCATTGTTAGTGATGATCTATTCGGGGGTTCCATACCGGCAAATGATATTCTAATTGATGAAGCGAGTGACAACTTGTCTGGTAACATTCGCATACGATGCAGCTTCAACCCACTTAGTGAAATAGTCAATGGCAACCAAAATGAAACGGTTCCCATTATAAGTGGTTGGCACAATCTTGCTGATCATATTGATGCCCCACATTGCAAAGGGCCATAGAGAAGTCAAGACATTCAGTGGCACAGGCAGCACGTGCACCTTGTCTGCATAAATCTGACAATTGTAACAGGTTCGAGCATTGTTATAGCAATCAGTTTTCATGGTGCACCAATAATAACCAGCTTGCAAGATTTTCTTTGCCATAGTATGACCACTGGGATGAGTTCCGAGGGAACCTTCATGCATTTCCTCAATGACCTTTGCTGCTTCGACTTGTCAACACATCTGAGAAACAAACCATCATGATTCCTTCTGTACAAAATGCCATTACTGAGGAAGAATTTAGCAGAAAACCTTATTGGGAAATTCTTGTCTGTCACATAAGACTCGTCTGGATACTCTTGAGTCTCAAGATATCTTTTAATGTCACGAAACCATGTATTTCCATCCAACTCTATCTCAGCCTCGAAGCACAATGTCGGATCATCCAATCTTCTGATTATGATAATAGGCGCATCATGTGCCCATTTGACCTTAAACATGGATGCCAGAGTAGCCAAAGCATCTGCAAGAGTATTTTCTTCCCATGAGATTTGCTCAAAAGTGATCTCCTTGAAGTATGGGATCAACTTCATAACATGATCACCGTATGGAATCAAATTCTGATGGAGGGTCTTCCAATCTCCATTAATTTGGCTGATAACGAGATTGGAGTCTCCGTAAACTTTCAAGTACTTGATTCACAAATCGATCGCGGCTTCGATGCCATAGATGCAAGCTTCATACTTAGTGTGATACGGTGGGAGAACTGACTTGAGGTTTTACGTTTGTGTTCGCAAATGTTTCAGTTTAGCAAGAGTCGCCACTGACTTTTTATTTTATCCTAAGGAAAGGTTAAAAAGCACAGGAAAGACCTTTGAGATGTTTTCTTGGGTTCGGGGAGTAGATTATGAAAATGGAAGGTGCAAGCACCCTTTTCATCCATGGTTATCCATGGGCTCTTAGTTACTTGTTTAGATCACTTGCTTTTGCTTTTCAATTGTTTGAAATGGTGCTTTGTGTGTGGTTTTGAAAGATGTTTTTGAAAAGAGGCCATCGTTGTGGAAACCTTTGTAATGATTCTTGTTTGAATGTATACAAAGGTGTTTTTGGATTTTGAAAAGATGTTCAATGTTTGAAAGTTTGATTTGAGAAATGTTTTGAAATTGTGTTGTGAAGTGTGTTTGAAAAATAGCAAGGATGTTTTGCAAGTTTTGACCAAGTAACTAAGAGTTATCTACCCTATTTTACTCAAAGATCTTTCCTATATGTTTTTAACCCTTTTGACAGTGTTATTTTACCATTGCATTTGGTAAAAAACCTTGTATTAGGATGTTAAACGGGACAGGCACGGGTCATCGTTTAGACCATGATAGTAATTGTGTTAAGTATTTTTAGCAAACTTTCGAGGGACTAGATCATTTTTGTATAGGCAACCAAGATAGCGTCATCGAGGGACTATGATCTTTTGTTTTGTTTTTATTTTGCCAAAGTACTCAACATGCATAACATGACCCATTTTTAAGGCAACAACTGGATCTAACCCTAGGGGTGCAAGTGTGCATTGTGTTTGATTTTCATGCATTTTTGTCTTTGTATTAGGTCAAGCTACTTGTTGATTTTGAATTTTTGCATACAAACCCTAATCTCTAATCATGGTATAATTGAAAGCATAAATGCGTAAAAATAAACCTACCACTATTACAACAAGATTATGGGGATGGGGATACAATTTTTGAATGGGGATTATTTGACAAGAAATAAAAAACGTAATTTTACTATTACATCCAAATTGAATCAAATGCATAAATAATAAATGGACAATATTTAAATAAGCAAATTAAATAGATATACCAAATAATATGAATATGCATAAAAAGGTTTTTGTTTATGTATGTAAAAAATTTTAATGTAAAAAGAAAGGAATAATAAAAAAAGATTATTATTTTTTATTAAGGGTAAACCCTAATTTTTAAGAATATAAATATATTGACTATATTATTTATATATAATAAAATAAAATGGTGTATATAAAAAAATATATATATTTAGAAAAAGTATTTTTTAAGTATAAATAATAATAAAAATAAAAGTATAGTATTTTTATGTTTTTATTCTAAAGTATCTATTAAATAAGATAAAAGTATATGTATATATTAATTATATTAAATATGTACAATAAAAATAAAATAAAATATATACAAAAATAAAAATATATTTAGTACAATATTTTTTTAGTGTGAATAAAATAAAGAATAAAATAAAAGTATAATTTATATATTATTTTTAAGTTTTCAATAAATAAATATACTAATTAAATTGTTTTCATGTTAGCAAAAAAAATACAAAATAAATGTAAAAATTTATAAAAATGTTTTTGAGTATTTTTTATATTTGGAGATAATAAAATAAAATCAGAAATGAAAATAAAATAACAAAACATAAAAATATGAAGAAATGGGCCAGGGGGTGTATTCAGCAAAAGGGGGGTGTTAAACACAAAAGAAGCAAGGCCCAGCTCAAGCCAGACTTCATCTTCAACCTCTGGCTTCAAAAATGCACGCGCCTGTACCAAACATGAACATCCTGCCTACGAGCTCTATTGCAAAAACACATAACATCAAAGTTGTAGGGTTTTTCAAGACGAATCCAACCATATAAAAAACTTGTCCTAACTCTCAAAGACCAGAGAGAAATTCTCTGGCCCTAAAATCTAACCTAATTTTTTCAGGATGTTCATGGACCAAATTCTCTTAGCATGCTTAATTAAAATGAAAATTGAGCATATATACAACTTCATGGCTATGAATACTACATTTCTTATTCACAAACCTAAGTCTAAATGTTCCTAAATAGAGAGATATGAAGTTGATAAAAACCTGTTTCAGCTGACTTCGTGTATGGCAATGTGGAGCTTTTCAACAAGGCCTGAGATGTTTGGGAGCTTACTTGAACTTCACTTGACCTTCTCCAATGCCTAGCTTTCCTTGAATATGCTTGAACAAGCCTACAGAACTCAACCTACACAAGCTGAAATTAAAAATGACAAACCCTATAAACGGAGTTACAGTTGGTGTTTAAGGGTTCGGATAGCTTGGATATGTTGTGTGTAATGTGTTTGAACCAATTTGGGACAAAACGCACGAGCAATTTGTGTTGTGGAACTCAAACTGCAGGGAATGCCCTGTTTTGCCAATGAAATGTGATTTTGTGCTATGGGAAGTTTGAAGACTCAAAGGGTCGTGTTTCTGGATCAAAGGGATGTGAGAAAAATGTTTCAAAATCTTGCACAAGTTAGTTTTTAGTTGATGTTCAAGTTCTCATGTATTTGGCATATTTCTTGTATATGAAACAAAAGTGAGAAGTGATGTCAAGCAGGCCTGTACAGGCTATCCATCAGCTTGTTTTTTGTGATCTTGGCCCCTCAAGTTGGTGGATATGCTTTTCTACACAAGATCTGGCTCTATGCTCAAGGATTGTGGTTTTGACATAAAGCATACTTTTGCAAAAATGGTAATGTACCTTTTTCTACTTAAGGATTAATCGAATGTGCAATGTTCTAATGACCAAAACAATGCCTTAAACCAATGGATTTGCATTAAATTAATGAGTGTGAAATGGTTTTTAAGGCCTGTAATCTAATGCAAAGCAAGCTGATTTGAATTTGCAACTTGTATCCACATGAACATGCCATGGATGAAAAGTGAGTTTTTGCCAACTTCAAGCCTTTGATTCTCCCTAACCACAAATGAGTTTGGAGAGTTCTATACATTTTGGAAATCTTGCAACATGCTCTACAATCCATATTTGAAATGAAATTTGAGATTCCAAGTGGAACTATGTGAAAAATGGCCATGAAGATAGGTCAAGATTCTGCCTAAACTAGGGCAAAATTTCACTAAGTTAAAAGTTTTAGGGACCCTTGTTCCAAAACTCATAACTTGAGATCCAAGCTTCTTTTGAGAAAACTTTGTGAATAAAAGTTGTATACTTTGTGGAGGAATACAAGTTTCATGTTGGAAGTTTTGTTTGAATCCAATTGCATCATGGTGAAAATGTTGGGCAAAGTTAGGAAAAATTAAGAAAATTTCATATCTTAGAAAAATTCTAAATCATGAAATTTTTCAACTTTAAACCCTAATTTGCAAAAATGGGTTTCTTGATGAACAAGTTTCATTTTTTGACACATCTTGATGAAAAATGACCCTTGGCACTTGATTTTGACCAAAAATTCAAAGTTTGACTTTTCAGTATACAGTCAAATTTTGATCAGTTGACTGGAAAATTCATTTGTCAATCCAATGCAATTGAGGTCTTTTGAACCTTGTGAATAGGTCAAGATGATTCCATTTAGTACTTGAGTCCATGGTTGAACCTAATTTTCCATTGGCTTGGTCAAAAGTCAGATATTGCCCTTGTGCAGTCAAAATCCTAAAAATGACCATTTTGCCCTTTTGATGATCTGATCAAATTTCTTGAGGAGTTGAGGTCCAAACTTGATCAAATGGTTCATATGAGTCTATAATGTTGATGTGGGTCAAAAATCATGAGGTTTGACTGTAAATTGGCCACCGTTGACTTTTTCCCCAATACAGCTGATTTCTAGGTCAAATGTCCAATTGGCTGGGCAAAAATTTGATTCAAGGCTTGAAACTTGGTATAGAAAAACTTATGAGTCCAACATGAAGTATGAAAGTCACTTTGAGCATTAGAAGTCCAAAAATCCCTGTGAAAACTCAAACCCTAATTTAGGTCATCAGTGCAAGGAGATATCTTGAGCAGAGCAAAACCTTAATCTTGTCTGGAGTTCAAGGAGCCTTGTGAGGGGAGATCTTGATAAAATGAGAGGGAAAATTTTGGGGTACAATACCTGCCCCTTTTCAATCTTCTTGAACCTGAAGAGTTAGATTGGCGAGTTTGCCTTTCGTGACTCGAAGGTAAAAGAGGATTGGACACTAGAGTGCCTGTAAATTTGCACTCGTCAAAATGTAGCTGAGGGAATGGGCTTAAAGATGCCATTTGGAGATGGTAGAATCTTGATGGAGATGGGCTTAAAGATGCCATCCAAGACTTGTTTGTTGAGAATTAGGAGAGTGAATGTCAGAATGGTATCCGTATCTGGAACGTATCTGAGTTTTATTTGGAGATTGGATCTGTATGAGTAATGGAATGGCGTCCGTGTCTAGAGCATATCCAAGTTGTAACTGTATTTGATTCTTGAATTAATATCAGAATGACTGTCGTGTCTGGAGTTTATCTAGACTTGAGGTTGATAGTTGAATCTGAATGAGAAATAGAATGGCTTCCGTGTCTGGAGCGTATCTAGTCTGTATCTGATTGCTGAAGTAAGAATGAGTGACAGAATGGCATCCGTGTCTAGCGCGTATCTGGACTGTATCTTGACTTGAAATTCTGAATGAGTAGTAGAATAACCTCCGACTGGGGTGTATCCATAATGTATCTGAGACCTTTTAATATTTGTTAAAGATAGCTTTTAATCTTATCCTGAAAAAGGTAAAATGTTAGCTAAAGCACACAAAGTTATGTTGCATGATATGTATGATGCAATAAAATGTGTTTTATCAATGTTTATGATATATGAATGTAATGGATGCATATGTAAGCTGAGTAGCCGTCTTGCTGAGGAAAGTAAATCCTTGATAACTGGAGATAATGAAATCTTTGACTGCTGCTGGGGAAAATAAACCCTTAACTGTTGCTGGAGATTCAAAACCTTTGATTGTTGAGACCGAGGAATCCCTTGGACTACTACTGGGGATTGAAAATCCTTGGTGACTTATGGGATTTAACAAGAGTTTTGACAACCTCTGCGGGGAAATGAGAATCCTTCATGACTTTCCTGGGGAATGAGGAAAACTCTGACAATCTCTACTGGGGAATTAAAACCTGGGAGGCTTCAACTGGAGAAATGAGAACAAGAATCTTTGTTCTGCTGGGAAATAACTCTGTGGGGAGAATGCTTATCCTGTCGAATAATTCTCAAGAGCTTGGGTTGTATGTCAATCTACTGAGGATTTATGGATGGAATTGAATGGTGTTCCACCGGGGTTTAAAGGTTGAATTTTTGGACTCCACTGAGGAAGAAAGTTTTATCTTCACTGAGGGTTTGTAGTTCAAAGTTTGCTGGCTCCGCTGGGGATTGGGAGTTTGGAAACTTAGTTTTGATGGCGATATGTATTTAACTCCGCTGGGGATATGTATTTCAAGGTTTTAGCTTTGTTGAGGATCTGAATGACACACTGTAAGGGATTTCTTCTGGAATAGCCTAAAGACATTTTCCTATACTTTCAACCTATCAGTAATTATCCTTTCTCATTTCGTTTTATTTGTAAGCAGTGATTATATTCAAATGCATATGCTTACTTTAATAAATCATTGGACGTTTTCAAATAAAACACAAGTGTAAAAAGAAAGAAAAAGGCAAACAAATTCCTGTATTTTGAAATATCTTTGTATTAACTTTGTATAAGTATTTTGTACAAAGGAGAAAGACATCCTAGTAAGAGAATGTTGTCATAAAAAATGAGAAAATTTTTTACAAAGAAAGATGGCTATGTGTAACAATTCCATGGGGTTCCCATTCTGCTATAGCCTTCACAACTATGAGTATCTTGTCCATTCGTTGCTTCGTCCGAAGATGACTGGATTGATCAGAAGCTTGGAGCTTGTTTGTGAAGAGATTGTCCATAAAGGGATCCGACGAGACATAGTCATACGCTTTAATTCCCTAACTTTTTCCTGGACCGCCCTTTCGGGTTTTCGATCCACCGGGAAACCCTTTTTTGCCCAAGTCGCCCTTTCAGGTTTTCAACTTGCCGGGTGTACAGATTTTTTTATTTATCCCTAACTTTTGCCTGAACCTCCCTTTCTGGTTTTCAACTCACCAGGATGCCCTTTTTTTCTAAGTCTCCCTTTCGAGTTTTCAACTTGTCGGGTCGTTTATGTGTAGTATCTTTTGACTATGTCTGCGTTTGCAGGGTGTGGCAGGTCGTAGCCTTCCATGGTGGTCAGAATCATTGCCCCACCAGAAAAGATGTTTTTGATCACAAATGGTCCTTCGTAAGTAGGAGTCCATTTTCCCATGGGATCACTTTGCGGCAAGATGATCCGCTTGATTACAAGGTCCCTGACTTGATATACTTGCCTCTTGACTTTCTTGTTGAAAGCCTTGATCATGCGTTTTTGATACACCTGACCATGACAAACAGCAGTAAGTCATTTTTCGTCAATCAAGTTAAGTTGATCAAGCCGGGTTTGAATCCAATCGTCTTCACTCAAACCAGCATCCTTCATGATCCTCAAGGAAGGGATCTGAACTCCCACAGGTAAAACGGCTTTCATGCCATATACCAAAGAAAAGGGGGTTGCCTCGGTTGAAGTGTGTGTCGTGGTACGGTACCCGTGTAGAGCAAACGGTAACATTTCATGCCAGTCTTTGTAGGTGACTGTCATCTTTTGAATGATCTTCTTGATATTCTTGTTCGCAGCTTCAATAGCACCGTTCATCTTTGGCCGATAGGGAGATGAATTATGATGTTGAATCTTGAACTGCTTGCACAGAGCGGTGATCATAGTATTGTTCAAATTTGTACCGTTGTCCGTGATGATCCTGTCGGGGATACCATACCAGTATATGAGGTTCTTCTTGATGAAGCGGGCAACCACATTCTTTGTAACGGATGCGAAGGAAGTTGCTTCGACCCACTTGGTAAAGTAATCAATGGCCACCAGGATGAAACGGTGTCCATTGGATGATGTAGGCTTGATCTCTCCAATCATGTCGATTCCCCACATTGCGAATGGCCAAGGAGCTGTTAGAACATTGAGAGGGACCGGAGGAATATGTACCTTGTCAGCATAGACTTGGCATTTGTGACAAGTACGGGTGTATTGATGACAGTCAGCTTCCATGGTAGACCAATAGTAGCCTATCCGTATAATCTTCTTAGCCATTGTATGACCGCTCGAGTGGGTGCCAAAGGATCCATTATGTAGTTCAGCCATGATCTGCTCAGCTTCAATCTTTTCCACACAACGGAGTAGGACACAATCAAGATTGTGCTTGTATAGGATACCATTGCTCAGAAAGAACTTGGCCTCGAACCTCCTTAATAACTTTTTGTCGTTGACTGAAGCTCCTTCGGGGTATTCTTGTGCTTCGAGATACCTTTTGACGTCATGAAACCAGGGTCGGTCCACCATTTCTTCGGTATTAATCTCGTGATAATGAGCAGGTTCGTCCATTCATTCAATGGTGATTTGAGGTGCCTCATTATCCCAGTTAAGTTTAAACATGGATGACATTGTAGCTAGCACATCTGCTAGCTGATTCTCTTCTCACGGGAAGTGCTCGAAGGTAATCTGCTCGAAGTGTGGTAACAATGTCAGGACATGTTCTTTGTAAGGGATGAGGTTAGGGTGTTTAGTATCCCACTCTCCTTTTATTTGACTGATAACCAAAGCTGAGTCCCCAAATACAATCAGAGATTTGATTCCCAAATCAATAGCGGCCTTGAGACCAAAGATACAAGCTTCATATTCGGCCATGTTGTTGGTGCAGCTGAAGCAGAGTCTAGCAGTGAAAGGTGTATGGCAACCTTCTGGAGAGATAAGTACCGCGCCGATACCGTTTCCAAGTGCATTTGAAGCACCATCAAATTACAGGGTCCATCGGGATCCTTGTTCAGGTTCGTCATACGGTCTGTTACCTTTAATGTTGTCCAATGTCATAATATCCTCGTCGGGAAAGTCGAACCTCATAGATTGGTAATCTTCGACAGCTTGATGAGCTAGATGGTAAGCTAGTACACTCCCCTTTATAGCTTTTTGGGTTGTGTATTGGATATCATACTCAGTCAGGATCATCTGCCATCTAGCGATCCTTCCGGATAAAGCAGGCTTCTCAAAGATGTACTTGATCGGATCCATTTTAGAAATCAACATAGTGGTATGTGTCAACATATACTGCCTTAGCCGGCGAGCAGCCCATACCAAAGCGCAAAAATTTTTCTCGAGCAGTGAGTATCGGGTCTCACAGTCGGTAACCTTTTTGCTAAGGTAATAAATGGCATGCTCTTTTCGGCCAGACTCGTCATGTTGGGCCAGTACGCACCCCATTGAGTTATCCAAAATAGTCAGATACATGATTAACGACCTTCCTTCGACGGGTGGCATTAAGATAGGAGGTTCCAGCAAATACTCCTTGATCTTATCGAAAGCAACTTGACAGTCATCATTCCGTTCAACCACCTGATCTTTCTTCAACAGCTTGAAGATTGGTTCACAGGTAGATGTTAGGTGAGAGATGAACCTTGCGATGTAGTTTAGGCGTCCCAAGAAACCTCTGACCTCCTTCTCAGTGCGAGGGGCAGGCATTTCTTGTATAGCTTTGACTTTGGCAGGATCAACCTCGATGCCTTTGTTACTAACGATGAATCCCAAAAGTTTACCGGACCTGACTCTGAAAGTGCACTTGCTAGGGTTCAGTCTGAGCTTGTATTCTTTTAACCTGACAAACAACTACTGCATATGGTCGAGGTGTTCTTCTTCTGTTTGTGAACAAGCTATCATGTCGTCTACGTAGACTTCAATCTCATGATGTATCATGTCATGAAACAAAGCTACCATGGCTCGCTGATAGGTTGCCCCAGCATTCTTCAGACCGAACGGCATCACTTTATAGCAGAAGGTACCCCACTGCGTAACAAAAGTAGTCTTCTTCATGTCTTCGGGGGCCATTTTGATCTGGTTGTACCCTGAAAATCCGTCCATGAAAGAGAATACCTTGTGTTGAGCTGGGTTATCAACCAAAATATCAATGTGTGGTAGCGGAAAGTCATCTTTAGGACTAGCCCTGTTTAAGTCTCTGTAATCTACACACATTCTGACTTTGCCGTCCTTCTTAGGCACGGGCACAATGTTAGCAACCCATTATGGATAGGAAGTAACAGCCAGAAAGCCAGCGTTGAACTGCTTCATCACTTCAGCTTTGATCTTTTCAGACATATCGGGCCTTATTCGGCGGACTTTCTGTTTGATTGGTGGACAATCTTATCTTGTAGGGAGACGGTGAACCACAATATCTGTATCCAGCCCCGACATGTCTTCATAGGACCAGGCGAAGATCTCAACATATTCATTCAACAACTGTACTAAACGCTCTTTGACACTTGGCCCCAGGTTGGCACCCACTTTAACCTCTTTTCTGTCTTCGGCAGTACCCAAATTAATAGTCTCTAACAACTCTTCATGGGCCAGAATAGCCCTTTCTTCTTGTTGCAAAAGTCTAGCCAACTCTCCAGGCACTTCATTCTTCATCACCTTCGTATTCGGCATGATTGACCAGATCTTTAGAGTCACTGAAGGTCGTAGCAGAATTGTTACCCATGGAATCCGGAATGGATGGGTACCTGCATTTTGTGAGTGTGGGTGTGTGTAAGGGATAGCCACCTTTAAACAAAATGAAATGTAAAAAGAAAGAAAATGAACACAAAAGTTTATAGATGAAAACGTCCATGATTCATTAAAAATGGCATATGAAAATGAATAATCAAAGCCCTTACAAATGGACCTATATGTCTCGGGTAAGGCATAAGGCAAAAAGAGTGTACAAATTGTTTAAAAGTTATTACAGACCAAACAGGAAATGTTTAAAAGGTAAATTACTGATTGATGAAAGTAATGGGAACGAAGTCTTTCGCCTCCCAGTTGTTCAGTCCTCCTTCAATGGTTGGGAAGATCCAATCTTCAAAATTTCCTCCTTCTTCATCATCTTCTAAAGCATGAACTCCATGGTGAGTGATTTTCAATGGTGGTCCTCCAGCCTGGGAGCGACGCATAGCTTTCTGGCTAGCAGCAGTGAAACCCAATCCGTACTTATCTGTCTTGTAAGGAAAATCTGGCAGTTGACCCCATACTGTACTTCCTCCTTCCTTGATTACATCCTCCGCATCTTTAAGGGATGAAATCTGGGACACATGTTTGGTAATGATGGTCACATCAGTCATTGTCTTGGCTACCGCAACTTCAGGAGAAACCTCTTCAAAATGTTGGAAAGGTGTTTCTATGAATTCACCATCTAACTCCACATAGCGGAAAGTGTTAAGGTAGCTTATCATATACTCTTCCTCACCATGAACTGTTATGATCTTACCCTGGACTGGGTATTTGAGCATCTGGTGTAAAGAAGAAGTGACTGCCCCAGCGTTGTGGATCCATGGCCTTCCTAACAAGCATGAATATGAAGGACAGATGTCCATCACATAAAAAGTAGAGTTGAAAATTTCCGTACCCACTTTGATTGGTATGTCCACTTCTCCGTGGACCATCCGCTTAGAACCGTCGAAGGCTCTAACAATGATATTACTGGGCTTTAGGGTCAAACCTTCACAGTCAAATCTGTCCAATTCTTTCTTTGGTAGAACATTTAAAGACGAACCGGTATCAACCAGAACATGAGAAAGTGTAGTTCCTCTGCACTCTACCGAGACATGAAGCGCATCATTATGCTTTCTTCCCTTAGACGTCAGATCGGCATCAGAGAAGCCAAGACCATTGTCGGCTGTAAGGCTAGCCACGCACTCTTGAAACTGATCCGTAGAAGTTTCTTGAGGCACGTGTGCCGTCTTCAGAAATTTGATCAAGGCTTTGGCATGAGCCTCGGAGCAGAGCAACAGAGCCAGCATAGAGATTTTTGAAGGGGTTTGCCCCAGCTACTCTACGACATCATAGTCGCTCTTCTTAATTATAATTAAAATCTCCTCCATCTCCTTTTGGGTGGTCTCGGAGATAACCAAAGTCTGAGCCCTCGTCCTGACGGGCGCTTCTTGGATCCCCTTACCTTTATCAGCAGTAACAGCAGAGGGTACAACTTCGGGAGCAACAATCTCTTCAATCACTGGACTTCGCACAGATATCTCGGCAGGCACAGGAGCACTTGAGGGTCCGAAGACTGCCCGTGGAGGAGCACTCTCCGGAGAGAAGATTCTTCCGCTACGATTTATCTTACTTGTCCCTGCAATATTCCCTATGTCAGGAGTTTCTTCATCGAATCTTTCTTCGACTGATTCAATCTGTTTCACACCATGATTGAAGATCTCTCCTCCATAATTCCATGGTATCGTCTTGTTGGACTTATATGGTATAGGCCCCGGCATAGTAATCTTCAGCGGTACAAACTTTGGATCGGTGTAATCTTAACAGGCCTTTTGCAGGTCTTGGAAAGATTGTCGGAAATGGTGATTATAGCAACATCATTGATTGGAGTAACAGGAGTAACAGGAATAATAGCAGCAACAGGAGTTTTCTGAAAGAGGATGTCTTGAGTATCCATCAAGCGTTGGATGCCTGATTTCAACAGCGGACAGTCAGATTGCAAGGTTGAACAAAAGTAACAATCTTTTTCACATCCCGGGAAAATCCCGGCTTTCAATAGATTCATCTTGATCATTGGCAATGGAGTCATTAAGTCATCAACAGTAGTAACATGAAGATCTTCCACAATAGCATGGACATTATGACCATGTTTTGGCATAGGAGCGGATATCACATTAGGTTTTTCGGGAACATCAAACCCTACCTCCTTGGCATCTATTAAATCTTGGATCTTGTTTTTAAGGGCCCAACAGTTGTTGGTGTCGTGCCCCACACTGTCCGAATGATATGCACATTTTGCATTGGAATGATAATAGGGAGAAGAGGTATTTGGGTTTTTCGGTGCTTCTTTCAAGCTTGTAAGGTTTAATTTTAAAAGATGAGGGAGGACCTGAGCCGGTGTCATATTGATCCGGGTCAATTGTCGTTGTGGCCTTTCTACCCTTTGCTGATTAGCTATAGGTTAACTGCTTCGGGGTTGATCGGCTGAAGAGTTCTGGATCATCACAGCCCTCACCGCTGGTCGGCGCTCTATTATCCCTTGATTTCTCTGGGTGTGAACAGCAGAAACTTCCTTTTTGGCTGGGAAGGTCTTCTTGATAGCAGTGGAAGCGGAGGCATCCTTCTGAATTTTACCACTCTTAATGCCAGCTTCGACCCTTTCACCGGTCAGAATTAATTTGGTGAACCCTGCAGATGAGCTCCCAATCAAGTGATTGAAGAATGGTCCTGAGAGGGTCCCCAAAAACATATCAACCAGCTCTCTCTCCGACAATGGTGGCTGCACCCTTCCAGCCAAATCCCGCCACTTCTGGGCATACTCCTTAAATCCATCATTAGAGGCCATACCCATACTCCGTAGTTGAGTACGAGTAGGCACTAAATCTGCGTTATATTGGTATTGTCGGTAGAAAGCAGCAGCTAAATCCTCCCAGTTATGAACATCAAATCTCTCAAGTTGGTAGAACCAGTCCAATTGCGTACCCAACAAACTATCTTGAAAAATATGGACCCATAGATCCTTATCAGAAGAGTGAGGTTGGATCTTTCTGACGTAGGACCGCAAATGCATCTTCGGACAGGACAAACCGTCGTATTTAGTAAATGTAGGCACTTTGAACTTAGGAGGAATGACGATCCTAGCAACCAACCCTAGTTCTTCGAAATCTAGCCCAGGTACCCTTTGTACCTCCATGGCTGCTAGCCGGTCTTCAAGATTCTTATACTTATCATCTGCCGGAGGGTACTACTGCTCGGAGTAATCTTCATCCTCTCCCTCTTCTTCCTCTTCAGCTTCAGACTCGGAAGGTACCGCAACTCCTTTTCCTTTACCAACCCCTTCATTAGACGTCGAGGGGAAATCCAGAACTCTCCTAGCCTGATTCTCAAATCTTCTTCCCATAGTGGCCACACCAGTTCTTTTCTTTTTCTTCTTTTCTGTTTCCTTCTCTTTCTCTAACAGTGCTTTAAGATCCTCTTGACCCTTTGCCAAGGTCATGAGGAGTTGTTGGAATTATGAATTCTGTGCTTGCAGATCTTTAACCGTCCGCTCTATATCCATCTTGCTGAAATAAACAGCAAAAAGATAAGGAAACCTGGTGTGAAGACATGTTTATGCATATGATGAATGATATGTTATTCATGTAATGCATTCAAGGATTCATAAATTCAAATTTGTTGCAACACAAAAAGAACACACGTCATATTAATAAGAAGAAAATTGTTAGTACATAAATGCCCCATGGGCCAAATATTACAAATTTCTTAATGTAAAAAGACATTGCGCATCCTCTTTGGTGCGACGTAAGTGTTGAGATTCTGCTCTTCATGGAGTTGACGGGTAAGCTCCAAAACCTTCTTTTCACTGGCATAGAAGCTGGCTTCAAAAGTGTTTCGTTCTTCCTTGAGCCGTATCCAACTCTTTTGCAAATCTTCCAATGATGTTGGCATGTCTGGATGTAGGAGGGTGTATGGAACCTCTCCTTCCATAACAGGCTCTTTGATCATAGGCAGAATGTGGGGGTAAGGCATCATAAAACTCTGGGCGCATGCTCATACCCACTTGAGATAGGGCTCAAGGGGGATGGAATTCTTGTGTCCCAGTGTCTTACTATCCACTTTGTTGGGCATCCTCCAAGCTCGGATAAACCTTTGTCGAAGTCCTTGAGCGTCGTTGCAAAGTCAAAAACTAAGTAAGGAATCAGCATGTCATGAGGGTCATCTCTTCGGGCATACCCAAATTGCATCAGAGCTAAACAGGGGTTGTAGGTAATGCCACCCCTAATGCCAAGTAGTGGGACATTAGGGAATTCTCCACAACGATCAATGATGATGACATTTTCTCTGGACCGAGAACACCAATGAACATCAGAATGTGTGAGGGTCATCAACCATTGTGACCACCTTAAACCCTGCTCATTCTTCAAGACTGACTGGGGAAGGTGAGAAATAAACCACCTTGCTAGAAGAGGAGTACGACACATGAGAACACCTCTTTTCCTCATTGTTCGTGTGTAAAATGAGTGGAGGATGTCCCCAAGCAATGTAGGCACATGATTCCGAGATATGAAAATCTTGACAACATTCACATCTATAAGTTGATCAGGGTTTGGGAACAAGACCAACCCATAGATGAGGAGTGCTACAATCTCTTCAAAAGCTTGTAGATCTAAAGAATTCCAGCAGTCTTGTGCCTTCTCAAACAGAAACTTTTCCAAGAAACCCTTGACACCACTTCTGGTTTCCCAATGACCTTTGATATCAGATGGTTGCAAGTGTAAGGCTTGAGAAACATCTTCAGGCTTTGGTTCTCTTTATGTACCGTTATAGGGTAGTTGATGGAGAATAGGAATCCTCAGGAGTTGAGAAAATTCCTCCAAAGTAGGTACTAGTTGATAATCAGGAAATGTGAAACAGTGGTGTAGGGGGTTAAAGAACTGGAAGATGACTTTCACCATGTCTTCTTCAATGTTGGAGTTGATCAAGTTGAGAAGTATACCATGTCTTTCACTGAAGAGAGAATTCTCTGGAATCTTGGAAGTAAGCTCTTTGAGTTGAGGAGGGATTCTCACAAGGTTGACCTGAATTGTTTTCCTGCGAAGAGATTCCATTACCTACAAAACAATAACAAAGATGAAGATCCGAACCCTTGAAATAGTTAGTGGATGCATATGATGCTTTATGATGTTCATGATGTATGCACAAGCATATTGTTGTACCCAAAAAATTTGCCCTCTCATTCTATCAACGTTTCTCATCACAAGGCTCTTGGAACTCAAGATTAAGCTAGGGTTTGCTCTGCTCAAGACATCTCCTTGCACTGATGACCTAAATTAGGGTTTGAGTTTGCACAAGGATTTTTGGACCTTCAATGCTCAAATTGACTTTCATACTTCATATTGGACTCATGAGTTTTTCCATACCAAGTTTCAAGCCTTGAATCAAATTTTTGCCCAGTCAATTGGACAGTTGACCTAGAAATCAACTGTATTGGGGAAAAAGTCAATTGTGGCCAATTTACAGTCAAACCTCGTGAATTTTGACCCATATCAACATTATGAACTCATATGAACCATTTGATCAAGTTCGGACCACAATTCCACAAGAAATTTGATCAGATCACCAAAAGGGCAAAATGGTTATTTTTAGGGTGTTGATTGTACAAACGCAATTTCTGACTTTTTGACCTAGCCAATGGAAAATTAGGTTCAAAAAAGGACTCAAGTACTCAATGGCATCATCTTTACCTATTCAACAAGTTCAAAATACCTCAAATGCATGGGATTGACAGATGAATTTTTCAGTCAACTGAGCAAAATTTGACTGTACACTAAAAAGTCAAACTTTGATTTTTTGGTCAAAATCAAGTGTCAAGGGTCATTTTTCATCAAGATGTGTCAAATTATGAAACTTGTTCATCAAGAAACCCAAATTTTCAAATTAGGGTTTGAAATTGAAAAATTTCATAACTTAGAATTTTTCTAAGTTATGAAATTTTCTTAATTTTTCCTAACTTTGTCCCACATTTTCACCATGATGCAAATGGATTCAAACAAAACTTACAACATGAAAGTTCTAGTCCTCCACAAAGTCTACAACTTTTATTAACAAAGTTTTCTCAAAAGAATCTTGGATCTCAAGTTATGATTTTTGGAACAAGGGTCCCTAAAACTTTTAACTTAGTGAAATTTTGCCCTAGTTTAGGCAGGATTTTGACCTATCTTCTTGGCCATTTTTCACATAGTTCCACTTGGAGTATCAAGTTTCATTTCAAATATGGATTATAGAGCATGTTGCAAGCTTTCCAAATTGTCCAAGAACTCCTAAAACACATTTATGGTTAGGGAGAATCAAATGCTTGAAGTTGGAAAAAACTCACTTTGTATCCATGGCAAATTCATGTTCACTCAAGTTGCATTTTCAAACCAGCATGTCTTACACTAGTTTGCAGGCCTCTAAACCACTTCACACTCCATAATTTAATGCAAATACATTGAGGTAATGCATTGTATTGGTCATTAGGGTATTGTACACAAGTTTAATCCCTAAATGGTAAAAGGCACATTGCCATTTTTGCAAAAGGTTGCTTTATGTCAAACCACTAATCCTTGAGCATAGAGCCAAATCTCTTACAGCTAAACAAATACAATAATTAGAGGGGCCAATAGGATTGTATGTAGGGTGATAAGATGGCCTGTACAGGACTGTAACCTCACTTTCACTTTCTTGCTTCAAAAACAAGAAACTTGTCCAAATGCTTAGAACTTGAAAACCAGCCAATGTTAACTTACACAAAGACTTCAAACATATTTCTCACAACCCTTTGAGCTAGAAACACAATTAATTGAGCCCCAAAACACCCCATTGCCAGAAATCACACTTCTTTGGCAAAACAGGGCAGGTGCTGCAACTTGAATTCCCCAGCTCATTTGGCTTGTGCGTTTTGCCCCATTTTGCTTTAAACACTTTCTATTCAACTCACTCAAACTATCCCAAACCTCCATTACCAACTATAACTCCATTTACAGTGATCACCATTTTCATTTTGAGCTTGTGCAGGTTGAGTTATATAGACTGATTCAAGGACATTCGAGGCAAGCTAGCTATTGGAAAAGGACAACTGAAGTTCAGGCAAGCTACCAGACATCTCAAACCTTGTTGAGAAGCATTGCATTGCTCTACACGAATCCAACTGAAACAGATAATGTATACAGGATCTAGCATTTGAACCAGGCGCGCGCGTTTTCAATGTCTGAAGGTTGAAGATGAAGTTGGCTTGGGCTGGGCCTGGCCTGGCTTGCTTTTGACACCTCTCAGTTTCATTTTTGCACCCCCTGGCCCATTTTCTTGTATTTTTACATTTTTGCATTTCTTTTTATTTTCTGATTTTGTTTATTTATTTCAAAATATAAAACATGCTTAAAAAAATATTTTCATAATTTTTTACATTTATTTGGCATTTTATTTTAATTTCTCTAACATTAAAGGCATTTAAATATTTTTATATTATTTATTAATACTTGAAAAATATATATATTTTACACTTTTTTTTCTTCTTTATTTTTTATTCATACTAAAAATATTTTCCTAGATATATTTTATTTTTGTACATATTTTATTTTATATTATATTTAATATACATATATAAATATATACTTTTTATTTTATTAAATACTCTTGAATAAAAATATACAAAATATCATATTTTCATTTTTGTTATTATTCATACTAAAATAAAAAGTTGGTGGTGACTCTTGCTAAACTGAAACATTTGCAAACACAAACGCAAAACCTCAAGTCAGTTCTCCCACCGTATCACAGAACTGGCGACTCTGCTGGGGATAACTTTAAAATTGGAGTATCCTTAGGGTTTAGATCACCTTTGTATGATTATCTTATTTGCTTTGATTGCTTTACATTTGGTTCTCTTGTTTGGGTTTTGAATCCTCCACCCGGATTTTTGGGAAACATTCATAGGTAAATAACAATACCTTGTGGAAACTGTGCGGCGTATACCGACATGGTTGAAGCAATATCTTTATTAGTGCGACATATTTGTGAGTACCGGTAGCCTTTGAGTCAATCAAAGAGAATACGAGGCCGCTGAGTGATGTCATGAAGCACTAATGAACTCTTAGAACCTTACTTGACCATCTTGGCCTTTTTTAGGGGTAGTGAGATGACCGGCTTTGGTGCAGTCCGAAGTTGGTAGATACTCGATACTACACTCATTGAGGGTTGTTTTCTTGGAATATTTTGGTCGCCAGTTAAGTGGCTAAACCAAAACAATGAACACAGAAAATAATCCAGTGATATTGAGCTCCTTAGAACCTGATTACTATTTATAGGACAGGTTGAGCCAACTAACTTCAAGAGGGTACTTACCTATGAAACCTCATGCAAGCCTAAAACTAGGATCTTGTGTGACTTTTTTGTACATATGCTTGTGCATACATCATGAACATCATAAAGCATCATATGCATCCACTAACCATTTCAAGGGTTTGGATCTTCATCTTTGTTCTTATTTTGTAGGTCATGGAATCTCTTCACAGAAAAACAATTCAAGTCAACCTTGTGAGAATCCCTCCTCAACTCAAGGAGCTTGCTTCCAAGATTCCAGAGAATTCTCTCTTCAGTGAAAGACATGGTAGACTTCTCAACTTGGTCAACTCCAACATTGAAGAAGACATGGTGAAAGTTCTCTTCCAGTTCTTTGACCCCCTACACCACTGTTTCACATTCCCTGATTACCAACTAGTACCTACTTTGGAGGAATTTTCTCAACTCCTGAGGATTCCTATTCTTCATCAACTACCCTACAATGATACGGAAAGAGAACCAAAGCCTGGAGATGTTGCTCAAGCCTTACACTTGCAACCATCTGATATTAAAGGTCATTGGGAAACCAGAAGTGGTGTCAAGGGTTTCTTGGCAAAGTTTTTGTTTGAGAAGGCAGAAGACTACTGGAATTCTTTAAATCTACAAGCTTTTGAAGAGATTGTGGCTCTCTTCATCTATGGGTTGGTCTTGTTCCCAAACCCTGATCAGCTTATATATGTAAACGCTGTCAAGATTTTCATATCTCGGAATCCTGTGCCTATATTACTTGGGGACATCCTACACTCATTTTACACACGAACAATGAGGAAAAGAGGTGTTCTCATGTGTTGTATTCCTCTTCTAGCAAGGTGGTTTATTTCTCACCTTCCCCAAACAGTCTTGAAGAATGAGCAGGGTTTAAGGTGGTCACAACGGTTGATGACCCTCACACATTCTGATGTTCATTGGTGTTCTCGGTCCAGAGAAAATGTCATTATCATTGATCGTTGTGGAGAGTTCCCTATTGTCCCACTACTTGGCATTAGGGGGGCATCACCTACAACCCTTGTTTAGCTCTAAGGCAATTTGGGTATGCCCGAAGGGATGGCCCTCATGATATGCTGATTCCTGACCTAGTTTTTGACTTCAACAACGATGCGCAAGGACTTCGACAAAGGTTTATCCGAGCTTGGAGGATGCCCAACAAAGTGGATAGTAAGACACTGGGGCACAATAATTCCATCCCCCTTGAGCCTTATCTCAGGTGGGTACGAACTCGCACCCATAATCTTATGATGCCATACCCCCACATTCTCCCCGTGATCAAAGAGCCTGTTATGGAAGGAGAGGTTCCATACACCCTCCTACATCCTGACATGCCAACATCATTGGAAGAATTACAAAAGAGTTGGATACAACTCAAAGAAGAACGAAATACTTTTGAAGCCAGCTTTTATGCCAGTGAGAAGAAGGTTTTGGAGCTTACCCGCCGACTTCACGAAGAGGAGACTCTTAACACTTACATAGCGCCAAAGAGGATGCGCAATGTCTTTTGACATTAAGAATTTTGTAATATTTTTTCCCATGGGGCATTTATGTACTAACAAATTTCTTCTTAATATGACGTGTGTTCTTTTTGTTTGCAACAAATTTGAATTTCTGAACCCTTGAATGCATTACATGAATAACATATCATTCATCATATGCATAAACAGGTCTCCACACCAGGTTTTCTTATCTTTCTGCTGTTTATTTCAGCAAGATGGATTTGGAGTAGACGGTTAAAGATCTGCAAGCACAGGATTCGCAATTCCAACAACTCCTCATGACCTTAGAAAAGGGTCAAGAGGATCTCAAAGCACTGTTAGAGAAAGAGAAGGAACCAGAAAGGAAAAAAAGAAAAGAATTGGGGTAGCCACTATGGGAAGGAGATTTGAGCATTAGGCTAGGAGAGTTCTGGAGTTCCCCTCGATGTCTGACGAAGGGGTTGGTAAAGGAAAAGGCGTTGCAATGCCTTCTGAATCTGAAGCTGAAGAAGAAGAAGAGGAAGAGGACGAAGATTACTCAGAACATCAATATCCCCCGGCGGATGATAAGTATAAAAATATTGAGGATCGGTTGGCAGCCATGTAGTTGCAAAGGGTACCTGGTTTAGATTTTGAAGAACTAGGATTGGTTGCTGGGATCGTCATTCCTCCCAAGTTCAAAGTACCTACATTTGCTAAGTATGACAGTTTGTCCTGTCCAAAGATGCATCTAAGGTCCTACGTCAGAAAGATCCAACCTCACTCCTCTGATAAGGATCTTTGGGTCCACGTTTTTCAAGATAGTTTGTCATGCACGCAATTGGACTGGTTGTATCAACTTGAGAGATCTGATGTTCATAACTGGGAAGATTTGGCTACTGCTTTCTACCGACAATACCAATACAATGCAGATTTAGCACCTACTCGTACTCAACTACAGAGTATGGGTATGGATTCTAATGATGGATTTAAGGAGTATGCCTAGAAGTGGCGGGATTTGGCTGGAAGGGTGCAGCCACCATTATCAGATAAAGAGCTGGTTGACATGTTTTTAGGGACCCTGTCTGGTCCGTTCTTCAATCGCTTGATCGGGAGCTCATCTGTAGGGTTCACCGAATTAATTCTGACCGGTGAAAGGGTCGAAGCTGGCATTAAAAGTGGTAAAATTCAGAAGGATGCCTCCGCTTCCGCTGCTATTAAGAAGACCTTCCTATCTAAGAAGGAAGTTTCTGCTGTTCACACCCAGAGAAATCAAGGAAGAACGGGGCGCTGACCAAAGGTGGGGACTGTGATGATTCAGAACTCTTCAACTGATCAACCTTGCAACAATCAACCAAGAGCTAATCAGCAAAGGTTAGAAAGGCCACAACGGCAATTCACCCGAATCAATATGACACCGGCTCAAGTCCTCCCTCATCTGTTAAAGTTGAACCTTACCAACTTGAAAGAAGCGCCGAAAAACCCTAATACCTCTTCTCCTTATTATCACTCCAATGCAAAATGTGCATACCACTATGACAGTTTAGGGAATGATACCAACAACTGTTGGGATCTTAAAAACAAAATCCAAGACTTGATAAACACCAAGGAGGTAGAATTTGATGCGCCCGAAAAGCCGAATGTGATTTATGCCCCAATGTCGAAGCACGGTCATAATGTCCATGCCGTTATGGAAGATCTTCATGTTACCATTGTTGATGACCTTTTGACTCTGTTAACAGTGATTAAAGTGAATTTGATGAAAGCCGGGATATTCCCGGGCTGTGGAAAAGACTGTTACTTTTGTTCAAACTTGCAAGCTGACTGCCCACTGTTGAAATCAGGCATCCAATGCCTGATGGATACCCAAGAGATCCTCTTTCAAAAGACTCTTGATGCTACTAGCACTCATGTTACTCCTGCTACCTTTGATACTCCAACCAATAACATTGCTATAATAACCATCTCCGACGATCTTTCCAAGACCTGCAAAAGGCCTGTTAAGATTACGCCTGATCCCAAGTTTGTGCCGCTAAAAATCACCATGTCGGGGCCTGTCCCGTACAAATCTAACAAGACGATACCATGGAACTACGAAGGAGAAATATTCTACCATGGTATCAAGCAGATTGAATCAGTCCAAGAGAGTTCCGATGATGAAACCCCTGATATAGGGAATATTGTGGGAACGAGCAAGATAACTCGCAGCGGAAGGATCTTCTCTTTGGAGATTTCTCCTCCACGGGCAGTCTTCGGACCCTCGAGAGTTTTTGTACCTTTCAAGCCATTTGTGCAAAGACCGGTAATTGAAGCATTTGATACTCCCGAAGCTAGACCCTCTGATGTTACTTCCAATAAAGGTAAGGGGATACAAGAAGCGCATGTCAGGACGAAGGCTCATACTGTGGTAATCCCCGAGACCACCCAAAAAGAGATGGAAGAAATCTTAAAGATAATCAAGAAGAGCGACTACGATGTCGTGGAGCAGCTAGGGCAGACCCCTTCCAAAATCTCCATGCTGGCTCTCCTACTCTGCTCTGAGGCTCATGCTAAAGCCTTGATCAAATTTCTAAAGGCGGAACACGTGCCTCAAGAAACTTCTGCTGACCAGTTTCAAGAGTGCATGGCTAGCCTTACAGCCGATAATGGTCTTGGTTTTTCTGATGTTGATTTGACCCCTAAAGGAAGAAAGCATAACGATGCACTGCATGTCTCAGTAGAGTGCAGGGGAACCACGTTGGCCCATGTTCTGGTTGACACCAGTTCATCTTTAAATGTGCTACCGAAGAAGGCGTTGGACAAATTGGGCTGTGAAGGTTTGACCCTAAAGCCCAGTAACATCATTGTTAGAGCCTTCGACGGTTCTAAGAGGATGGTTCATGGAGAAGTGGACATTCCCATCAAAGTGGGTACAGAAATTTTCAACTCTACTTTTTATGTGATGGACATCCGTCCTTCATATTCATGCTTGTTGGGAAGGCCATGGATCCACAATATTGGGGCAGTCACTTCCTATCTGCACCAAATGCTAAAGTATCCAGTTCAGGGTAAGATCATAACGGTTCATGGGGAGGAAGAGTATATGATAAGTCACCTTAACTCCTTCCGCTATGTGGAGTTAAATGGCGAATTCATAGAAACGTCTTTCCAACACTTTGAAGAGGTTTCTCCTGAAGTCGCAGTTGTAAAGACAATGGCTGATGTGCCTATCATTTCTAAGCCTGTGTCTCGGATGGCATCCCTTAAAGACGCGAAGGCTGTAATCAAAGAAGAAAGGAGTACAGTGTGGGGGAAACTTCCTGATTTTTCTTACAAAACAGACAGGTTCGGACTAGGTTTCACTGCCGCTGGCCAGAAAGTTGTGCGTCGCTCCCGGGCTGGAGGACCACCCTTAAAAATCACTCACCATGGAATTAATGCCTTAGAAGATGATGATGAAGAAGACAACTTTGAAGATTGGATCTTTCCAACCGTTGAAGGAGGATTAAGCAACTGGGAAGCGAAAGACTTCGTTCCCATCACTTTCATCAATCAGTAATTTATCTTTGAACAATTTCCTATTTTGGTCTGTAATAATTAAACAATTCGTACACTCTCTTTTTTGCCTTATGCCTTACCCGGGGCATATAGGTCCATTTGTAAGGGCTTGATTTCTTCATTATCATATGCCATTTTTAATGAATCATTGGACGTTTTCATCTATAAACTGTTGTGTTCATTTTCTTTCCTTTTACATTTTGTTTTGTTTAAGGATGGTTATCCCTTACACACACCCACACTCACAAAATGCAGGTACCCATCCACTCCGGATTCCATGGGTGACTATTCTGCTTTGGCCTTCAGTGACTCTGAAGATTTGGTCAATCATGCCGAGTACGAAGGTGATGAAGACTGCGAAGTGCCTGGAGAGCTAGCTAGACTTTTGCAACAAGAGGAAAGGGTTATTCTGCCCCATGAAGAGGTGCTAGAGACTATCAATTTGGGAACTGAGGAAGACAAGAAAGAGGTAAAAGTGGGTGCCAACCTGGAGCCAAGTGTCAAAGAGCGTCTAGTTCAGCTGTTGAACGAATATGTTGAGATCTTCGCCTGGTCCTATGAAGACATGTTGGGACTGGATACAGATATTGTGGTTCACCGTCTCCCTACAAGAGAAGACTGTCCACCAATCCAACAGAAAGTCCGCCGAATGAGGCCCGACATGTCCGAAAAGATCAAAGCTGAAGTGATGAAACAATTCAATGCTGGTTTTCTGGATGTTACTTCCTATCCACAATGGGTTGCTAACATTGTGCCCGTGCCTAAGAAGGACGGCAAAGTCAGAATGTGTGTGGACTACAGAGACCTAAATAGGGCTAGCCCTAAAGATGATTTTCCACTGCCACACATTGACATCTTGGTTGACAACACAGCTCAACACAAGGTATTTTCCTTCATGGATGGATTCTTGGGATACAACCAGATCAAAATGGCCCCTGAAGACATGGAGAAGACTACTTTTGTCACGCAGTGGGGTACCTTCTGCTATAAAGTGATGCCATTCGGACTGAAGAATGTTGGGGCAACCTATCAGCGAGCCATGGTAGCTTTGTTTCATGATATGATACATCATAAGATCGAAGTCTATGTAGACGACATGATAGCCCGTTCACAGACAGGAGAAGAACACCTTGATCATCTGCAAAATCTGTTTGTCAGATTGAAGAAATATAAGCTCAAACTGAACCCTAGCAAGTGCACTTTTGGAGTCAGGTCTGGTAAACTTTTGGGATTTATCGTCAGCAACAAAGGCATTGAGGTTGATCCTGCTAAAGTCAAATCTATACAAGAAATGCCTGCCCCTCGCACTAAAAAGGAGGTTAGAGGTTTCTTGGGACGCTTAAACTATATTGCAAGGTTCATCTCTCACCTAACATCTACCTGTGAGCCAATCTTCAAGCTGTTGAAGAAAGATCAGGTGGTTGAATAGAACAATGATTGTCAAGTTGCTTTTGATAAGATCAAGGAGTATTTGCTAGAACCTCCTATCTTGATGCCACCCGTCGAAGGAAGGCCGTTAATCATGTATCTGACTGTTCTGGATAACTCAATGGGGTGCGTACTGGGCCAACATGACGAGTCTGGCCGAAAAGAGCATGCCATTTATTACCTTAGCAAAAAGTTTACTGACTGTTAGACTCGCTACTCACTGCTCGAGAAAACTTGTTGCGCTTTGGTATGGGCTGCTCACCAGCTAAGGTAGTATATGTTGACACATACCACTTTGCTGATTTCTAAAATGGATCCGATTAAGTACATCTTCGAGAAGCCTGCTTTATCCGGAAGAATTGCTAGATGGAAGATGATCCTGACTGAATATGATATCCAGTACACAACTCAAAAAGCTATAAAGGGGAGTGTACTAGCTGACCATATAGCTCATCGAGCAGTCGAAGATTACCAATCTATGAGGTTCGACTTCCCTGACAAGGACATTATGACATTGGACAACATTGAAGGTAACGGACCGTATGACAGACCTGAACAAGGATCCCGATGGACCCTGTACTTTGATGGTGCTTCAAATGCGCTTGGTAACGGTATCGGTGTGGTACTTGTCTCTCCGGAAGGTTTCCATACACCTTTCACTGCCCGACTTTGTTTCAACTGCACCAACAACATGGCCAAATATGAAGCTTGTATCTTTGGTCTCAAAGCTGCTATTGACTTGGGAATCAAATCTTTGGTCATATTTGGGGACTCGGCTTTGGTTATCAGTCAAATCAAAGGAGAGTGGGACACTAAACATCCTAATCTTATCCCATACAAAGAACATGTCTTGACATTGTTGCCTCATTTCGAGCAGATTACCTTTGAGCACTTCCCATGAGAAGAAAATCAACTAGCAGATGCTCTGGCTACCATGTCTTCCATGTTTAAACTCAACTAGGATAATGAGGTTCCCCAAATCACCATTGAGCGAATGGACGAACCTGCGCACTGTCATGAGATTAATACCGAAGAAGTAGTGGAACAACCCTGGTTTCATGAAATCAAAAGGTATCTCCAGACTCGAGAATACCCTGAAGGAGCTTCAGTCAATGACAAAAAGTTCTTAAGGAGATTTGCTGCCAAGTTATTCCTAAGCAATGGTATATTATATAAGCGCAGCCATGATTGTGTTCTACTTCGTTGTATGGAAAAGGTTGAAGCAGAGTTGATCATGACCGAAATACATAGTGGCACATTTGGCACCCACTTGAGCGGACATGCGATGGATAAGAAGATTCTAAGGGCAGGCTACTACTGGTCTACCATGGAAGCTGACTGTCATCAACATTCCCGTACTTGTCACAAATGCCAGGTTTATGCTGACAAGGTATATATTCCTCCTGTTCCTCTCAACGTTCTAACAGCTCCTTGGCCATTCGCGATGTGGGGAATCGACATGATTGGAGAGATCAAGCCTACAGCATCCAATGGACATCGCTTCATCTTGGTGGCTATTGATTAATTTACCAAGTGGGTCTAGGAAGCTTCCTTCGCCTCCGTTACAAAGAATGTGGTTGCCCGCTTCATCAAGCAGAACATCATATCCCGGTATGGTATCCCTGACAGGATCATCACGGACAACGGTACAAACTTGAATAACATTGTGATCACCGCTCTTTGCGAGCAGTTCAAGATTCAACATCACAATTCATCTCCCTACCGACCAAAGATGAACGGTGTTGTTGAAGCTACAAACAAAAATATCAAGAAGATCATTCAAAAGATGACAGTCACCTACAAGGATTGGCATGAGATGTTACCATTTGCTCTGCACGGATATCGTACCACGGCGCGTACTTCAACTGGGGCAACCCCCTTTTCTTTGGTATATGGCATGGAGGCTGTTTTACCTATGGAAGTTCAGATTCCTTCTTTGAGGATTATGAAAGATGTTGGTTTAAGTGAAGACGATTGGATTCAGATCCGGCTTGATCAGCTTAATTTGATCGACAAGAAGCGACTTACTACTGTTTGTCATGGTCATACGTATCAAAACCGGATGATCAAGGATTTCAACAAGAAAGTCAGGCGTTAGGTATATCAAGTCGGAGATCTTGTAATCAAGCGGATCATCTTGCCGCAAAGTGATCCCAGGGGCAAATGGACTCCTACTTACGAAGGGCCATTTGTGATCAAGAATATTTTTTATGGTGGGGCAATGATTCTGACCACTATGGACGGCGACGACCTTCCACACCCTGCAAACACAGACATAGTCAAAAGATAGTATGCATAAATGACCCGGCAAGTTGAAAACCCGAAAGGGCGACTTGGCCAAAACTGGGCATCCCGGTGAATCGAAAACCCGAAAGGGCGGTTCAGGCAAAAATTAGGGATAAATAAAAAAAAATCTGGACACCCGGCAAGTTGAAAACCCGAAAGGGAGACTTGGGCAAAAAAGGGTTTCCCGGTGGACTGAAAACCCGAAAGGGCAGTCCAGGAAAAAGTTAGGGAATTAAAGTGTATGACTATGTCTCGTCGGATCACTTTAAGGACAATCTCTTCACGACCAAATTCCAGGCTCATGATCAATCCAATCACCTTCGGACGAAGCAACAAATGGACAAGATACTCAGAGTTGTGAAGGCTATAGCAGAATGGAAACCCCATCTAATTGTTACACATAGCCATCTTTCTTTGTATAAAATTTTTCTCAATTTTTACGACAACATTCTCTTAGTAGGATGTCTGTCTCCTTTGTACAAAAATACTTACAAAAGTTAATACAAAAATACTTCAAAGTGCAGAAATTTGCTTGCCTTTCCTTTTACACTTATGTTTTATTTGAAAATGTCCAATTGTTTGTTAAATAGGCATATGCATTTGAATATAATCACTGCTTACAAATAAAACAAAATAAGAAAGGATAATTAATGATAGGTCGAAAGTATAGGAAACTGTCTTTAGGCTATTCCAGAAGAAATCCCTTACAGTATGACATTTAGATCCTCAACCAAGCTAAAACCTTGAAGTACATATCCCCAGCGGAGTTAAGCTTCAAAATTCCCATCAGAGTTAAGTCTCTAAACTCCCGATCCCCAGTGGAGCCCAAAAACTTTGAACTACAAACCCTTAGCGAAGATGAAACCTCCTTCCCCAGCGGAGTCAAATTTCCAACTATCAATCCCCAGCGGGAACCATTCAGTTTTCCCCAATTTCCCCGGCAGGTTATCTAAAAAGTATGAGAATCAACCAGATAACAGTTAACTTTTTTCCTTATCCCCGACTAAGATAATTCTCCAGTAGATTGGCATACAACCCAAGCTCCTGATTTCCCCGACAGAATAAACACTCTCCCCACAGAGTTATTTCTTGGCAGAACGAAGATTCTAGTTCCTGTTTCTCCATTTGAAGCCTCCCAGGTTTTAATTCCCCAGTAGAGGTCGTCAGATTTTTCCTTATTTCCCCAGGAAAGTCATGAAGGATTCTCACATCCCCACAGAAGTTGTCAAAGTTTTGATAATCCCCGCAGGTTGCCCAGGATTTTCTATCCCCAACAGTAATCAGCAAGGTTCTCTCATCTTCAACAACCAAATATTTTTGGAATCCCCAGCATCGGTCAAGGATTTACTTTCCCCGACCGCAGTCAAAGATTTCATTTATCTCCAGCTATCAAGGATTTATTTTCCTCAACAAGATGGCTAATCATCTTACATGCACATCCATGACATTCATATATCATAAACATTGATGGAACACATTTTATTGCATCATACATATCATGCAACATAACTTTGTGTTTTAAGCTAAGATTCTACCCTTTCAGGATAAGATTAAAAGCTATCGTTAACAAATATTCAGAGATTTCAGATACAGTATGGATACACCCTAGACACAGCAGTCATTCTATTACTCATTCAGAATTTCAATCAAGATACAGTATGGATACACCCCAGACACAGCGGTCATTCTACTACTCATTCAGACTCCAGCAATCAGATACAGACTAGATACGCTCCAGACACGGCAGCCATTCTATTTCTCATTCAGATTCAGCTATCAAATTCAAGTTCAGACGCACTCCAGACACCGAGGTCATTCTGTCACCTGTCCGAATCCCAGTTACAGTACAGATACACTACGGACACGAAAGTCATTCTGCTACTCATACAGATCTCAACTTCAGATACATTCCATATACGCTCCAGACACGGTTGCCATTCTGTCACTCATTCGAAATTTATCCCCAACACATAGATACTCCATACACAGATGTTTCTATGTCACCCATTCAGAATACAGATACACTCCAGACACGGCAGTCATTCTGATATTCGTTCAAGGATCAAATACGGTTACATCTCGGATACGCTCCAGACACGGACGCCATTCCTTTGCTCATACGAATCCAATCTCCAGATACAACTCCGATACGTTCTAGATACGGATACCATTCTGGTGTTCATTCTCCTGAGTTTCAGCAAACAGTCTTGGATGTCATCTTTAAGCCCATCTCCAGCAAGATTCTACCATCTCCAAATGGCATCTTTAAGCCCATTCCCTCATTTACATTTTGACGAGTGCAAATTTACGGGCACTCTAGTGTCTAATCCTCTTTTAACCTCGAGTCACGAAAGGAAAAACTTGCCAATCTAACTCTTCAGGTTCAAGAAGATTGAACAAGGGAAACTGTTGTACCCAAAAATTTGCCCTCTCATTCTATCAACTTTTCTCATCACAAGGCTCTTGGAACTCAAGATCAAGCTAGGGTTTGCTCTGCTCAAGACATCTCCTTGCACTGATGACCTAAATTAGGGTTTGAGTTTGCACAAGGATTTTTGGACCTTCAGTGCTCAAATTGACTTTCATACTTCATATTGGACTCATAAGTTTGTCCATACCAAGTTTCAAGCCTTGAATCAAATTTTTGCCCAGTCAATTGGACAGTTGACCTAAAAATCAATTGTATTGGGGAAAAAGTCAATTGTGGCCAATTTACAGTCAAACCTCATGAATTTTGACCCACATCAACATTATGAACTCATATGAACCATTTCATCAAGTTCGGACCATAATTCCACAAGAAATTTGATCAGATCACCAAAAGGGCAAAATGGTCATTTTTAGGGTTTTGACTGTACAAAGGCAATTTCTGACTTTTTGACCTATCCAATAGTAAATTAGGTTTAACCAAGGACTCAAGGACTCAATGGAATTATCTTGACCTATTCAACAAGTTCAAAAGACCTCAAATGCATGGGATTGACAGATGAATTTTTTAGTCAATTGAGCAAAATTTGACTTTACACTGAAAAGTCAAACTTTGACTTTTTGGTCAAAATCAAGTGCCAAGGGTCATTTTTTATCAAGATATGTCAAATTATGAAACTTGTTCATCAAGAAACCCAAAATTGCAAATTAGGGTTTGAAATTGAAAATTTTCATAACTTAGAATTTTTCTAAGTTATAAATTTTCTTAATTTTTCCTAACTTTGTCCCACATTTTCACCATGATGCAAATGGATTCAAACAAAACTTACAACATGAAAGTTGTAGTCCTCCACAAAGTCTACAACTTTGATTCACAAAGTGTTCTCAAAAGAAGCTTGAATATCAAGTTATAATTTTTGGAACAAGGGTCCCTAAAACTTTTAACTTAGTGAAATTTTTCCCTAGTTTAGGCAGGATTTTGGCCTATCTTCTTGGCCATTTTTCACATAGTTCTACTTGGAGTCTCAAGTTGCATTTCAAATATGGATTAATGAGAACGTTGCAAGCTTTCCAAATTGTCCAAGAACTCCTCAAACACATTTGTGGTTAGGGAGAATTGAATGCTTGAAGTTGGCAAAAACTCACTTTGTATCCATGGCAAATTCATGTTCACTCAAGTTGCACTTTCAAACCAGCATGTCTTACACTAGTTTGCAGGCCTCTAAACCACTTCACACTCCATAATTTAATGTAAATCCATTGAGGTAATTCATTGTCTTGGTCATTAGGGTATTGTACACAAGTTTAATCCTTAAATGGTAAAAGGCACATTTCCATTTTTGCAAAAGGTTGCTTTATGTCAAACCACTAATCCTTGAGCATAGATCCAAATCTCTTGCAGCTAAAAAAATCCACTAATTAGAGGGGCCAAGAGGATTTTATGCAGGGTGATAAGATGGCATGTACAGGACTGTAACCTCACTTCCACTTTCTTTCTTCAAAAACAAGAAACTTGTCCAAATGCTTAGAACTTGAAAACCAGCCAATGTTAACTTACACAAAGAGTTCAAACATCTTTCTCACAACCCTTTGAGCTAGAAACACGAGTGCTTGAGCCCCAAAACATCCCATAGCCAGAAATCACACTTCTTTGGCAAAACAGGGCAGGTCTTGCAACTTGAGTTCCCCAGCTCATTTGCCTCGTGCGTTTTGCCCCATTTTGCTTCAAACACTTTCTATTCAACTCACTCAAACTATCTCAAACCTCCATTGCCAACTGTAACTCCATTTACAGTGATCACCATTTTCATTTTGAGCTTGTGCAGGTTAAGTTCTATAGACTGATTCAAGGACATTCAAGGCAAGCAAGCTATTGGAAAAGGTTAAGTGAAGTTCAGGTAAGCTACCAGACATCTCAAACCTTGCTGAGAAGCACTGCATTGCTCTACACGAATCCAACTGAAACAGATCACGTATACAGGATCTACCATTTGAACCAGGTGCACGCGTTTACAAAGTCTGAAGGTTGAAGATGAAGCTGGCTTGGGCTGGGCCTGGCCTGGCTTGCTTTTGACACCTCCCACTTTCATTTTTGCACCCCCTGGCCCATTTTCTTGTATTTTTACATTTTTGCATTTTTGTTTTCTTTTCCGATTTTATTTATTTATTTCAAAATATAAAAAATGCTTAAAAAAATATTTTCATAATTTTTTACATTTATTTGGCATTTTATTTTAATTTCTCTAACATTAAAGGCATTTAAATATTTTTATATTATTTATTAATACTTGAAAAATATATATATTTTACACTTTTTTTCTTCTTTATTTTTTATTCATACTAAAAATATTTTCCTAAATATATTTTATTTTTGTACATTTTTTATTTTATATTATATTTAATATACATATAGAAATATATACTTTTTATTTTATTAAATACTCTAGAACAAAAATAAACAAAATATCATATTTTCATTTTTATTATTATTCATACTAAAAAAATACCTTTTTCTAAGTATATTTTATTGTATATAAATAATATAATGTATTTATTTTCTTAAATAAATTAGGGTTTACCCTTAAACAATTAAAATAAATATTTTTATTTTTATTCTTTTTTTTTTACATTAAAATATTTTACATACATTAAATGAACAAAAACCCCTTTTCTTTGCATAATTCATATTATTTGGTACATTTATTTTTTTTCTTATTTAGATATTGCTCATTTAAATATTTACGCATTGTGATTCAATTTGGATGTAATAGTAAATTAGGGTTTATATTTCTTGTCAAATACCCCCCATTCAAAAGTGTACCCCCATCCCCATAATCATATTGTAATAGCTTAGAATTTTAAATTCTCGCACTTTACGCTTTCAATTATGCCCTGATTAGAGAATTAGGGTTTGTATGCGAAAATCCAAATCAACAAGTAGCTTGACCTAATCAAAGACAAAAATGCATGAAAATCAAACACAATACACACTTGCACCCCTAGGGTTATAATCCACTTGTTGCCTTCAAAAATCGGCCATGGTATGCATGTTGGTACTTTGGCAAAACAAAAACAAAACAAAAGATCATAGTCCCTCGATGATGCTATCTTGGTTGCCTAAACAAAAATGATCAAGTCCCTCAAGAAAATTGCTAAAGATACTTAACACAATTGCTATCATGGTCTATACGATGACCCGCGCCTGTCCCATTTAACATCCTAACACAAGGTTGTTCACCAAATGCATTGGTGAAACAACATTGTCAAAAGGGTTAAAAACATTAGGAAGGATCTTTGAGTAAACTAGGGTAAATAGCTCTTAGTTACTTGATCAAAAAGCTTGCAAAAACATCCTTGCTACTTTCAAACACACATCACAACACAACTTCAAAACATTATCCAAAACAAACTTTCAAACATTGAAATCTTTTCAAAAGACAAAAACACCTTTGTATACATTCAAACAAGAATCATTACAAAGGTTGCCACAACGATGGCCTCTTTTCAAAACATCTTTCAAAACCACACACAAAGCACCATTTCAAACAATTGGAAAAGCAAAGCAAGTGATCTAAACAAGTAACTAAGAGCCCATGGATAACCATGGATGAAAAGGGTGCTTGCACCTTCCCTTTTCATAATCTACTCCCCGAACCCAAGAAAACATCTCAAAGGTCTTTCCTGTGCTTTTTGACCTTTCCTTAGGATAAAATAAAAAGTCGGTGGCGACTCTTGCTAAACCGAAACATTTGCGAACACAAACGCAAAACCTCAAGTCAGTTCTCCCACCGTATCACACATATGTACAAGCAAATCACACAAGATCCTATTTTCAGGCTTGCATGGGGTTTCATAGGTAAGTACCCTCTTGAAGTTAGTTGGCTCAACCTGTCCTATAAATAGTAACCGGGTTCTAAGGAGCTCAATATCACTGGATTATTTTATGTGTTCATTGTTTCATTTTAGCCACTTAACTGGCGACCTAAATATTCCAAGAAAATAACCCTCAATGAGTGTAGTATCGAGTATCTACCAACTTTGGACTGCACCAAAGCCAGTCATCTCATTACCCCTAATAAGGCCAAGATGGTCAAGTAAGGTTCTAAGAGTTCATTGGTGCTTCATGACATCACTCAGCGGCCCCGTATTCTCTTTGATTGACTCAAAGGCTACCGGTACCCACAAATATGTCGCACTAATATAGCTATTACTTCAACCATGTTGGTATACCCCGCACAGTTTCCACAACGTATTTTTATTTACCTATGAATGTTTCCCAAATCCGGGTAGAGGATTTCCAGCCCAAACAATAGATCCAATTGTAAAGCAATCAAAGCAAACAAGATAAGCATGCAAAGGTGATCTAAACCCTAAGGTTACTCCACTTTTAGAAGAAATCCTCAGCAGAGTCTCCAGTTCTGTGATACGGTGGGAGAACTGACTTGAGGTTTTGCGTTTGTGTTCGCAAATGTTTCGGTTTAGCAAGAGTCGCAACCGACTTTTTATTTTATCCTAAGGAAAGGTCAAAAAGCATAGGAAAGACCTTTGAGATGTTTTCTTGGGTTCGGGGAGTAGATTATGAAAAGGGAAGGTGCAAGCACCCTTTTCATCCATGGTTATCCATGGGCTCTTAGTTACTTGTTTAGATCACTTGCTTTTGCTTTTCAATTGTTTGAAATGGTGCTTTGTGTGTGGTTTTGAATGATGTTTTTGAAAATAGGCTATCATTGTGGAAACCTTTGTAATGATTCTTGTTTGAATGTATACAAAGGTGTTTTTGTCTTTTGAAAAGATGTTCAATGTTTGAAAGTTTGATTTGAGAAATGTTTTGAAATTCTGTTGTGAAGTGTGTTTTAAAAATAACAAGGATGTTTTGCAAGTTTTGATCAAGTAATTAAGAGTCATCTACCCTATTTTACTCAAAGATCTTTCCTATATGTTTTTAACCCTTTTGACAGTGTTTTTTTACCATTGCATTTGGTAAACAACCTTGTATTAGGATGTTAAACGGGACAGGCGCGGGTCATCGTTTAGACCATGATAGCAATTGTGTTAAGTATTTTTAGCAAACTTTTGAGGGACTAGATCATTTTTGTATAGGCAACCAAGATAGCGTCATCGAGGGACTATGATATTTTGTTTTGTTTTTATTTTGCCAAAGTACTCAACATGCATAACATGGCCCATTTTTAAGGCAACAAGTGGATGTAACCCTAGGGGTGCAAGTGTGCATTGTGTTTGATTTTCATGCATTTTTGTCTTTGTATTAAGTCAAGCTACTTGTTGATTTTGGATTTTTGCATACAAACCCTAATCTCTAATCATGGTATAATTGAAAGCATAAATGCGTAAAAATAAACCTACCACTATTACAACAAGATTATGGGAATGGGGATACAATTTTTGAATGGGGATTATTTGACAAGAAATAAAAACCGTAATTTTACTATTACATCCAAATTGGATCAAATGCATAAATAATAAATGGACAATATTTAAATAAGCAAATTAAATAGATATACCAAATAATATGAATATGCAAAAAAAGATTTTTGTTTATGTATGTAAAATATTTAATGTAAAAAGAAAGGAATAATAAAAAAAGATTATTATTTTTTATTAAGGGTAAACCCTAATTTTTAAGAATATAAATATAAAATGGTATATATTTAATGTATATTATTTATACTTAAAAGTATTTTTTAAGTATAAATGATAATAAAAATAAAAGTATAGTATTTTTATGTTTTTATTCTAAAGTATCTATTAAATAAGATAAAAGTATATGTATATATTAATTATATTAAATATGTACAATAAAAATAAAATAAAATATATACAAAAATAAAAATATATTTAGTACAATATTTTTTTAGTGTGAATAAAATAAAGAATAAAATAAAAGTATAACTTATATATTATTTTTAAGTTTTCAATAAATAAATATACTAATTAAAGTGTTTTCATGTTAGAAAAAAACTAAAAATAAAATACAAAATAAATATAAAAATTTATAAAAATGTTTTTGAGTATTTTTTATATTTGGAGATAATAAAATAAAATCAGAAATGAAAATAAAATAACAAAACATAAAAATATGAAGAAATGGGCCAGGGGGGTGTTAAAAACAAAAGAAGCAAGGCCCAACCCAAGCCAGACTTCATCTTCAACCTCTGGCTTCAAAAACGTGCGCGTCTGTACCAAACATGAACATCCTGCATACGAGCTCTATTGCAAAAACACATAACATCAAAGTTGTAGGGTTTTTCAAGACGAATCCAACCATATAAAAAACTTGTCCTAACTCTCAAAGACCAGAGATAATTTCTCTGGCCCTAAAATCTAACCTAATTTTTTCAGGATATTCATGGACCAAATTCTCTTAGCATGCTTAATTAAAATGAAAACTGAGCATATGTACAGCTTCATGGTTATGAATACTACATTTTTTATTCACAAACCTAAGTCTAAATGTTCCTAAATAGAGAGATAGGAAGTTGATAAAAACCTGTTTCAGTTGATTTCGTGTATGGCAGTGTGGAGCTTTTCAACAAGGCCTGAGATGTTTGGGAGCTTGCTTGAACTTCACTTGACCTTCTCCAATGCCTAGCTTGCCTTGAATATGCTTTAACAAGCCTACATAACTCAACCTGCACAAGCTGAAATTAAAAATGGAAAACCCTGTAAATGGAGTTACAATTGGTGTTTAAGGGTTGGGATAGCTTGGATATGTTGTGTGGAATGTGTTTGAACCAATTTGGGACAAAACGCACGAGCAATTTGTGTTGAGGAACTCAAACTGCAGAGAATGCCCTGTTTTGCCAATGAGATGTGATTTTGTGCTATGGAAAGTTTGAAGGCTCAAAGGGTCGTGTTTCTGGCTCAAAGGGATGTGAGAAAAATGTTTCAAAAGCTTGCACAAGTTAGTTTTTAGCTGATGTTCAAGTTCTCATGTATTTGGCATATTTCTTGTATATGAAGAAAAAGTGGGAAATGATGTCAAGCAGGCCTGTACAGGCTATCCATCAGCTTGTTTTTTGTGATCTTGGCCCCTCAAGTTGGTGGATATGCTTTGCTGCACAAGATCTGGCTCTATGCTCAACGATTGTGGTTTTGACATAAAGCATACTTTTGCAAAAATGGTAATGTACCTTTTTCTACTTAGGGATTAATCTAATGTGCAATGTTCTAATGACCAAAACAATGCCCTAAACCAATGGATTTGCATTAAATTAATGAGTGTTAAATGGTTTTAAGGCCTGTAATCTAGTGCAAAGCAAGCTGATTTGAATTTGCAACTTGTATCCACATGAACATGCCATGGATGAAAAGTGAGTTTTTACCAACTTCAAGCCTTCGATTCTCCCTAACCACAAATGAGTTTGGAGAGTTCTTGGACATTTTGGAAAGCTTGCAACATGCTCTACAATCCATATTTTAAATGAAATTTGAGATTCAAGTGGAACTATGTGAAAAATCGCCATGAAGATAGGTAAAAATCCTGCCTAAACTACGGCAAAATTTCACTAAGTTAAAAGTTTTAGGGACCCTTGTTCCAAAAATCATAACTTGAGATACAAGCTTCTTTTGAGAAAACTTTGTGAATCAAAGTTGTATACTTTGTGTAGTGCTACAACTTTCATGTTCGAAGTTTTGTTTGAATCCAATTGCATCATGGTGAAATGTTGGGCAAAGTTAGGAAAAATTAAGAAAATTTCCTAACTTAGAAAAATTATAAGTTATGAAAATTTTCAACTTTAAACCCTAATTTGCAAAAATGGGTTTCTTGATGAACAAGTTTCATGTTTTGACACATCTTGATGAAAAATGACCCTTGGCACTTGATTTTGACCAAAAAGTCAAAGTTTGACTTTTCAGTGTACAGTCAAATTTTGATCAGTTGACTGGAAAATTCATCTGTCAATCCAATGCAATTGAGGTCTTTTGAACCTTGTGAGTAGGTCAAGATGATGCCATTGAGTCCTTAAGTCCATGGTTGAACCTAATTTGCAATTGGCTTGGTCAAAAGTCAGATATTGCCCTTGTGCAGTCAAAATCCTAAAAATGACCATTTTGCCCTTTTGATGATCTGATCAAATTTCTTGAGGAGTTGTGGTCCAAACTTGATCAAATGGTTCATATGAGTATATAATGTTGATGTGGGTCAAAAATCATGAGGTTTGACTGTAAATTGGCCATAGTTGACTTTTTCCCCAATACAGCTGATTTCTAGGTCAACTGTCCAATTGGCTGGGCAAAAATTTGATTCAAGGCTTGAAACTTGGTATGGACAAACTTATGAGTCCAACATGAAGTATAAAAGTCACTTTGAGCATTAGAAGTCCAAAAATCCCTGTGCAAACTCAAACCCTAATTTAGGTCATCAGTGCAAGGAGATCTCTTGAGCAGAGCAAAACCCTAATCCTGTCTGGAGTTCAAGGAGCCTTGTGAGGGGAGATCTTGATAAAATGAGAGGGAAAATTTTGGGGTACAACACTCATCCATATTGTTGGTACATTCAAAATCAATTTTGGCTGTGAAAGGAATGTGGAATCGTTCTGGAGAAGTAATGATAGCTCCGACAACATTGCCCATAGCATTAGAGGTACCATCAAACACCATTGTGCATCGCGATCCTCGTTTGGGTCCTTCATCTGGGCCGGGAATATTGCAATCCCGTATGTACATGATGTCTTCATCAGGGAATTCAAACTTCATTGGTTCATATTCATCCACTGACTGATGAGCAAGGTAGTCTACCAATACACTACCTTTTGTTGCTTTTTGTGTAATTTACTAGATATCATATTCAGTTAGGATCATCTGCCAACGGGCCACCCTTCCTGTGAGAGCTGGTTTCTCAAAGATGTACTTGATCGGATCCATCTTGGATATCAAGTAAATGGTATGCATCATCATATATTGTCTCAGGTGTTTGGCTGCCATGCAAGGGAACAACACGTCTTCTCAAGAAGTGGGTATCTGGACTCCCAATATGTGAACTTCTTACTGAGATAGTAAATAACCTGCTCTTTCTTCCCAATCTCATCATGCTGACCGAGTATATAACCCATGGAATTTTCCAGGACTTTCAAGTACATGATTAAAGGCCTCCCCTTAACATGGGCATAAGGATCGAAGGTTCCTGTGATTATTCATTTATTCTATCTAAAGCCTTCTGACAGTTTTCGTTCCACCTAACCGCTTAATCTTTCTTTAGCAGTTTAAATAAGGGTTCAGAAGTAGCAGTTAGGTGAGAGATGAACCTAGCAATGTAGTTCAACCTCCCTAAGAAACCACAAACTTCTTTTTTTGTTTTCGGTTCAGGCATTTCTTGTATCGCTTTGACTTTCGTAGGATCAACCTCGTTACCTTTTCCACTGACCATGAAACCTATAAATTTTCCAGATCTCACCCCGAAGGTGCATTTGTTTGGATTCAGCCTTAATCTGAACTTTCTTAGTCTTTTGAATAACTTCTTCAAGTGCACAAGGTGATCTTCTTTAGTAAGATATTTTACAATCATGCCATCCACATACAATTCAATCTCTTTGTGGATCATATCGTGAAAAAGAGTTGCCATGGCTCATTGATAAGTTGCCCCAAAAATTTTCAATCCAAAAGGCATCACCTTGTAGTACAAAGTTCCCCAAGGTGTAATGAAAGTTGTTTTCTCCATGTCCTCTGACATTATTTTTATCTGATTGTAGCCAGAGAAATCGTCCATGAAAGAAAACACTTTGAGTTGTACGGTGTTATCGACTAACATGTCAATGTGATGAAGTGGGAAATTATCTATATGGATTTCTCTATTTAAGTCCCTATAATCAACACACATACTGACCTTCACGTCTTTTTTATATACATGCACAATATTGGCAAGCCATGGAGGATAGTTAACGACCTTCAGGAAATTGGCATCCAACTGCTTCTGGAGTTCCTCTTTAATTTTCTTCGACATATCAGGTCTAGTCCTCCGGAGATTCTTCTTGACAGGAGGGGAATCTTCTTTGAGAGGCAAACGGTGCACATCAATATATGTATCCAGCCCAAGCATATCCTTGTAAGACAAAGCAAAGATATCTGAATACTCTTGAAGCAGCTTTACCAATCTGGCTTTCACACTGTCTTCTAAATCAGCCCCTACCTTGACCTCTTTCATCTCTGTCTCAGACCCCAGATTCAAAATTTTGATTGATTCTTGGTACGGCTGGATCACTTTCTCTTATTGTTTCAACAATCTTGCTAACTCTTCAGTTAGTTCACAATTGTCATACCCTTCCTCTTTGGCTTGGTAGATCGGATTGTCAAAGTCATAATGAGCAATGGCAGAATTGTTATCAATGGGATTCATGGTGGAATGGTATCTTCATGAATTTATTTTTATTTATTTTAGGAATGGTAAAAAAACATTGCCATATGAAGAAAAATAAAGTTTGAAAGAAAAGGAACAAAATATTTGAATACAAAAACGTCATTTATTCATGATAAACTTTTGAGAGTGAAAAACATGATGGCCCTGCATAATGGTTCACTACGCCTTGGGCAGAGTGCAGGAATTATGACATGATAAAAGAAAATATAAGAAAATTACTCCTAAGCACTTGTGACTTGGATGGCATCCACTGCAGTCCAATTGTTGAGTTCTTGTCTTGGGACACTTGGTCTAATCCAGTCTTCAATGTTATACACAACATACCCACCATCAGCAACAACATTTTCATACCCTTCTTGGGTGGTACCAGCACAAAAAAACCTTACAGGAGTCAAGAGGTCAGCAGCTTTCGAGGCTGCCCCTTACTTTCCAGGACTAAATCCTAGACCGAACTTATCAAACTTGGGAATCACATCAATGACTTGGCCCTAACCTTCAGGGCGACCTGTCTGAATCACAACTTATGCATCTCGAAGAGAGGACATGGAAGTTGCGGACTTCTTTGCTTCAGCTAGAGGATGATTAACTACTTGTACTGTCTCAAAAGCCTGAAAAGGAGTTTCGTCGATTTCTGCTTCGGCCTCCACGTAGCGAAATGAAGTCAGGTGACTCACAATGTAATCTTCCTCTCCACATACTGTCACAATCTTTCCGTCAAGCGGATTCTTGAGCTTTTGGTGGAGATTAGAGGTAACTCCCCCGGCCCTGTGGATCTAAGGATGCCCTAGTAAGCAGCAGTATACTGGTTAAATATCCATGACAAATAAAGTAACAGTGAAAACTTTAGGACCAACTTTGATTGGCAAGTCCACCTCTATGAATACGGACCTTCAAGACCCGCCAAGTGCTTTCATAATAAGGTTATTGGGACTTAACTCAATCCCAAAATAGTCAATCTTCATCAATTCCTCTTTCAGAAGCACGTTAAAATACGACCTGGTCTCCACCAGCACCCTGGACAGAGTAGTGCCTTTTCATTCTATGGATATGTTCAAAGCTTTGTTATGATCATTTCCTTCTGGAGGAAGATTAAAATCGATGAAACCTATACCACTCCCTACAGAAATATTAGCACAAACCATTTTGAACTGGTTAACACTGATCTTCTGTGGAACATAAGCGTTCTTCATTAGTTTCATTAGAACATTCCTATGTTGTTCAAAGAATATCAACAAAGAAAGGATGGACATCTTGGACGGAGTACGGATCAATTGGTCAATGATGATGTAATCACTTTTCTTTATGAGCCTCATCAGTTCCTCAACTTCATCAGACATTGGAGGATTTCCAGAGGTGGCACCTGATTGAGGAATTCTAGCGGATGTGACCTTCGAATTACCTATCATCACTTGATTTCCTTTCTCTCTAGCTAAGGTATCTGCAACATCTTGTATGTTTTGGTGTCTGATGACTCTCCTACTTCTAGTTACTCGTCTTGTAACAGCTAGGTTTTCAACATTGGCATTCTCATCTTCTACAGACTTCTCTTTAGAAAAGCTACCTTCAACATGTTTGACCCCATGATAGTACACGTATGCACCGTAGTGCCAGGAGACGGCTCTTTCATCAGTATACGACATACGTCCAGGAACAATCATTCTTAATGGTACAGCTCGAGTAGGATGAGGAATACGGGATGGAGTATATGGAATTGAAATAACAACAATGCCACTTTCGATAAACCTCATATATTTTCGAATCCTATCAAACTATAAAGTTCCCTTGCTGATCAAGGAATGAATTCAAGCTTTGAACTTTTTGCAACTGTTCGGATACTTCTTGCACTCATCACATTCAGATGCATAGCCCAGAAAGACTTCATTGTCGATTAGATATCTCTTAACCAGAGAGAGTGGAGTGGTTAGCTTCTCCACGTCCATTATCAGATTAAGAATTTTACCATTCTCGTCAATGGCATTTACCTCAGCAACCCCATGTTACGGCATCGGGTTTTGTACCACATTAGGACCATTGGTCTGAGTGAACTCGATTGCTTTAGCATCCAACAGATCTTGCACCTTATTCTTTAGGACAAAATAGTTCTCAATTTTGTGACCCACACCACCCGAATGGAACTCACATCTCACGTTCGCATCATAATTAGCCGGAAACCTCGCGGGAGGTGCAGACATATTCTTCAAATTCACCAGCTTCAATCTGATTAAGCGCTGGAGAGCTTTAGAATAAATAACAGGTAACGATTCAAACCTTCTTAGTTGCCTTTGTTGGTAACTGTTCTGTCAAGGAGGATTTTGCTGCTCCTGTGGTGGAGGAGCATTGACTGGAATAGAAATAGCATTGACCTACTATTGTTTATATCCACCACTACTTCTCTGAGAATATACAGCAATAGCTTCACCTTCTTTCTTCTTTGAGTAGGGCACAAATTACTTCTAGCCATTCCCGCTTGAAGAGTTACCAGAACCCGCATTCTGAATCTTTCTTAATTTCATACCTACTTCGATTCTCTCACCAGCCATCACTAATTCAGCAAACCCTGAAGAAGTATTTCCAATCATGCGGTCATAATATGCCCCCTGAGCGTACTCATGAATATATTGATCAGTTCTCTCTCCAGTAATGGAGGTTGAACTCTGGCAGCTAGTTCATGCCACTTCTGGGAAAATACCTTGAATGACTCATTTGGCTTTTGAGACAAACCCTGCAACTATGTGCGATTGGGTGCCATGTCCATATTGTACTAGTAATGTTTGAAGAAAGAAAATGCAATATCATTCTAGCATCGAATATGAGTACTCTCCAGCTTCATGTACCATTCCAGGGATGCCCCGGAGAGGCCATCCTGGAAATAGTGAATCAAGAGCCCTTGATCTTCGGTGTGAATTGACATCTTTCTGAAATAAGCAGTAGCATGGGTCTCGGGACATGACGAACCATTGTACTTGTAAAACACTGGAGGTTTGAACTTAGAGGGAACCTTCACCCGGACACTAGCCCGAGATCATTAGCATCTATGCCAAAGACTCTTTGTCCTTCCATAACTTTCAGCTGTTCTTCCAATAGAAGATACCTTATGTCCTCAACTTGAACCTATGGCTCAGAACACTGCATAGAGTACTGGTCTTCATCCATATCATAGTCGTAGTCATGCTCCTGATGGTTCCTTACACCCTGATTGCCTCTTCAATTTACCACAAGACGAGGCCCTAGAGATGGAGGAAAATTCCTCATGTTACCAAAGCGCTAAAGAAAAGGATTGCCAGAAGGCCCTTGAAGATTCATGAAAGGTTGGTCCTGCACATTCCCCAATCTGACAGAAATGTCTTGAAAAAGACCTTGATTTTAACCATACGCCTGATGTGATGTTGGTTGTTGATGAGAGCAGCCAACTCATCCTATCGGTGATTCACATTCGTAATGACCTCCATGAATTGGGCCATCTGAGTGGCCATATGGGCCCTCATTTCAGCGAGTTCATTCTGCACTTGTTCCATCTGACGTGGTAGGTTATTTCGAGTTGGATACTTGTGAGTAGTCGTCTTCAAGAAATCCTCTAAGAAGAAGCAGAATCCAGAGATAAGAAACTGTCTAAATAACCGAATCCAACTGAATAGCTTGTCATGAAAAATGCATGAATTATATGAAATGCATGATATGTTTAGTCGATTCTAGGGTATTCACGAGTTTTGTCGACCATATGGATTGAACAATCAGCATGATTCAGAGAAATAAGAATAATAGCAAGCAAACAAAAGATGAGCAATAACTGTCTTCATTCAATTTAAAAGAGTCTGAAATAAGGTTCATACACAATAGGAAAACATGCTTCATTGTTCATAAAGAAATAAGTCCCCCTATAACAATTCTAACGATGATCCATATAATCAAGGACATAATAAAAATTGAATAATTATGAGGGTGGACCCCTCATCTCAATGTTTTGCAAAGGCCCAGCTCGCCCGAAGAAATCTGCACTTCATTCTTTAGTTCTTCTGAACAACTCTTTAGTCTCTTCACTATTTGGTTCTCTTGCAAAGCTTTTGATCATTTTATCCTTTTGGTACAGATACTTCTGGAGATCCTGACACCGAACGAGAATCTTATCGCATTCCTTGCATCCTGGGAGTGGAATCGGCTCTGGAGCACTCTCCACACTCTTCACTGTGATTTGAAGCTTCTCATTGTACAACTTGGCATCTTTGAGTAGTTTTTCTAGTTCCCTAATTCTTTCTTTGTTTTTGGCGTCTTCCTTTTGTAGCTTCACACACTCACGATGCTTTCTTTCAGCATCTTCAACTACTTCTTTGTAGTCTTCAGCAATCAAAGACGCTTATTCATCTATACCATGCCTTCTTTTATTTTTCCTACTTCTAGAAGTCACTTCAGCAAACTTTTTGAGCTTATGGATCATATCTAGCTTGTCGACCCGAGCATCGTATAGTTTCATCCGTGAATCCCGATCCCTTTGACGAAGTTCCATATTCTCGACCTGGACCTGATTGAACTCTTCTATAGGCATAGATTCAGATAAAATGAGAGGAGGTTGCTCATACAATGGGTTCTCTTTCTTGAACAGCAACCCGATGGTTTTCGCTCTTTTCTTCACCTATCCCACATAAGGAGCTTTGACTACACCGACTTTCTTCCTTATGGATTCCCTGTTCCTTTTACGGACCTTTGCCCAAGCATACTTTATGGTTGATAGTAATTCTGGATTAGTCCCTTTTGCAAAATACACAGTCTGCGCAATCTCTGAATCTTCATGTCGGTCACTCATGACATACCCTAACTTTCAGAAAGCCAAGACAACATTATAATTAATACAACCCCGAGTATCCATGAGAGGAACATTAGGGAACGCACCACAACTGGTATTAATTTTTGGACCCTCACCAGTGATACAATGCCACTTAATGTAATAAGAAGTGAGCACAACAATCTCTTCAGCCTGTGTATAGAGTCCTTGGTATCAATGAACGGCCCCTTCATAGGGAGATAAAGCATGAGCCACTTGTACAACATAGGTTGACAGATATTGACTACCCTTTCTTCTTGTGTCTCGAATGAATGATGTAATAAGTGTCCTCCAACAACATCGGTATCAGATTCTTATTCATGAAAACACATATAGCTGCTAAGTCTATAAACTTTTTCTTGTTGAGAAAAAGAATTGTGCCATAGATCATGACAACAAACAGTGCATTAAAAGAGACCCAATTTTCTCTTTTGGCCACTTCCTATGCTTTCCATTCTAAGAATGCTAAAGTAAAACGATAGACACCATCATTAGGCTCCCAGTTGTCTTTCACTTCTTTTATGCTCAAATAAAGAGCACCAACAATAAGTTCTTATCTAATTTTCTCATGTGTACGGGCAAATGGCACACGGCTATTCACCTTTAAATTCAGGATATAAGAATACTCCTCCAGGGTGGGAGGCAACTGGAAGTATTGAAAAGTAAAGCATCTCAAATCTGAATCATACAACTGGAATAGAGTCACTAAGACTTTCTGATCAATGGGGTCAAGCAACCATAACAAACTGCCATAACTATCGACAAACCTATTCAGATTATCACTGTCTAACAAAGTTCTCAACCTATTCAATGAAGACGTGTCAATCTTGGGATAATTGTAATTGTGAGTATGCCTGGTAATTTCTGGATCGGCATCAGTGTTGTAATCCATCTCTGGCAAAGACATGACTCTAGAAATACCCTGGAACAGACAATGTATATGCAAGTTAGATAAATGCATTATTTTTCTGACACACTTTTTTTTTGAAAAATAAATATGCCATGATGCAACAGTCCATGATCAAGGCTTCCACTACTAGATAACCTGCTGAACTGCCGAAATAAATGGCCAACATGATGAGGGAGCACTTCGAAACATAACCAGACAAACAATAAGTCACCAACAATATCAAGTCCATAAAGTCACCATCAGTCTCAAGTCACCAAAAGAAACACATAGTCACCATCATGTCACCACCAGTACCTCTAATAATAATTCCCTCCATGCTCACGGGTAAATCTATGGTCAAGGTAAGGCAATGGTTAGTCAGGGTCATAGGTTCTCCTGAAAATGCTATCAGCTTCCAACATATGTGATGATGATAGCACCCTCATTGAATCCTATCCTGACATTGGCTCTCATGATCGATGTGATGGAGCATATCACCTACCCATCGTCATGACTCTCCACTCTATCCTAGGGTGTCCTATGGTTGTCACTTGGCCTGGGTATTGGGCCTTTGACCTCTTGTAACAACCACCCATAGAGAAATAGAGGAATATCCAGCAGTATATGGAAAGCGATAAAATGCATGCACAAACATATGCAAGCAGTATACATATAAAACTAGAAATAACTAGAAGTAAATAAACACCCAAAGATGTAAACAAATAAAATCTAGAATCTAATTCAGGACGGACCACCAGTTGGTCAATCTGTACCAAGTTAAGTCTCCAACTGAATCAACCGGCCGAACATCGACTCATAATATATCAATGATGTCGCCATCGAACGTTTTTTATCCCATAGGAAGGGAAAGGTGAGCATCGAGAAAACATGAAGGGGGTGAGATCACGGTATTTTGACCAAGAGATCGGGTAATGAAATTTGTTACGCAAAGGGAAGGTGTTAGCACCCCTCACGCCCATGGTACCCCATGGTATTCACTCTTGTTTGCTACTTCTAAGGTTGTGTTTAAGTTATGTCTATGATTAAAAGAGAAAATGAAAAAGGAATGCATGTAAAAATAAATGCGGAGAAAAGAAAGAAGTATTTACAATTTGTGCTTGGTTAGGCTATGCAACCTCTTGCCTACGTATCCCTTTCGAGGAAATAGAGCTTCATAGTTTGGCCCACATGTTTTGGTTTTTTTTGTATTTTTTAATGGAACAATATTAAGTTCGCATTCTAACTGTAGCTCAACCTTTGGATACTCACGCATCTGGAGTAGAAAGGAATTAACATGCTCAAAAAATGCTCGGAGGCGGATGATGCTATATTCGCGACTGTAGCAAGTAGACATGGTGCACCCCGGCCTTTGGGGAATTACGTGTCAGATTTACAAAGAAGGGAAATTTCTACCTAATATTGTCATACATGGATAACAAGCCTAGTGTCTATATGGAACACACTCATCCGAGTGTTGAACCAACCTAAGGTATTCTAAGAACAAACTCATCCGAGAATGAACCAACCTAAGGTATTCTAAGAACAAACTCATTCGAGAATGAACAAACCTAGTTGCTATTTAAAATACACTCATATCGAGAGTAAACCAAAGGTCCTGAGGGAGCATGACATAAATGGTAAAATAAGATGTGGTATGTACACTGGAATAAGCGCATGAAAATAAATCGGGCAACATCCACTTGGGACGGTCTCATATCGAGAATTGAACCAAAACATAAACCTCTTAGGAACACCCCATATGGAAGTGAACCAAGCGAATAATATCTAAATATATCTTATTTTTTGATGATTCTTTTGACAAAATGTAAAGGGATGTAAATGGGAAAACCTCATATCGAGAATGAACCAAGACCAAAGCCTCTAAGGAACACTCCATACGGAAGGTGAGCCAGACGCATAGTATCTGATATGTCTTTTTGTAACTTTTCTAAGAATTGTTAACGGTAAATGTAAAAGGAACACACTGATACAAGCATGAACCGACTGAATCCACTTGGAACAAACTCATATCGAGAATGAATCCAATACCAAACCATCCAAATGGACTGAACTCATATAGAGAACGAACTAAACTGTACAAGAAAGTAAACACACGTGCAGAATCTCCTATTCAAAGATAGGACTTTAAACAATCTCAATTAGCATATAAAAAGCGGTGCCTACTACAGGACTTTAAACAGATACTTCGAGTGCACGCTCTTTATTTCCTACTTTACATAATTTCTAGAAAGAAGTAAATTCAATATTATAGAAATTGGTCCGAAAATATACCAAACGGATAGCAAATTCGTAATAGCAAGCTCAACGAGTGTAAGGAACTCGGAATGCGCCGCAAGCTAGCATAAAAAATAAGAAATGTCAAAATAGAATGAAGAACAGGTGCAAGCTATAAGTGTATCCACCACTAAATAATGCTCAAACGATTGGTATATGAATTAACTTCCTAAAATAAGCACATCTCACAAAAGTGGTTTGCAAATAACAACAAAAATCAAATATAACATTGAACATTAGTAATATGCATTAAAAATGAATTATGTACAAAGCAAAATGAACAACCTACATGAACAAAAGTCAACTACATGCCAAAGTACATGATACAAGTCAATAGGAGGCAAAAATCGCAAAATCGAGAAATAAGCATAAAAAATTATCGACTCAAAATTGGACGAAAATTACATGGTAGCCTACAAACATGCCAACAGATTCAAAAATGAACTCGGTTCTTCTAAATTCCGACTCTAAGCACGATTTCCGAAATGATATAGTAGCAAAAAACATGTCAAATTCAAAATTGAAAATAAAGTGTACCAAGAGCTCCAGAATCATGGAGAGAGTCGATTTTCTTTAATCGCAAGTGTAAAAACTCATCACAAGTAGAAAGTTAGAAGAAAATTGTGTTTATGTCAAGTGTTGGAACAAAATTAGGAATTGTGACATTTTTCATCAAACTCAAGTTTTTATGCATCAAGAGTGATTTGTAATGTTACTTGGGCCCTATGGAAATTGTTATAATACTTAGAAATGGCCTATGTTAGTATGCAATGCAAGTATGATTACAAAGTAACCAATCAACATGTTATGGAAACTTGAGAATTAGTAAGCAATACATGAGAATAAAGTGAGGTGAAGTTGAATATTGGCAACACAAAGCTCAACATTGATATCATACCATAAGCAACAATATCAAGCGATTAAATATCAGTAATCTAACTCAATTGTATCACAATTTGTAAATAAATTCCAATTCAAGTTTATGTCAAAAAGTAGTAAATTGGAACCACTTTACAACTTGTAGAAAATTAAAGTTTATGTATTGTGATCGGTGGATCTGGAACTGACTGTTTAAAGCTGGTTCGCGAAATGTCGCGGAAGCAAGAGTCGCCACCGTCTTTTATTTTCTCCAAATGGAAAGGACAAAAGCACAGAAAAATTCCTTATAGAGATTGCTCTCGGTTCGGGAGGTAGATTATAGAAAGGGAAGGTGTTAGCACCCTTTCTATCCATGGTTATCCATGGGCTCTTAGATACTTGCTCATTGTGTTTTCAAAAATGGTTTGTTTGCTTTTCAACTGTGGGTTTTAAAAAGTTTCTTTGAAAATTTCAGTTCGACTCTTGTATCGGTCCTCAAGAGTGTTTGAAAAATTGCTTTCGAAAGCTTTTTGAAAAGGTGTCGGTGTGAAAAGTATTTTTTTGATTTGTTTTGAAATTAGAGCAAGTATCTAGAGTCGTCTACCTACCCTAAGGAATTCGTCTGTGTAAATGTCCTTAAAAGTAGTGCTATCCCACCATTGAGAGGTAGGTAGCACCACCGTTGGAGGTGTTCGGGTCAATTCGAAGGTTCGGGACATGGTGATCACCAGAGCAATAGGAAGATACCTTAGAAGCTACCCTCATGCCAGGTTCCCGGATCATGAGGACTTACTAAAACATCCTCTACTCGACAATCACCTTTCGAGGGGCAAGGCAACAGTGAGGCGTACCCTAGGGGTGGTGTGTGATTTGTGTGTCATGTTCAGTTATTTTTGTCTTGTCATGTCATGGGTGATCTACGCATTGTTTTTCTTTTAACATTCATTCTTGCATGCAATTATTAGCAGTTAAAAGTTGCGAGAAATGTAAAGTTCCTAAACTATTACAAAGGCGCGGGTCCACATCGCCAAATTAAATCCAGGACCCGATTTGACATAAGATAAAGTAAAGTGCGAAAAATATAACATGTCCAATTTACATGGCTTTGGGAGAATTACATAAATATTTAAAAGAAGGAATAAGACTAAAATGCGCGAAGAGAACTAAAATCGAAAGCGAGGGCGTTGGACCCTTTTTAATGAAATTAAATTATTATTAACAAATTAATTAAAATAAAATAAAATAAGAAATTATTTTTGAGGTTTTTTGTATTTATGGATTTTTAATAAGAGAATTAAATGAAATTAAGAAATTAATTAATTAACCCTAATTCTAACTATTTTTATTTATTAAGAAAAAATATTAAAATTGAACCTAAAATTAAACCTAATTAATTAATGCAATTTTATTTACAAAAATAAACAATTAATTATTAATGAAAAGAAAAGAAAAGGATAAAAATTGATTAAAACCTAATTCTACAAATTTTAAGTTTATTGAGAAAAATGTCAAAATTAATCCTAAAATTGAAAACTAAATTAATTAATGATTTTTATTTACAAAAATAAGTTTTAAATGAAATATATTTTATTTTTTGTCTTTTCTGATTTTTTTACTATTTTTATATTTTATGAAAATAAATTAAGTTAAAGAATTTAAAGGAAATTAATTAAAACAAATAAAAACAAAAAAAATATAAAAAAGGATAAAAGAGCAAACCATGGGGGGTTCTGTCCCCAAATTGGAGGTATATTCCTGGTAATTCTGGCCCATTAGAACCCTGGCCTCGTTGACTTTATTGGCCACGTGTAGCTTCATTGACTTATGCCCATGGTACTCTTCAAATCAAGGCCTTTGGATTGCCTTCAGTAGCCATGTGGCGTGCCTGGATTGTGAGTGTATGGTAGGCTTTGAAGCTTGAACTGCATAGGAATAGATTGAAACAAAATATATGAATGAAGTGAGGGACCTGGGAATCGAACCCAGGCCCCAAAGCTTGCCAGCGCCTCTTTCCACCATCTGAACCATCAATGCATGTTATACATATAATAATGAATAAATAACAAAAGCAAAAATTGGTTAGTGGCCTAGAAAACACAAAAACGCGCGCTGAATTCAAATGACTCAATCACGCTTTGCCACCTAAGCGTCTTCTCCACTCGTTCGTGTTTTATCTGAAAAAATAACAGTTAGATGGCGGGGGTTTTGAACCCCCACTAAACAGTGCATATGAAAATAGCGAATAGAATATGGTGGCTCATAAATTGAGCGCGGGGTGTGGGTTAGATCCAGTGGAACATCACGAATTCAATGGCATCATTCTTATGGTTCAATTTTTCCATATGGACGAAGCCCTCTTTTAAGGTTTCTGAAAACCTAAAAAGCTCCCATGGTGGATTCTTCTATAGTACACGAAAACTCAATTGATGTATATGGTTAGCTTTAGAATCAATCAATTAGTATGAATCCACAAAAAAAATGCAATGGGAATGCTTGAAAATTGAAATACGAATATGAATAAAATGTGAAAAATCTCGAGTTCTGTATACCAATTCTGGGCGTGTGAGGACTGAAGAAGTGTCCAGTTAGACTCAGTAATGCCTTAGGAAGATTTTGCAATTGGTATTTGGCTTTGAATCGTGCTAGAATAGTGTTTTCAGTTTTCAATTTTTTTAACAAAAACACAAACTTTTTTCTTCTTTTCTGGCGCAGCCTTCAGCTTCTTAGCACTAGGGTTTACATCCTGCTTATGTATGGAATGATTAGGGTTGAAAATTGGACCCAAAAAACCTTTGCATTGATGTAGAGAATATTTGATTTTCATGCATATAATTTTCAATCTTTTTCATGCATATTTGATACCAATCATGTCCAATCAACTTGATTCTTTCTATATCTAATAATGCACGAAATCCTTAAGTTATTCCATGCATAAAAAGATTTGAAAACTTTGGTTTAGTATTTTTTCCATATTTTAATTAATTAAATGAATTATTAGCAATTAAAAATTCAAATAAATAAATAAAAATGATGAATAATTTCCCTTTGGGCCAAGTGGTCGTGCACATGCTTTGGATGATGAATCTTGGAAGAAAATGTGGCCCATTAGCAATTTTAAGACATTTGAAGCAAAGTTGACTTTTCAAAATATCCAAAAATGTCCCAACTTCCACAAGGCATATCTTGCTCAATTTTTAAGATTTGATCATGTTCTTTGACATTTTGGAAAGGTATTGAAGTCCTCTAACCAATGCCTTTGGTCCCATGTCATTTTGATTTAACAATCTCAAGTTATGGCCTTTGACTTAAAGTCCCTTTTTGTTGACTTTTGAAAATGACCTATAATGTTGAAATTGATAACTTTTTGTGAGAGAATTTCTTAGACTTGAAGTGTGTAGAGGAGTTGTAGGAAATGTCTTTCTATTCAAAATGAGCTTTGGATGGAATTTTTCTGATAATCCATGTGGAAGTTATGCCTTGGTCAAGTTACAGTTGACTTTTTCAACTGTCCAAATATGGAAACTTTTGCATCTTGAGACTTTTTGAGCCAAGCTTTGAGAATCATGATCAAGCATTGATCAAATGATGTTTGTGGCTTCAAAATGAGATGTTGACCAAAAATTTGAACTTTTGACTGTCAAATGACCATTTTGCCCCTGCAGTTGACTGTAGGGCAATTAGGGGTTTTGACTGTGCAATTTTGTGCTGTAAGTCTTGAAACTTGACATGAGGATACTTGACAATGTTTGTAGGCATGTGGGACTTGATTGGACCCTTGGAAACTTCAATTTCTTTGACAGAACCAAAACCCTAGTTTTTGACTGTTAGGAGGCCCTTGAACTGTGCAACCCTTGGGGAGATTTTGAAGCATGCTTTTTGCAATTCTTGAAGAATATGGGAGGGCAAATTTTGGGGTACAACAGTTGCCCCTGTTCAATCTTCTTAGACCTGAGGATGCAGATTGGCTGACATGCCTTTCGTAATCCGAAGGTGGAAGATGATTGAACACTAGAGTGCCCAGAAATTTGCGCTCACATAGTAGTGTGATGATGGGAATGGGCTTATAGATGCCATTTGGAGATTGATGGATAGGATGATGGGCTTATAGATGCCATGCTAAGAGATGATGGAAGGTGGATGGGCTTATAGATGCCATCTGGATGTTGATCGCGTAAGAGATTCCTTAGCGAGAACTTGCGTACCTGCAAAAGAAAATGATTACCTGACCTGTTACAGGAGCTAGTTTTCAAACTCTTTGTATGGATGTGTCCTGACTGATTACAGGAGCTGGATCTGGAGCTTCAAATGGTGATGAATGAACCAGGGATGGTTACTACCTCAACGGGACGGTGAGAGAACCTTGGGCGATTACTACCTCAACAGGAACGCTGAGAGAACCTTGGACGACTTCAACCTCAACAGTAACGCTGAGAGAATCTTGGGCGACTTCAACCTCAACTGTAACGCTGAGAGAATCTTGGGCGACTTCTACCTCAACAGTAACGCTGAGAGAATCTTGGGCGACTTCAACCTCAACAGTAACGCTGAGAGAATCTTGGGCGACTTCTTCCTCAACAGTAACGCTGAGAGAATCTTGGGCGACTTCTACCTCAACAATAACGCTGAGAGAATCTTGGATATCTTCTACTGAGTCTTTATCAGGAAAATCTGTTAGGGGTCGATTTAGCTGGACTAGAGAAGGCCTTTGACTGGATAAGAAACAGAAAAATCTTAGGGTCGATTTAACTGAACCGGTCTAGGTCTTGGAATGTCTTCAACTGGATAAGAAACAGGGAGATCTTAGGGTCGATCTGACTGAACCAGAGAAGGCCTTTGACTGGATAAGAAACAGAAAAATCTTAGGGTCGATTTAACTGAACTGGTCTAGGTCTTGAAATCTTCAACTGGATAAGAAACAGGGAGATCTTAGGGTCGATCTGATTGAACCAGAGAAGGCCTTTGACTGGATAAGAAACAGAAAAATCTTAGGGTCAATTTAACTGAACCGGTCTAGGTCTTGAAATCTTCAACTGGATAAGAAACAGGGAGATCTTAGGGTCGATCTGACTGAACCAGAGAAGGCCTTTGACTGGATAAGAAACAGAAAAATCTTAGGGTCGATTTAACTGAACCGGTCTAGGTCTTGAAATCTTCAACTGGATAAGAAACATGGAGATCTTAGGGTCGATCTGACTGAACCAGAGAAGGCCTTGAAATAGCTGAGAACTTAACTGGATCTTTCCTGAAAGGTAAAGGTCAGTCATATGCAATGCATGATATGAATCAAGCAATGATGTTCTCAACATAAATGAGATTGTAAGATATGATGCGTATATGCATGCTATAATGTATGGAAATGCGATGTTTATGAATGTATGTTTTTCGTCTAGGAAAGTAAATCCTTGACGGGTGCCGGGAAGTCATGTCCTGGGATGATGTTGAAGAATAGATTTTGCTTCCGCTGGGGATGATAGTTGCAAGAATACCAGTAGGAGAAGATCACTCCGTTGGGGAATAAACTTGGCGAATGGATTATTCTGCGGGGAGAAAAGTACTCTAACGATCTTGCTGGGAAGCAATACTCTGTGGGGAGAGAGGTACTTGCTGGGAGGTTGATGGTAACTTCGCTAGGGATACCATTGTTGTGTTGGAAGTGTTGATAGACTTCGCTGGGGATAAGAAGACTTCGTCGAGGACGCTCTTTCCGTGGCTTTTGGCTGAGGATAACCCAGTTATATCCTGGTAGGGAAATAACTCTTTGAATAAAGCCGGGAGACGCGTTCGTGCTCTGCGAGGATAAGCTTCCAGAATCTACTGGGGATAAGCTTACTGCTTGGGGAGATGAACTCCAACATTCCTGGGGAACTAGATTGGACTCTCTTGGGGAAGTTTTGAAAATGTATTGGAAGTAGTTCCACTGAATGTTTGATATACCGCCGGGGAACAATCTTTAGACCAAGATTGCCAGGGATGCTTGTTAAGAGTGCATATATACTGCTGGGGAATGTTGATATCTGCTGGAGGATACCCAACTTCCTTAAGGCTGATAATGTATCTTGCTTGGGGTGAGTGCACTGACTTGCTGACGCACTCTCTGGGGAATTAAGATATCCGGTTATGTTCTTCAGCTGAACCTATCTTGGTACCTTGGAGGATAGAACAATTAGATTGCTTAGACAACTCTTTATTGCCCCTGTTTCTGAAGTGGGAGAGGAAGACCTGTGAGGTGCTGATAATTTTTGATGGACCAACCTTCTTCTGGTAGGCAGGTGACAGGATGACAGGACATAGTCGTACGCTTTGATCCTTAACTTTTGCCTAGACCGCCCATTCGGGTTTTCAGTCCACCGGGATACCCATTTTTGCCCAAGCCTCCTTTTCAGGTTTTCGACTTGCCGGGTGTACAGATTTTTTCATTTCATCCCTTATTTTTACCCGAACCCTTTTGGTTCGCCGGGAAACCCCTTTTCGCCTAGGTGTGTCAACCTAGAGGGTCTTTGATTACGCGTAGTATTCTTTCGACTATGTCTATGCTCTTAGAATGCAGGGAGGTGCCCCCGGCTGTTTGTGTTGCCATATTACTAGAAGATGTATGATCGTGCAAGATTCGTTGCTAGAATACCCCAAGTGACTCGGGCAGAGATTTGCCCCAGGCTATTTGGCCTTTGAGAGATTCTCCGAATCTTGATTGGACTGCCCCAGATGATAGACCATGATTATGCCATGCCCCTTGATTGGAAGTGCTTCTGTTCACTAGGTATTCATCGTGCGAATTTCCCTGCTATTCAAACAACAAGTCATGTGCAAACGAAGTTATGTTAAAATGCAAAGCTTATGTCTATCTTGAAGATTTTGAAAATGCATTCTTTTTCATAAAACAAGTGAATTTTTGTAAACGTGATGTCAACTCCGTATTTACCGTAAGCTTTAAGGAGTCAGGATACCTTTCGTAACAGTATGCTTTCGAACTAACCCATGCTTCAGCTAGGACTTTTGAGGGTTATAACGTGGCCTGGTTCACGGTTTAAGAAACAAAGGATAAGGCTCAAAATGTATTTGTACCCACCCGCTCTTCGTGATGTTCTTCAAACCTAAACTCAGCTGATCATTCATTAGACCTTGTTTGAGTCTTTGTCCTGATGTTCCAATGATGGTTCAGATATTGATGATTTATTCTGAATAGGCAGTCAATTTTGTTTTTGTTGAGGGTTTGTATGACCTCTTTCTTTTTGATTTGATTATCCCTATTTTTTTCCTGAACTGTTCTTTTGTGATTACAGTCAGCGGGATGCCCCAGTTTTGTAAGTCTCCATCATAGGTTTTGACTTATTGGGTTTTTATTTTGAAAGATAATGACTGCCTTTCTTTATTGAATATTCGGAACCATCACTGTCTTCTTTTCTTTTTTTTTTGTAAGGGTCTCTTTGGTGCCATTCGTTATTCACTTGGATCAACTGAGAGAACTACCCTGCCCCAGGTTATAATAAAAGGGTTTTAATTTTTGAAAAGAAAAACTCCTACTTCTTTGGCTCAGAGGGGTTGACGAGGGATTATCTTCCTTATAACTCCAGTGTTTAGGGATTTGAAACAATGCCTGTACTTCATCAGCAGGGTCTGTTCAAAAGCATACTGTAAAGATCGTGGTATCGTTTTCGTCATCCTCCCTCAAGAGGCTTAGAATTGTTAATCGAGCGTTGATCATCAAAAAAAATATGAAAATAATTTGCATATAGTGAATACGAATATATTGCTTCAAAACAGACATATGCGATGCATTAATGAAATAACAACGTTTAACATGAGTAAATGTTTGAACAAAAGAAAATTATAACTTGAAAATCCTAATGAACAAAAGTCTTTTCATCTCAGGGCTTGTTACTTCAAATGGTGAGCCTTGGAGGGATGGTAGAAAAACTCATCTTGTCCATCTTGTGTGAACTCCAATGCCCCTTCATCAATCAGGTCCTGGATCTTGTTCTTCAGAGCCCAACACTCATTTGTATCATGTCCTGGACAGGCAGAGTGGTAAGCACACCTTTTATTGGGATCATAGATAGGAGATGCTGTGTTGGGGTTCCAGAGATGAGCCCTTAATGTGATCAGATTCAATCTCAATAGGCGTTGTAAAGCTTGAAACAGCGACATGTTGAGCTGGGTGAATTGCCTCCTGGGCTTGTCTGGCTGAAGCTGGTGAGGTTGATGCTGAATTTGTGACACTGGAGCCATTTGAGGAGCTCTCCCCTTATCTCCTTGTCTCAAAGATGGTTGAATGATGACTGGCCCTTCAACCTTGGATGTTTGCCCCAGTTGGTTACCCCGAAGCAGTTGGTTGACGAGAACTCCGAGCTCTTCTTGTCTTTGAGCTAAACCTTGAATGGCAGTCCCCTGCCCCAACATTTGGGCTTTCATTGTATCCATTTCAGCTTGCAAGTGTTTCAGCCGTTCGTCCTCAGCGCTGTTCTTGACCAAAGTCTCCATGAGAAGTGTCCTTAGCTCCTCCTGCCCCTTGGATAGAGTCAGGAGGATTTCTCTGAACCGAGCCTCTTGAGAAAGAAGGTCCTGGTTATCTTGTTGGGAAGCCATTACTGAAATAAACAGCGAGAAAGGTAAGTGACCTGCAACAAGGGTACCTGTTATGCAATGATGTGTATGATATGCATGTAATGTTTTCAAGGACCTCGCGGGGTAAACAAGAAAATTTGTTAGAATTTTCATTTTGTAGCTTGATTGAAGGAGCTTCATGTTGTTGAGAGTCCTTCTTCAAGGGTCAAAGGCTCACTATATCCAGTGGGTCATAGCCCCTGATAACCTTAGCTAGGGGATCCTTCTTCAAGTGTCAAAGCTCACCATATCAAGTGGGTCATAGCCCCTGATAACCTTAGCTAGGGGATCCTTCTTCAAGTGTCAAATCTCACCATATCAAGTGGGTCATAGCCCCTGACAACCTTGGCTAGAGGAAAATAAATCCTCTTTGCCCCTTGCTGGACAGTTTGACTCATCATGACCTGCATCACAAACCCTTGGGATCCTTGAAATGGATTAGTCCTTATGCAGGATGTATGCAATGGTATGATGGTATGCTATGCATGGGGTAATGTGAGTAACCCTGTTATGAGTCCCCACTAAGGACTATAAACAAAACCTGCAAGAAACTCAGTACACTCTGTTATGAGCCCTAATTAAGGACTAGAAACAAAACCTGCAAGAAACTTAGTAAACCCTGTTATGAGTCCCAATTAAGGACTATAAACAAAACCTGCAAGTAGTTCATGTGTCAGATAACAAGCATGCAAGTAGTCAAGTTGGAAGGCACACAAGTCACACAAGAGAAAGCCTTAGAGTTTAGGCCTGCATGGGGTCTGGGTATTACCCTCTTGAAGTTGGTGGATTCAACCTGTCCTATCAAAGTAACCGGGTTCTAAGGGTCCCAATATCATTGGATTGCTTTCATTGTTCATCGTTTCGATTTAGCCACTGAACTGGCGACCGAAATATTCCAGGAAAGCAACCCTCAATTGAGTGTAGTATCGAGTATCAACCAACCTCGAACTGCACCAAAGTCAGTTATCTCACTACCCTAAAGAGGCCAAGATAGTTCAATTAAGGTTCCTAAGGTTAGTTGATGCTTCACGACACCACGCGGAGGCCCCATACTCTCCTTGACTGAACTCAAGGGTTACCGGTACACACCAAAGTGCCACATCAACGTAGCAGACTGTTTCAACCATGTCGGTATACACCGCACAGTTCCCTCACAGCCTTGTTGCTACTTTCTAAGAAGGTATCCCCAGATCCGGGTTAGGATCTATAGAACTCCCAAGACAGTCCCACAATAGTAAAGCAAGCAAATCAATACAATTGAAAACACAGTTATGAACTAACCCTAAGGTACACCCCACTTTTACAATATCCCCAGCAGAGTCGCCAGTTCTGTGATCGGTGGATCTGGAACTGACTGTTTAAAGCTGGTTCGCGAAATGTCGCGGAAGCAAGAGTCGCCACCGTCTTTTATTTTCTCCAAATGGAAAGGACAAAAGCACAGAAAAATTCCTTATAGAGATTGCTCTCGGTTCGGGAGGTAGATTATAGAAAGGGAAGGTGTTAGCACCCTTTCTATCCATGGTTATCCATGGGCTCTTAGATACTTGCTCATTGTGTTTTCAAAAATGGTTTGTTTGCTTTTCAACTGTGGGTTTTAAAAAGTTTCTTTGAAAATTTCAGTTCGACTCTTGTATCGGTCCTCAAGAGTGTTTGAAAAATTGCTTTCGAAAGCTTTTTGAAAAGGTGTCGGTGTGAAAAGTATTTTTTTGATTTGTTTTGAAATTAGAGCAAGTATCTAGAGTCGTCTACCTACCCTAAGGAATTCGTCTGTGTAAATGTCCTTAAAAGTAGTGCTATCCCACCATTGAGAGGTAGGTAGCACCACCGTTGGAGGTGTTCGGGTCAATTCGAAGGTTCGGGACATGGTGATCACCAGAGCAATAGGAAGATACCTTAGAAGCTACCCTCATGCCAGGTTCCCGGATCATGAGGACTTACTAAAACATCCTCTACTCGACAATCACCTTTCGAGGGGCAAGGCAACAGTGAGGCGTACCCTAGGGGTGGTGTGTGATTTGTGTGTCATGTTCAGTTATTTTTGTCTTGTCATGTCATGGGTGATCTACGCATTGTTTTTCTTTTAACATTCATTCTTGCATGCAATTATTAGCAGTTAAAAGTTGCGAGAAATGTAAAGTTCCTAAACTATTACAAAGGCGCGGGTCCACATCGCCAAATTAAATCCAGGACCCGATTTGACATAAGATAAAGTAAAGTGCGAAAAATATAACATGTCCAATTTACATGGCTTTGGGAGAATTACATAAATATTTAAAAGAAGGAATAAGACTAAAATGCGCGAAGAGAACTAAAATCGAAAGCGAGGGCGTTGGACCCTTTTTAATGAAATTAAATTATTATTAACAAATTAATTAAAATAAAATAAAATAAGAAATTATTTTTGAGGTTTTTTGTATTTATGGATTTTTAATAAGAGAATTAAATGAAATTAAGAAATTAATTAATTAACCCTAATTCTAACTATTTTTATTTATTAAGAAAAAATATTAAAATTGAACCTAAAATTAAACCTAATTAATTAATGCAATTTTATTTACAAAAATAAACAATTAATTATTAATGAAAAGAAAAGAAAAGGATAAAAATTGATTAAAACCTAATTCTACAAATTTTAAGTTTATTGAGAAAAATGTCAAAATTAATCCTAAAATTGAAAACTAAATTAATTAATGATTTTTATTTACAAAAATAAGTTTTAAATGAAATATATTTTATTTTTTGTCTTTTCTGATTTTTTTACTATTTTTATATTTTATGAAAATAAATTAAGTTAAAGAATTTAAAGGAAATTAATTAAAACAAATAAAAACAAAAAATATAAAAAGGGATAAAAGAGCAAACCATGGGGGGTTCTGTCCCCAAATTGGAGGTATATTCCTGGTAATTCTGGCCCATTAGAACCCTGGCCTCGTTGACTTTATTGGCCACGTGTAGCTTCATTGACTTATGCCCATGGTACTCTTCAAATCAAGGCCTTTGGATTGCCTTCAGTAGCCATGTGGCGTGCCTGGATTGTGAGTGTATGGTAGGCTTTGAAGCTTGAACTGCATAGGAATAGATTGAAACAAAATATATGAATGAAGTGAGGGACCTGGGAATCGAACCCAGGTCCCAAAGCTTGCCAGCGCCTCTTTCCACCATCTGAACCATCAATGCATGTTATACATATAATAATGAATAAATAACAAAAGCAAAAATTGGTTAGTGGCCTAGAAAACACAAAAACGCGTGCTGAATTCAAATGACTCAATCACGCTTTGCCACCTAAGCGTCTTCTCCACTCGTTCGCGTTTTATCTGAAAAAATAACAGTTAGATAGCGGGGGTTTTGAACCCCCACTAAACAGTGCATATGAAAATAGCGAATAGAATATGGTGGCTCATAAATTGAGCGCGAGGTGTGAGTTAGATCCAGTGGAACATCACGAATTCAATGGCATCATTCTTATGGTTCAATTTTTCCATATGGACGAAGCCCTCTTTTAAGGTTTCTGAAAACCTAAAAAGCTCCCATGGTGGATTCTTCTATAGTACACGTAAACTCAATTGATGTATATGGTTAGCTTTAGAATCAATCAATTAGTATGAATCCACAAAAAAATGCAATGGGAATGCTTGAAAATTGAAATACGAATATGAATAAAATGTGAAAAATCTCGAGTTCTGTATACCAATTCTGGGCGTGTGAGGACTGAAGAAGTGTCCAGTTAGACTCAGTAATGCCTTAGGAAGCTTTTGCAATTGGTATTTGGCTTTGAATCGTGCTAGAATAGTGTTTTCAGTTTTCAATTTTTTTGACAAAAACACAAACTTTTTTCTTCTTTTCTGGCGCAGCCTTCAGCTTCTTAGCACTAGGGTTTACATCCTGCTTATGTATGGAATGATTAGGGTTGAAAATTGGACCCAAAAAACCTTTGCATTGATGTAGAGAATATTTGATTTTCATGCATATAATTTTCAATCTTTTTCATGCATATTTGATACCAATCATGTCCAATCAACTTGATTCTTTCTATATCTAATAATGCACGAAATCCTTAAGTTATTCCATGCATAAAAAGATTTGAAAACTTTGGTTTAGTATTTTTTTCCATATTTTAATTAATTAAATGAATTATTAGCAATTAAAAATTCAAATAAATAAATAAAAATGATGAATAACTTCCCTTTGGGCCAAGTGGTCGTGCACATGCTTTGGATGATGAATCTTGGAAGAAAATGTGGCCCATTAGCAATTTTAAGACATTTGAAGCAAAGTTGACTTTTCAAAATATCCAAAAATTTCCCAACTTCCACAAGGCATATCTTGCTCAATTTTTAAGATTTGATCATGTTCTTGGACATATTGGAAAGGTCTTGAAGTCCTATAACCAATTTCTTTGGTCCCATGTCATTTTGATTTACCAATCTCAAGTTATGGCCTTTGACTTAAAGTCCCTTTTTGTTGACTTTTGAAAATGACCTATAATGTTGAAATTGATAACTTTTTGTGAGAGCATTTCTTGGACTTGAAGTGTTAAGAGGAGTTGTAGGAAATGTCTTTCTATTCAAAATGAGCTTTGGATGGAATTTTTCTGATAATCCATGTGGAAGTTATGCCTTGGTCAAGTTACAGTTGACTTTTTCAACTGTCCAAATATGGAAACTTTTGCATCTTGAGACTTTTTGAGCCAAGCTTTGAGAATCATGATCAAGCATTGATAAAATGATGTTTGTGGCTTCAAAATGAGATGTTGACCAAAAATTTGAACTTTTGACTGTCAAATGACCATTTTGCCCCTGCAGTTGACTGTAGGGCAATTAGGGTTTTTGACTGTGCAATTTTGTGTTGTAAGTCTTGAAACTTGACATGAGGATACTTGACAATGTTTGTAGGCATGTGGGACTTGATTGGACCCTTGGAAATTCAATTTCTTTGACAGAACCAAAACCCTAGTTTTTGACTGTTAGGAGGCCCTTGAACTGTGCAACCCTTGGGGAGATTTTGAAGCATGCTTTTTGCAATTCTTGAAGAATATGGGAGGGCAAATTTTGGGGTACAACATGTATCAAAATGCATTCAATGCATCAAACTCCACAAAGTTCTCAAACAATTGATTGAAACTAGTTGACATCAATGCATTAAAGAAATCTTAACATCAACTTTCAACTCATGAGATTGATTGAACAAAACCTTTTTTTATTAACTTGTAAATTCAAGAACTCAACATAATCTCATGAATCAATTATCCAATGTCAATTTTCTTTAACATTTTGATATCAAGAATTCAATCAATTCATAAAAATTAGGATTAAACTAACCTAAGTGTTACTCTGCATACTAATTCTTAATTCAATCATTGAATTAAACCTAATTCTAATCTAATTCTCACTGATTATTTCTCAATTAAACAATTAAAACTTCAATCAACAATGAAATCAAGAAAAGGAACTTATTCAAAAAACCACTTATTCAAAAGAGTGCTTAATACTAGAAAAACTCATCGTAGAATCGAAGAGGAGGATTAGATGAAGAGATTGCAATGATCGGAATGCAAATCGTAGGAATGAAACGTGCAAAACGGAGGGGAGGGGATCGCGTATTCTAGCGGTGGAGGAGGGTGTTCCGATGATGTTCTGGCGGTGTGGCAGCGGCTGGCCGATCGATGGTGGCTGGCAGGTGCTCCGAGGCAAACTGGTGATGAAGAATTGATGCTAATTCTTGAAGAAGGTTAAAGAATGTTGTTGAAATTGTTGTTGTTCTTGAGAGAAAATGAGAGAAAATTGAGTTTGATTCTTAAGAGAATTGAGAGAGAGAGAGATAGAGAGAGAGAGAGAGTTTTTGTGTTTGTGAGGATTGTGTAGTTTTGAGAGAAAATCTGAATTTTTGATTTATATAGAGAGTGGAAAAGGGTCTTGGATGCACAATTGGGTTGGGCTTTTCCTTGACAATGTAATCTCGACATGTTCACAAGGTTTCACGTCATCAACCATATGGAATTTCGATTCAGTCGCAAAACAGAAAATGAATATAATAAAATTTGTAACGCGTTTCCAGAAGAACATGCTCATTTTGATGAACGGTGATTAAGTTATGATTTTTTGAAGTTTTTCTCAGACAAACTTATTTTGGGCTCTAGTGTTAACTCTGACACGTTCTTCAATAAAAAAACTGGTATTAATAGGAGCAGAATCTGGTCTCGACTTTGGAAGAAAATTTGTAAATCTCTGAGTCAGTGTCCTTGTATAAAAAGATGGGCCCGATCCGACAAAAATTGACCGAGTTATGAATTTTCTAAGTTTCAACCGAGATGAAATAATATTCAGCATTTAGGATATTCGGCGTGTCACGCGCACTCTGGGTGAAAAACAAAGACCTTTTAGATACCATTCGAACTAGGTACCTTAAGTGAAACCAAATCCAACACAATTTTTGAAATTTTGGTACCGGACGCGTGGGGATACGATAAAAATGATTGCAATATGAATTTTTGAATATCGGAAATCAATTCTACTGAATTTTGGTTCAGCTCAAATATATCTTCAAAAACTCAAAATTCCCGCTACTTTCCTTGTAGAATTAGCTCTCGACCATAAAAAACAACATCAAGAGGACATCGAGAAGGAATTTTGGGCACCAGAATCACTCTCATACGGTACTCCATCCGGGAGTTATGAATTTTTCAGTGCGTCCAAGACGATGGTTCAGCCAGTTTTTATCTATATTTTCCACTGTTTAGCTCTGACGGATTCACGTATTCGGAGACCTTCCTTCGAGAATTAGACTTCAGCCTGAACATGGAAGTTAGAGAGGACATCGAGAGGGATTCAATGGAGAAAGAACCACCTAGAGACGGCATACCAAATCGGAGTTATAAATTTCTGAACGCTAGAAATACTGTTGATGGGCAACCCGAAAGCTTAGTAACAAAATTATTTGACCGTCTTCAGCACATAATTGGCTCCCAGCCCGAACACGAAAAGGTGAAGATAATAGGAATATGAACCCAGTGATCAAATATGAGCTCACAATGATAAAATATCCTGGAGTTATAAAATTCTAAAGTTTGTCGCGCTGAAACAGACTTTCTACTTGAGCTATCCCGAATCGATATGAAACCCCTGACTTCCCTCTACCACTCAAGACATGACATAATACATGGGAATTAGGCATGGTAAGAATTCGCTCATTCACTGACTGGATTACCTATATAAAGCTTTGAACACCTCTGATAAGCAGTCAATGCCTTATAGAAATGCTATGATCCCACGATAACAGGGTTAATGATATGCATATATGTATGTGATAATGAAGCATAAGCCAATGTGAAGAGAGTAAATTTTGGGGTATAACAGGTAGACATCGATAATGATTTGCAAAGCATATTTTAAACAATGCCATGAGCAATAAATATACATAAGATCAAAGTAAGCTTACAAATAAAACCCAACAAATAGAGAAATACATAGAAAGAAAGAGAAATGAACCCACACTCCTCGCGTTGTTAGCACGACTTGTGCAAACCCGTCTTTGATTCATAAAGATGCAAGCTTCGATTGTTATTTTGTAGCCTCTCTCTACAAAGGAATGATTTTGATGGAGTTAGGACTAAAATTCCCCCAAAACCATAACCTAAAGTTATGCAAGAATATACTGCGCTAAGTGGGCTTTACGCACTAAGCAGGCTGCCACTTATTTGCACGTTAAACCTCCTTAACCGCGCTAAACGGGCTGAGCCAGCTTAGTGGGCTCAAAAACAAAGCTTCCGACAAATTAAAACTTCTTATAGCATGCTACAAGATGGGCTTGGCGGGCTTGACAAAAATTTTATTTCGAAAACTCAGTTTAAAGGTGTGCCTTTGGCTCTTATTACTCGATGCTTCTACCAGGAAATAAATACCTACAAAAAGACATGAAAACTATTAAACGGTAGACTAATTACACAAACACAATATGTAGTAATTTACACAAGTTGAGGTTAATTCAAAGGATTTCTACAAAAGAAAAAGATAAGTGCCACAAAACTATATACAAAAATAACTACGACTTGGCACTTACCAAACTCTCCCCAACTTAAAATTTTGTTTGTCCTAAAACAATAGTCAAACAAACTTAAATAAACAACAAGTTTTGGAAAACGAAAAACAAATGTATGGTTCAAATTAAAAACGTACAAGCAAGGCAAAAGTTACCACTATACTAGAATAACAACATGAAAACAAAACAAATCCTAAGTACACAAATCATGCCAAACCATGTAAAATTATACATGTTAAATCATGAATAACACATAGCAAAAATTCATCAAGGGATGAAAAACACAAAAACATGAGGGACTTGACTCTCACCTAACAATTTTGCAAACAAAAGATTAAATTATGCATTCATCCAAAAACTGATATTGAGAACATAAAAGCAAGAATCACAAGGGCTTTCAATGTTGTAGTGTGGATTGGTTAAAAAATAAGGGACAATTTCTAAAGGTAATTGAAACAAAAACTTGCCTAATCCCATGAAAGTGATCAATTCACAAAGGCTCAAGCACAAAACTTAAATCAAATTTTTTCTTCTTTCTTAAGTGTTATACCAAACACATAACTTATTAGCACAAATATTTGCTACTTTTTTTCTTTCCTTTTTTAAGGCTTTTTCTTTTTCTTTATTTTTTATTTTCTTTTTCTAAACATCATAGCAATCAACCTTCTCTCCCCAACTTGAATACAACCAAACATGTAATGTGAATGCTCCCTACTTTCTAAGGCAAGGTAAAAATTCAAACCACAAGTTATGGTTGAGGGTTCAAGAAACAAAAATCAAAATCCATTCAAAAATAATTGAACTAAATTCTCATAGAAAAGCATCACAGATCAAACTAAAAATATGGATCTTGACAAAAAGGAACAAAGGGGGTAAATAAATTCTCACTCACTCACAAGGTAAGTTACTTTTTGGCCAAGTGGTTATGCTCAAAATCAAACAAAAAATGTCTTTATTGTTTTAATGCTTTCATACCATCAACATAAATAAAATATTAAACATAATAAAACCTTATTAAAATAAGAATGTCGGTCTCCTGCATATAGTAAACAATGGAAACCTTCCTCATATTTGGGGTAAGATCTAAAGTGATTCAATTATGAGCAAGTAGTGCAAAAGAGTGAATGACATGGTAATTGTATAAAATACAAGTTTCCTGATCATGTTATGCTATAGAAAGCGATAAACAAGTACCTTGACAAGTACCAACTTCAAACAATATCATTACCATACATTTGCAAGTTGAAACAAACGAACTTGGAAAATCACCTAATGCGTCTTCAAATTATCGAACCAAAATTTCTTTACAAACAACAAACATAAACATTATAAACTACTACTATTTACTACTCTAAACAGCCTTGGTGGAAGTGGGAAAAGGGCCGAGTGAACAAAAATTTCACTGGCGCGAAACTGAAGAGCGCGCTAAGCAGGCACAGAATACGCTAAGCAGTAGCAGGTTTGCAAAGAAAAAACAAAAATGCATCTGAATCTTCATGCAAAACTCCACTAACACTTACACTAACTCAAATATAAAATTATACAAAAATTTAAAAATATTGGGGTGCCTCGCAACAAGCGCTTGTTTTACATCATTAGCTCGACACTTTTATGTATGCACATTCTTCCAAGTTGCTTCTATGCACTACTATTCCTAACCAAACACATTAGCAAATGTGAAGGGAAATGTTATACCCCAATTTTTCCCCCCAAGATCTCTCATTATCTCATATTATCAATACATCAAGATCATACATTAGGGTTGGTTCTCCCTTCTACTTCATCCTATCTTTAAGTTTGCTCTTGAGAGATCACCAAGCACCTTGAGTTCTCTATCTTGTGCATGTGTTTTTTTAGGTGGGTTAATTTTAAACTATTATCAAAATATGTATATATGTTTCTTTGGATGTTTATATTATAGGTGGTGACACAACTGCATCCATCTCACCATCTAACCTAGGGTTTTGAGGGATAGTCCTCAATCAAATGGTTCTTCAATGGATTGTAAGAGCTTAAGCTTCAAGTGTATGTTTATGATATCAAAGTTTTTTGGTTCAAAGAGTTATCTCACCTTATTTAGGTCAAGTTTTCCTCAAGGTTGGTGATGGTATTCATCAAGAAGTTTCATAGGTTCATGTGTTTATTTCCATGCCTTCTTCAACAAGTTTCATTGAGACTTAAGCTCCATCTTTGAGTGTGATTCAAGTCAACATCATTTCAAGGTCTAATGTGATCCATCATGCTCTTCTTTGCAAAGAAATTTCAAAATATTCAAGGTTGATTCAACAAGTTTGACCTAATTGAGCAAGTGCTTGATTCAGTGATTACAAGTGCATAACTCTTTCAATTTTCAATATTTTGAGTTGGTTATTTTTTCTATAGACTCTTATCATCATCTACAACAACTTCTCTTAGCATGACTAGATCCAATTGTGCTAGAAAAATCATAAAAAGTTGAAAGGGGTTACAAGTCATTTTGACATCTCTGAGCTAGGGTTTGCTGACATCCAAGGACCATATCTTGCTCATTTTTTGATATTTTTGATTGATTCCAAAGTAATGATTCTCTTTAAAGGGTCCTTACAAACTTCTCTTCAAAAATCTAAAGCTAATTTTGAATGGAAGATCATTAATGGTTGAAGAAGATTACAAGTCCTTTGAAAAGGCTACCGAATTCTCTTGTGTGACTTCAAAGGATCATAACATGGTCAATTTGTATCTCCTTGATCTCGTTATTTTTCTACAATAATATTTAGGATGTCTACTACAGTATTATTTTCCAAAGACCATAAATCTTTCATTTTTTATGATTTTTTAATGATATCAATTCCACAATTCAATTCAAAGGGTCTAATTCATTTCATTTACAAGGATCAAGAGTAAATTTTGAGTGAAAGTTCATGTAACTTTGCAAGACATTATAGGTCATTTTGAAGCTCAACACTTAGAATTTTTCTAAGTACAAAGAATCTGTGTGTTTTTCATGATTTCAAATGGATATAACTTTCTGCTCGAGCATCAATATGAAAACATTCAAAGCACATTATTAGGATTGATCATCTAACTTTCCAAAGAACCGAATATTTCATCAATAAGGTCCCTGAGTTACTTGCACCATTGTTGCAAATTTGGTACCTTGTAACTGAAGTTTCCTCATTAAGTCAGAATTTGATTTTCATAATGTGCATTCTAATCACCAAATTTGTGCTCGTTTTTCACTTAAACATGTTTAACAAACTTCCTCAGACTTGTTTAAGCATCAAAACGTGGGAATTGAGTGAGTTTTGATGTTAAGCAAGTCACACTTTTCTCACTTTCGACCTTTACTCAAATTCCCTTCGAACCTCACTATTTCTCTCAAATATCATTGACATTCACTCTCCTATAACTAGAAGAACACATTCCCTTTAATTTCCCAAGCTTGAACAACCAAAATCACTTGCCAAACACTCTCCATAGTTCATATTTCTGAGTTTTTGATTTCTCATTTACTTCACTTCCAGCCCTTGTTTTTTGATTGATTATTCATCCTTGAACTTCACTAAAGCTAACAGAAGAAGAATTAAGCCTTGAGGTGCTCTAAATCGTGCTAGCCAAGTCAAGTTTCATAGCAATTTCAGTGGACTTCGTTCATGTTGAATTCTATATCATTTTTCTTAAAATAAGTTACTAAGTTGTGGAATCTTCTTCTCTGAACTCGTGCTTCTTCTGGTTTTCATTTTCATGGCAAATTGATCATTAAATTTCAAAAATTGTTTTCACTTTTTCTTCTGGTTTTTCTCAAATCGACTGAGATGTGGTTTAAAGAATTTTTTTGCGAGGGTGAGGTTAGGACCGTCTAGAAGAGACGAATCCAATGATAGTGGCTTGAGCTTGAAACGATTTCATTTGAAGAATCTCATAAAAACCCAACGCGCAGGTGTCTAGAGGTAGAAGACGACATACGTGTTGTTCTTCAACTAATGACTGTGTCACAATTGTTTTAATTTCATTGGTCTGTCTTTTATTAATTCCGTGTGATTTTTGTTGAAGTCCATATCAAGCACAGCGCGTCAGATCCGCTGGATTTGTTTACTAACGCGTTTTTGACTTTGATCTAATGGCCAACATTTTTTGCTTTATTTTATAAAATCTGATTTAAATTATGGATTCGGTGTGTTATTCAAAGGTGACCATATCATGCACAGCGTATTGATCCGTTGGATCTGCTTACTAACACGTTTTGACAATAATCCGGTGGTCTATATTTTTTCAATTTTATTTTTATTTTCATATTTTTTTCATATTTAATTGTTTTAAACTTCAAAGATTCATAAAAAATTCATTTCAACTTCTAAAATTGTGAAAAAATTATCAAAAATATTTTTGATTTTTCTCTTTCTGATTTTTATTTTTTCACAATTTTATTTTGTGATTTGGTTTTTTTTATGATTTTTTCACTTTATTTGACTTGTTTTAATTGTTTAAAAATAATTTTGATCTTTTAAAATTCTGAAAATTTTATGGAACGATCCAATGACCTCTTGACAAATATTGGTGACCTGATTTTATTTTTATTTTTTATTTTACTATTATTTACAAATTTTGGTTTATTTTTCTTATTTCTTTATATTTTAATAATAGTTTCTGACTTTAAAAAATTCTAAAAAAATTTGTCAACACTTGTTGACCTTTGTTTGACTTTTTGGTAATTTCTTGGATTTTTATTTGGATGTTTGAATACCATTGTCTATTTCATCAATAAAATTCAATTAAATAACCATTTTTAAAATCATATATATATATATATATATATATATATATATATATATATATATATATATATATATATATATATATATATATATATATATATATATATATATTTTTATTATTTGAATAGTGACTTAGTTTTGATTTGGATACTTGAGTGTTACTTTGGGACAAGTTCTTCAACCTCATTGGATCTTGGGTGTTGATAGGTTGAAAACCAAATCCATCAAAATGGATGAATGATGCTGATGATATTTGAAACCCTAATTTCATCTGAGGCATTTGTTACACTATAATTCACCTCCCTCTTCATCTTATCCCTTTTTTGTTTTAACTTGTGCTTCATGTTTTTGGATAACTATCTATATATCAATTCTCTAACATGTATGGTACATAGATTGCTAGTGACCAACCTCAAAATATGTGTGGCTTCTACGTAAGTCCATTTACGGTTGCTTAACATGGCACTAAATTTGTCCCAATTTGAAAAATGATCATTTGTGGCCAATAAAGCCCAAGTATAATTGATTATTGTATTTTGGTTCAAAACCTTTGAAGCTTGTTGTTAGGAGGCTTTGGTCTTACCAATACTCTAACAAGCCTTTATCAACTTTGGCCTAAGTTTGATCTTAAATTATCATTGATCATATGTGTTGGCTTTGAGTACTCGAAATGAATGATATACTTGAAAAAAAGCAAATGAAACTTGTTGTTGAGAGGATTTGATTTTATCAATCTTCTAATGAGTTTTCAAAAGCAAGCTTCCAGATGGTCATTCAACTAACCTTTTGTTATACTTGACCTCTAAATTCTAATTCACTAACAATTAACTTTACTTTATGCCTTTATTTTGTGGCTTTACTTTTATGTACCATTTATTTTTTAGCATCTTATGCCATTTGCCTTTTGCTCACTTGAGCATTTATTTTCTGCCTTTTTATCTTTGATCACTTGAGCTTTATTTTTTTTTGTTGTAAATACACTTAATCAACTTGAACATTAAAATCTTTAAGTTTACTTGGACTATCTGGTTACTATCCCTAGCACTAAGGAGTTTAGGATTCTTTGAACTTAGGATTATAAGCCATGAGACCTTGGAACTTTCTGATCTTTGGTTGATATTTTTGTGAAGATCTTCTGAAATCCTTGGGGTTTACTCCAAGGCATTGGTTTGAATTTTTTCTGTGTGCAGGTTATTCTGATTTTCATGCTTTATCTGTGATTGAGAATTCCTCTGTATACAGTTGTTACTCTGGCCAATTTTTGCCAATGAAGACTTTGCTTGGTACTTAATTTATCTGAAGCTTTGTATTCCTCAGAAGTTTAGTATTTTTTCTTGCTTCGTTTTAATCCAAAGGATGGGAATTCTACATTGACTTCTTTATGTCAAGCGTTGGCTTCTTGTTGGTTGGACAATTATTTTTCCTAGCTTTTACTTTGTTTACTTAGGATAGTCCCTTAATCTCCTCCCATCTTCTTTAATTTCAAAAATCCTCTCCCTCCTTTTCAAAACTCTTCTTGTTTTCTAACTAGAACCGCTTTCATAATAAACTTGAACTTAGGTCCATGCATTTTCAAAAATCCTTTCTTAATCAAACTTTAATCAATTTAGCCATACTTTGATGTCTTTTTAGAAATACTAAAAGTAATTAACCTCATTCAAACCATTTTTCCTCTTTGGCTTTTTACTCTAAAACTTTTCTCAAAGGATTAGACTCTTGTTGATTCTTGTAGTGATGAAAGCTACTATAATTCTTTCATATGTAGTGAAGAGAGCTATTTTCCACTTGGGTGTTGAGTGATGGATTTTAAATCCAAGTTATATCCTCCACTTGGAGATGACCCAACTGCTCTTTTCTCATAATTGTGGGTAGTAAGTATGTTTTCCACTCGAATATGACGATGATGTCTCTTCTCTTAAAATTAACCAACATACATGTGTTTTAAAATTTTTAAGGTGAACTACGAGTACCCTGATCCCCTATTGCACGGAAGGTGGTACGTAGGCACTAAAGGTTTGAAACTGCGGCGGGTGCAAAATTGTAAAAAAATACTTCTTTTCACATCCCCACCATCTTATCTTTGTATACACCTTTTATATCCAAAACACACATATTTTCAAAGAGGTTCATGTGGAGTACCATAGATGTTTAGGGTGCTAATATCTTCCCTTTATATAACTGGCCCTCGTACCTAGATTCTCCCTTTTTTTGGTTTTATTCACTTTTTCTCATTTCCTTTGGAAACAATAAAGCATGGTGGCAATTTTTAGTTGATCTGTATGAGTTAAGTCAATCTAATGACTTGGTCTCAACATTTCTACCGTTATAGAAATATGGCGACTTCACTGGGGATACAAATCTCTAAAGTGGGTTGAGCCTATCTTTGTTTATCTGTGTATGTGTTATTTTTTGTTGTATATTATTTGTTGTATATGTGTATGTCTGGATTTTTCAGGTTTTCAGGGTGCTTGTTGATCTCTTATAAGTCATATACCTGGACTTGGGCAAACTTAAGATAGGATGGGCGGTATAGTCATGTTAACTTTGAGGGAGTAAATTTTTAAAAAAGGAGACATGAAATCCCCCATTTAGTGGAAGCCCCTTTGACTGTAGTATTTTTTTACCAAGCAATCGGGAAGACGTGTTGCTTTTAACCTGGGAGCCCACGAAGCTGAGAAGCCATAGAACCCTTAACCCATCTTGGCCTTTTAGGTATATTGAGGACTATAACGGAGCAATCTGAAAGTAGTTGTCACGCGATGTTGCACTCAGACAAGTTTTTCTTGAGAATATTGCAAATTACTGAGCTAATCGAGACGTTGGTACTATTCGCAGGAAGAATGTAGACTATGGGATTTCCTTAGAAGCTTTTTCAGAAGGTGATAAACCATTAGCCCTTACCTTGTGGGTAGTACCTTTGATTTCATGCTCGTGACGTCGAACCTATGAACCCCCATGTTTGTGATCTTATGTGTGATTGTTGCATCATCATGCATTCATGCACCCATGAGCATTCTTTAAACATTTTTTCAAGGAACTTAAGGTTGACTTTTGTAAATATCTCAAGTATTATTTTGACCATGGATTTTGGAAGGAGAAATACTCGGAAGTACATTTTTAAGGATCCTAAGATAGGGGAACTGATGAGTTTGATTACTGAGATTGAGAGTCCTACAGATTTCCGGAAGAAGTATGGAGCCATTGTGCCTTTTATGAAGCTCAAGATGAAGGAGTGTATTCTTTCTACATTGGTCTAGTTCTATGGTACTCTATACCAGTGTTTTACTTTTTTTAATTATCAGATGATGCCCACATTGGACTAGTATTCTTACTTACTTGGTTTGCCTATTACTAATTATGTTCCTTTCACCGACTTACAAGGAGAGCCCAAATTTTATGATATTGCCACCATAACTCACTTGAGGAAGTCTGAGATTGAGGCTAACATGACTACCAAAGGAGGAACCATAGTTTTACCTGCTCAGTTTCTATTAGAGAAAGCTCGTTACTTCGTCAAGATGAAGAATACAGCTACTTTTGAGGCTATATTTGCTTTTCTTGCCTATGGGTTGTTCTTGTTTCCTAACATCGACAAATTTGTGGATGTTAATTCCATTAGGATATTTTTGATTGGGAACCTAGTCCCTGCACTGCTAGGAGATACTTATTATTCCATCCATCTTCAGAATTTCTATCAGGAAGGGATGATCATCTGTTGCACACCATTGTTATATCAGTGGTTTATTTCTCACTTTCTCGGTCTGTTGATTTTTAAGATACCAAGAAGGAACCACATTGGGCACCGAAGATTATGGCTCTCACTCATTCTGACATTGATTGGTATCATCAAGCTTATTATGATGTGAATATTATTGAAATTTGTGGTGTTTTTCCCAATGTGTCTCTTCTTGGTACAAAGGGAAGAATTAACTACAATCATGTTCTTGCACGCTGCCAACTTGGACATCCAATGAGAGACAAGCCAAGAAATATTCATCTGACTGGTTTCTTTCTCAAAGAAGGAGAATATCACAAGGTAGCTAAGGAAGAGGTTGAAAAGGCTTTGCACCATATTCATGGGAAGGGTAGAAAATATTTGGGACCAAGAGGAGTTATTTCCTTAGAGTCTCGTCTCTGTTAGGTATAAGCAAGGGAAATTCAGTTGAAGATGCCTTATTCTTGTGAAGAACCTTTAGCTGACATGTTTATAAGGACTACTCCTCCTCTCTTAGATGATGTGGAATAACTTCAACTTGCCTTAGTTAGGATGCAGAAAGAGAAGGAAGCATGGAATAACAAGTACCAGACTTTGGAGGTTTCCTACTCAACAGAATTGAAAGAGAAGGATGACTTGATTGAGATTCTTGAGAGTCATGCTATGGAGATGATGGAGAAGCAGGGGGATTTATTTTCCGCCAGGTCTCGGTCACCCATTTTCTGATTTTGGTGGATGGAAAGAAGTCGTCGACAAGTACGCAGAAGAGAACAGGCAGTTGAAGGCTCAAATTGAAATACTTAAGGGAAAACGTCAGTATGTGGAAGGATCTTCATCATCTTTGGCTATTTATATTTTTAAATTCTATCTTTATTCTCTTGTACTTAGGATTATTGAAACTTGTACTAAAAGTTGTAATCCATTCCAAAGTTATTATTAAAATGAGATTTTTCAGCATTTCCTAAATGTGTTTGTTCCTCACTATTTGCAATAGTTTATAATTCTTTGAGTTCCTTGAATAAATATAATAAATCATATGCATTGCATATCATGCATCATTTTGCATATATTTTTGAAATCCTATATTTCCCAAGTGTCTTACTTATTTCTCTACTTTGTTCAGTTGACAAGATGCCTCATCGCTACAATACTCTGGCTAATTCTAGAAGGAAGATAGAAAACCTTGAACAAGAGAATCGTGAGCTGCACGAAGAAGTTACTGCATTGAGATTCCGTATGGCTAATATGACTGCTTTGGTAGAGTCGTTAGTGGCTGCTCAGAATCAGCCACCACATCCTCCTCCTCAGTCTCCTCATGCTACTCAACCACAGCTAACGACCGTTATTTCAGAGGTTCTTCCAGTTCCATCTATGTTACTCCAATTACTGCTACTACATACCGTATGCCTCGCGGTTACCCATGGGTGTAGCGGTAGAAATGTTGAGACTAAGCCATTGGATTGACTTGACTCGCACATATCAAAATAAAAATCGCCACCGCACTTAATTGTTTCTAAAGGAATGGAAAAAGAGAAAATAACCCAAAAAGAGGGGGAGAGAATCTAAGTTCACGGGTTGGTTATGAAAAAGGAAGGTATTAGCACCCTAAACATCTACATACTCCATAGAAATCTCTTTGTAAATTTGTGTATTTTTGCTATAAGTGTTGTATACAAAAATAGATTTTGGGGATGAGAAAAGAAGTATATTTTTTTATAATTTTTGCACCCGACACAGTAGCGAACCTTTAGTGCCTACGTACCACCTTCCGTGAAATAGGGGATCAAGGTACTCGTAGTTCGCCTTTAAAATTTAAAAAAAAACACAAATGTGTTGGTTAATTTTAAGAGACGAGACATCATCGTCTTATCCGAGTGGAAGAACATACTTACTACCCATGATTATGAGAAAGGAGAATTTTTGTCATCTCAAAGTGGAGGATATAGCTTAGATTTTAAAATCAACAAAGCTTCGCTCAACACCCAAGTGGAAAATATCTCGCTTCACTACATATCGTAGAAGTATAGTTGTTCGCGTCACTACAAGGATTGACAAGAGTCTAATATTTTGAGAAAAGTTTTTAAGATAAAAAGCCAAAATGGCAAAAATGGTTTGAATGAGATTGATTGACTTTTAGTCTTCTCATAAAAAATGTCAAAGTATCATTAAGTTGATTAAGGTTTGATTCAAAAAAGATTTTTTTGAAAATGAATAGACCTAAGCCCAAGTATGTTGTGAAAGCAGTTCAAGTTTAGAAAACATGAATAGTTTTGAAAGGAGGGAGAATATTTTTTAAAATTAAAGAAGATGGGGGGAGATGAATGGACTATCCTAAAGCATAAGGTAAAAGCTAGGGAAAAGAATCGTCTAACCAACAAGAAGTCAACACTTGACATAACGAGTCAATGTAGAATTCCCATCCTTTGGATTGAAACCAAACTAGCAAAGATGATAAACCTCTTGAGAATACCAAACTTCGAATGCATTAAGTCTTCACAAAAATTGGGCAAAGTAATGGTTGTATACAGATGAACTCCCAATCACATATGAGGCATATAATCAGAATAACTTGCACACAAAGAAAATCAACCCAACGTCTTGGGGTAAACCCCAGGAACACCAGACAAAATAACAGTAGAAGTCACAAAGGTCTCGAGGTAGGAAAGGTCTCTAATCCTAAGTCCAAGAAGTCCATAACTCCAAAATGCCAAGGATAGTAATAAAATAGTCCGAGTAACCTTAAAGTTTTTTATTGTTCAAGTTGGTTATTAGGTATCTTCAAAAAGAAAATGAAAATCTAAAGTGAGAAAAATAAAAATGACATAAAGATAAATGCTCAAGTGAGCAAAGATGAAAATAGCATGAAATGTAAATGCTAAAATAAATGGTGCGTAAAAGTAAAGGCGTAAAGTAAAAGCATAAAAATAAAAGCCAATTGTTATTGAGTTAGAAATTAGAGGTTAGTTGAATGACCATCTTGAATCTTGCATTTGAAAACTCATTAGAATATTGATAAAATCAAAGCCTCTCAACAACAAGTTTCATTTGCTTTTTGTCAAGTATATCATTCACTTCAAATTCTCGAGGCAACAATTAAATGATCATCAATGTTTAAATGATTAACTAGGTCCAAATTTATGAAAGTTCATTAGAGGATTGATAAGACCAAAGCCTCCTAACAAATAACTTCAAGGTTATTGGATCAAAGGTTTCAAATTAAACATGCTTGGGCTTGCAAACATAGGTTTGGACCAAGAATGATCATTTCTCGAATCGGGTTGAAATTTAGTGTTATGTTAAGCAATCGTAAGTGGACTTATGTAGAAGTCGCACCTATTTTGAGGTCGGTCAATAGAAATCTATGTGCCATATGTTTGGAGAGATGATATATAGATTATCCTCTAACAACATGTAGCACAAATGAGAAGGCAATAAGATGAAGAGGCAGGGGATGCATTATATGAAATTAGGGTTTCAAATATCATCAACACCATTCAGCCACTTTGGTGGACTTGGTTTCTCAACCTATCAACACCCAAGATCCAATGAGGTTGAAGAATTTTTCACCAAATGACATCCAAGTCAGAACCAAAATAAAAAATAATAAAAATAATATTTAATAAAACAAAATTAAAATGCTTAATGAAAGGAGAATAATTGATAAAATACACAAAGTATATTAAAACACCAAATAAAAATCCAAAAAAAAAGCCAGAGGTTAAACATGATTTAATAAAGGTTAACAAATTTTTTCAGAATTTTTTGATGTCAGAAACTATTTTTTTAAAAATAAAATAAATATGTAAACAAACTAAAAATTGTAAAAAAATAGTAAAATCGGAAATAAAAATAAAATAAGATTATCAAAATTTTCCAAAAGGCCAAAGGACCTTTCCATAATTTTTTCAGAATTTAAAAATTAAGAGCAATATTTTTAATCAATTAAAACAAGTTAATTTAAGTGAAAAAATTATTAAAAAATATTAAATCATGAAATAAAATTGTGAAAAAATAAAAATCAGAAAGAGAAAAATCCAAAATATTTTTAAGAATTTTTTCAGATTTGAGTTAGAAATGAATTTTTTATGAATTTTTGAAGTTTAAATCAATTAAAATATAAAATCAGAAAATAAAAAATAAAACCAAAAAGATATAGACCATTGAATCAATGTCAAAACACGTTAGTAATCAAATCCAACGGATCTGGCACGCTGTGCATATCATGGTCATTAATAAATAAACCATTGGATCAAATATTAAATCAGATTTTGAAAAAAAACAAGTGGCGCCTTATCATTGGTTGAGAGATGACACGTTGGTCATCTTTAACCTCCAGCCACACGAATTGCAGGTCTCTCAAACTATAAAATCAGGAACTCAAACCTATGCCATTCGCTTCGTCTCATCAAGACGAAGACAATCATACCCTCGCGGAAAATTTATTTAAAGTGTAGCTCAGTCGAATTGCAAAAAAAAACAAATGGAAAAAGTTGAATAGGGATTTGAAAACTCATGACCAAAACTCACTTCTAGTTGAAAACAAATGATGCGATGAGTATCATAATGATAAGAGCTTCATTGTAGTAACAAATTTTGAGGGAATTCATGAAGGAATATACCTATTGAAGTTCAAATTTAGAGCTTTGATACTTGACTTGGCTAGCACGATTTAAGATGCTACAAGGCTTGGTTCTTCTTCTGTTAGCTTCAGTGAAGTTCAAGGATAAAGAATTGGCAAATAAAATGGATTGAAGAAGGTTGTAAAACCAAATTCGAAGTTGCAGAAATATGGGTTAGGGAGACAGTTTGGCAGGGTGATTCTGGTTGTTCAAGCTTGAGAAAATGAATGCAATATGTCCCTCTATTTATAGAAGAGTGAATGGTGAAAAGAATGGGAAGCAAAAGTGAGGTTTGAAGGGTATACGAAGGAAGCTCGAAAGTGAGAAAAATGTGACTTAAATTTGCTCAAAACTCAGCTAACTCTTGCATTTTGAACCTTCATTCAACTTTGGGAACTTGGTTAAACATGTTTAAATTAAGAACGCGTGCTAATTTAGTGTTTAGAAGTTGGATTATGTATTTCAAATTCTGACTTTGGAGAAAACATCAGTTTCAAAGTACCAAGTTTGAATCCATGGTGTGCACGATTTAGGGAACCTTAGGACCTGATTCTTGATGCATTTGAAAGATAAGGTCACCATCTTTGCAATGTGCCAAGATTTAGATCAAATGGATGCTTGAGTTAAGAGTTATGGTGAGTCAAAGTTGAGAGAAAGATGCTTACTTTTTGTACTTAGAAAAAATTTAAGTTTTTCTTCAAAAGTGACTTATAATGTTTTGAGTTCAAACAAATCCTCCCTCCAAAATTGAGCTTTGATCATTGGTGAAGCTTGAAGTAGACTTCCGAAATAGAATTGTGAAACTTAAATTACTCAAAAATATCAAGTATTGAAAAAGTTATGGCCTTGTGAAATTAGTGAAAATCCATGAGGTGACCTATAATCTTTTGAGTTCTTAGGGAATCTTCCACCCATTTTCAAGTCTTGCACATAAAGGAAGAGTTGAAGTTCACATCCTTGAGATCATTGTGGAAAACTAATGGGCTCAAGCAGATAAAAATTGACCAAGTTATGATCTTTTGAAGTCACGTAAGGGGAATTTGATGGCCTATCTAGAGAGCATATAATCTTTCTCAATCATTAGGAATCTTCCACACAAATTTTGCTTGAAAATTTTGAATTAATTTATTGATAACCGTTTAAAGAGAAGCATATCTTTGGGATCACTCAAAAATATTATTATATGAACAAGATATAGCCCTTAGAAGTTCAAAACCCTAGCTCCTAAAGCACCAAAATGACTTGGGAACCGCTTTCAATTTTGACAATCTTTCATGCACAATTACTTTTGCTATGTGAATAGAAGTTGTTGTGGATGATAACAAGAAACCATAACAACAATAACCACTTACAAATATTAAGAATTGAGAGAGTTATTCACTTGTGATCAAGAAATCAAGAACTTGTCCAATTAGGTCAAACTTCTTCAATCAACCCTTGTATCTTTTGACTTTCTTTGATAAATTGAGGCATGATGAATCATAGTAGACTTTGTCATGATATTACTTTAAAGAATCTTCAATGATGAAGCTTGAATCTCAATGAAGCTTTGTTGAATAAGGCATGGAAATAAACTCATGAACCTATGAATCAACCTGATGAAATGTGTTGTACCCTCAACTATAGTATCATCAATTAGAGAAAATGTTAATTATATTTGTTAGTTAAAACTTATTCAATACAAAACATATATGATCATAATACATAATTCAAAGTGCTTGTTGATTCCTCATGATCAAACCTAAAGATAGGGAGAAGAACCAAACCCAAGTGTGATCTTGATATGATTGAGTTGACATGAGATGATAGAGGAATCTTAGGGGCAAAAATTGGGGTTCAACTGCTGCCCTTATTTAAGTGTCTTCTATCCGGGGATATGAAGGTTAAAATCTTAGTGTCGACGCAATTGAAGATACTTAAATATAAAACAAGCCCTATTTTTTGCCCTAAGATGCCATGCAATGCATATGATTGTGCATGCAAACAAACAGATCCAAAGGTGACACGAGATACCACTGGGGAAACAGAAAATAAAATAAAGGATCAAAAGAAAATTCGACCAGGAAAGTAAATTACTAGTGAACACAAGACTCGACTCTATTGGGGTGAAACTCAAGGAGGAGATAAAGCAACATCAACTCAAATATTAAGGAGAAAATTAAAGGATGACAATGATCGACAGATAACTGCGAACTATCCCCTCACTGAGAAGATAGAAAAAAAGTAATGTCGACCCATCGGGAAAAGAAGAAGTAAGATAATATCGGTAAATACCAATATTAGGGTAGGTAGCATGTGATTAGCATCAGTACTTATACTGGAAACAAATGAATACTTCAGAGCAAAGTGAGTCTCAACGACGAACTATCTCCCATAATGACGAGACCACCATTCATTGGAGTAACAAACCACAATAACGTATTATTTCCCATAATGACGATACTATCATTCATTCGAGTAACAAATCTCAACAAGGAACTATCTCCCATAATGACGAGACTACCATTCATCGGAGTAACAATTCTCAACAACGAACTATCTCCTATAATGACGAGACTGCCATCCATCGGAGTAACAAATCTCAACAACAAACTATCTCCCATAATGACGAGACTACCATTCATCGGAGTAACAAAGCTCAACAACAAACTATCTCCCATAATGATGAGACTACCATTCATCAGAGTAACAAATCTCAACAACAAACTATCTCCCATAACGACAAGACTACCATTCATAGGAGTAACAAATCTCAGCAACGAACTATCTCCCATAATGACGAGACTACCATTCATCAGAGTAACAAATATCAACAACGAACTATCTCCCGTAATGACGAGACTACCATTCATCGGAGTAACAAACATGAATCTTCTCTGGGGACTAACAGACATACGGGGGAAGTACAGGTTGCTCAAATAAAGAGACCTGCCACTGGCTACTATGAGAAGGAAGTGCAACAATGCTGCTGGGAAATGAATCTTGGCTTCTCTGGGGAAACCAACACAGTCCTGCTGAGGAGATAAAGTCTTCACATGCAAAATAAATGCACATTCTTAAACCAGGGCTTAGAGCCTACAGGAATCACAATAATGTTACCGGGACCCACAAATTCAAACCAGAAATAATCCAGAGTGAAACAGTCAACCAAGATAGCACCTGATGAGAAATAAACTCAAAAGGGAAAAACAGATCTAACTAGATAATGAGCTGAATAAGAAGGCTAAAGCAAAATTCTTCCACGAGGGATAACTCAGTGGGAAAATTGAAAGAATATACACTTTCTGCTTAAGGTCGAGACTCTATTGGAGAGAGGGTAACGTAACTCTACAAAATAGGGTAATATGCCAACAAAATATTAATGAATGCAAATGAGCAATGAATTGTTAAATTCAGCTATGCATGATGTATGTATGAATATATGAATGTTATCATGTATAAGCTGACAAAACATATAGCACTAGGCATAACCAGACAAAACTAGCTTGGGTAAAGTCAATACTCGGCTAAATCACATCCAGGAGGAAACTTTCGTAAGAAAGTAAGCACCAACCGAGGAAACAAATTCTTATTTCACGACTTAACTCCTCTGGGAAAAAAATTATTCCAAAAATAATCAAGTCAAAACAGTAAATCAAAATAGATACAGGGATGTAGCATCCTCCACCAGACTTCACCGGGGAAAACTCACACAGACTTCAATGGGGAAAACAATGTCTCAATGCTTAGATTTCCACCGGATACTATAATAATGACTTCACTAGGGAATATGAAAACAATGTCGTCAAGACTTCAAACGGGGATCTCGTGTTGATTTCATTGGGGAGGAGAATACCACATTGTCGAGGGGAGCGTAAAATACATTCTTCAATACTAAGAGTGATGATTACACAAACTTCCCTGGGGGGAAATTATGAAACCACATGGGGATAACAACTTTTAGAGAGAAACATTACCTCAACCTTACTTGGGGATTTAAGAAGTCAAATAATACAGTAAGAAATCAAAATTATGGGGATTTTAAATCGAACTTAGCACTTGGCAGGAGAAAATCAAAAAAGTTGACAACTGTTTCAACACTTCTTAAAAAGATAATGCCTTTGTCTAGTCGCTTGGGAAACAAACAACAGCAATAATTCCAACACTGTAAAGAGAGATATTTTGCAAATGATTCTTCCTTAGCACACAAATGGAGAAGGAACTTTCGCCGTATGCATGAAGACCTTATTGGGGGATCTGGGATAGAGGCTTCAGACCATGCAAACCCAAAATCAAAATAAACAACCTTGAGAAAAACAAATGAACTAAGATTTGCATGTGGAAAAATGGGATTACAAATCCAACACCGCACCATACATCAATTGGTATCATCTCCAACTATCTGAGGTAAGAAACACAAGAAGATCATGTGCATGTCAGCAAGAGTGATCCTGAGACATCTTTTGGGGAATCAAAAAGTTAACATCACAGCAAGAAGTCAAAATTATGGGGATTTTAAATCAAACCCAAAACTTGGCGAGAGAAAACCCAAAAAGTTGACAATTGTCTCAACACTTCTTAGAAAAGATATTGCCATTGTCTAGCTACTTGGGGAGCACATAACAACAATAATGTCGTAACTGGAGGGAGCAATGCTCTACAAGAGATCCCATATCAATTCTAAATACACAAAGGGAGAAAGAAATCCATCAAATGAGCAAAGGCTTCATAGCTTTTTTTAACTTATATTTGATCACTACCTGGTTGGGGAAAGAATCACACTCAACTGGAGAAGTCAACAACACGACCTGACTGGGAAATATGGGATAGAGGTATCAAACCAAACAAACCCAACATAATATAACAACTTGGAGAAAATATGAACCAAGACATGACTGGGGAAATGGGATTACAAACCCAACACCACACCATAACCTATAGGAAACTTATAACTAATCACCAACTGCAGAGGAAGCCAGGCACACATATACAAAGGAGATCACGAGAAACAATCCTACTCGAGGAAGATTCTCGACTTGGGGAAGATATAGCAACTATCTTGACAAAATCTGGATATGCCCTTGGAAACAAATCTGGTGTCCCAAGTTTACCGTGATGATCAAGGTAACTTTCACAACTTGCCCTTGGCTGTATGATTTTAAGATAATTTGCCTGACCAAAAGGCTTCTAGAGATTTGTCGAATATCGACGTAACTGCCCTAGATTGGTTGAATTTTGCATCCTTTTTGCTTAACAACTTCTTCTCAGTGACATGCCCTTTGCTGATACTCAAATGTAAACTTCCATGATATCAAGCAGTTTTTTACAAGAAGAAAAATGTTTATTCTAAGAATGATAATTCTAATGAAACAGCTATGTAAGTCTTAAAGTTTTTATTGAAAAGATGTCGCAAAACCTTGTGAACGAATCACTAGCCAGGATGCGACATTGATTTTTTTGTATGAAAGATAACAAAAGCATATGATACTAATCACGATAATTTAGCAAAACTCATGGGAGTCAGGAAACACTGTCTCGTTGGAGTATGCTTTTGAAATAAACCTTGTTTCAATTAGGACTTTTGAGGGTTGTAACATGGTCTGGTTCACGGTTTTTGAAAAAAATATTTAAGGCTCAAAATATTTGGTTCCCACCCCCTTCATGATGTTCTCCAGTCCTAAGTTCAGTTAAACCAATATGAGCACTCATTTCCTAAGAGGAATTTTATGATGGTTGAGGAACCACTGAGGTTCTTTGGACAATACACTCACTCACTTTTGCTTCCTTCGGGTTTCTTGTCACATGACTTTGTTCTTTGTTGAGGATTTTATGTTGCAATCCCTTTTATCCTTTCAGGCTTTCCATTTCTTCATTTCTTTTCCTAACTTTTTACTGGATAAATTCTATTTGAATTTGACTATGAAGTCCAGCGGGATACCCTGACTTTTTCCTAAGCGACTTATTTTTCAAGTTTCGACTTAGCAGGGCTTTTTGTCTCTTTCTTTTTCACTATTTTTTATTCATATTACCTTTTTTTTCCTTTTGAACACGTAGCATGACTTCGAGTCATTTTTTACTTGTTGGAAGAATTGTGATTGCCCTATTTCTGGGTAGATGAACGATAACCATTGTTGTATCGTCATCTGTTGTTCTCCTAGTGTGAGAGAGATACCCATTGGGATATCATCTTCTTTTGATGCACACTAATGATATGCAAAGATTAAACATTACGATTTTGAATTTCCTCAACCTCTTGAAGGATAACCATTGTTGTATCCTTAAATGCGTAGTCCAGATGAGTTTTGAATGCTCAATCAGATTAACTGAACACTACCCTGCCTCGGGTTTCAAAATAAGGGTTTTTTCTGAACAGAAAAGAAACTCCTACTTCAAGGCTCAAAAGGGTTAACGAGGGTTTCGTTCCCTTATATCTCCGGTGTTTGAGGATTTGAAATAATGCATGTACATCGTCAACAGGGTTTTATCCAAAATCATACAACTAGAAAATTTGCGTTTTAATATCATCATCCTCCTTCAAATCTCTGGCTAGGCAAGAGAATAGGTATAAAGTTGGTATCACAATGCAAAAAGAAATTTAAAGTTGAAAACAAATTTTAGTGAAACGAATAAGTTTCTTCAAGACAGACATATTCGTTGTACTAACATATCCATTCAAATGGAAACAAGTCCTTACTTGCAAACAATGCAATGATAAACAAGAAATATTAAAAATGAGAAAATCAGTAAAAAAAACTAATAAACTGAGAAGGCTAATCATCCTTAAACTCAAGGGTATCCTTCAATCATGTTTATTCTTCGGCAAAGACTTGACTTGAACCTCAAGACCAATATCCTTAAAATGACAAGATACCACTTCTAACCGGTTTATGGACTTTAGCTTTCAATGAATAACAATGTTAGATACTATGCCTAGGGGATCCCTGATGAAAGGCACAAGTCAAGTCAACTTTGTAGTACCAAGGCATCTTCTCAGGAATCTTCGGTGGAGGTCGGGTTTGAACCAAATTCCTATGCATCAAGACATGAAACAACTCAATATAGGTCGTTGGGATTAGATCAAACTGAGTTTTCCTCTGATCAGGAACTTGTTGATTCTGTTGACAAACTAGAGCAACGGGAGGTAAATTGAACACAGGGATAACAGGAGAAACATGCTAATTCTGACAATAATTATTTCTTCCTATGGTTCTCTTCTTGGAAAAGTTTTTATCAAACTTCTTCACACCATTAGCTGAGCCACCAGCTTCAAATAAACATCCCTTTCGGACATCCTCTTCTAGAAGCACTCCCACATTCACTTTTTCAGGGAAATCATTGGGCACATTGACTATCACTTTCTCATGAAAGAATGATTTAATAGTTTTTGTGAAGACCTTTGCCATCTCTTCTTCCTTCCCGGAAGGATTGACTTGGGAAGCAACAAAATTTTTAACCAAAGCAATTAGATACTCAATACCAGCCTTCAAATTAGTTACCTCTTCACGGATTTCAAAGATCTCTTTCTTAATATTTTACATCTTCTCTTAGCATGAGTGTTGCACTCACACGATAACTTGACTTCTGAAGACAAAGAGCAGAGGATAAGACTCCAGGAAACTCTCGAAATCAAGACAGAAGTGAGAATGATGCATGATATGCAATGCATACGATTGTTTAAAAGTTTTAAAACCAATTTTTCAAAGAACTTTGTAACATTATAAACGAATTGCAAACATCAATTAAAATACGCAATTGGGACAACTGAAAAATTCCTTTCATTAATATTGGAAGGATTACATTTGAAGTACAAAACTTCACTAATCCTACACAGAAGAAAGAGAAAGCTAAATCCTCAAGTCCAACTGAACTTTATCCAAAGAAGATCCAACACCGTTATAACATCTTCTCGAGCTTGAACTTGGAATGCTAAAGGAAAATAAATCTTCTTGTATTCTTCTCTTCTACTTTGATGATAATCGGGAAAATAAATCACCGATATAAAGAATTGAGGAACTAGATCAAAGGTGTGCAGAAATCCATCTTAAAGACAACTAGGAGAACTTGAAATCCCAATGACTAGATACCAAGGATTCAAGCTTTCTCAATTCTTCTGAATCAGGACTCTTGACATTGTACTTTTGAGTACTCTTTCCAAAATCTATAATTATAAAACTTGTGATGTTTGCAAACAGAAGTCTTAGGTTCCTTGAAAATTTGGTTAAAGAAATGCTCATGGGCGCATGGATGCATGATTCAACAATCACACACAAGATCACAAACATGGGGGGTTCATATGTTCGACATCACGAGCATGAGGTCAAAGCTACTACCCGTCATAGTTTCTGCACTACACCTAAAAGGCCAATATGGGTTAAAGGTTCTACGGTCCTCAGCTTCAGCAGCCTCCCAGGTCGAAAGCAGCGCGTCTTCCCGATTACTCGGTAAACAACACTACAGTCAAAGGGGCCTCCACTGAGTGGGGGATCTCATGCCTCCTTTTTTGGGATTACTCCCTTAAAGATAACATGACTATACCTCCCATCCTATCTTAAGTTTACCCAATTCCGGGTATAAGACTTATAAGAAATCACCAAGCACCCTGAAAACCATGAAAGTCCAAACAAACATATATACATCATATAATATACAACAAATAATAGCACATACATAGATAAACAAAGATAGGCTCAACCCACTTAGGGATGGACCAACAATTGGTCGATATGTCCCCAGTGAAGTCACCATTTTTTCTGTAGCTCTAGAAATGTTGAGACTAAGCCATTAGATTGACTTGACTCGCACAGATCAAAATAAAAAATCTTCACCGCGCTTTATTTTTTCCAAAGGAATGGGAAAAGAGCAAATAACCCAAAAAGAGGGGGAGAGAATCTAAGTTCGTGGGTTGGTTATACAAAGGGGAGGTATTAGCACCATAAACATCTATGGCACTCCGCATGAACCTCTTTGTAAATTTGTGTATTTTGGCTATAAGTGTTGTATACAAAAATAGATTGTGGGGATGAGAAAAGAAGTATATTTTTTATAATTTTTGCACCCTCCGCGGTTGCGAACCTTTAGTTCCTACGTACCATCTTCCATGCAATAGGGGATCAGGGTACTCGTATTTCACCTTTAAAAAATTTAAAAAAAACACAAATGTGTTGGTTAATTTTAATAGACGAGACATCATCATCTTATCTGAGTGGAAGAACATACTTACTTCCCATGATTATGAGAAAGGAGAATTTGCGTCATCTCAAAGTGGAGGATATAGCTTGGATTTTAAAATCAACAAAGCTTCGCTCAACACCCAAGTGGAATATATCTCGCTTCACCACATATCGTAGAAGTATAGTAGTTCGCATCACTACAAGGATTGACAAGAGTCTAATCTTTTAATAATAGTTTGTAAGATAAAAATCCAAAATGGAAAAAATGGTTTGAATGAGATTGATTGACTTTTAGTCTTCTTACAAAAAATGTCAAAGTATCATTAGGTTTATTAAGGTTTGATTAAAAAATATTTTTTTGAAAATGCATAGACCTAAGCCCAAGTTTATTGTGAAAGTGGTTCAAGTTTAGAAAACATGAATATTTTTGAAAGGAGGGAGAAGATTTTTTAAAATTAAAGAAGATGGGAGGAGGTGAAGGGACTATCCTAAAGCATAAGGTAAAAGCTAGGGTAAATAACCGTCTAGCCAATAAGAATCTAACACTTGACATAATGAGATGATATATAGATCATCCTCTAACAACATATATGTTTAGAGAGATGATATATAGATCATCCTCTAACAACATATAGCACAAATGAGAAGGGGATAAGATGAAGAGGGAGGGGATGCATTGTATGAAATTAGGGCTTCAAATATCAACATCATTCATCCATTTTGGTGGATTTTATTTCTCAACCTATCAACAGCTAAGATCACATGAGGTTGAAGAATTTGTAACCAAATGAAGTCCAAGTCAGAACCAAAATAGAAAATAATAAAAATAATATTTAATAAAACAAAATTAAAATTGTTAATAAAAGGAGAATATATGATAAAATACACAAATTATATTAAAACACCAAATAAAAATCCTAACAAAAAGTCAGAGGTCAAACATGATTTAATAAACGTTGACAAATTTTTTCAGAATTTTTGGAAGTCCGAAACTATTTTTTTTAAAATAAAAGAAATAAGTAAACAAACCAAAAATTGTAATAAATAGTAAAATCAAAAAAAAAAAATAAAACAAGATTATCAAAAATTGCCAAAAGGCCAAAGGACCTTTCCATAATTTTTTCTGAATTTAAAAATTAAGAACAATATTTTAATCAATTAAAACAATTTAATTAAAGTGAAAAAATTATAAAAAATATCCAATCATGAATTAAAATTGTGAAAAAATAAAGTCACAAATAGAAAAACCCAAAATATTTTTAAGAATTTTTTTCAGATTTTTTGCATCAGAAGTGAATTTTTTATGAATTTTTGAAGTTTAAATCAATTCAAATATAAAATCAGAAAATAAAAATAAAACCAAAAAGATATAGACCATTGGATCAATGTCAAAATGTGTTAGTAATCAAATCCAAGGGATCTGGCGTGTTGTGCATATCATGTTCATTAGTGAATAAACCACTGGATTAAATATTAAATCAGATTTTGAAAAAAAAACAAGTGGCCCCTTATCATTGGTTGAGTGATGACACGTTGGTCATCTTTAACCTCCAGCCACGCGAATTGCAGGTCTCTCAAACTATAAAATTAGGAGCTCAGACCTATGTTATTCGCTTTGTCCCATCAAGATGAAGACAATCGTACCCTCGCAAAAAATTTATTTAAAGTGTGGCTCAGTCGATTTGCAAAAAACAGAAGGAAAAAGTTGAATAGGGATTTGAAAATTCATGGACAAAACTCACTTCCATTTGAAAACAAATTATCCGACGAGTATCAGAGTGATGAGAGCTTCATTGTAGTAACAAATTTTGAGGGAATTGATGAAGTAATATACCTATGAAAGTTCAAATTCAGAGCTCTGAAACTTGAGTTGGCTAGCACGATTTAGGATGCTATAAGGATTGGTTCTTCTTCTGTTAGTTTCAGTGAAGTTCAAGGATGAAGAATTAGCAAAGAAAATGGATTGAAAAACGCTGTAAAACCAAATTCGAAGTTGCAGAAATGTGGGTTAGGGAGAGATTTTGGCAAGGTGATTCGGGTTGTTCAATCTTGAGAAAATGTATGCAATATGTCCCTCTATTTATATAAGAGTTAATGGTGAAAATAATGGGAAGCAAATGTGAGGTTTGGAGGGAAAACGAAGGAAGCCCGAAAGTGAGAAAAATGTGACTTGAATTTGCTCAAAAATCTGCTAACTCTTGTCTTTTTAACCTTCATTCAAATTTGGAAACTTGGTTACACATGTTTAAATTAAGAACGTGTGATAATTTATTAGAAGCTGGATTATGGATTTCAAATTCTGACTTTGGAGAAAACATCAGTTTCAAAGTACCAACTTTGAATCCATGGTATGCACGATTTAGGGAACCTTAGGACCTTATTCTTGATGCGTTTGAAATATAAGGTCCCCATCTTTTCAATGTGCCAAGAGTGAGATCAAATGGATGCTTGAGTTAAGAGTTGTGATGAGTCAAAATTGAGAGAAATATGTTGACTTTTTGTACTTAGAAAAAATCTAAGTTTTTCTTCAAAAGTGACTTATAATGTTTTGAGTTCAAATAAATTATCCATCCGAAATTGAGCTTTGATCATTGATTCTATCTTGAAGTAGACTTCCCAAAGAGCATTTTGAAACTTGAATCACTCAAAAATATCAAGTATTAATAAAGTTATGGCCTTGTGAAATTAGTGAAAATCCATGAGGTGGCCTATAATGTTTTGAGTTCTTAGTGAATCTTCCACCCATTTTCAAGTCTTTCACATAAAATAAGAGTTGAAGTTCACATCCTTAAGATCATTGTGGAAAAATAATGGGCTCAAGGAGATAAAAATTTACCAAGTTATGATTATTTGAAGTCACATAAGGGGAATTTGATGGTCTATCTAGAGGAAATGTAATATTTCTTAATCATTAGTAATCTTCCACACAAAGTTCCCTTGAAACTTTTGAAGTAATTTGTTGATATCCCTTTAAAGAGAAGCATATCTTTGGGATAACTCAAAAATCTCAAAATATGAACAAGATATAGCCCTTATAAGTTCAAAACCCTAGCTCCTAAAGCACCAAAATGACTTGGGAACCACTTTAAATTTTACTAATCTTTCTTGCACAATTACTTTTGCTATGTGAATATAAGTTATTGTGGATGATAATAAGAAACCATAGCAATAATAACCACTTCTAAATATTAAGAATTGAGAGAGTTATGCACTTATGATTAAGAAATCAAGAACTTGTCCAATTAGGTCAAACTTCTTCAATCAACCCTTGTATCTTTTGACTTTCTTTGACAAATTGAGGAATGATGAATCATAGTAGACTTTGTCATCGTATTACTTTAAAGCATCTTCAATAATGAAGCTTTAATCTTAATGAAGCTTTAATCTTAATGAAGCTTTGTTGAAGAAGGCATGGAAATAAACTCATGAACCTATGAATCAACCTGATGAAATATGTTGTGCCCTCACCTATAGTATCATTTATTAGAGAAAACATTCATTGTATTTGGTAGTTAAAATTATTCAATATAAAACATATATGATCATAATACACAATTCAAAGTGCTTGGTGATTCCTCGTGAGCAAACCTAAAGATAGGGAGAAGAATCAAACCCTAGTGTGATCTTGATATGATTGAGTTGAGATGAGATGATAGAGGAATCTTAGGGCGGGAAATTGGGGTATAATAGTGGGGAATGCCTGAGAATTTCATGCCAGAAGGTTAAAATCTTGCCGCTCAAGTTGCTCCATTTGTTCAAACTACTGTTATTTCTGCACCTCCTATGGTGCATGCTATCCATGTTATTAATAATGAGATTTATCATGTTACACCTCATATGGTGAATGCAGTCCCTATTATTAATGATGAGGTTTATCATCATGCTCCTCCACCAAGTGAAAGTTTGGGCTTTTATGACCCAATGGATGACTTTCAGAATCAATTCAATGAAATTCGGAAAGAAGTGGAGGCTCTCCGAGGGAAAGAGTTATTCAGAAAGAATGTTAGTGACCTATGTTTGCTTCCTAATGTGAAAGTGCCTACAAAGTTTAAAGTACCAGAATTTGAGAAGTACAAGAGAAACTCTTATCCCAGTGACCACCGGGTAATGTATATCAAAAGAATATCCACTCATACTGATGACCAAAGCTTGCTTTATTCATTTATTCAAGGATAGTTTAACTGTGGCTGCCTTGAAATGGTATATGGGATTGGACAGTAGCAACATCCATACATTCAATGACTTGGGTGAAGCTTTCGTGAAGCAGTATAATTACAACATGTTTATGGCACCTGATCGTGACCAATTGAAAGTGATGGTTCATAAAGATAAGGAATCATTTAAAGAGTATCGCAGTATTACCGCGAGGTTGCTACCCAAGTGGTACCCCCAATTAGAGACCAAGAAATGATTAAGATCTTCCTAAATACCCTTTGTTCATTTTACTATAAAACAATGGTTGCAAGTGCACCAAGTGATTTCACTGAGATGGTAAGTATGGGTGACCATCTAGAGGAAGCCATCAGGGAAGGACGCTTGTCAAAAGATGAAGGTTCTAGTGAAACAAAGAAATCATCATATGGGTTTTCTAAAAATAAAGAAGGAGGAACGAATGATGTTGTTCAAGAAAGAAGGATTAGACCTCTAAGAAGACGTCATCAGCATCAACAACATGTTGCTTCAGTAACTCTAATCGTCGATGTAGCTCTGGCTGTTGTTTCCTATCAGAGAGCACCTCAAAAAGGTAATCAAGGGCAAGGTCAGAAGAGGGAAGCTTTTGGTCCTATTCTGATGAGTTATACATAATTGTTTTCCGCTTTGATTCAGAAGAACCTGGTGCAGACTATGCCTCCCCCTATTATACCTCCAACTTTGACATGGTATTATATAGCTGATCAGACTTGTGCTTTTCATCAAGGAGCCCCTGGGTACAGCATTGAGAATTGTTATCCATTGAAGTCTAAAGTACAGAAGATGGTAAGATATGGTATCGTGTCTTTTAAAGTTATCGGTCCTAATGTGAAGGATGATCTAATACCCAAGCATGAAGGTGGAGTTAGTGTGAATATATTTTTTGGTTGTCCAGGAGAATTCAGAATCTTTGATATAAACATGGTAAGAGGGAATTTGGTGAAGATGCATGCTTTGCTATGTCAATACAATCACTATGAGCATGACCATAAAGCATGTCGGGTATGTAGATAAAGCACTCGTGGTTATACTGTGGTAGAAGATGATTTACAAGAGATGTTGGATCAAGGCGTTATCCATATCAACAGGCCAAAGGTACAATATGAGAATGATGTGAATATTGTTTATGGATGTTCCGGTGAATTCTGGATTTATGATGTGAATTATATGGATGATGATCTGGTGCAGTTGCATGTTAACTTTTGTTATATGGATGGTTAGGAGATACATCATTATGGTTCCTATCAGATTTTCTGTAGAGATTCCCGTGGTTGTTCTATTGCTAGAAGAGGTATTCAATTGCTGTTAGATAAAGGTACTATTAGAGTCACAAGAAACAGAGATGATTAAATTGAGTTAACATGATTGAAGACTACCTTGTTGAGGCCATGTCTGATGATGAGTATATTTCTGCTGATGAATTCTTTTCCTCTGATGAAAGTATGTTTTATGACAATTATGTGATTCCTGAATATTCTGAAGAAGCAGGGGTGAATTTCATTGTGCCACATTTTGATATTCCCACTCCTATAGAGATTACGTACCACAATAAGCCTGTTGTTTCTCTCGTAGTTATTTGTCTTCCAGGTCCTATCCCATTTGAATCAGATAAATTTTGTGCCTTATAAGTACAAAGCAACTAACCTGGAAGATGGTGTGGAAATTCCTATCCAACCATTGTCCCATGTTAAGAATATTGTTAAAGCTAGTTCGGTAACTTGTAGTGGTCGTGTCTTCGCCCCTAACTTTAGAGGAGATGTTAATTTTGGTAAGAAAGTTGTTAAGAATGATGAACCTAAGAAAGGGGTAGGAGAATCTAGTGGCGCCTCCTTGGAAAAGGATGTTGATGATCTGTTAAAAATTATCAAGATGAGTGATTACAAGATTGTGGATCAGTTGTTACAAACTCCATCTAAGATTTCCATGTTAGCCTTGTTGATGAACTCTTTTTCCCATTAGGAACCTCTGATGAGAGTTTTTGATCGGGCTTTTGTTGAAAGGGATTTATCTCTAGATTAGTTTAACGGTGTTGTGGGAATATTATGTCTTGTAAGAATTTAAGTTTTTGTGATGAGGAATTGTTTGATGAAGGGAGAAACCATAACCTGGCTCTGCATATATTTATGAATTGTAAGAATGACTCTTTGTCTAATATGCTGATAGAAAATGGATCTGCTTTGAATGTCATACCAAGAAGCACTCTTGTGAAGCTCAAATACCACGGAACTTCTATGTGCCCTAGTGGAATTATAGTAAAAGCTTTTGATGGTTCGAGAAAATTTGTGATTGGAGTAGTGGATTTACCTATTCACGTAGGTCCGAATTTATTCCAAATCACCTTCTAGGTTATGGATATTTTCCCAACCTATAGTTTTTTATTGGGACGACTCTGGATCCATGAAGCAGGAGCTGTTACTTCAACCTTGCATCAGAAACTGGAATTTTTCCGTGAAGGAAAGGTAGTTATTGTGAATAGTGAGCAAGCTTTGTTGATATTGTATTTGTCTTCCTTTAGCATTGTAGAAGTTGATGAAGCCAATGTTGGAACTCAGTTACAAGCTTTGTCTATTAATAGTATAAGGAAGAATGATGATTTTATCACCTCATGTAAGGATGCGCAACAAGTAGTGCAGAAGGGCCCTAGAAATGTGTGGGGGAAGGTTATTAATCCACCTGCGAACAAGAATGGGACTGGTTTGGGTTTCTCCATGAAGAATGAATTTCTGAAGCTGAAGTCCGCTTTGAGTAAATATCAAGACATCTTTCACAATGCAGGAAATCTACATCCGACTACTCCAAAGATAAACGTTATTATCGAAGATGAGCTAGAGCAAGAGATGCTGAACTTTGTGACACATGGAGTCAGAATCTAAAATTGGATCATTATTGATGTTCCTTCTTGCATTCATATTTCAAAGTAATTTCGTTTTTGTTTGTCTTTTCAAAATTCTTTCACTCTGCCCAAGGTGAAAGTGATGTTGTATGGGCGTGTCTTTTGTTTTAAATTTTAAAATCATTAATAAGTGTTGTTTTTTATTTCTAAATTGGGTCTTTATTATTTTTTTTTTTTGAAATGGTAATCAGAAAAAACATTTCGAAATGAAAACTGTAAATAAATCTGCATAATCACTTGTTACATGTGTCAGTTACTAAAATTAGTTATAAATCATATGTGTAGATTAATTAAAAAACTCGTTGAGTGCAATGACCTTGCACCCTCTTCCAACTTTGAATATCCTGTGTATGTGGATGAAGAAGAAGAATATAATGAAACCCCGGAAGAGGTTTCATAGTTAATTGAGCGCGAGGAAAATTCCATTCAGCCGTATAAAGAGCAGTTATAGAGGATTAACTTGGGTTCAGCAGAAGATTCGGAAGAAGTCAATATTGGGGCATTGCTTCATCCCGATGTGAAGAGCAGATTGATTGAGTTGCTGAAAGAGTATATGGATATCTTTGCTTCGTCTTACCAAGACATGCCTGGTTTGGACACCGATATTATGGAACATCATTTGCCGCTAAAGCCAGAATGTCCACCAATCAAGCAAAAGTTATGAAGAACTCATCCTAACATGGCAGTGAAGATTAAAGAAGAGGTTTTGAAGCAGATTGATGCTAGTTTTCTTGTGACATCAGTGTACCCTCAGTGGATTTCCAATATTATTCCAGTACCAAAGAAGGATGTAAAAGTCCACATGTATGTTGACTATAGAGATTTAAATAAAGCAAGTCCAAAAGATGATTTCCCATTTCCCCATATTGATATGTTGGTTGATAGAACAACAAAATTCAAAGTGTTCTCGTTCATGGAAGGATTTTTTTGATACAATAAAAATTAGGATGGCTCCTGAGGACATAGAAAAAACAACGTTTATCACACCCTGGGGAACATTCTGTTATAGAGTGATGCCCTTAGGATTGAAGAACGCTGGTGAAACGTACCAGAGGGCTATGACAAACCTATTCCATCATATGATGCATAAGGAAATTGAAGTATATGTTGATGATATGATCGCCAAATCTCGGACTGAGGAAAGGCATATGGAAGACTTGTTGAAATTGTTTTAGCGTTTGAGGAAGTATCGTCTCCGCTTGAATCCAAATAAGTGTACTTTTGGTGTTCGTTCAGGAAAGTTGCTAGGTTTCATTGTCATCCAAAAAGGAATTTAAGTTGATCCTGATAAAGTTAAGGCAATTCAAGAAATGCATGCACCAAGAACTGAAAAGCAAGTTAGAGGCTTCCTTAGACGTTTAAATTACATTTCCAAATTTATTTCCCATATGACTGCAACATGTGAACCAATCTTCAAGTTGTTAAATAAAGATCAAGGTTATGTGTGGACATATGATTGCAAAATGTCATTTGAAAACATTAAAGAGTATCTGCTTGAGCCTCCTATCTTGCTCCCTCCTGTTGAAGGAAGACCATTGATTATGTATCCGACTGTGTTGAATAACTCCATGGGTTGTATTTTGGGACAACAAGATGAAACTAGAAGAAAAGAATATTCCATTTGTTTTATACCAAAAATTTCCCTCCCATTTTTTCTTCAATACATTCTCCTGGGGTCCTCATTTGCTCAAGGTTGCCTAAGAATTGATCAGATAAGTTCTCCTCCTAAGCAATGGGTCCACAATTAGGGTTTAGTATTTCTCAAGGAAGATTTGGTTTCTAAGGTCTCAAGTGGCTTTCAGGTTTCTTCATATGTCCATAGGAACGCTCATGTCAATTTCCAAGCCTTGCATCACAAGTTTGCTCAATCAATGGCTCAGATGACTGAAAATCAATTGTATTGGGTAAAAAGTTAATTATGATCAACATATAGTCAAACCTCAATATTTTTGGTCAACATCAAGATTTTTAAGCCACATTCATCATTTGATCAAGGATTTATCATGATTCCTCTTGAAAAGCCCTCAAATCATCAAAAGTCAAAAGTTGCCAAATTAGGGTTTCCTTAGGAGAAGTCAACTGAACTTTGACCAAGCATAACTTTCACATGCTTCATCAGTTTTTCTCCAAACAAGGCTAATTTTAAAGGGAATTCAATTCTCTACAACTTTTTCTCTCTAAGCTCAAGTCTAAAAAGTGCTTCATTTGAGAGATATAAGTTAATACATTACAAGTCATTTCAAAAGTCAACAAAAAGTCACTTTTTGTCAAGGCAAATTACATAAAGATAAAGTCTTCAAAAGCAAAAATGATCAGCACTGATATTGTAGAGGACATCTTGAGCTTTCCAAAAATTCCCTGATCACCTTCAAAATATGAAAATCGATAGAGTTATGACCAGTGCAAGTTGGGAAATTTTGAGCAAATGCATGAAGTTCAAAGTGAGAAAGCTTTTTATTTTGGGCTATTGGGAAATGGTTTAAGAGTCCAAATGTGTATTATACTCCTCAAACATCTTAAATATTGTTCTTACATCCCTTGACCTATTTTTATTTTAATTATTTTAACAATTTTTTATTTATTCATTAATAATGCAAAATAAATAAAATAAAATACACAGGCCTTTCTTACAAAGACCAAACCCATATTTTCTTTGACCTAATTCCCACTATATATTCTCTCGTTCTCTTCATACAAGACACGGGAAAAAAAACCCTTGCCTCAAAGTTGTAAAAAAGATCAAAATTTCAAGAACCCTAAAATCTCCAAATCCTTATTATAAGCTCTTCCACCACAAACTTTCCAGCCCAATCAACTCCATTCACTCTCAGGGTAAGATTGGATCATTTTACAACGATCCAAATGGCCAGAAAGCACTTGTACATGCATCATGATTTCATCCTTGTTTGAATTTCGCTTTTTTATTTTTACTGCATTCTAACACATACTAATGCTTGATATGTGTTTATAAGACTCAAATATGCAGGTCTAGATCATCGTGGAACCCCCATGCAGTCGAAACCATGAAATACCATGGTTACACCGATTCTATGTTGTCTTCACTGTAACAACCAAATCATTAAGTTTTAACCCACAAAAAGCATCCCAGTGAACTCGTAGCCCTCGATTTAGGGGGATAGGACATTTTTGAATCATTAATTCTTTGTATTTTGCAGGTTTATTGGAAGCATTCTACTGGAGGAGACGATAAGAGCTAGGGCTCCGGCGCCTCTCCGGTCAATACATTCAGGCTTAAAATATATATTCATGGTTTCATTTAATTAAATGGAAGTATAGTCGCCCCAGCAGCAGCATGCGTAATAAGGCATTGGTCTCCCAAGTCATGGGTTCAATCCTCGGTTTTGCCAAAATTTTCATATTTTCTTAGGTTTGCAGATCCAGCATAGTAAACCCTCATGCATTCATCGTGTATCCTTCCCTTCATCACCCTTGGATCTTAATAGATCAGATCAACGCATTAGAGCTTGCTAGACCATGGTGAACTTTCCCTGGAAGCCACATTGGATCCAACACAGGCATATTGGGCTTGCTATTTTAGGCCTAGCGAATTTCTTTCCTCACACCCCTAGTTTGCTTCAATACAGACCCAATCTCAATTTTTTAATCTTTTTTATTTTTATGATTGTTCTTTTTTAAAAAAACATAATTAGGTTAACTTTTTTTCCCAATTAAAATTAATTTAGACTTTAGATTTTTAATTAACTTAATTAGTCATTTTTTAATTAAATTAATTTAATTTTTTTTCACAAATCAACTATTTTCTCTTAATTAAAATCAACTTAGGGTTTTTAATTAATTTCTTTTCTTAATTAAAGTTAATTTGGGTTTTTAGATTAAACACAAATCTTTTTCTGTCAAAAAATCACAAAAAAAAATTCTTTTCCCGTTTCTCTTTATTTTACTGCTTCCCATATTTTACTGTCGCATATTTCATTAGTTTTATCATTATGTAACTTCTAATGGTTTGTAATAGTTTAATTAGGGTTTACTCTTTCCCCCCGATTTTATTATTTATACCCTTACTCCCGAAGCCTTGTAATAGCATATAACTTTATTTCCCGCACCTTTATTGCTTTTCATTATTGCAATATTATTTTGCTAGTAATTAGGGTGTGTATGGCAAGACATAAAAACAATTGTAGAAAACCTTAAATACAAGATAAATAAACTGAATTGAGTCATTCTTCACACGCGCACCTCTAGGGTAACCTCACTTGTTTCCTCGGAAGACAGTCATGTCCCTCGAACGCGGGGACGCTTTAGCAAAGACCCTCGGTTAAAAAGATTGTAGTCCCTCGATGACCCTTCGATGCTGCCTTTCATAAACGATCTTAGTCCCTTACGATAAAATTTCTAGGGTTCCCCTATGAGTTACCTTTATGATTGTACGATGACCCACGTTTGTCCCTTCGCATCCAACGATAGGGATTCATACTAACTAATGGTAGGGTAGCACTATCTGAAGGTCGAGGAAAATAACATGAAAGACCATGAGTAAGGGTAGAATATTGTTAATCGCTTGCTAACACTTTTCAAAACATCTTTTGCACAAACACTTTTCTCTGAAACATTTTCAAAAACAAACACTTTTGTCGTACTTAGGCATTTTTTCAAAATATTTTCAAAACACATTCACTAAGCATTTTTCAAAACAAAGTGAGTTAGCGATTAAGAGCCCATAGATAACTACAGATGAAAAGGATGCTAACACCTTCCCTTTTCATAATCTACCCCCTGAACTTAGAAAATTCTAAAAGGTCTTTCCTGTTATTTTCACCCTTTTCCTTATTGGATAAAAGAAAAGTCGGTGGTGACTCTAGCTATCCGCAACATTTGCGATAAATTGCAAACCAAGTCAATTCTCCCACTCGTGTTATAGAACTGGCGACTCTGCGAGGGAGAACTAAAAGTAGGGTTACCTTTAGAGTTAGCATTTTTAAATTCTTTCCTTGTTTGTCTTGTGTGATTTATATTTTGGGGCTTGCTCGGGTTTATTTTCTTGCAAAGATCCTACACCCAGATCTAGGGGTATTTTAGATAAGTAACAATAGATCATGGAAACTATACGACGTATACTGATATTGTTAAGGTTATGGATATATTAGTGTGACACATTGGTTGGTACTGGTGTCCCTCGAGTCAGTCGGGAAGAATATTAGGCTACTGCGTGGTGTCATAAGCACTAACTGACCTTTAGAACCCTAATTGACCCAACTTAGCCATTATAAGGTAGTGAGATAGCGGACTTTGGTGCAGTCTGAAGCTGATTGATACTCGATACTACACTCACTAAGATTCAACTCTTGGGTTTTGTTTGGTAGCAAGTCAGTTGTCGTGCTAGACAAAATTTATGGGAAAAATCAGTGATATTGAGATCCCTAGAACCCGATTACTTCTTTAGGACAGGTTAAGCCAACTAAACTTCAAGAGGGTACTTACCTACAAATCCCATACAAGCCTTAAACCTAAGGCCTTTGCGTGACTTTCTCGTGTTTGATTATCTATTTAAACATGACATCATAACATCATTGTGATACGGTGGGAGAACTGACTTGGGTATTTTGAGTTTTATCGCAAATGTTGCGGTTAGCAAGAGTTGCCACCGACTTTTATTTTATCCAAAAGGAAAGGTGAAAAAGCACAGGAAAGACCTTTGAGATTGTTTCTTGAGTTCGGGGGGTAGATTACGAAAAGGGAAGGTATTAGCACCCTTTTCATCCATGGTTTTCCATGGGATCTTAGTTACTTGCTAGATCACTTGCTTTTGTTTGAAAATGTTCTTTGTGTGGTTTTTGAAAGTACTTTGAAAATGGCCATCTCTTAGGAAAACTTTGTAACAATTCTTGTTCGTAAGAATGTATATAAAGTGTTGATCTTTTGAAAATGTTTTCAAGTTTGAAAGATGTTTTTGAAAGTGTTGGTGTTTGTATTGAAAATAGCAAGGATGTTTTGTTTTGAAAATGAGCAAGTAACTAGGAGTAATCTACCTACTCAAAAGTCTTTCATGTTCATTTCCCCTTTCCTTTGACATTATTATCTTACCATTGATTTGGTAAGTAACTCTATCTTTGGATGTAAGTGGGACGGGCATGGGTCATCGTATAACCATGATTAGCAATGTTGCAAGGTATCTTTGCATTATTTTTAGGGACTAAGATCATTTTGAAAGGCAACTTTTGATAGCGTCATCGAGGGACTATGATCTTGTGTTTTGCTTGTTTTTGCTAAGATACCTCACATACATAACATGGCCATTATGTAAGGAAATCAAGTGGATTTTATCCTAGGGGTGATTGTGTGCAAGTGTATTAATTTTCATGCTTGGTTTTGTCTTTGATTAGGGTTTTCTAATTGATTGGTTTTAGTCTTACCATACAAAACCCTAATTACTAGCATTCGTATATAAAGCGATAAATTGTGGAATTTAAAATCACTACGCTATTACAATACTTGTGGGGGGTGTACAAATCACAAAAGGGGATTGAAAGAAAATAAACCTAATTATCTATTACAACCATATTGAATTTGAATAAATATACAAGAATCTAAATGTAAAGAAAATGGATATTTTGTTTGGATTTTTTAGGAAAGGGTTTGGTTTTAAATTAATTAACTAAAAGAAAATAATTAATTAAAATAGTAAAAAGTAAACCTAAATTTACTAGGAAAAGAATTTAAATAAAACCCTAATCTAAATATTAATTGATTAAAAGAAATTAAGTTTGTAAGAAGAATATTTTTGGTATTTTTGTCTTAAAAATAATTTATAGTATTATAAAAAAATTTGGTATTTTTTGGTTTTAAAATAATATATTTTAATTGTGTAAAAGAAAATAATTAAAACCCTAGTTTTTAATTAAATTTACAAACCAATTAGTAAAATAAATAAAGTATGATTAAATAAAAATAATTTTTATTGTAAAAAATAAATAAACTATATCAAAATATAAATCAAATGTTTTTATATTGTTTCTGATTTTTTTTTATATTGGATAAAATATTAAAGAAAATAAATAAATGAAAATTGAGAAAAAGAAAATAAAATGGGTCGGGGGTGTGAATAGTCCAGGGTAGTCGGAATAAGCAAAAAAGAATAGGCCCAAAGGAGTGAAGCCCAACGCTGCAAAAAAAAGTCAAAAGTGTGAAAATGTGGGAAAAAAATCACAAAAGGTCACGTTGGGGCTTGAACCCAGGACCTCATGGTGACAGGCGCACACTTTAACCACTGGGGTGGTGATACATCTGTTAACTTATGCAAAACCATAAATATATAACATAAAACGCGCCCTGATTACACTTCATCTTCAACCTCCAGCCAGACCACCTGTAACTTGTTCATTTCTCAACCATTTGCAACAAAGTAAACATGAAACTTGTGTAAAATTTTACCACGATTCCACAAATGTAAACAACTTAAACTAATTCTCAAGAATGAACATGAATTTTGAATGGTACCAAATTCTGACCTAATTTTTTCAGGATGTTCAGATTCAAAATTCTAACTACTCAAGCAATATAAATGAAATCTAAAGACATGGTTAGCTTCAGAACAATGATGTCTATATTTTTCATTCACAAATTAAACATTAATGATGCTTGTATGAAGATTTCAAAGTTGAGATAATTTACCTCAAAACTGGAAGTCGTGTTCTGCAAATGAGCACTCCTCAAGGTGTTGTGATGATCAGAATAGCTCCACTGAGGTCCCAGGGAGCTAATGCAATGGTTACTTTGAGTTGTAAGTGCTTGAACTGGCCTGGAGGAGTCAAAATGCATACCTCTGTTTTTGGAAATGGAGGATGGTGATGGAGGTGTTACAGAACTGTAACAGGATGAGGGGAGACTTCTAAATGATTTTTAGAAGCTTTGGGAACAAAGAGGCTTGAAAACGCACGAGGGAGTTATGAGTTTCAAAATTTTGGTCAGGTTATGTGAAAATGGAGGTATGAGATGCAAACATGAGATCTTGGTGTTTTCGGGGCTCAAGCATGCATGTGTTTTGTGAAAAATTACTTGTGTATGTTTAAGCAAAAGGCTTGAGGGCTTGAGAGGGTCAGAAGTGCCAGTTCTAGACTGATTGCTATGTTACTTGATTTTGAAGAAAAGTGGGAAGTATGGTTCCAAGAGGAAGTACAAGCATGGGATGAGTGATTGTAAGTGTTTAAACAAATTTCTCTTGAGTTATAGGACATGTATGATTAGAAGAAAAGAATTGCAAGGCTCAAGAACAAGTTTTATGCAAAAAGCTACGTTATCAAAATGGCATTGTGCACTTTCTTTCCAAAATGGATATAAAGCATGGCCTTGCAATTAATGCTTGAATTGAGACCTCTAACACCTGTGAAAGCAATTAATTATGGAGTGCCTAACATGTTTTAGGCATGTAAAGTAGAGATTATGCAGCATTGGTTTGAAATTTGAATCTTGTTCATCACAAAATGACTTGTATTTCAAGTGTGAAAACCCTAACTTCATCTCTTTGATTCTCCCTGCTCAAGAATGATCTCAAGGAGTTCCTTGACATTTTGGAAAGCTTGTAATATGATATAATACACCTCTTTAAATCACTTTTGAAAATTCCCATTGGAACCAAATGAAAAAGTGCCATGAAGTTAGGTTAAAATCCTAACCAAAACTAGGGCAAAATTTCACTAAGTGTTTAATTTCAAGACAATGACTTTATGAATTAATAACTTGAGATCCAAAAACTTTTATAAGAAGTTTTGTAAAGCTATGTTGTAGATATCATGGAGATCTACAACTTTCATGTTGAAAGTTTCTTCTAAATCTTCTTGCATCATGGTGAAAAATTGGTTTAAAGTTATGAAAAAACATGATGTTTTAAACACTTAGAAAAATTTCTAAGTTATAAAACTTTGACTTTTCAAAATGAAATCTTGAATTTTTGATTTCTTTATGAATAAGTTTCATATTTTGACATGTTTTGATGAATTGTGATCTTTGACATTGAACTTTGACCAAAAAGTCAAAGTTTGACTTTACAGTGTACAGTTACTTTTGATCAATTGACTGAAAATCCACTATCAATCCAATTGATCTTGAGCAATGTTTTGTGTCATGCCATTAGGTTAAAATGATGCAATTGAACTCTTGATATCATGATTCAAACCAATTGATCATTTTCTAGGTTAAAAATCAAAAATTGCCCCTTCTCAGTCAAAACCCTAATTTTGACCATTTTGCCCTTTTGATGATTTGATCAAATTTCTTGAAGAATTGTGGTCCAAACTTGATCAAATGATACATATGAGTTTATAATGTTGATGTGGATCAAAAATTATGAAGTTTGACTGTAAATTGGCCATAGTTGATTTTTTCCCCAATGTAGTTGATTTTTAGGTCAACTGCTCAATTTGCTGAACAAAAGTGTGATCCAAGGCTTAAAACTTGACATGAGAAATCTTGGGGGTCCATAATGATCCATGAAAGTCATATGAATCATTGAAAGTTCAATTATCCTTGTGCAATCTCAAACCCTAATTTTGGTCATCAGTGCTTAAGGAGGTGTCTTGAGTTGATCAACCCTAGTGCAGTCTTAAACCAAGAGAGATATTTGTGAGAAGATATTTGATAAATGAGAGGGAAAATTTTGGGGTACAACAGTTTCCCCTGTTCAATCTTCTTAAACCCGAAGAGTTAGATTGGCGGATCCGCCATTCGTGACTTGAAGTTGAAAGATGATTGAACACTAGAGTGCCCAGAAATTTGCACTCGAAGATGGATGGTGAATGGGCTTATGGATTCCATTTGGAGGAATGTTGGTAAACACTGGAAGAAGTATCAGCACAAATCTCTTGTTGATTTTATACTAAAACTTGATATTTTACCTGTGAGACAAAGAGTTAGTAAAATGTAGATGTTTGCATGATGTTTACCAGATGCGCATATGGTATGTACATGCTAGGATGTATGAATGTGAGATGTATGTTTTTGTCTGGGAAAATAAATCCCTGACTGCTGCTGAGGAAATTCTGGGAGGTTGAATCCCTGATTGTTGTTGGAGATGAGGAATAAGCATATCTTCACACTTTATTGAAAGGATGCTTCCGTTGGGGAATACCGCTTGAATGTCAGTTGTTATCTGGTCGGATCCCGACTTCACAATTTGCTGAGGATGAAGTAGTCAATTGCTATCTGGTCGGATCCAGGATTCACAATGACTTACTGGGGGAAGACACGAATTAACTGTTATCTGCTCGGATTCCAGGCTTTGCAGAAAATTTTCTTGAAATTGAATAATTATCTGGTCGGATCCAGGCTTTACAACAAATTGTTAGGGATACAGAAGTTAACTGTTATTTAGTCGGATCCAAGCTTCACGGTAACTTGACGTGGTAACTACTATCTGGTCGGGTCCAGGTTTCATGGTCTTTGGAAAGCTGTACTATTATCTGGTCGAGTCCATGCTTCATAGTGTCTCTCTGGGGAACATAGTTAGTTGTTATCTGGTCGGGCTCTAGGTTTTACAATAAACTGTTTGAAAAACTGTTATCTGGTCGAGTCTAGGAGTTGCAGTTTTCTGAGATTGATGAGGTTAATTGTTATCCGGTCGGGTCCAGGCTTCACAATAAACTGTTTGGGGATTTAGTTGTTATCTAGTCAATTTCCAGGTTTCACAACGAATCTCTGAGGGTAATTTCTATCTGGTCGGATTCAGGCTTCACAACAACTTGCTTGAAAAGATGAAATTGAAAACTGATATCTGGTCGGATCCAGGTTTCACAGTAATTTGTTGGGATAGAGGAAAATTCTACTAGGGAAAAGAAGTTAAACCTTGGTCGGGTTGAGTTTGGGTTCTTCTATATCCTTGAAGAGTTAGACTATTAACTAGTCGGGTCTAGGTTTCAGTAATTACTTGAAAATTGTGCTAATATCTAGTCGGGTCCAGGCTTCACAATATCTTTTTGGAAGTAGTAAAGGCTTTGCTGACGACTTTACTGGGGATCAGGGGTTATGGCCCTATGATTTGCAATAATCTAAATGACAATTCAAACTGGAGAGTGTAGACTCAGTCTGGTAGGACAAACTCAACATGGGGAGGATACACTCAACTGGGGAGGATAAACTCTGCTTGGGGATAATAGCCTTGGCTGGGGAAGATATGCTCAACTGGGGAAGATGGGCTCAACTGGGGAACTTCGTGGTGTCTTGATTGTTGTATGTTGGGGAAATTTGAACTCGGCTGGGGAGTTATGTGGTTCCTCGATAATTCTTATGGAAATAAAACTTATTGGAGAAAGGTTTATTGCAGTCGTCCTTGTGGGGATAATGATAATGAGATAACTCTATGGGGATATTTCATATATATTAAAGAGATGCTTACTGTTGCTTAGCAGGACACGTGTGCCAAATAGTTTTAATTATGTTCATATGCATATGTTCATTCAATTTTAGTCATTAGACAAATTTGCATTCAAAATAAAGACAGAAATTTTGCACTTCAAAGTATATTTGTATTGATATTTTGCCCATGAATAGGCGTTTTTGTACAGAGAGACGGAGATCCTAGTAAGAGGAAATCATCGAAAGAAAAACAAAATTGAGAATGAAAAACAAATAGCCATGTGAAATGATCTCATTGCCTTCCAACTCTACTATTACCCCAATGTCTTCGAATGTTCCTTGCCGTTGATAGAAGTTGATTGGATTGATCTTGGACCGTTTGAACTTGGACCTTGGTGATAAAATTGACTGTGTTGATTCTACGGGACATAATCATACGCTTTTAATCCTTAACTTTTTCTTGGACCGCCCTTTCTGGTTTTCATCCCACCAGGATACCTTTTTTTGCCCAAGTCACCCTTTCGGATTTTCAACTTGCCGGGTGTACAATCTTTTTCATATATCCCTAATTTTTTCCCAAACCTTTTGGTTTACTGGGATGCCCTTGTTTTGCTTAGGTGTGTTAACCTAACGAGTCTTTTATGCGTATTATTTTTTAACTATGTCGGAGTTTATAGGATGTGGGAAATCTTTTCACCATCCATGGTAGTCAGCATCATGGCACCGCCAGAGAAAACTCTCTTGACAACAAATGGCCCTTCATAAGTAGGAGTCTATTTGCCTCTGGGGTCGCCTTGTGGTAGGATGATGCATTTTATCACCAAGTCACCAACTTGATATACTCGAGGCTTGATTTTTTTGTTGAAAGCCTTAATCATCCGTTTTTGGTACGTCTGACCATGGCAAATAGCAGCTAATTGTTTTTCGTCAATCAAGTTCAGCTGATCCAATCTTGTTTGAATCCACTCGTATTTTCCTAGGCCTGCCTCATTCATAATCCTTAGTGAGGGAATCTGAACTTCCACTGGTAAAACAGCTTCCGTGCCATAGACTAAGAAAAAGGGAGTTGCCCCAGTTGATGTTCTAGCTGAATTACAGTAGCCATGTAGAGCAAATGGCAACATCTCATGCCAATCTTTATAGGTTACTACCATCTTTTTCACAATCTTCTTTATATTTTTGTTGGCCTCTTCGACTGCGCCATTCATTTTTGGTCTATATGGAGAAGAGTTGTGATGCTTGATCTTAAACTGAGTGCAAAGCTTAGTAGTCATAGCATTGTTGAGGTTAGTCCCATTGTAGATGATGATCCTTTCAGGGATACCATAACGGAAGATGAGGTTGTGTCTGATGAATCTGGCTACCATATTCTTGGTGACTGTGGCAAAAGAAGCAGCTTCGACCCATTTGGTAAAATAGTCGATATCAACATGAATGAAACGATGTTTGTTGGAGGCAGTAGGCTTGATCTCTCTAATCATGTCAATTCCCCACATTGCAAATGGCCACGGAGCGGTCATGACATTCATAGGGATATGAGGCACATGTACCTTATCAGCATAGATTTGGCATTTGTGACAAGTTCTTGAATGTTGATGGCAATCAGTCTCCATGGTTGACCAATAGTAACCAGCTCTTAAGATTTTCTTAGCCATCGTATGCCCACTTGAGTGAGTACCGAAGATACCACCGTGCATGTCTTCCATGATTTCCTCTACCTCCTTCTTGTCCACACATCGGAGTAGAGTCGAATCATGGTTGCGTTTGTACAATATCCCGTTACTTAGGAAGAATTTGGCTGCAAATCTTCGCAAGAACTTTCTGTCATTGATAGATTCCCCCTCTGGATACTCTTATGCTCCAAGGTATCTCATCACCTCATGGTACCATGGCTTTTCCACATCGTTGTCAAGCTCATAGAAATGTGCAGTTTCATCGAATCTTTCAATTGTTATTATAAGAGCTTTGTTGTCCCATTTGACCTTGAACATTGAACACATGGTTGCCAAAGCGTCAGCCAACTGGTTTTCTTCCCTAGGGAAGTGCTCAAAAGTGACCTCTTCGAAATAAGGAATTAGGGATAGAAAAAGTTCCTTGTAGGGGATAAGATTTGGGTGTTTAGTGTCCCAAACTCCTTTTACTTGGATGATCACTAGGGTGGAATCCCCAAACACATTCAAATGCTTGATCCTTAAGTCAATAGCAGCTTTCAGACCTAATATGCATGCTTCATACTCGGCCATATTGTTTGTTCAATCGAAGCAAAGTATGGCAGTGAAAGGAGTGTGGCAACCTTCAGGAGAGATGATCACAGCACCAATTCCGTTACTTAAGGCATTGGAAGCCCCATCGAATACCATAGTCCATCGGAATCCTTATTCAGGTCCATCATACGGTCCAGGTTTCACACAATTGGTTACCAGCATGATGTTCTCATCAGGGAAGTCAAAGTTCATTGACTGATAATCATCCATAACTTGATGGGCCAAATGATCTGCTAATACACTTCCTTTAATGGCCTTTTGGGTCGTGTATTGAATGTCATACTCAGTCAAGATCATTTTCCATCTGGCTATCCGTCCGGAAAGGGCAGGCTTCTCGAAAATTTACTTGATTGGGTCCATCTTAGAAATCAACAGAGTGGTATGACTCAATATACACTGTCTTAGCCGATGAGCAGCCCATTGTAGAGCGCATCAAGTTTTCTCGAGCAGTTAATATCTGGTTTCTCAGTCGATAAACTTTTTGCTCCGGTAATAAACAGGATGCTCTTTTTGGCCAGACTCGTCATGTTGGCCCAAAACACACCCCATAGAGTTCTCTAGTACAGTCAAGTACATGATCAAGGGTCTTCCTTCAATTGGAGGCATGAGAATAGGAGGTTCTTGTAGGTATTCTTTGATTTTGTCAAAGGCAATCTGGAATTCATCGTTTCATCTTACTACCTGATCTTTCTTCAAGAGTTTGAAGAGTGGCTCACAAGTAGCAGTTAAGTGTGATATGAAACGGGCAATATAATTGAGACGACCCAAGAATCCTCTAACTTATTTTTCAGAATAAGGGACTGGAATTTCTTGGATGGCCTTTACCTTGGCAGGATCAACTTCAATGCCTTTATTGCTGACGACAAAACCTAGAAGCTTCCTGGAGCGTACTCCAAACGTGCACTTGTTAGGGTTTAATCTCAGCTTATACTTCTTCAACCTCTCGAATAATTTGTGCAGGTGATCGAGATGTTCTTCTTCAGTTTGTAAGCTGGCAATCATATAATCCACATATACCTCTATCTTATGATGAATCATATCATGAAACAAAGCTACCATAGCTCTTTGATATGTTGCCCCTGCGTTTTTTAGTTCGAACGACGTGACCTTGTAGCAGAAGGTTCCCCATTGCGTAACAAAAGTAGTCTTCTCCATATCTTCAGGAGCCATCCTTATTTGATTATATCCTGAGAAGCCATCCATGAAAGAGAAGACTTTATGTTGAGCAGTATTATCAACTAAGACATCAATGTGTGGTAGAGGTAAGTCATCTTTGGGGCTTGCCCGATTCTGATCCCTATAATCTACGCACATGCAAACTTTCCCATCTTTCTTTGGCACTGGAACCACATTGGCAACCCATTGAGGATAGGATGTCACAGCTAGGAACCCTGCATCGAACTATTTCATCACTTCATCTTTGATCTTTTCGGATATATCATGCCTCATGCGACGAACCTTTTGCTTGACAGGTGGACAGTCTTCTTTTGTCGGCAGACGATTAACTATGATGTCGGTGTCCAACCCAGGCATATCTTCATAAGACCAAGCAAATACTTCCATATAATCATGCAACATCTGAAACAACCTACTCTTGACACTTCTTTCAAGGTTAGTGCCGATCTTGATTTCCTTCTTATCTGACACAATACCTAGGTTGATAACTTCAACTGACTCCTCGTGTGGTTGAATAGCTTTTTCCTCTTGTAATAGAAGTCGGGCTAGCTCTCCCGGTATGTCACAATCTTCCTCGCCTTCGTCTTCGTCTTGGTTGATAGGAAATTCAAAGTCATAGTCGGTAATAGTAGAGTCATTGGCAATAGGATCCAGAGTGGATGTGGACCTGCAAGAGTGTGTGTGTGTGTGTGCATGTAAGATACATAGCTATTTTTTTTGAAAAATGTATTTGAAAGAAAGGAAAAACAATGAACACAAATATTTGAATGCAAAAGAGTCCAATGTACTGAATGATCATATGATTAGATGAATATAAATAAAACCCTTGACAAATGGACCAAAATGCCCCGGGCCAGGCATATGGCTTAAAAGTCATTGTTTGAATATTACAGACAACAAGTTCTTGAATTGAAAGAAAAGCAATAACAAGTAGATTACTCCTCAATGAAGGAGATTGGTACAAAGTTCTTTGTATGCCAATTCTTCAGCTCCGTAGTAGTTGGATACACCCATTCTTCAAATGCAGCTTCTTCATCAGAATCACCCATGGCGTTGACTGTATGGCTTCCAATGCGGAGAGGTGGCTTTCCAGCACGAGTACGCCTTACTTCCTTCTGAGCTTTGACGGTGAAGCCCAAACCAAACTTGTCTTCTTAAAATGGGATATCGAGGAGTTTCCCCCAAGTATCACAGTTTCCTTCTTCAATTTCCACACGGGCATCCTTGATTGAAACCATCTTTGGCGTGGCCTTGATAGCTTTGGACTCATCAGAAGAACATTTAGTAGCAGCAATCATCGGTGGTACAACCTCAAAGGCTTGACATGTGGTTTCAATGAATTCTCCGCCCATCTTTACATACTTGAAAGAGTTAAGGTGGCTCACCATAAACTCTTCTTCCCCACAGACGGTGACTATTCTGCCCTTGACTGGATATTTGAGTTTCGAATGGAGGGTTGAGGTCACTGCCCGAGCTTTATGAATCCACGGGCGACCTAACAGACAAGAATAGGCAGGGAGAATATCCATAATATAGAAGGTGGAGTTGAATATTTGGGATCCCACTTTGATTGGAAGATCTACTTCCCTATGAACAGTCCTCTTTGATCCATTAAATGCCCCTACAATGATATCACTTGGCTTCAAGATTAAATCTTCACAGTCAAGACGGTCTAATGCCCCCTTGGGTAATACATTCATAGAAGAACCAGTGTCGACTAGCACATGTGCTAAGGTAGTCCCTTTGCACTCGATAGAAACATGTAAAGCTTTGTTGTGATTCTTCCCGAGAGGAGTTAAGTCAGCATCTGAAAACCCTAAGCCATTATCAGCTGTCAGGCTAGCCACACAATTCTCAAATTGGTCTGTTGTTGTCTCATGGGGGACATGAGCTTTTTTCAGGAACTTGATTAATGTCCGAGCATGGGCATCGGAGCAAAGCAGCAATGACAACATTGAAATCTTAGAAGGGTTTGCCCCAACTGTTCTACAATTTTGAAGTCGCTTCTTTTTATGATCTTTAAAATCTCGTCCATCTCGCGAGTGGAGGGTTCTTCATTAGTTACGTCCTTGGAGGGTTCTTCAATCACGTCAGGCTCAACAACCTTCCATTTCCCTCTGGTATTGATATTCGGCTTGGCAATAGTAATGTGGATGGGCGTCTTTGTAATAACGGGTGGTGAGATATTGGGTGAGAATATTCTCCCAGTTCTAGTTACTTTGCTTGAGCCAGCTATGTTTCCAACATTGTCATCTTTTTCTTCTTCGATCCAGGCATCTTGTTTAATCCCATGATAGAACACATCAGCACCGTAATTCCATGTACCGCTTTGTTTGAAGAGTAGGGAATTGGTCCGGGACTGGTAATTATTAGGGGAGCAATAGTGGATTCATTTGAAATCCTAATAGGACCTTTGGAGGTGATCCTAATAGGCTTGTTTGAGATGGTAATAATGGAGAGGTCTTCACATTTGTTAATCAAACTCTTGGCAAGTGGAGTCTTTTCAATTAGAATTTTGTGGCTATCCATCAGGCGCTGAATTCCTTTCTTCAGCCTTTCACAACCATTGTATTGTCTCGTACAACATACACAGTCTTTTTCACAGCCAGGGAAGATCCCAGCTTTCAATAGATTTTTCTTGATTATATTCAGCGGAGTAGTCAATTCTTCAATAAAGGAAATAAAAATTGTATCTTCGACAGCATTAACACCTTTGTCATGCTTCGGAATTGGAGCGGTAATTACATTCGGTGTTGGAGGAGGATCAAATTGAATAGTCTTGTTGTCAATCAAATCCTGGATTTTGTTCTTCAAGGCCCAGCATTGGTCAGTCTCGTGCCCGGGGCTGCTTGAATGGTAAGCACACTTAGCATTTGGATTATACTTTGGTGACGAGGTGTCAGGGTTGGCGGGAGGAACGCGCAATGTCACTAAATTAGCCTTGAGTAAATGATGAAGGGCTTGAGATAGTGACATGCCTAACCTCGTAAATTGTCTTCTTGGTGTTTCAAAACGTTGATGATTTGCAGATGGTCTTGGAGTAGGAGTTGGATTGGAGATTCGGACAACATTTACATACGGGTGATCATTCTTCTTGGCACGGGCCCTTTCCCCATACACATCATTAACTTCCTTCTTCGCAACAAAAGGTTTCTTGATAGGATTGGGAGTGGAGGTAGATGCCACAGAGATCTTCCCACTTTTAATGCCACTTTCAACTTTTTCGCCGGTTAAGATCAATTCGGTGAAACTAGAAGAAGAGAAGCCAATCAACAGATTAAAGAAAGGACCAGATAAAGTGACCATGAACATGTCGATGTGCTCCCTATCACTCAAGGGGGGTTGGACCCTACTAGCAAGGTCTCTCCACTTTTGCGCATATCCCTTAAATCCTTCATTCTTTCCCATGGTCATATCTTGCAATTGAACCCTTGTTGGCGCCAAGTCGGTGTTGTACTGATACTGATGGTAGAAGGAAGTAGATAAATCCTCCCAAGTATTGATACGAGAACCGTCTAACTGATAAAACCATTCAAGTTGTGTTCCATCCAAGCTCTCTTAGAAAAAGTGAACCCAGAGCTTCTTATTAGCAGTGTGCGGCTGTATCTTGCGCACATAAGATTTCAAATGGAGTATTGGACAAGAAACCCCATCATACTTTGAAAAGAATGGTATATTCAATTTATGGGGAATGACTACCCCAGAGATCAAACCCAAATCATCAAAATCTAAACCGGGGACGGCTTAGATTTCAACAACTTTCAATATGTCCTCTAACTGCTTGTATTTGATATCAGCGGGTGGGTACTGCTCGTTGAAATAATCATCATCGGATACTTGATCGTTGATACAGTCAGCCTGAGTAATCTTGACCTCGCCAATCTGGTTTTCGTCCTCTTCGGATGAATCTTCTTATACCGGGATTTGACGGATTGTCTCCTTGAACCTTCTACCCATGTTGAGTAGAGCTTTCTTCTTTGGCTTCTTCTTAACGGCCAGCAAAGCCATCATATCTTGCTTCCCCTTGGCTAGGGATAGTAGAGTCTCCTGAAACTGGGAATTCTGGGATTGGAGATCCTTCACAGTTTTCTCTAGATCCATCTTGCTGAAATAAACAGCAGAAAGATAAGGAAACCTGTTATGCGAAAACCTGTCATGTTATGATGCATGGAATATGTATGTACAAATGATTTCAAGGATTAATGATATTTAAATTTGTATAGACAAAAGAATAAACAAACGTTAATTCTCATTAGACAAAACAAAAAAGATTACATCATGCCTCTTGGGCTTACAAAATAGCTTTCTAAGATAAAAAGACCGAACGCATCCTCTTTGGCGCGAGATAAGCGTTCACACTTTTCTCTTCTTGTAGCTGCTTCATAAGCTCCAAGACCCTCTTCTCACTAGTATAGAATTGAGCCTCAAAAGTATCTCGTTCTTCCTTCATCTGGATCCAACCCTTTTGTAAGTCTTCGAGAGAGGTAGGCATGTCGGGATGGAGGATAGTGTAGGGAACATCTTCTTCGACCACTGCCTCTATGATGACTGGCAAGATGGATGGATAAGGCATCACAAGTTTCTGAGCACGAGCTCGCACCCATTTAAGGTAAGGATCGAGGGGAATTGAATTCTTGTGTCCTAGTGTCTTGCTATCCACCTTGTTCAACATCCTCCAAGCTCGGACAAACCTCTAGTGGTAACCTTGATCGCCATTCTCGTAGTCAAATACCACTCCTTGGATGAGCATCTCATGGGGACCATCCCTCCGAGCGTAACCAAATTTTCGTAGGGATAAGCAGGGGTTGTAAGTGATACCTCCTCTAATGACAAGTAAAGGGACATTATGGAATTCTCCACAATGGTCAACGATAGTAACATTCTCCAAAGAGCAGGAACACCAATGAATATCTGAATGTCTGAGCGTCATCAACCTTTGTGACCACCTTGAACTTTGCTCGTTCTTTAATACAGATTGGGGAATATGCGAAATAAACAATCTTGCCAAGAGAGGAGTACAACACATAAGGATACCTCTTTTCCTCATCGTGCGAGTGTGAAAGGAATGTAGGATGTCCCCTAGCAAAGTAGGCACCGGGTTACGAGACATGAAGATTTTGACGGTGTTCACATCTATGAGTTGGTCAGGATTTGGAAACAAATCCATTCCATAGATGAGGAGAGCCACAATTTCCTCAAAGTCTTACAAATCCAAAGAGTTCCAACAGTTTTGGGCTTTCTCAAACACTAACTTTTCTAGGAAACCCTTGACACCACTCCTTATTTCCCAATTATTTGTGAGATCAGATGGTTGCAAGTGTAGAGCTTGAGCAATCTCTTCTAGTTTTGGATCTCTTTCCGTACCGTTGAAAGGTAGTTGGTTGAGAATGGGAATCCTCAAGAGTTCAGAGAATTCTTCCAATGTTGGCACAAGTTGATAATCGGGAAATGTGAAGCAATGGTGTAAAGGATCAAAGAACTGAAAGAGCACCTTCATCATGTCTTCATCAGTGTTGGAGGTAACCAAGTTTATTAGGCGACCATGTATTTTGGTAAATGGAGAATTTTCTGGAATCCTTGATGCTAGATCTTTGAGTTGAGGAGGGATCCTTACAAGATTGACTTGAATGGTTTTCCTGCGATAGAATCCATATCCTACAAAATAGAACAAAGATAAATCCCAAAAATCCTTGAAATGGTTAGTGAATATGAGTATGATGTTATGATGTTTATGATGTTATGTACAAGTAAACATATACAAACAAAACAAATAAGTCCTTAAGCTTAGGCTTGCATGAAGTCTCTTAGGTAAGTAACTAGGTTCTAAGGAGCTCAATATCACTGGTTTGTTTCCTCGAGCATTGTTTCAACGCAAACCTCTTCAATGACGACCGAAATATCCTAAAAAACCAAACCTCAATGAGTGTAGTATCAAGTATCTACCAACTTCTGACTGCACCAAAGTCGGTCATCTCACTACGTCCTAAAGGCCAAGTTGGTCAAGTAAAGGTTCTAAAAGTTCATTAGTGCTTCATGACATCACTCAGCGTCCCCGCATTCTCCTTGACTACTCAAGGGCTACCGGTACCTACAAATATGTTGCACTAATGTAGCTATTGCTTAGACCGTGTTGGTATACCCCGTACAGTTTCCACAACATATTACTACTTACCTATAAGGTATCCTAAATTCGGGTAAAGGATTCAAACCCAAACAAAGAACCAAAATGTAAAGCATACAAGTCAAACAATGAAAGCAAGTAGATTTGATCTAACCCTAAGGTAACCCCACTTTTAGAATTTTCCCCAGTAGAGTCGCCAGTTCTGTGATACGGTGGGAGAATTGACTTGGGTATTTTGTGTTTTATCGCAAATGTTGCGGTTAGCAAGAGTCGCCACCGAATTTTCTTTTATCCAAAAGGAAAGGTTTAAAAGCACAGGAAAGACCTTTGAGATTGTTTCTTGAGTTTGGAGGGTAGATTATGAAAAGGGAAGGTATTAGAACTCTTTTCGTCCATGGTTTTCCATGGGCTCTTAGTTACTTGCTAGATCACTTGCTTTTGTTTGAAAATGTACTTTGTGTGGTTTTTGAAAGTATTTTGAAAAGGGGTCATCGCTTAGGAAAACTTTGTAATGATTCTTGTTCGTAAGAATGTATACAAAGTGTTGATCTTTTGAAAATGTTTTCAAGTTTGAAAGATGTTTTTGAAAGTGTTGGTGTTTGTTTTGAAAATAGCAAGGATGTTTTGTTTTGAAAATGAGCAAGTAACTAGGATCAATATACCTACTAAAAAGTCTTTCATGTTCATTTCCCCTTTCCTTTGACATTATTATCTTACCATTGATTTGGTAAGTAACTCTATCTTTGGATGTAAACGGGACGGGCATGGGTCATCGTATAACCATGATTAGCAATGTTGAAAGGTATCTTAGCATTCTTTTTAGGGACTAAGATCATTTTGAAAGGCAACTTTTAATAGCGTCATCGAGGGACTATGATCTTGTGTTTTGCTTGTTTTTGCTAAGATACCTCACATGCATAACATGGCCATTTTGTAAGGCAACCAAGTGGATTTTACCCTAGGGGTGCTTGTGTACAAGTGTATTAATTTTCATGCTTGGTTTTGTCTTTGATTAGGGTTTTCTAATTGATTGGTTTTAGTCTTACCATACAAAATCCTAATTACTAGCATTTGTATATAAAGCGATAAATTGCAGAATTTAAAATCACTACGCTATTACAATACTTGTGGAGGGGGTGTACAAATCACAAATGGGGATTGTAAGAAATAAACATAATTATCTATTACAACAATATTGAATTTGAATAAATAAAGTACAAAAATGAATAAATATACAAGAATGTAAATGTAAAGAAAAAGGATATTTGGTTTGGATTTTTTAGGAAAGGGTTTGGTTTTAAACTAATTAACTAAAAGAAAATAATTAATTAAAATAGTAAAAAGTAAACCTAAATTTACTAGGAAAAGAATTTAAATAAAACGCTAATCTAAATATTAATTGATTAAAAAGAAATTAATTTTGTAAGAAGAATATTTTTGGTATTTTTGTCTTAAAAATAATTTATAGTATTATAAAATATTTTTGGTCTTTTTTGGTTTTAAAATAATATATTTTAATTGTGTAAAAGAAAATAACTAAAACCCTAGTTTTTAATTAAATTTACAAACCAATTAGTAAAATAAATAAAGTATGATTAAATAAGAATAATTTTTATTGTAAAAAATAAATAAACTATATCAAAATATAAATCTAATGTTTTTATATTGTTTCTGATTTTTTTTTTAATATTAGATAAAATATTAAAGAAAATAAATAAATGAAAAATGAGAAAAAGAAAATAAAATGGGCTGGGGGTGTGAATAGTCCAGGGGAGTCAGAATAAGCAAAAAAGAAAAGGCCCAAAGGAGTGAAGCCCAACGTTGCAAAAAAAAGTCAAAAAGTGTGAAAAATGTGAAAAAATCATAAAAGGTCACGCTGGGGCTTGAACCCAGAACCTCATGGTGACAGGCGCGCGCTTTAACCACTGGGGTGGTGATACATCTGTTAACTTATGCAAAACCATAAATATATAACATAAAACGCGCCCTGATTACACTTCATCTTCAACCTCCAGCCAGACCACATGTAACTTGTTTGTTTCTCAACCATTTGCAACAAAGTAAACATGAAACTTGTGTAAAATTTTACCATGATTCCAGAAATGTAAACAACTTAAACTAATTCTCAAGAATGAACATGAATTTTGAATGGTTCCAAATTCTGACCTAATTCTTTCAGGATGTTTAGATTTAAAATTCTAACTACTCAAGTAATATAAATGAAATCTAAAGACATGGTTAGCTTCAGAACAATGATGTCTACATTTTTCATTCACAAATTAAACATTAATGATGCTTGTATGAAGAGTTCAAAGTTGAAATAATTTACCTCAAAACTAGAAGTTGTGTTCTACAAATGAGCACTCCTCAAGGTGTTGTGATGATCAGAATAGTTCCACTGAGGTCCCTGGGAGCTAATGCAATGGTTACATTGAGTTGTAAGTGCTTGAAATGGCCTGGAGGAGTCAAGATGCAGACCTCTGTTTTTGGAAATGGAGGATGGTGATGGAGGTGTTATAGAACTGTAACAGGATGAGGGATGACTTCTAAATGATGTTTAGAAGCTTTGGGAACATAGAGGTTTGAAAACGCACGAGGGAGTTATGAGTTTCAAACTTTTGGTCAGGTTATGTGAAAATGGAGGTATGAGATGCAAATATGAGTTCTTGGTGTTTTCAGGGTTCAAGCATGTGTGTGTTTTGTGACAAATTACTTGTGTATGTATAAGCAAAAGGCTTGAGGGTTTTAGAGGGTCAGAAATGCCAGTTCTAGACTGATTGCTATGTTACTTGATTTTGAAGAAAAGTGGAAAGTATGGTTCCAAGAGGAAGTACAAGCATGGGCTGAGTGATTGAAAGAGTTTAAACAAATTTCTCTTGAGTTATAGGACATGTATGATCAGAAGAAAAGAATTGCAAGGCTCAAGAACAAGTTTTGTGCAAAAAACTACTTTATCAAAATGGCATTGTGCACTTTCTTCCCAAAATGGATATAAAGCATGGCCTTGCATTGAATTCTTGAATTGAGACCTCTAACAGTTGTGCAAGCAATTAATTATGGAGAGCCTAACAAGTTTGAGGGCTGTAAAGTAGAGATTATGCAACATAGGTTTGAAATTTGAATCTTGTTCATCACAAAATGACTTGTATTTCAAGTGTGAAAACACTAACTTCATCTCTTCGATTCTCCCTGCTCAAGAATGATCTCAAGGAGTTCTTTGACATTTTGGAAAGCTTGTAATATGATATAATACACCTCTTTAAATAACTTTTGAAAATTCCCCTTGGAACCAAATGAAAAAGTGCCATGAAGTTAGGTCAAAATCCTGACCAAAACTAGGGCAAAATTTCACTAAGTGTTTAATTTCAAGACCATGGCTTTATGAATTAATAACTTGAGATCCAAGCACTTTTAGAAGAAGTTGTGTAAAGCAATGTTGTAGATATCATGTAGATCTACAACTTTCATGTTTAAATTTTCTTCTGAATCCTCTTGCATCATGGTGAAAATTGGCTTATAGTTATGAAAAAACATGAAGTTTTAAACACTTAGAAAAATTTCTAAGTTATAAAACTTTGACTTTTCAAAATTAAATCTTGACTTTTTGATTTCTTGATGAATAATTTTCATATTTTTACATGTTTTGATGAATTGTGATCTTTGACATTGAACTTTGACCAAAAAGTCAAAGTTTGACTTTTCAGTGTACAGTTGACTTTTGATCAGTTGACTGAAAATCAACTATCAATCCAATTGATCTTGAGCAATATTTTGGGTCATTCCATTAGGTAAAAATGATGCAACTGAACTCTTTAAATCGTGATTCAAACCAATTGATCATTTTCTAGGTTAAAAATCAGAAATTGCCCCTTCTCAGTCAAAACCCTAATTTTGACCATTTTGCCCTTTTGATGATTTGATCAAAATTCTTGAGGAATTATGGTCCAAACTTGATCAAATGATACATATTAGTTTATAATGTTGATGTGGATAAACAATTATGAAGTTTGACTGTAAATTGTCCATAGTTGACTTTTTCCCCAATGCAGCTGATTTTTAGGTCAACTGCTCAATTGACTGAGCAAAAGTGTGATCCAAGGCTTGAAACTTGACATGAGCAATCTTGGGGGTCCATAATGATCAATTAAAGTCATATGAAGCATTGAAAGTTCAATTATCTTTGTGCAATCTCAAACCCTAATTTTGGTCATCAGTGCTTAAGGAGGTGTCTTGAGTTGATCAACCCTAGTGCAGTCTTGAACCAAGAGAGATCTTTGTGGGAAGATATTTGATAAATGAGAGGGAAACTTTTGTGGTACAACAATCATGACTAACCATTTCAAGGATCTATGGGATTTATCTTTATTCTATGTTGCAGGGTCATGGCTTCCAGTCGTAGGAATACCATCTGGATCAACTTCAAAAGGATACCTTTCAAGCTTGAGGAATTAGTCTCAAAGGTTCCCGACAATTCTCAATTCACCAAGAGACATGGTCATCTACTCAGTTTTACTACTACTAGCTTCTATGAAGACATGATGAGCATTCTTTTCCATTTCTTTGATCAGAAGCATCACTGTTTTACCTTCCCAGATTATCAGTTGGTGCCCACAATGGAATAATTCTCTAAGTTACTCGAAGTGCCTATTCTTAATCAGTTACCCTTTACTAGTTTAGAGCAAGTTATGAAACCTGAAGACGTTGCAGTAGCCTTACATCTGAAAGGATCGGACATTGTATCTAATTATGAAACAAGGAATGGATTCAAGGGTTGTTCTCCTAAATTTCTGATAGAGAAGGCTTAGTGGTTTCTAGATGCCATGAATTTTCGTGATTTTGAGGATATGTTGGCTTTTCTAATTTATGGGTTGGTACTATTCCCTAATCCGGACCAATTTATAAATGTGAATGCCATCAAAATATTTCTCACTCATAATCTGGTACCTACTTTGCTCAGAGATATCTTGCATTCCCTCCACAGTCTTACTATGAAGAGGCGAGGAAATCTTATGTGTTGCATACCTCTACTGTCCAAGTGGTTTATTTTGCACCTACCCCGATTAGTGATAAAGAACAGACAAGGTTTGAGGTGGTCTCAAAGATTGATGTCACTCACTCATGCAGATATCCGTTGGTGTTCTCGATCTCAATCAGATGTCACTATTATTGATCGTTATAGGGAATTCCATAATGTACCACTCCTTGATATAAGAGGGGGCATCAATTAGCTCTACATCAGTTTGGCTATGCTCAAAGGGACAGTCCTCATGATATGCTCATCCAAGGTATTATGTTCGACTATGAGAATGATCCGAAAAATTACCATCAAAGGTTTATACATGCTTGGGGTACGGTCAACAAAATTGATAATAAGACTTTAGGACACAAGAATTTCATTCCTCTAGAGCCTTACCTCATATGGGTGCGGTCTCGTGCTCAGAACCTTAAAATGCCATATCTTGCTATCCTACCAGTGGTCATAGAACTTATTGTTGAAGGGGATGCTTCTCATACCATTCTTCATCCTAATATGCCTACCAACCTCGAAGAACTACAGAAGTCCTAGATTCAGCTTAAGGAAGAAAGAGATACCTTCGAGGCTCAGTTCTATGCCAGTGAGAAGAAAGTACTGGAGATGACGAAATGACTCCACGAAGAACAAAGCCTTAATACATATGTCAACATAAAGAGGAAGCGTCCATGGGAGACTTGAATTCTTATTTTGCTGTTTTGTAATTCTTTTCATTGAAATCAATTATAATTGGAGCTTGTTACTAAAATTTCTTTTGTTTCCTTTTGTTTAAACAAATTTAAATCCTAGAAAGGTCCTTGAAAACATTGCACTTGCATTTTCATGTCATGCATGTCATCACATAACAGGTACTCTATAAGCAGGTTTTCCCATCTTCTTGCTGTTTATTTCAGTAGAAGATGGCTCTAGAACAAACTGCCAAGGAACTCCAAGCACAGAATGCCCAATTCCAGGAAACACTCTTGAACATAGCCCAGGGGCAGAAAGACATGATGGAGCTCATCGCCAAAAAGAAGAAGACTCGGAATCCAGTTGCTATCCTCAATATGGGGAGAAGATTCAAAGGTCCCACTAAACCGGTTCAAACTGTTGATATCTCCTCTGATGAAGATGATAATCAAGAGGAAGACGGTAGAAGTGTTAAGGCTGAAGGTGAAAGCAATCAAGGTTCTGGGAAAATTCCTAAGGATGGAGACTATTCTGGTGAACAATATCCTCCCGTGGATGATAGATACAAATAGTTGGAGGATCGTCTGAAGGCCATGGAAATCCAGAAAGTGCCTGGATTGGATTTTGAAGAGTTGGGTCTTACTCTAGGGGTAGTTATCCCTTACAAGTTCAAGGTCCCCGCTTTTGCTAAATATGATGGTGTGTCTTGTCTGAAACTTCATATGAGATCTTATGTTCGGAAGATCCAACCCCATACTGCTGACAGAAAGTTATGGGTCTATTTATTTCAGGATAGTTTGTCTGGTACACAACTCGAGTGGTTCTATCAGCTGGAGGGAACCAACATCCGTACTTAGGAAGACTTGGCTGCTGCTTTTTACAAGCATTATCAATATAATGATGACCTTGCACCAACTCGTGTGCAATTACAAAATATGACTATGGGCTCGAATGAAGGGTTCAAAGAATATGTCCAAAAGTGGAGAGATCTGGCTGGACGAATTCAACCTCCACTATCTGATAGGGAGTTGGTGGATATGTTCATGGGAACTTTGACAGGTCCATTCCTTAACCATTTGATTGGAAGCTCCTCATCTTGTTTCACTGAGCTGATTCTAATTGGAGAATATGTCGAATGTGGTATCAAGAGTGGAAAGATTCCAGTGGTTGCATCTTCAAGTGTTGTGAAGAAGACATTCAGTGGTAAGAAGGAGACAAATGTTGTTTATGTCCAGAAGGGCCGTGTTAAAAGTGACCGCAATTAGTCTGTAGAAGCGGTGCTAATTTCTAATCATGCGCTTGTTTAATAACAACAACAGGGAAATCAACATAGGCCAGACGCTCCGAGAAGACAGTTTACAAAGATCAGTATGCCATTATCTCAAGCATTACAACATTTATTGAAAGCGGAGCTGATAACTTCAAGGGATCCTCCTCAGAATCTCAACACCTCCTCTCCTCGATACAATCCAGATGCCAAGTGTGCCTACCATTCCCTCAGTCTTGGGCATGATACCAATAACAATTGGGCCCTGAAAAACAAAATTCAAGACATGATTGACAACAAAGAGATTGAGTTTGATCCTCCAGAGACCCCGAATGTGATTATTGAACCTATGCTGAAGCATGACAAAGGCATAAGTGCTATTGACGATGTTCTTTATGTTGCTACTATAAGTGAATTGGTTACTCCCCTACCAATCATCAAGAAGAATATGTTGCAAGCTGGTTTATTTCCGGGCTGTATTGAAAAATGTTACTGTTGTGCAGCCCAACCCAATGGATTCAAGTTGCTGAAGGAAGGAACTCAACGCCTAATGAACAATCATATAATTTTGATAGAGAAGATTATGTCTGCTGAGAATCTGTGTTAGGACTTATCTGTAATATTTGGCACTCCTGTTAGTATTACTTCCAAAGGTCCTGTGAGAATTACTGCCAATCCAAAAGTTGCTCCTCTGATCATCACTACACCTGAACCTATCCCATATTATTTGAATAAAGTTATTATATGGAACTATGGATCCAACGTCTACTACCATGGTGTCAAGCAAGAACTACCGAAGGTTGAAGATAAAGTTATTGAAGTTGTTGATCCCGGTATTGAAAATATTGCTAGGACCAGTAAGGTTACTAGAAGCAGAAGGGTTTTCTCCCCGAAAATCTCTTGAAGATTGTCGCTACACCTGTTAGAGTTATCACTACCGGTTTAACTACTGAGACTCGGGGCAAAGATCAAATAACAAAGTCTTCCTAGATGGAGGCGCCTAAAGAAGATGTAGTTGAAGACACCTCTATGAAAGAGTTAGAGGAGGTTTTGAAAATAATTCGTAAGAGCGATTACAAGATTGTCGAACAGCTGGGGTAGACCCCCTCCAAAATCTCCATGTTATCCCTGTTACTATGTTATGAAGCCCATGCACAGGCTTTAGTGAAATTCTTGAAGACTGCTCACGTGCCACAAGAGAGTTTTGCCGATCAATTTGGAAGTTATGTTGTTAGCTTAAAGACTGACAATAGATTAGGTTTCTCTGATGTTGATCTGACTCCGGAAGGAAGAAATCACAATAAGGCCTTATATGTCTCCATTAAATACAGAGGCACTACTTTGGCTCATGTATTAGTTGGTACTGGTTTCTCGTTAAATGTTCTACCGAAGGGCGCTCTTGACAGACTGGATTGTGAAGAGGTTATACTAAAACCTAGTGATATTATAGTCAGAGCCTTTGACGGATCAACGAGGATGGTACACGGAGAAGTGGATCTTCCTATCAAGGTAGGTTTTCAAGTCTTTGAATATACCTTCTATATGATGGATATTCGTACAGCTTATTCTTGCTTACTAAGAAGCCCCTAGATCCATGGGGCAGGCGTTGTTACCTCTATCCTTCACCAGAAGCTGAAATATCTCGTGCAGGGAAATGTTGTTATAGTGTGTGGCAAAGAAGAGTATATGGCTAGCAATTTGAACTCCTTCTGGTATGTAGAGATGGACGGAGAATTCATCGAGACTCCCTGTCAGACTTTTGAAGTTATCCCTCCAGCCGCTATTGAAGATGTCTATGTCATTCCCAAAGTTACCAGGGTTCCGCCCAGAATGGCTTCACTGAAAGACGCTAAAGCTGTTGTAGAAGGAGGTTGTTGTACTACTTGGGGTCAGCTTCCTAACATTCCATATAAACCTGAAAATTTTGGTTTGGGTTTCACTATAGAGGCTCAGAGGGTTGTTCTTCACGCTCGTGCTGAAAGACCATCATTCCGTGTCAACAACAATGGAGCCAACATGATATAAGATGCTGACAGTGATTATGACCTTGACAACTGGATCTTTCCTACCATTGGCAACGGGCTCACCAACTGGAAGGCGGAAGACATTATCTCTATCTCCTTTAGTCAGGAGTAATAGCTACATTTCTGTTTTTATTGCTTTCAAGTTTTGGCTTTGTAATATTTAAACAATGACTTTAAGCCTTGTGCCTTACCCGGGGCACAATGATTTTTTTGTTAAGGGTTGTCATTTCATAAACATATTTTCATTTAATAAAAGCATTGGACATTTTGCATTCAAATTCTATGCTCTCTGTCTTTCTTTTTACTTTTTACCATTTTCAAATAGCTATGTGTTCTTACATACACCCACACCATAAATTGCAGATCCAAATCCACTATGGATCCCGTTGATAATGACTCATCTATTGCCACTTATGACTTTGAAATCCGATCTACCAAGTCGAGGACGAAGGTGAGTGTGATACAGTGGGACAAATGACTTGGGTGTTTTTTGTTTTATCGCCAATGTCGCGGATAGCAAGAGTCGCCACCGGCTTTTCTTTTATCCAAATAAGGAAAGGGTGAAAAGAACAGGAAAGACCTTTTGAGATATTTTCTTGAGTCTGGGGGGTAGGTTATGAAAAGGGAAGGTGTTAGCACCCTTTTCATCTGTAGTTATCTACAGGCTCTTAATTGCTTGATCACTTTAAAATGCTTTGTGTTTGTGTAAGTTTGAAAATACTTTGAAAACGCCTAAGTTTGGAAAACTTTGCAATGATTCTCGTATCATTGAGAATGTATACAAAGTGTTGGTTCTGAAAATATTATTTGGAAAGATGTTTGAAAATTCTAATGTAAGACTATTTCATAATGATTCTCGTATCGTTGAGAATGTATACAAAATGTTTGTACAAAAAGTGTTTAGAAAGTGTGAGGTGTAAATGGTTTTGTTTACGAGCAAGCAATTACAAGCAAGCTACCTACTCAAAAAGTATTTGTTCTTTTCCTCCTCCTTTAGATAGTTCTACTTTACCATTGATTGGTAGTTAGCCATATCATTGGATGTGAGGGACGGGTGTGGGTCATCGTACAGTCATAGAAGGCAACTTGTAAGATGTTTTAGCAATTGTCGTAAGGGACTAAGATCATTTACCGAAGGCAACGTTGAAGGGTCATTGAGGGACTATGATCTATTAATCGAGGTTCTTTGCTAAAATCATCTCACGTTCGAGGAACATGACTGTTTAAATATGAGGCAACAAGTGTAGGTTATCCTAGAGATGCAAGTGTACAAGGTGTGTTTATTTCAAGTATATTATTTTGAATTAGGATTTTCTAATGTTTGATTTTAGTCTTGCCATACAAACCCTAATTACTAGCAATAATAAGGAAAGCGATAAATTGCGGAATTTAAATGTCCTACGCTATTACAACGCTTTGGGAATGGGGGTACAATTTTGTGAATAGGGGAAGAAAGCAATAAAGCCCTAATTACTATTACAAACCATTGAATATTAATTACAACAATAATTATGCACAAAATGTAGATATGAAGGAGAAATTGCTTTTAGGGTTTTTGATGAAAAGGTTTAGAGATTTTAGTAATTATCATAATTAGACCCATTAATTTTATTTACAAAGAAAAGGGTTAATTAGTTATTTAATAAAGGCCTAAAATCTAAGTTAATTTGAAATGAAGAGGAAAAAATAAACCTAAGTCTACTAATTTATTTATGAAAATAGTTTGAATATTAGTATTAATTTAGAAAATGTTTTTACAATGTAAAAGAAAATAATAGATTTTAATTTAATAAAAAATAGAATAAAATACTTAAATTAAAATAATTTTAATTTAATGAAGAAAAATATATTGTTTGGGGGTTTTTGGTTTAGGTAAAATAAATGTATAAAGGAAAATAAATAAAATATAAAAGAAATGAAAATAGTTGGGCTGGGGGTTGAAAAATTAAAATGGGTGTGAAAAGTAGTAAAAGGGTCCAGGCTCAAAATATTTTTGTTTGTAATCATAAAAATGATAAAATAATAAATGTATATGGGCATGCGTGATTTTTAGTAAAAGAGGGGGTTTGAGAAAGCAAAAAAAAAAATATGAGGCCCAAATCAAACAGGTTTAGCGCCTGTTTTATGATCCAGTGTGCATGGTTTTCTTGGGTGTCCATGGGCTTGTCTTGTGATATGTTAGATGGAATGATTGATTGATCTGATGGTGAAGGAATGAGGGTGTATGGTGCATGTACAATGTCTGCTTGTATTGAATTTGCATAATAAAAAACCAAAAGGGTACCATTGGGGCTCCAACCCAGGTCCCTATACACAAATGCCTTATGCGCGCTTCTCCTGCCACTGGGGTGGCCGTTTCATCCGTGAGTAATACAACTTGTAATAAATATAAAATAAACTCAGTCCTAATGGTACTTAATCCCTAAACTCGCGCCAACTTCTTCATCAACATTTTTGAAATCTGTAACTTCCTCATTTCTCAACCAAATTGGAAAATGTAAATATGAAAGTTGCTTGAACTTTCATCACGATTTAGATATGTAAATAACTTAAGCTAACACTCAAATATGAACATGAATTTTTGTTGGTACCAAATTCTGACCTAATTTTTCAGAAAGTTCATCTTAGAAATTCGCATCACTCGGGCAACATAAATGAAATCTAAGAGCATGGTTAGTTTCAAAGTTATGATGTCTACATTTTTTATTCACAAAGTAACCATTAATTATGCTTGTAGAGAGAGTTCAAAGTTTGAAAAACTTACCTCAAAACTAGAAATCATGTTTGATGATTGAGCACTCCTTGAGATGTTATGAGGATCTGGATAGCTTCATTGAACCTTCGGGAAGCTAATGCAATGCTTACTTTGGATTGAGAGTGGTTGTATTGTTCTGGAGAAGTCAATGTGCAGAACTCTGTTTTTGATTATGGAAGATGAGGAAAATGATGTTACAGTTGTATTGCAGATGTTTGGATAGCTTCTATATGAGTTACGGAAGCTTGGTCATTGATTCAAATAGAAAATGCACGAGTGGATTGTTAGATGGATATTTAAAGTCAAAAATGGCACAAAAGTGGAGTTTGTGTGCAAATTCTGATTTCAGGGAGTTTGAGGGAGTTTCTAGGATTATGAATTTGTGTGTCAGGTTACATATGACCTCTCTATTTATAGGCAAGAGGTTTGGAAGCTTGAAGGGATCAGAAACACAAGATCACATGTTATGGCTTTTTGACTTGTTTTTGAAGCAAACTTGAGAAACATGGTTTTAATGCATAGTACAAGGGCTTATAGGGTGGCTAAAGGCTTTAAACATGTTGCCTATGGCTTTGAGATTGTGTATGTGAAGAAGGAGCAAGTGCAAAGCGCAAGGAGAGTGGACTTTGTGATTAAAGCCACTTTTCCAAAATGGCAATGTTACCTTTGTGCCAAAAATGGATTAATCACTTGGACTATGGCTCAAATGCTTGGACAAAGGCTTAATCAGTTGTGTAAGCAGTTAATTATTGAGTGATTTTCAAGTTTGAAGCCTGTAAAGTAAGACTTATACATCATGGCTTGAGATTTGGTTATGTGTTCTTCATGAAAATATCCTAAATTTTAAAAATTGATTCCCAACTTCTTCTCTTCGATTCTCTTAGCTCAATAATGATCTCTTCAAGTTCTTTGAAATTTTGGAAAACTTGAAACATTGTATACAACCTTCATGTTGACCACTTTGGCTAAATCAAATTGGAGCTAGGTGAAAATTGGCCAAGAAGTTAGGACAAAAAATTTGCCTAACTTGCTAAAATTTTCACTAAGTGTTTTATGAAAAATGTTATGACTTTATGAGCTTATATATTCAAATCTTAGAACTTTTTGAAAATCATCCCTCTAATACAAAGTTTTATAGTTCATCAATATCTACAACTTTCATGTTGAATGTTTCCCTTGAATCATCTTGCATCTTGGTGAAAAATGTCATGAAGTAATGAATTTATCAAGTATAAAAACACTTAGAAACTTTCCAAGTCTTAAAAACTTTGACTTTTTGTGCACTTTCTTGACTTTCTTGATACTTGATGATCAATTTTTTTAGTATCTTGATGAATCTTGATCTTTGAAATTCAATGTTGATCAAAAAAGTCAAAGTTTGACTTTTTGTGTATCAGTTGACTTTTCATCAATTGATCCAAAATTCAACTATCAATCCATTAATCTTGAGAAATGATTTGAGCCATTAAGTTAGGTCAACATGTTTAGTATGAATCATTAAGATCATGCTTCAAGCCATTAGGTCATGTATTAGGTTAAAAGTCAATGATCAGTCATTCTCAATCAAAACCCTAATTTTGACCATTTTGCCCCTTTGATGATTTGAATGTTTTTCTTGAAGAATTGTGATCAACACTGGATCAATTGATGAATATGACTTCAAAAAATTTATGTTGGCCAGAAATCATGAAGTTTGACTGTATATTGACCACGGTTGACTTTTTACCCAATATAGTTGATTTTCAATCACTTGAGCAATTGACTGGGCAATTTTGAGATGCAAGACTTGAAACTTGGCATGAGAATTCTTGGAAGTCTATAATGAACCATGAAAGTCATTTGAGGCATCAAAAGTCCAATTTTCCTTGATAAAACCAAAACCCTAATTTGGAGGCTCAATGCTTAGGAGGTGAACTTGTCTTATCAAACTCTTGAAACTTCTTGGTCATTTGAGATATTTTTTGAGAAATGTCTTAAGAATAGAGAGGGAAAATTTTAGGGTACAACAGCTACCCATGTTCAATCTTATTAAACCTGAAGAGTTAGATTGGCACATTCTCCATTCTTGACTTGAAGGTAGAATAGGATTGAACACTTAAGTGCCCAGAAATTTGCACTCGCTTGTGCACGGAGTGAAAACTGTTTGTTGATTATGTTGGAAATGGGCTTATAGATGCCATTTGGAAATATGATGCAGAGTTGTTGGAGATGGGCTTATAGATGCCATCTAAAGGTGATTATTGATAGAATTTAGACTAAGTCTAAGCTCGACTTCAATCGGAAGAAGCACCAGAATAAATCTTGAATCGATTTAAACTAAACCAGGAGATGTCTATGTCTGTCTTTGACTGGAAAAGAATCAGAATAAATTTGAACCAAAAAAAGTGTCTACCGGAAAAGAATCAGAATAAACCTTTAGGCGATTTAGGCTAAACCATCAGATGTTTATGTTTGTCTTTGACTGGAAAAGAATCAGAATAAATCTAAACCAGAAAAAGTGTCTACCGGAAAAGAATCAGAATAAATCTTTAGGGGATTTAAGTTGAACCAGCAGATGTCTTGTATGTCTTTGATTGGAAAATAATCAGAATAAATCTGAACCAGAAAAAGTGTCTACCAGAAAAGAATTAGACTAAATCTTTAGACAATTTAGGTTGAACCAGCAGATGTCTATGTTTGTCTTTAACTGGAAAATAATCAGAATAAATATAAACCAGAAAAAGTGTCTACCAGAAAAGAATCAGAATAAATCTTTAGGCGATTTAAGTTGAACCAGCAGATGTCTTGTATGTCTTTGACTAAGAGAAGTATCAGAATAAATCTTTAGTCAATTTAATCTGAGCCAGAAAAAGGTCTATTGAGAGAAGTATCAGAATAAATCTTTAGTCAATCTAATCTGATCCAACAGATGTTTGAAAAGAGTATCCATCATATAGATATTTGCCTTGTCTTGTTTCAAGGAATGACCTATAATCTATTTTGACAGTTGTTGATGATATTCATCTATTGACTGATCTTTCCTGAAAAGGTAAAGAGTAGTTGCATGCAATTTCGTGATGTATGAAATGCATTACATAATGATGTTCTCAAAATAAACAAGATTGTGCTATATGTGTTTCGTATGTGTATGTTGTGATGTATGAATGTGTAATGTTTTTGAAGTGAATCTTCATCTGGGAAAATAAATCCTTGACTTATTTCTAGGGATGAAGAGCACGTGTCTCTTCAATTTCGTATAGAATGCTTCCACCGGGGGTTCCTCCTTACTTGTTTGAGGAAACTCTGCAAGGGATGCATTGATTTCTATTTGGGAAGTAGACTTTAGGAGCATTGGTCGTCCGTTTCTATATTAGGGAATTTATTTCTGATATACCCTGACTGGGGATAAAAGAGATGGATAATTTTCTAACTCGTTTGGGGAAGATAATTCTTATATACCCTGACTGGGGATAAAAGAGATGGATAACCTTTTGACTTGTCTGGGGAGAAGAATTTTGTCAGTGAATTTTAGTAATCTGAGGAATAGACTTGAGCTGGGAAATTTGTAGTCTGTTGGGGAAATAAACCCTTGTTGATAGAGAAGTGCTCTGCTGAAGAAACTAACTCTCTTGGGGAGATTGAATTTGCTAAAGAGAAGAAACTTTTTAGGGTGTTTTTCTTCAGTTTTCGAGAAACAAACTCAGTTGGGGAAGAGAATTTCCATGAATTATACTGATTGGGACTCCGTGGGGAGATTTCATGGGGAGGAGATTATATTCCTTTATTTTTTGGAGTGCTCTGTCGGGGATATTGTGGGGAATGTACCCTTATTTGTGAAGACTATTTTGTGGGGATAATCTTATAGAAGTGACTCTGGCGACTTCACTGGGGATAACTTTATGAAAAGGACTATGTGGGGATTTACTGACAGCTTGAGTGTCGTCCCAACTCTTAGAGTTTTGAGTAAATGTTTATTATCATTCTTATGCATTTATTTATTAACAGTTAATAATGTTCATATGCATATGTTCATTCAATTTTAGTAATTGGACGTCTTTGCAAACAAAACAGAAAAAACAAAAAGGCTGGGCTTTTAAAGTATATTTGTATTGATAATTTGCATATAAACAGATGATTTTGTACAGAGAGACGGGAATCCTAGTAAGAGGAAGTCGTCGTGAAATGAAAGAATACAAAGTGAAAACAAATATATATATATATATATATATATATATATATATATATATATATATATATATATATATATATATAGCCATGTGAAAAACGATATCATTGGGTTCCAACTCTATTATTGCCTTTATGCCTTTGAACATCTCGTCCTTTGCCATCAGAAGAAGTTGATTGCACTGATCTTGTGTCTTTTGAACTTTTGATCTAGGTATTAAAGCTGGCATGTAAGTGATTCAACGGGACATAGTCGTACGCTTTCAATCCCTTATTTTTGCCTGGACCGCCTTTTTAGGTTTTCAGTCCACCAGGATACCCTTTTTGGCCCAAGCTACCCTTTTAGGTTTTCGACTTTCCGGGCGTATAATCTTTTGTATATTTCACTTATTTTTGCCTAAACCCTTTGGTTCGCTAGGATGCCCTTATTTTTGCCTAGGTATGTCAACCTAGCGGGTCATTCTTATGCATAGTATTTTTTTACTATGTCCACGTTCACAGGGTGCGGGAAATCTTCGCCATCCATAGTGGTTAGCATCATAGCACCACTCGAGAATACTTTTTTAACAACAAATGGCCCTTCATAAGTGGGAGTCAATTTGCCCCTGGGATCACCTTGTGGCCAAATGATGCGCTTTATTACAAGGTCAACCAGCCTGATATACCCGATGCTTGATCTTTTTATTGAAAGCTTTGATCATGCGCTTCTGGTACATCTGACCGGGATAGACAGCATCCAATCTCTTCTCGTCAATCAAATTCAATTGATCTAACCTAGTCAGAATCCATTCATCTCCTTCTAAGTTTTCTTCTTTCATAATCCTTAGAGAAGGAATCTGAACTTCGACAGGAAGGATAGCTTCCATGCCATAAACTAAAGAGAAAGGGGTTGCCCCAGTTGATGTTCATTCCGAAGTACGATAGCCATGAAGAGAAAATGGTAGCATCTCATTCCAGTCTTTATAGGTCACCACCATCTTTTGCACAATCTTCTTTATATTCTTGTTAGCAGCTTCCACTGTGCCATTCATCTTAGGTTTGTATGGAGAAGAGATATGATGCTTGATCTTGAACTGCATGCAGAGTTCAGTGATCATGGCATTGTTGAGGTTGGTGCCATTATTAGTGATGATCCTCTCTGGGATACCATACCGGTAGATGAGGTTGTGTTTGATGAACTGGGCCACGATGTTCTTGGTAACTGAGGCAAATGAAGTTGCTTCAACCCACTTGGTAAAGTAGTCAGTGGCAAAAAGAATGAAACGGTGTCCATTAGAGGCAGTAGGTTTGATTTATCCAATCATGTCAATGCCCCACATTGCAAATGGCTAGGGAGCAATCATGGCGTTCAGAGGAATTGGAGGCACATGGACCTTATCAGCATAAATTTGACACTCATGGCAAGTCTTTGAGTGGTGATGACAATCGGTTTCCATGGTCGACCAATAATAACCAGCTCTCAGAATCTTCTTGGCCATAGTATGTCCGCTAGAATGAGTACCAAAGATACCTTCATGCATATCCTATAAGATCTTCTCTGCTTCCTTCTTGTCCATACAATGGAGCAGAATTGAATCATGGTTGCGCTTGTATAAGATCTCATTGCTCAAGAAGAACTTGGATGAGAACCTCCGCTGGAATTTCTTATCGTTGACTGACGCCCTTTCAGGATACTCTTGAGCTTCGATATATCTTTTCACCTCATGAAACCAAGGCTTCTCCTCTATACAATAAGTGTCAATCTCATAGCAGTGTCCTGGTTCATCAAATCTTCCGATAGTAATTCTGGGAGCTTCGTTGTCCCATCTGACATTGAACATAAAAGGCATGGTAGCTAAAGCGTATTCCAACTGATTTTCTTCCCTCAGAATGTGCTCAAATGTAACCTCTTAAAATTATGGGATCAAGGTTAGCACAAGCTCTTTGTAAGGGATAATATTTGGATGTTTTGTATCCCACTCTCCTTTAACTTGACTGATGACCAAAGTTGAGTCTCCATATACACTTAAAATTGAATTCTTAAATAAATAGCAGCTTTAAGACCCAAGATGCACGCTTCGTATTCGTCCATATTATTGGTATAGTCAAAGCAAAGCCTGGCAGTGAAAAGGGTATGGCAACCTTCGGGAGAAATTATCGCAGCACCAATTATGTTACCTAGTGCATTGGAAGCTCCATCAAAATCCATAGTCCATCAGGATCCTTTTTTAGGTCCTTCATACGGTCCAGGCTTTTCACAATCCTCAATCAGCATGATATTCTCGTTCGAGAATTCAAAGTTCATAGATTGGTAATCATCCACAGCTTGATGTGCCAAATGATCTTCCAGCACACTTCCTTTTATTGTTTTTTGTGTAGTGTAGTGGATGTCGTACTCAGTTAATATTATTTTCAATCGGTTTATCCTTTCAGAGAGAGCTGGCTTCTCGAAGATATACTTGATGGGATCCATCTTAGAGATTAATAGAGTGGTATGAGTCAACATGTATTGTCTTAGTCAATGAGCAGCCCATGCCAAAGCGCGGTAAGTTTTATCGAGCAGTGAATATATCGTTTCACAATCGGTAAACTTTTTCTAAGGTAGTATATTGCATGCTCTTTTCAACCAGACTCGTCATGCTTCCCTAGCACACACCCCATTGAATTCTATAACACGGTTAAGTACATGATCAGAGGTCTTCCTTCAACTGGTGGCATTATAATTGGTGGTTCTTGCAAGTATTCCTTGATCTTGTCAAAAGCTATTTGACATTCGCCATTCCATCTTACCACTTGATCTTTCTTCAGTAGCTTGAAGAGTGGTTCACAAGTAGTAATCAGGTGAGAGATGAATCGAGCAATGTAGTTTAGTCGTCCTAGAAAACCTCTGACCTCCTTCTCAGTATGAGGAGCTGGAATTTCTTAGATAGCTTTGAATTTTGCAGGATCAACCTCAATTCCTTTGCCACTGACGAAGAAGCCTAGGAGCTTTCCAGACCTTACCCCGAATATGCATTTGTTGGGATTCAACCTCATCTTGTACTTCCTCAGTCTTTCAAATAGCTTGTTCAGATGATCAAGGTGCTCTTCCTCAGTTTGGGACCTTGTTATCATGTCATCAACATAAACTTCTATCTCATGATGAATAATATCATGAAATAAAGCCACCATAGCCCATTGATAAGTTGCGCCTGTGTTCTTCAGCCCGAAAGGCATGACCTTATAACAGAAGGTGCCCCATTGTGTAACAAAAGTTGTTTTCTCCATATCTTCATGTGCCATTTTGATTTGGTTATAACCCAAGAAGCCATCCATGGAGGAGAACACCTTGTGTTGAGTAGTGTTGTCAACTAAGAAATTGATATGTGGTAGTGGGAAGTCATCTTTCGGGCTTGCCCTATTTAAATCCATGCAGTCTACACACATATGGACCTTACCTTCTTTCTTTGGTACTGGAACAACATTTGCAACCCATTGGGGATACAACGTTACTGCCAAGAAACTTGCTTTGAACTTTTTCATTACCTCAGCCTTGATCTTCTCAGACATATCAGGACACATGCGACGAACCTTTTGTTTGATCAGAGAACAGCCTTCTTTTATTGGCAGATGATGAACAATGATATCAGTATCGAGCCCTGGCATGTCTTCGTATGACCAAGCAAAGACCTCAACATATTAGTGCAACATCTGAACCAATCTACTCTTGATACTATCCTCCAAGTTGGTGTCGATCTTGACTTCTTTATTATCTTCCTCAGTACCTAAGTTTATCACTTCGACTAATTCTTTGTGCGGTTGGATGGCCTTTTCCTCTTGTATCAGGAGTCTGGCGAGTTCTCCACATATCTCACAATCTTCTTCACCTTCATCTTCGGCTTGATAGATTGGATTTTTGGAGTCATAAATGGAAATGGCAGAATTGTTGTCAATGAGATCCGGAGTGGATGTGGATCTGCAAATGTGTGTGTGCGTTTGTGCATATAAGGTCACATGGCTTATTTGAAAACACAGTAAAGTAAAAGAAAGACAAAGAGAACAGAGTTTGAATGCAAAATCGTCCAATGTTTTCATTAAATGAGCATATGATATATGAAATGACAAACCCTTAACAAATGGACCATTGTGCCCTAGGCAAGGCACATGGTTTAAAGTCATTGTTTTAAAGGAAATTATACAGACAGAGTTCTTAAAGCAATAAAAAACAGGAAATAGCAATTACTCCTGGTTGAAGGAGATTGAGATGATGTCTTTGGTCTTCTAGTTGTTGAGTTCACCATCAGCAGTTGGGAATATCTAGTCGTCCAAGTCGCCATCACTGTCAGTGTCTCCCAGAGTATTGACTTCATTGTTGTTAATACGGAGAGGTGGCCCACCAGCACGAGCACGTCGGACTTCTTTTTGAGCCTTTGAAGTAAAACCTAACCCAAACTTGTCATATTTGTAGGGGATGTCAGGAAGTTGTCCCCAGATAGTGCAACCTCCATCTTCTACATCAACCCTAGCATCCTTCAGAGAGGCCATTCTTGGTGTGCCTTTAGATATTTCAATAGTAGCACGAGTAGCAACAACAACCATTGGAGGGATTACCTCAAATGCTTGACAGGGGGTTTCAATGAATTTTCCGTCCATTTCAACGTATTTGAAACAATTCAAATGACTGACCATATATTCTTCCTCTCCACAGACTATGAAAACCTTCCCCTTTACTGGGTACTTCAGCATTTGATGTAATGTAGAGGTAACCACACCTACCCCATGAATCCATGGGTGTACGAGCAAGCATGAATAGGTCGGGCAGATATCCATTACATAGAAAGTTGAATTGAAGACTTGAGATCCCACCTTGACCGGTAGATCAGCCTCTCCGTGGACCATTCTCTTTAAACCATCAAAGGCTATCACCACAATATCGCTGGGTTTCAGCACAAGCCCTTCACATTCTAATATGTCCAAAACACCTTTGGGTACAACATTGAGGGAGGACCCAGTATCTAATAACACATACGCCAGAGTGGTGTCTTTGAATTCAATAGAAATGTGCCGAGCTTTGTTATGATTCTTCCCCGCCGGAGTTAAATTTGCATCAGAAAATCCCAAGCCATTATTTGCAGTTAGGGTTGCAACACAATTCTCAAATTGATCAGCAATGGTCTCTTGTGGTACATGGGCATTCTTCAGGAATTTAAACAAAGCTTGGGCATGTGCTTCGGAGCATAACAACAAGGACAACATGGATATTTTTGAGGGTGTCTCCCTAGTTGTTCCACTATTTTGTAGTCACTTTTTCAGATGATCTTCAGAATTTATTCCATCTCTTGCCTAGATGGGTCTTCAATTGTCACTTATTTTGGTGGTGCCTCCGCCAGGGCAGGCTCAGTTACTTTCTCTTTACCTCGGTTGTGAACAGTTGGTCTAGCAGCAAGAATATGAACGGGTGTTGTAGTAGTTGTTGGAGGAGAGATCTCTGGAGAAGACCCTTCTTGTCCTAGTAATCTTACTAGTTCTAGTAGTGTTTGTAATTTCAGGCTCTTCATTTTAAATAATCCATGGCTCTTGCTTGACACCATGATAATAAACTTTTGCCCCATAGTTCCAGAGCACAACTTTGTGAGAGATATAGGGGACTGGCCCCGGTGTAGTGATGATTAAGGGAGCCACTCTTAGCTCGGCAGGGATCCTTATAGGGCCTTTAGAGGTGATCCTAATAGGAGTGTTGTATATTGTGATTATTGAAACATCATGAGATAAACTTTTCACGGTCGGAGTTTTCTCGAACAGAATTTCATGGCTATCAATCAGGCGTTGAATACCTTTCTTCATCCATATACAACCATTTGTTTGGGAAGCACAATGGTAACAATTTTTGGGGCATCCAAGAAATAAACAGGCTCTCAAAAGTTCTTCTTAATGGTCAATAATGGAGTAGTCAAATCATCAACGGTGGAGACAAAGAAGGCATCGTCAATAGCATTGACACCTTTACCATGATTGGGCATGGGAGTAGAAATGACATTAGGGGTTTGTGGAGGTTTGAACTTGATCACCTTATTATCAATCAAATATTGTATCTTGTTCTTCAACGCCCAACAGTTGTTGGTGTCATGGTCGGGACTACTTGAATGATAGGCGTATTTCACGTTTGGATTATATTTGGGAGAGGCGATATTGGGATTTGGAGGAGGATCTCGCAGTGTTACCAAATTTTCCTTCAACAGATGTTGTAGAGCTTGAGACAGGGGCATGTTGATTCTAGTGAATTGCCTCCTTGGGGCATCAGGCCTTTGTTGATTGTTTGATTTTTGTGGTCGTTGAACTAGGGTCGGGTTTGAAATCAATACAACTCCTACTGACTGATAACAATCGTTCTTGACATGACTCCTTTGTCCATAAACAGCATTAGTCTATTTCTTACCAATAAATGGTTTCTTTACAACATTAGAGGTTGAGACCGTGGGGATATTTCCGCTTTTGAGTCCACCTTCAACTCGTTCGCCAGTCATAATTAACTCGGTAAACTCTGACAAAGAACTCCCAATCAGAAAATTAAAGAATGGACCAGTCAAGGTGCCCATGAACATGTCCACTAACTCTCGGTCAGTCAATGGGGGTTGCACTCTTCCTGCCAAGTCCCTCCATTTTTGAGCATACTCCTTAAAGCCTTTACTCTAGCCCATAGTCATATTTTGTAATTGCACGCGAGTTGGTGCAAGATCAGCATTGTATTGGTATTGTCGATAGAAGGAAGCAGCCAAATCCTCCAATGTGTGGATATTAGTCCCCTCAAGTTAATAGAACCATTCCAATTATGTCTCAGATAAGCTCTCGTGGAATAAATGAACCCATAACTTCATATCGGTGGTGTGTGGTTGAATCTTACGGACATAAGACCTCAGATGCATCTTTGGACAGAATACCCCGTCATACTTGGAAAAGACAACAGTCTTGAACTTGTGGGGAATGACCACCCCATGGACCAGACCTAAATCTCCAAAGTCTAAACCAAGCACTGTTTGGATCTCCACAGCCTTAAAGTCGGTCTGCCAACTGTTTGTATTTCTTATCTGCCTATGGATACTTCTCTTCAGAATAGTCTTCGTCCTCAGTAACTTGGTTATTTCCACCCCCAACTCTATTGCTTCTAACTTCCTCTTCTTGATTGTCTTCTTCCTCAAAAGAATCCTCTTCTATTTGAGCCAGTCGGGCGGGCCCCTTGAACCTTCTTCCCATGTTGATAATAACAGCTCTCTTCTTGTTCTTCTTCTTGGTGGCAAGGAGTGCCATCATCTCTTACTGACCTTTAGCTAGGCTGAGGGGAGTCTCTTGGAATTGTGTGTCTTGAGTTTGCAGATCTTTAACGGTTTTACCTAGAGCCATCTTATACTGAAATAAACAGTAAAAATATGAGGATACCTGTATCGGAAAACCTACTTATGATATGATGCCTGCTATGTGGATGCAATGTTTTCAAGGACCTCAAGAGATTTAAATTTTCTAGCCAAAAAGGAAACAAACACAACAATTGTATTAACAATTTTAAAGATTACAACTTCCCCTTGGGCTTACAATGAAAAAGCAAAAAGGTCTCTAGGAGACAACAGAATAGACTCCTAAAACAAAAGACTCAAGTCTCCCATGGGAGCTTCTTATTTGGTTCAATGTATGCATTCAAGCTTCACTCCTCGTGAAGTTGTCTTGTGAGCTCCAACACCTTCTTCTCGTTAGCATAGAATCGAGCTTCAAAAGTGTCCCGTTCCCCCTTGAATTGAATCCACAATCTCTGTAATTCCTCAAGGTCGGTATGCATGTCAGGATGGATAATGGTATAAGAAGTATCTCCCTCGATAACAGGCTCCACAACTATTGGTAAGGTAGCTGGATATAGCATCACGAGACTTTGAGCACGAGCTCATACGCATTTGAGATAAGGCTCAAGAGGGATGGAACTCTTATGCCCAAAAGTCTTGCTATCAACCTTGCTTACCAAGCCCTAAGCATGTACAAACCTCCAATGATAACCTTGGCCATCGTTCTCGTAGCCGAATACAATACCTTGAATGAGTGCGTCGTGGGGACCATCTCTTCGAGCATAGCCAAATTATCATAGAGCTCGAGAAGGGTTGTAAGTAATACCTCCCCTAATTACTAAGAGTGTAACATTAGGGAACTCCCCACAACGGTAAATGATAGTAATGTCTTCTTGAGAACGAGAGCACCAATGGGTATCTGTATGAGAAAGCGACATTATCCTTTACGACCATCTGAAACTTTGCTCATTCTTCAATACTGATCATGGACGGTTTGAAATAAACCACCTAGACAGCAATGGAGTGCAACACATAATATCCCATATCTTCCTTATGGTGCGAGTGTGAAGACAATGTAGAATGTCTCCAAGCAAAGTAGGCACGGGATTACGAGTAAGGAAAATTTTGACGGCATTCACATCTATGAGTTGGTCAGGGTTAGGAAAAAGCACCAACCCGTAGATTAGAAGAGACAAGATCTCCTTAAAAGCTTGTAAATCCATCTCATCCCAAAATAGTTGAGCCTTCTCTATCAGGAATTTAGACAAAAAGCCTTTGACCCCACTTCTTGTCTCCTAATTAGTTATAATATCAGAACTCTTCAAATGTAAGGCCTTGTAAATAACTTCAGGTCTTGGAGTTTCCTCTAAACCGGTGAATGGTATTTGATCAAGGACATGTACCCCCAATAGTTTATAGAATTCTTCCATTGTGGGCACTAGTTGATAGTTGGGAAAGGTGAAACAATGATGTACAGGGTCAAAGAACTGAAAGAGCACCCTCATCATGTCTTCATCAAAGATTGAGGTAATCAGATTGAGAAGTCGACCATATCTTTTGGTGAACGGAGAATTTAGAGGAACCCTTGATGCTAACTTTTTGAGTTGAGGAGGCACCCTTATGGCGTTGATTCGAATTGTATTTCTGCGAGTGGAAGCCATAACCTACAAAACAGGACAAACATAAATCCCTAGGTCCTTGAAATGGTTAGTGAAAATGCTATGGCATGATGTTATGATGTTTATGATGTTATGAATAAATAATCATATACACACAAAACGCACAAGGCCTTAGGTTTAGGCTTACATGGGGTTTATAGGTAAGTACCTTCTTGAAGTTTAGTTGGCTCAACCTGTCCTAAAAAGTAAATGGGTTCTAGGAGTCTCAATATCCCTATCTTTCTTCATTAGGCATTGTTTTAGCTCAAGCATCCAAACTACGGCCAAAATATCCCAAAATTCCAATCTCAATGAGTGTAGTATCAAGTATCAACCAACTTTATTCTTGAACCAAAGTCAGCTATCTCACCACTTTCTAATGGCCAAGTTGTTCAACTAAGGTTCTATGGTCAGATAGTGCTTCATGACACCACACAGCGGCCTCGTATTCTCCTTGATTCGACTCAAGGGGCACCAGTACCAACAAATGTGTCACACTAACATAGTCATCGCTTCAACCATGTCGGTATTATGCCGCATAGTTCCCACGATCTATTGCTACTTACCTAATATATCCCAGATCCGGGTATAGGATCTTTACATGTATTAAACCCAAGCATAACCCACAAATGTAAAGCATACAAGAAAAACAAAATAAAGCAATGAAGGTGATCTAGCTCTTAAGGTAACCCCACTTTTAGTACAATTCCCCCAGTAGAGTCGCCAGTTCTGTAATACGGTGGGAGAACTAACTCGGGTGTTTTGCGTTTTATCGCCAATGTCGCGGATAGCAAAAGTCGCCACCGACTTTTCTTTTTTTCAAATAAGGAAAGGGTGAAAAGAACAGGAAAGAACTTTTGAGATATTTTCTTGAGTTCGTGGGGTAGGTTATGAAAAGGGAAGGTGTTATCACCCTTTTCATATGTATTTATCTACGGGCTCTTAATTGCTTGATCACTTTAAAATGCTTTGTGTTTGTGTAAGTTTGAAAGTATTTTGAAAACACCTAAGTTTAGCAAACTTTGTAATCATTCTCATATAGTAGAGAATGTATACAAAGTGTTGGTTTTGAAAATTTTGTTTGGAAAGATGTTTGAAAATGCCAATGTAAGGCTATTTTGTAATGATTCCCGTATCGTTGAGAATGTATACAAAATATTTGTTCGAAAAGTATTTTGAAAGTGTGAGGTGTAAATGGTTTTGTTTACGAGCAAGAAATTACGAGCAATCTACCTACTCAAAAAGTCTTTGTTCTTTTCCTCCTCCTTTAGCTAGTGTTACTTTACCATTGATTGGTAGGGAGACATATCATTGGATGTGAGGGAATGGCGTGGGTCATCGTACAGTCATAGAAGGAAACTTGTAAGATGTTTTAGCAATTGTCATAAGGGACTAAGATCATTTACCGAAGGCAGCATTGAAGGGTCATGGAGGGACTATGATATTTTAATCAAAGGTCTTTGCTATAATAATCTCACGTTTGAGGGACATGACTATTTAAATCAGAGGCAACAAGTGTGGGTTACTCTAGAGGTGCAAGTGTACAAGGTGTGTTTATTTTAAGTATATTATTTTGAATTATGGTTTTCTAATGTTTGATTTTAGTCTTGCCATACAAACCCTAATTACTAGCAATAATAAGGAAAGCGATAAATTGCGGAATTTAAATGTCCTACGTTATTACAACACTTTGGGAATGAGGGGTAGAATTTTGGGAATAGGGGAAGAAAGTAATAAAGCCCTAATTACTATTACAACCCATTGGATATGAATTACAACAATAGTTATGCACAAAATATAAATATGAAGGAGAAATTTCTTTTAGGGTTTTTGATGAAAAGGTTTAGAGATTTTAGTAATTATCATAATTAGACCCATTAATTTTATTTACAAAGAAAAGGGTTAATTAATTATTTAACAAAAGCCTAAAATCTAAGTTAATTTGAAATGAAGAGGAATAAATAAACCTAAATATAATAATTTATTTATGAAAACAGTTTGAATATTAGTATTAATTTAGAAAATGTTTTTACAATGTATAAGAAAATAATAGATTTTAATTTAATAAAAAATAGAATAAAATAATTAAATTAAAATATTTTTAATTTAATGAAGAAAAATATAATTTTTGGTGGTTTTTGGTTTAGGTAAAATAAATATATAAATGAAAATAAATAAAATATAAAAGAAATGAAAATAGTAGGGCTGGGGGTTGAAAAATGAAAATGGGTGTGAAAAGTAGTAAAAGGGTTCAGGCTCAAAATATTTTTGTTTGTAATCATAAAAATGATAAAATAGAAAATGTATATGGGCATGCGTGATTTTTAGTAAAAGAGGGGGTATGAAAAACCAAAAATAAAAAAATATGAGGCCCAAATCAAAAAGGTCCAGCGCCTGTTTTGTAATCCAGTGTGCATGGTTTTCTTGGGTGTACCATGGGCATGTCTTGTGATGTGTTAGATGGAATGCTTGATTGATTTGATGGTGAAGGAATGAGGGTGTATAGCGCGCGTACAAAGACTGCTTGAATTGAATCTACATGGAGAATATAAGAAAAAACCAAAAGGGTACCATTGGGGCTCCAACCCAAGTCCATATGCACTAATTCCTTATGCGCGCTTCTCTTGCCACTGGGGTGGCTATTTCATCCGTGAGTAATACAACTTGTAATAAATATAAAATAAACTCAGTCCTAATGGTATTTCATCCCTAACCTCACGCCAACTTCTTCATCACCATTTTTGAAATCTGTAACTTCCTCATTTCTCAACCAAATTGGAAAATGTAAACATGAAAATTGCTTAAAATTTCATCACGATTTCAGATATGTAAATAACTTAAGCTAACACTCAAAGATGAACACGAATTTTTGTTGGTACCAAATTCTGACCTAATTTTTCAGAAAGTTCATCTTCACAATTTGCATCTCTCAGGCAACATAAATGAAATCTAAGAGCATGGTTAGTTTCCGGGTTATAATGTCTACATTTGTTATTCACAAAGTAACCATTAATGATGCTTGTAGAGAGAGTTCAAAGTTTGAAAAACTTACCTCAAAATTGGAAATCGTGTTTGATGATTGAGCACTCCTTGAGATGTTGTGATGATCTGGATAGCTTCACTGAACCTCCAAGAAGCTAATACAATGCTTACTTTGGATTGAGAGTGGTTGTATTATTCTAGAGAAGTCAATGTGTAGAGCTCTATTTTTGGTTATGGAAGATGAGGAAAATGATGTTACAATTGTGTTGCGGATGTTTGGATAACTTCTATATGAGTTATAGAAGCTTGGTGATTAATTCAAATGGAAAACGCACGAGTGGATTGTGAGATGGTTATTCAAAGTCAGAAATGGCACAAAAATGGAGTTTATGTGCAAATCCTGATTTCAAGTAGTTTGAGGGAGTTTCTAGCCTTGTGAATTCGTGTGTTAAGTTACATATGACTTCTCTATTTATAGGCAAGAGGTTTGGAAGCTTGAAGGGATCAGAAACACAAGATCACATGTTATGGCTTTTTGACTTATTTTTGAAGCAAGCTTGACAAACATGGTTTCAATGCATAGTACATGGGCTTATAGGGTGGCTAAAGCCTTTAAACATGTTGCTTATAGATTTGATATTGTGTATGTGCAGAAGGAACAAGTGCAAAGCTCAAGGAGAGTGGACTTTGTGATTAAAGCCACTTTTCCAAAATGACAATGTTACCTTTGTGCTAAAAATGGATTAATCACTTGGACAATGGCTCAAATGTTTGGACAAAGGCTTAATCAATTATGTAAGCATCTAACTATTGAGTTATTTTCAAGTTATAAGCCTGCAAAGTGAGATTTATACAGCATGGCTTAAGATTTGGTTATGTGTTCTTCATGAAAATGCTCTAAATTTTAAGAATGGATGCCCAACTTCTTCTCTTCAACTCTCTTAGCTCAAGAATGATCTCTTCAAGTTCTTTGAAATTTTGGAAAGCTTGAAACATTGTCTACAACCTTCTGAAGAAGTGAAAAACACAAGAAGGGGGGTTGAATTGTAAAACTTGAAAATTAAATGCAGACAACACGTTATTTTTATCCTGGTTCGTTTGATCTCAAACTACTCCAGTCCACCCGTCAAGGTGATTTCGCCTCTCTCCAACGAGGTCTTAATCCACTATATTCAACTGAATATTACAACTGCTTTAACAACTGCTAAAGCCTTCTTGAGTCTAAACCACAAATCGGTTTCTCAAGGAAATTCTTTCTTACAGATAAATGAATACTATGTGTGTTGAATGTTTTCTACAGAAACGTTATATCACAACTGTGATAATACACAAATTAAGCTTATGTGAAACTAGGATGCTATGACTATAGAGTAAACAATTTGAGAGATATAGCAAGTTGTATGAGTGAGGATGAAGATGATTTGCTTTAGGCGTGTAAAGAGTTGTAGAGCATTAGCCAATTCATTTCTCACTGACTTGTTTATATAGCCATGGAAAAGATACGTTGTAGTCAATTATTCCATTTCAATGCCCATTACGTTCTTTCCATATTGAGAAGATCTTTGTCTTGGAATACAGCCGTTGGTAATAAAGTGTCTTGAATGCACAGTACCGTTGTCAATTAAGCGTGTTATTGGCTTTGGCTTATTCTGACGCTTCTAGGTGCTGATGATATTGTTTTAGTCTTGATCAGAGTTTAGAGTATGTTAAGCGCAGATCTGTTCATCAAGCTTCAGCGTAAACACATGCTTTGATCTTCTGATGCTGGCATATGATATTTCATCTTCTGATGCTGGCATATGATATTTCATCTTCTGATGCTGATGTTGACATTCTTATGCTGATATCCATCAGAGTTTCTGTAAATGCACAATATAATTTTTAGGTAGCATATATGTCTCATATGAATTATACAATTTATTTAATCTAGCATTTTGTTATCATCAAAACTTTAACTTAGGGTAGTAGGTTCAAACTTTGTTATAACATTCTCCCCCTTTTTGATGATGACAAAAACCGGATATTTTCAATTGAAATTTAAAGAAAAAATATCAGAGATAACCAAATAATAAATTTGTATCAGCGATAAACAGAAAGGTATCAAAGATAAGAAGATAGGGAATAGAAAGGTATCAGAGTTATGATCAGAAAAACTCCCCCTGAGTTTATTACTTCCCTTTTAATTTCATGAGTCCTTTAGCATCAGATCTTTATTGAACTTTCTTTGAGCATCAGATCTTTCCTTTACTAGAGCAGAGCTTCAGTGTATTAGAGTTCATCAGATTCTTGTACCTGTAAGCTTATGCAGAACAAAGAAACATTCAAGTATATCAGAGTGTTAGAATGTTTGAGACTTTTGTCTCAGTAATCCGTTATTGAAAAATATCATTCTTTCTCCCCCTTTTTGTCAGCAATCAAAAAGTGCAAATAATTGAAGTTAAAAACGATCAGTGCAGAAAAACGATTGTATTTAGTTCAGAGCTCAGAAGATATTACAGATAACATGTAAAGAAAATAGTGAAAACATCAAGAATCAAAATCTAAGAATGGGGAGGAAGGCGTGTGAACAGAGCTTCTAGCATGTTCTTAATCTGATCAGTGGTTTCCTTCTGCTGATGCATCATGCTGACTACTGAGTCAATCTTACTATCCTAAACATCCATCCTTTCCTTCATTCGTTGATCATTCTCATCCATTATCTCCTGCAGTCGAAGATCATTTTGCTTCAGCTCTTCAAGAGTCTGCCTGTCTAATGCAGCTTGAAAGATGTCAGAATCAGGATGCTTCTGAGAGCTTTCTGTAATAACTTCTTCTTGACTTAAATCTTCAGCTGGAATCATCTGTTCTTCTGCTGGTTGAATTGTTGAAGCTGGACGCTTTTCAGACCAAGGCTCACTGTCCAGAAGAAGAACTTTATCCTTCAGCAGACCTTCAATTTCTTTCAGCAGATTGCTGAAGTTCTGTTGATCCTGTCCATAGCTTTGGTCTTGCAGCTTAAAGGTTTCAGCGCATACCCATCTTCTGAATTGTGTCCAGAGGTGGTCTGAAACAGCAGGATCAATCACTTCCAGACTAGCCTGTTTTAGAGAAGAAATCCACTTTTGCATGTCTGTTTCAAAATTCAAGATGCTAGAACCAACATCTGGTTGTTTGGGTTTGGGAATGGCGGTTTTATTTTTAATGGCAGCAAGGCGTTCAAGGACTGTTAGATCAATGAAGGTCTTGCTGTGGTCATCTGGATTTTGCTTGGGTGAGGGAGTATGAGAATCAGGAATGATTATTGGACTGGATGGGGTATTAGGTGGAGTAATTTCTGGTGAAGATGGTAGTTGAGGGATATTAACAGTGGTGCCACTGGGAAATTGAATGGCTAAGGGTTGTGGTTCAGTGGATTCAGATGATTGAGGTTTAGGGGATTGAGCCTCAGAGTGTTGAGACTCGGGTTGTGGAGATGATTCGTGTTGAGGTGAAGGTGGATTAAGTTCTGGTTGTGGAGATGGAGGTTGTGGAATTTCTGGTTCTGGTGAGTGTGGATCTTCTGGTATTGGTGAGAGTGTAGTTTCTGGTTGAGGTGAGTGGGGAGTTTCTGGTTGTGGTGAATGGAGAGTTTCTGGTTGAGGTGAGTGGGGAGTTTCTGGTTGAGGATTTGGATTTTCTGTATGGGGAGCGAAAGAGTGTTAATCTATTTCTGAAAGAACTTTTTCAAGTTCTGGTTCTGTTGTGGTTGTAGGTTTTGGATTGTGAGGTTTGGCGCGGGATCTTCTGAGGGTTAATGACTCAGAAGGGTCAAACTCAGGTTCAGTATCATCAATGGTTGGAATGGGAATTGGGATTTCAAATGAAGCTGTGGTTGGAATAAATGTTGGAACAGCAGATGAATTTAAAACATTAACAAAAGACAGATTACCTCTCTTCTTTGGGGTCTGCTGAGACGATCCTTCTAATACAGCCTTTCTCTTCTTAGTCTTCTTCAGAGTAACCTCTGGTGTTTGCTGGTGCAGATCTTTAATGTTCAGATCAGGATCTGTGCCATCAGCTTTACACGCATCCAAGTATCTGAGAATAATGACTGGTTTAGAGTCAATCTCAGAGAAAATAGGAAAGTTGTCCATAGGGACTCTTCTGCTGGTGATTTCAGCATGAGGAGTGACGCTGGGCTCCTTCCTTATGTTCTCTATCAGTTTCATCTTCTTCAGATTCTTGGCATTCAGCTGCTTGCCAACAGACGGTTCTAGAGAGCTTATTTCCCGTGCCTCTGTCAAGTGTTCAATCAGCCTATTCTCCGTTAGAATATCTGATATCAATCTGCCGAAGGGTATCCAATCCCTTTTAGTCCTTTCTTCCTCTCTCGTTTCCTTGACGCTTGTCTTCAGATGATGGAACAGAAGATGAGCTAGGTTGATCTTGGACTTCTTTGCATTAAAGTAAATCAGAAATTGTTGATCTATGTTTATATAGTCAGGAGAGCTTGTAGGCTTCCTGTGGTTGAAGCAGCCCAGAATAATCTTTGCCCAAATTCTGTGATGATCTTTCAAATCTCTTATTTTGTTGGAGGGAACCCCATGTGTGAAAATCTCTCTTGCAACTAGGGCAGAGTTTGCACATCTATCTGCCATGTCAATACAGCGGATACCACCACCAGTGTATCCAATCAGCCTTGCAATGTGATCTTCAGTAATCACTATCTTCTTTCCCATGATATACGAAGTAACCTGATGAGTTGAGGAAGACGCATGTATCCTAAATTCTCTAACCAAGATGGGGAATGTTGGACCCACCAACCTATCAAAGTACCTTTCCCAACCTTGTGCCTTAATTTCTTCAGACAAATCAAAGCCATTTTCCTTTAAACTTTTAAAATCTACTATCAATTCTGACAGAACTTCCAAGTTCTTGACCGGAGTGAGGAGCGTTCTGAAAGGAATCTGATATTGTTCAGAAGAAGCATCTTGCTGGGAACCTGCAGATGGAGTGCTAGAGGATGCCATGTTCACACAAGGGTTTGAGAGAAAAAGATTAAAAATGGTTTCTTTGAGAAAAGATGAACACACAAATAAGAACACAGAAAAATGTTGAAGATTGTAAGTGACGGTAAAAATGAATGAATGATGTTTAAGGCGTTTAAATAGGTTTCAAAAAATGTTTTGAAAACATAAATGTTTTAAGAGAGAGAATTAAATCATGATTACTCGCATTTAATGTTGGCTGATTTTGGGGGATTTAGAAAGATATTTGGAACGGTTACCCATGACATGTGTCTCAATGCATCCAATCAGCGCTTTGCCTTCTCAGAAGCGTGCACGCGTGTTCTGCCTCAGGAATTAGCTGATGACTGGATGACACTTGTTTGATTTAGTGAACAGCACATTTATCCTTGAAATGAAACGCTCAGATCTTTATGGATAGAATCTGATACAATCTGCATGTCTAAATTTCTGAAAGAAGATTGATCAGCAGTTCACAGTAAAATAAAACAAATTCTGAAGGTTAATATATAAAGTTAAAACATTTTCACTTTGGGCAGAGCTTCATGCTGAGATGTTTCAAAAGTTGAACCTATCTTCAGAAAGTGGTTTTGTGAAAATATCAGCCCATTGATGGTCTGTATCAATAAATTTTAAGTTTAAAATGCCTTTCTGAATATAGTCCCTAATGAAATGATGTTTTATTTCTATATGCTTAGCCCTAGAATGCAAAATTGGATTTTTACTTAAGCAAATGGCAGAAGTGTTGTCACAGAGTATAGGAATGTTACTCTCAAATATCTGGAAGTCTTCAAGCTGACTTTTCATCCAGAGCATTTGTGTGCTGCATCATGCTGTTGCTATGTATTCAGCTTCTGCTGTTGATAGCACAATGATGGATTGCCTTTTGCTGGACCAAGAGATCAGATTTTCTCCCAGAAACTGGCAGCTTCCAGAAGTACTTTTACGCTCTACTCTGTCTCCAGCAAAGTCAGCATCACAGTAACCTACTAAGCTGTAGTCACTAGATTTTCTATAAAATAAACCCAGATTAGTAGTACCTTTCAGATACTTGAAAATTCGCTTAACAGCTGTTAAGTGAGATTCTCTAGGATCTGATTGGAATCTTGCACAAATGCATACACTGAATAAAATATCAGGCCTTGAAGCCGTCAGATAAAGAAGAGAACCAATCATACCTCTGTAGACTTTCTGTTCTACCTTTTTGCTTACCTCTTCTCTTTCCAGAATGCATGTGGGATGCATTGGAATCTTTGATGACTTACATTCTGAGAGATCAAATTTCTTCAGAAGTTCTCTGACGTATTTGCTCTGATGAATGTAAGTTCCCTCTGGAGTTTGATTGATCTGAATTCCCAAAAAGAATTTCAGTTCCCCCATGAGGCTCATCTCAAATTCTGCCTGCATACACTTAGCAAATTTTCTTCCAAGAGAAGGATTAGTAGATCCAAATATAATATCGTCAACATAAATCTGACACACTAAGATGTCATTCTTAACTGTCTTACAGAATAAGGTTGTGTCCATTTTCCCTCTGGTGAATTCCTTTTCTAACAGAAAGTTACTTAGTCTTTCATACCAAGCTCTGGGAGCTTGTTTCAGACCATACAGTGACTTCTTTAGTTTGAAAACATATTCTGGATTTTTTGTAATTTCAAAACCAGGGGGTTGGTGCACATAAACCTCTTCTTCTATATAGCCATTTAAGAATGCACTCTTGACATCTATCTGATATAGAATGATGCCTTTATTAACAGCAAAAGAAATTAAAAGTCTGATAGATTCTAACCTGGGGACTGGAGCAAAGGTTTCTGTATAGTCTATCCCCTCTTGCTGACTATAACCTTGTGCTACCAGTCGTGCCTTGTTTCTGATGACTTCACCTTGTTCGTTCAGTTTGTTTCTGAACACCCATTTTGTTCCAATGACGTTGAATCCTTTTGGTCTGGGAACTAGATCCCACACGTCATTTCTAGTGAATTAATTCAGCTCTTCTTGCATTGCTAGAATCCAGTCGTTGTCCAGAAGTGCTTCATCAATTGAAGAAGGTTCAATCAGAGAAACAAGTCCCATGAGGGATTCTTCAGAGTTTCTGAAGCTGGCTCTTGTTCTGATTGGATCTTCCTTTCTTCCTAAGATTGTTTCTTCTGGGTGATCCATGCTGCTTCTGGGTAGTCTTTTCTGAGGTTGATCAACAGATGTTGCTGGATTGCTCGCAGTGCCTCTTTCTGATGTTGAAGGAGTGTCTTTGTTGAGAGCTTCTGATGACTTGTCTTCAGAACCTGTGAATTCAACTTCCATACCTGCAAAGACTTCATTCTGCTTTGACTTTTCAGAGTCAAGCTTATCATCAAAACGAACACTGATTGATTCTTCCACAATCTGTGTTTATGTATTGTATATTCTGTACCCTCTTGAGCGTTCAGAGTATCCTAACATAATACACTTATGTGCTTTAGAGTCAAACTTGTTCAAATAATTTTTTGTGTTTAACATAAAACAAGTACATCCAAATGGATGAAAATATGAAATGTTGGGCTTTCTGTTCTTCCACAATTCATATGGAGTCTTTTCCAGAATAGGTCTTATGGAGATTCTATTCTGAATGTAGCACGCTGTGTTTATTGCCTCTACCCAGAAGATCTTAGCAACGTTTGTCTCATTGATCATGGTTCTGGCCATTTCTTGCAATGTTCTGTTCTTTCATTCTACAACTCCATTTTGCTGGGGAGTTCTAGGATAAGAGAAATCATGCAGAATGCCTCTGTCATTAAAGAATGACTCAAAATCTTTGTTTTCAAATTCTCCACCATGATCACTTCTGACTTTAACGATTCTAAGATCCTTTTCATTCTGAACTTGGTTACAGAAGGTGACAAACACAGAGTGTGACTCGTCCTTGTGTCTTAAGAACTTTACCCATGTCCATCTGCTATAGTCATCTACAATTACTAACCCGTACTTCTTGCCACTGACTGAAGCAGTTTTAACTGGTCCAAATAAGTCAATGTGCAGAAGTTCTAATGGCTTAGAGGTGGAAACAACGTTTTTAGATTTGAAAGCAGGTTTTGCAAACTTGCCTTTCTGACATGCTTCACACAGAGCATCTGAATTGAACTTCAGATTAGGAAGTCCTCTGACCAGATTGAGTTTGTTAATCTGAGATATTCTTCTCATACTAACATGCCCCAATCTTCTATGCCAGATCCATTGCTCGTTGTTAACAGACAGAAGACACTTTACATTCTGACTTTTCAGTTCAGAAAGTTTGATTTTATAAATGTTGCTTTTCCTCTTTCCATTAAATAGGATAGTCCCATCTTTCTGACTAACAGCTTTACATGATTTTTGATTAAAGATTATATCATAACCGTTATCACTTAATTGACTTATGGATAACAGATTATGCATTAATCCATCTACTAATAGAACATTATTTATAGAGGGAAGATTTCCATTACCTATTGTTCCAGAGCCAATGATCTTTCCCCTCTGATTGCCTCCAAAGCCTACGTGGCCTCCAAGCTTAAGTTCCAGGCTTTGGAACATATGCCTTCTTCCCGTCATGTGTCGTGAACAGCCAGAGTCCAGGTACCATGACTGGTGTTTCTGATTTGCTGCTAAAGATATCTGCAACATGTATTATTTTATCCTTAGGTACCCATATTTTCTTGGGTCCTGATTTGTTAGCTTTACCAAAACTCTGGTTGAATTTTGGTTTCACAAAATAATTACTAATAGTATATTTAATGTCATGTGTGTGACCATACACAAAGTGTGAATTCAGAGGAGTGCGTTTAATAATTAGATCCATGGCATTCTTTGGTGTAGGTACCTTACTGTTGTACCCCAAAATTTGCCCTCGCATTTTTCTACAAGCAATCTCAGCTTCAGACATTTCCTGACTTTTCAAACTGGCACAAGAATCGGACAAACGGACTTTTCTTGACAGTCAAGCAAAATTAGGGTTTTTTACTGATTTTCAGAGTTCTGATTTGTTTCATACAGTTGGCTCAGAGTTTGGATGATTTTTGGTTCAATTTTGATCAGGCGAGCGTTATCTAGCATTTAATCAGGAATTAAGGTTTTATGGGCATATTATCAGAAGAATTTAAATTCTACCGCACTTTGCAGTTTATTCCGAGATTCGGGTTAAAATTCGCGTTATCTTGATTTAATCAGTAGAGGAGGCAGTTGGTTTGAATTCACCAGTCAAAAGGGATGTGCGCAATGTGGAATTATAGTGCTTGGCAAAAGAATCAGTGAGAAAAAAAAGAATTGCATCTGATTAAGTTTTTGTTCGACTGTGCGTTACTTTGAATAATGGATACGTCGAATTCATTTATTTTGATCATCAAAGGTTTAGTTGATTATTTATGGTTCTAAGAATTAAAATATTTGAAATTTAAACTTTCATTTTATTTTATTTAAGGAACTATAAATAACAAGTAAACAATTAAAGAAAAGGAATTGAAAGAGAATTAAATATCAATGGAATTTTTATTTCACATTTAATAATTATTACAATTGTTATTATTTGGATACGAATATTTATTACAAAGTATTTAAAATAATAATAATGTACAAAAATTAAACTGAAAATAAAAATTCTATCCTATTTCTAATTCTTCATTCTTCACTTTATTCCGGTGCTCCATTTTTATCTGCAAAAAGAAAAAAGAAAAGTCAGAAAGCATTAAATTGGAAAAGACAGTTAAAAATTCGCTCATCATTAGAGGCCACTGACTGGGATCAGTTGACCCTCTCTGCAAATCACGGGATTTCTCCCGGTTCACAAAGAGGTAAGATTTTTATCATAAATAAAAAATGTCAAATGCATAAAATCCAAAATTCAAGCTGCATAGAATCTCAAATCCAAAATTCAAACTGCATAGTTCAAATCCAATTCCACTTTCTATCAAAATGCAAAGTCAGATCCAAACTGTCAAAGCAAGATAAAGATGCAGAAAATGTATTATGCAAGCAACTAAAATCTTTTTCATCATTTCCCACCAGTAGGGCCCCTTCAGAGAAAGTACAAGAAATAAAATCATATAAAATTCCTTATTGTACCATAGAGTGAGAAGAAGAGAGAAATAGAGGCAGGTTTTGTAGGCTTTAGGTTCAGACAGTGCAGAAATAACAAGAAAAGATATAATCCAAGAGAAGCATCAATTCAACATTATTCAAAACTGGGCAGAAGTACACAGCATAGACAATTACCAAAAATAGAAAAGTGCCAAGAAACTTTGTAAAACTACCCAGCAAACTTGGATCAAAGAGAAGACCAAGGTTTGAATAAAGATTGGGCGCCAAAGACCAAGAGAAAGAGGACAAAAGAACACAAGAAAACATACTGTCAAACCTGATTGAGCCAAGCACCAATATCACAAAAAATATATAATCTGCAAAGTCAGAACCAAGCCAAGCAGAGATAAACCCACGGCAAGTTCAAACCTAAAACCAGAACCACCATCACAAACGCCTAACAGAACCTATTGCAAGCACATAACCTCAATAGCATAACCATCAAACCTCATCAACCCTGCCTCAACCTTCAAACATTCAAAAACCTGATAAACAAAGCACCAAAACCTGCTAATGCCTTAACCTGCCTGTCATAAAACATACAAGTCCAAACCAGCAACCCAACCACATGAACTTGTCACAAAGCCATCAAACACGTTTCAAAACTCAGAAGAAAAAAAACTGTCAAACATTTTCACATAAAACCTGAAGTTCAACCTCAAATTCCAAAGTTCAAAACCTGAAACCAAGTTCAAAAAGCATAGAAAACCTGTGGAACATCAAAAACATACAAATTCAAAAACCACCCAAAACTTGCTAATGCCTTAACCTGCCTGTCACCAAACTGAAGCAAATCAAACACATCTCAAAACTATAACCAGAATCACCATGCCTATTGCCAAATCTCAAGCCTGAACCCCTGTCAAACCTGAACCAACCCTGAACCAACCCTGAGCCAACCAACTCCTAAGCCTCAGAAAAGTGTTCATCATTGGCCATTTCAAATTAGGCAATTCAGAAGAAGGCAAACTCAACAGAAATTCAAGGCAAGCAAACATCTCAGAAAGACACATCTCGAGCATATAGACAAGCAAAGCATCATATTCCAATCGATACATAGGCAACAGTGGCATAGAAGAAGAAGATAAAGAAGTGAATTCAAGAGGGTTTCTCAGCACAAATCATCATCAAAACCATAGGCAAAAATATCAATCAGTTAAAAGATACCAGGGTCACCCAGAGCAAGCGTCACGTTTCCCTTGTCGTCCCGGCCTCCTAAGCGTCGCCGCTCCGCCTCTCCTCCATCTCCAAAGTCAGGTAGCCAATCTTCTTCCCCTTTCCTCTTCACCACCTCATAATAGTACGAATTTAGGAATCAGAACTCAAATCAAAAACATGCAATTCATAAAAGAAAAGAGATAAGAGCATAACACTAAAATCAAACCTTAAATCAAGAGGACGCGAAGCTTACGCCTTGGAGGGAAGAAAGGTCTGGAGGGCGACGCTGGTGGCCGGAGTGAGTTGCTCAGGAAGCTCACAAGGATGAAGAGGAACGATGAACCTCAGTGCACGAACGCGCCGTCTCGAACCCTAACTTTCGTTCTGAATGACAAAATGCCAAACAACCCTAAACATGACTGACCCCCAAACCTGGGCCTGACCCGTTTCACCCTCTCTGAAGCCCATTAAGCGCTTCTTTCCTTGTTTAACCAAAATTAATATCAACCATTTATTTCTTACTAACCTAAGTTAATATTTCACAATTAATCATTTTTTTTATATAACACTAACTTCACTTCCTCTTTTTACATTAGTAAAAACTTCTTATACTAATATAATCAAGAAAAGATAATTAGAATGTTAAACCCTTTTTTATGATTTATTCTTATTATTTTATTTTTATTAAAATACTTTTTACAAACTAATACTTTCTTTTTTCTAAGTTAATCTTTTTTAATATACTTTATACATAAATTTCGAAATATTAATTTTGTACCTATTATACATTTTTTATCATATAGTCAAAATATCTTTTTAAATGTATATTTGTATATAAAATAATAATAATAAAATGTTTTTTTTTCATCATATAATTAAAAATTGAAAATACTTCTTTTTATTCTTTTTGATTGACATACTTTTGTACATAATAGACAAAATATATACATTTTTCTAATATTAAAATTCACAAACATTTGACTAAAATACTTTTTAATTAAAACTTGAACATTTAATTAAAAACACTTTTTTCCTTTATACATATCAAAGCCATATAAATCAAAGATTCGTTAAAATACATGTCTAGGTCAAAAACCCTAATACGCTTCAATTTCACATATCGCGCTTGTAGATAATTACACATACACAATACATATACATCCCACACTTACACTTACACAAATCCATTCACATTGCCTTATACACATTTGTTTTATCTTATATTTGTATATTCGGTATTTACATTTGATCGCGCATTCGATTTGGTTGTAACTTATTGGGTACTATAAGTCTCCTCCCCTTTGTACATTTATACCCCCACTCCCGGACACTATTTTGTAATAGCGTAGATTTTATATTCCGCAATTTACAGTTTTCCAATTATACCATGGTTAGACCTAGGGTTTGTATGTACATAAAATCAAACGCTAGATAACCTAATACAAGACAAATACATGTAATCAATACACAATCACACTTGCACCCCCTAGGGTAATCCCACACGTTGCCTTCCAAAATGGGTCATGCTTGCATGTCGAGTATCTTTGGCAAAACAAAATCAAATGATCATTAGTCCCTCAAAGTGTTGCCTAAACGGAACGATCATAGTCCCTTCAAAGCAAATTGCCAAAGACACTTGGCATCATTGCATTCATGGTCCATACGATGACCCGCGCCCGTCCCGAATAAACTTCCTAAACGCAAGATTGTCCATCAAATTCAATGTTGAAACAAAATTGTTAAAAGGGGTTAAAACATGACAAAAACCTTTGAGTACAATAGGGTAGACAAAACTCTTAGTTACTTGAGATCAAACTTGCAAAAACACTTGCCTTCTTTTCAAAAACCACAATCCACAACACTTTCAAACAAACTCTCAAAAACATTTGAAACATCTTTTCGAAAAGATTCACACTTTTGTAAAACACTCAAACACGAGTCAAATACATTAGTTGCCTAAGACAAGGCATCTTTTTTCCAAGACATTTTCAAAACCCACACACACACACACACCATTTTTAAAGCAATCGAAAAACAAGGCAAGTGATCTAAAAAACCAAGTAACTAAGAGCCCATGGATAACCATGGATGAAAAGGGTGCTAATACCTTCCCTTTTCATAATCTACCCCCCGAACCCACGAAATATCTCAAAAGGTTTTTGCTGTGCTTTTTTAACCTTTCCTTTAGGATAAAATAAAAAGTCGGTGGCGACTCTTGCTCAACCGCACAAGTGCGAATGCGAACGCAAAACACTAGTCAGTTCTCCCACCGTATCACAGAACTGGCGACTCTGCTGGGGATGATTTTAAAGTGGGGTTACCTTAGGGTTTAGATCACCTTTACTTTCAATTGATTGCTTTGTTTGCTTTACATTTGTGGGCTTTGTATCGGAGTTTTATAGATCCTAACCCGGATCTGGGGAAACCCTTTTAGGTAGTAACAAGGCTGTGAGGGAACTGTGCGGGGTATACCGACATGGTTGAAGCAGTCTGCTACGTTGATGTGGCACTTTGGTGTGTACCGGTAACCCTTGAGTTCAGTCAAGGAGAGTACGGGGGCGCCGCGTGGTGTCGCGAAGCATCAACTGACCTTAGGAACCTTAATCGAACCATCTTGGCCTTTTTAGGGTAGTGAGATAACTGACTTTGGTGCAGTCCGAGGTTGGTTGATACTCGATACTACACTCAATTGAGGGTTGCTTTACTGGAATATTTCGGTCGCCAGTTCAGTGGCTAAATCGAAACGATGAACAATGAAAGCAATCCAGTGACGTTGGGACCTCTAGAACCCGGTTACTTTTGGTAGGACAGGTTTTAACCAACAAACTGAAAGAGGGTAGTACCTGAACCTCATGCAAGCCTAAACCTAAGGCCTTGTGTGCTTTGTGTGAATATTGTTTGCCTGTATATACACTTACTTGCTTGTGCATACATGTACATAACATCATGACATCATACCATAGCATTTTAGCATTTTCAATAACCATTTCAAAGATCTCGAGGGTTCTGTTGGTGCAGGGTTACGTTGAACCAGACGTCTATCAAGGGGCAAGGGGGTTTCTCCTCTAACCAATCCAGTCAGAGTTCAAGTGCAACAACTTGAATCAGTGGCTATGACCCACTCGACATGGTGAGCTTGATTCTAGTGGAAAGACATCCGCCGATACAAAGTTCTCCAATCAAAGATAAAGTGCAACAACTTGAATCGGTGGCTATGACCCGCTCGACATGGTGAGCTTGATTCTCGTGGAAGGACGTCCACCGGTACAGAGATCTCCAATCCAAGAGCAGAGTTCAACCTCTAACATTTTCTTGTGTTTACCCCAAGAGATCCTTGAAGGCATGCATCCACATATCATGCATTGCATTTTGACAATATTTCCTTTTTCAGGTTTCCTTACTCTCCTGCTGTTTATTTCAGCAAGAGATGGCTCTAGAAAGGTCTGTCAAAGACATCCAAGACCAGACTGCTCAGCTGCAGGAGATGTTCCTGAACTTGTCTCTGGGGCAAGAAGAGATGAAAGCTCTCCTCACCAAGGGCTTGGGGAATTCCAACAACGCCAGGAGTGATCAGATTGCGGAGCTGCAGTTTGATCTGACAACACTGAGGACTCAAGTGATGGGACAGTTGGTGGGCCAAATGGCTCTCATCCAAGACCTATCTCAAAGACAAGAGGAACTCAGAGTTCTTGTCCGCCAACTGCTTCCAAACAACCAACTGGGGCGAACATCTGAGGTCGAAGAGCAAGTCACCGCTCAGCCTCCATCAACTCAAGAAGACAAGGGGAAAGCTCCTTTGCTAGCTTCAGGGTCACAATCTCATCAACAACCTCGCCAGCGTCAACGGGGCAATCGGCGTAAACAAGAAAAGTCGGGAAGACAGTTTACGGAGACTGAAATACCATCATTCTTCATACTGAAGCGCCTGTTGGAGGTCAATTTGCTTACTGTAAAGGACCCTCCTCAGAAGCTCAATATCTCCTCTCCTCACTTTAATCCCGACGCATTCTGTGTTTACCACTCCTACAGCCCGGGACACAGCACCAACGACTGTTGGGCCTTGAAGAATAAGATTCAAGATCTGATCGACATTGGGGTGCTGGAATTCATGCCAGACGGCGAGATGAAGATCTTCCGTTAAAGGGTTCTCCGCTTGAAGTGACGAAGCTCGAAGCTGAAAGACTTTTGCTTCTTTTTGAATTTTCAAAGTTGTAATTTCTTTTGCTATCAAACAATTATCTGTTGATGTTAAACTCTGTTTTCATTAATGCATTGCATATGTTTGTCTTGAATTCATCCATTCGTTTCACTACTCTTATGCTTTTCTTTATGATATTTGACTCTTGATAAAAAGCTGTAAGCCTTTAGAGGGAGGATGACGAAACAATACCGTGATCTTATACGGTATGCTTTTGAACAGACCTTGCTGATGATGTACAGGCATTTCTTTCAATTCCCAAACACTGGAGTTATAAGGAAGTTAATCCCTAGTCAACCCCTTCGAGCCAAAGAAGTAGGAGTTCCCTGTTCTAAACGATCAAAACCTTTGATATAAACCTGGGGCAGGGTAGTCTCTCAGTTAATTCAAAAGAAAATGCGCATTGAAGTCGCAAACTCTCAGTTCGTAACACAACGAACGACGTCAAAAAAAAAGAGAGAAAGCGTTCCTTTGGAATCAAAAGACAAGGGTGGTTCCCTATCATATAGACAGTCAATCTCTCAAAAGAGAAAAGCCCACCAAGCCAAAACCTATCAAGGAGGCTTAAGAAAGCTGGGGCATCCCGCTGACAGTAATCCCGAAAACGATGACAGTCAGGCAAAAGTTAGGGATAACAAATCAAAATCAAAATAGTGAGGTCATTACAAAACCCTCAACAACATGAAAAGTGTTGAAAAAGAAAAAGGAGATGATGACTGTCTCCCAAAATTCAAACTGGTGAACCATCGCCCAAAAGTCGTTCCGAACTCAAAACAGAGTGCGACGCACAGTTAACTGAGCTTAGGTTGAAGAACATCACGAAGAGCGGGTGGGTACAAATATACTTTGAGCCTTTATCCTTTGTTTCTTAAACCGTGAACCAGGCCACGTTACAACCCTCCAAAAGTCCTAATTGAAGCATGGGTTAGTTCGAAAGCATACTGTTACAAAAGGTATCCTGACTCCTGTAGGGCTTTGCTCTAAATCTTGTGTTAACTTGTCTTGTGAAAAGTTTTCTGCTAAAAACGCATTTTTTCAAAACGAAAAAAAAAACTTCGAGACAAACATAAACTTTGCATTATTTGAATATCACTGTCTGCATTTGACCCCTTTTGTTTGACAGTGAAGAAGTTCATACAGCGAATGTTCGGAGGAACGAAAACTCTCTCAGTAAGTCAAAATCACTTCAAGAGGATAACACTTCCATCAAATCCCTTATCAACAAAGGGGCATGACATGTCACAATCTAATTAACCTGGGGCAGTCCAGTCAAGGTCCAACAGATCTTTCAAAGTACAGTTAACCTGGGGCAGTCCAGTCAAGGTCCAACAGATCTTTCAAAGTACAGTTAACCTGGGGCAGTCCAGTCAAGGTCCAACAGATCTTTCAAAGTACAATTAACCTGGGGCAGTCCAGTCAAGGTCCAACAGATCTTTCAAAGTACAGTTAACCTGGGGCAGTCCAGCCAAGATTTCAAGAAATCTCTCAATATGCAGAGTAATCTGATTTAAGACTCCTTCTTCACCACTTGGGGCATTCGAATGTCAAAAGTGTTCAACAAATCAACTACATCATTTCCAGACTCGACTCCTGTATCTAGCCAGGGCACGTCTGAAAAGTTCAAAGATTCGACTCCTGTATCCATCCAGGGCACATCTATCGACTACAACATCTCCAGATTCGATTCCTGTATCCGGCCAGGGCATATCTGTTGACCACATCTCCAGATTCGATTCCTGTATCCAGCCAGGGCATATCTGTTGACCACATTTCCAGACTCGATTCTTGTATCTAGCCAGGGCACGTTTGAAGAGTTTGAAGATTCGATTCCTATATCCAGCCAGGGCATATCTACCAACTATTACATTTCCAGACTCGATTCCTGTATCCAGCCAGGGCATGTCTGAAGAATTCCAGATCAACACCTGCAACAACCCAGGAAACATCTGTGAACGACCGATTGTAGACCAACACCTGTAATAAGCCAGGAATTTATCTACATCACCACTTGGGGCATTCGAATGTCAAAAGTGTTCAAAACCCGATGCAGTTTTTACACAAGCTCATCTTCAGGAAGCCCTACACCGGTTCCTCTTCAAGACTTTTGAAACAAGTTTACGGATTCTTCCCAACAACGGACGCTAATCTACCGACTTGTTCAGATTCTTCTCAAACCGTTGAAAACAGTTTACGGACGCTTCCCAACAACGGACGCGGCTCTATTGCTGATTCAACTTCAAGACTTCTGAAAACAGTTCATGGATTCATCCCAACAACGGATGTTAATCTATCGACTTGTTCAGAGGCAACTTTTGAAAACAGTTTACGGACGCTTCCCAACAACGGATGTTGTTCTATTGCTTATTCAACTTCGAGATTTCTGAAAACAGTTCCCGGGTCCTCCAAGTAAACGGAGGTTAACTTATCGCTTGTTCAGATTCTTCTCAAGCTAACCACCACGGAAGATCGCGCTCGCCAAAATTCTCCCTATCCCCAGCGGAGTTCATCAAAATCCCCAGCCAAAGAATCCTCCGGAGTTCAATCCCCCTCAGAGTTTAAGCTTCAGTATCCCCAGCGGAGCCAGACCATTGAACCTTCGCCCCACAGAGTTTTAGGAAGACAAATCTTGAGTTCCCCAGTGAAGTCGCCAGAGTTACTTCCCATCAAGCTGAAGATTCTCAATCTGGCCTCCCCAGCATGAGTCTACTAGTTTGGAGCTCCCCAGTAGAGGTCATCAGGAATTCTCTTCCCCAGCGACAGCCAAGGATTTATTTTCCCCGGCAGCAGTCAAAACTCTTTTATCTTCAGCCATCTCGGATTCATGTATCCTTGGCAAGATTAGCTCATCAGCTTACATGCGCATTCATTACATTCATATCATAAATATTGATGTCACGTACATTGCATCATGCATCATAACATTGCATACAATTAACCCTTTGCCTTTTCAGGTAAGATCAGTCGACAGACACAGATCATCTCCCGAGATTCATCCAGAAATAGTTCAGATGTGACCCAGACACATTGACTTTTTGATACTTATTCCAGATTCATTTAGACGCATCATCAAGAAACCCTACACCGGTTCCTCTTCAACTTCAAGACTTCTGAAATAGTTTACAGATTCTTCCCAACAACGGATGTCAATCTACCAACTGATTCAGACTCTTCTCAACTTTTGAAGACAGTTTACAGATTCTTCCCTACAACGGATGTCAATCTACCAACTGATTCAAACCCTTCTCAACTTCTGAAACAGTTTACGGATTCTTCCCTACAACGGATGTCAATCTACCGACTTATTCAGACTCTTCACAATTTTTGAAAATAGTTTACGGACACGTCCCAACAACGGATGCTGCTCTATTGCTTATTCAATCTCAGATAACTTACAGATTCTCCAGATATGGACGTCAATTTGTTGCTTGTTCAGACCCCAATTCAGAGATGTCCCAAAACATGGAGGCCCTTCTGATACTTGTCCACTCACCATTGACATACAGTTCAACATGTCCAGATGGCATCTGTAAGCCCATCCTCCTACCAGCAGTCGCCAAATGGCATCTGTAAGCCCATTCCTAGATGGCATCTCTAAGCCCATCCCCCTGACAAAATTCTATCGCGCCAGATGGCATCTTTAAGCCCATCACCAAATGGCATCTTTGAGCCCATTCACATTTACCGTCACATCGACGAGTGCAAATTTTCTGGGCACTTTAGTGTCCAATCTTCTTTTACCTTCAAGTCGCGAAAGGCAAACTTGCCAATCTAACTCTTCAGGTCTAAGAAGATTGAACAGGGGCAACTGTTGTACCCCAAAATTTGCCCTCGCATTTTTCTACAAGCAATCTCAGCTTCAGACATTTCCTGACTTTTCAAACTGGCACAAGAATCGGACAAACGGACTTTTCTTGACAGTCAAGCAAAATTAGGGTTTTTTACTGATTTTCAGAGTTCTGATTTGTTTCATACAGTTGGCTCAGAGTTTGGATGATTTTTGGTTCAATTTTGATCAGGCGAGCGTTATCTAGCATTTAATCAGGAATTAAGGTTTTATGGGCATATTCTCAGAAGAATTTAAATTCTACCGCACTTTGCAGTTTATTCCGAGATTCGGGTTAAAATTCGCGTTATCTTGATTTAATCAGTAGAGGAGGCAGTTGGTTTGAATTCACCAGTCAAAAGGGATGTGCGCAATGTGGAATTACAGTGCTTGGTAAAAGAATCAGTGAAAAAAAAAAGAATTGCATCTGATTAAGTTTTTGTTCGACTGTGCGTTGCTTTGAATAATGGATACGTCGAATTCATTTATTTTGATCATCAAAGGTTTAGTTGATTATTTATGGTTCTAAGAATTAAAATATTTGAAATTTAAACTTTCATTTTATTTTATTTAAGGAACTATAAATAACAAGTAAACAATTAAAGAAAAGGAATTGAAAGAGAATTAAATATCAATGGAATTTTTATTTCACATTTAATAATTGTTACAATTGTTATTATTTGGATACGAATATTTATTACAAAGTATTTAAAATAATAATAATGTACAAAAATTAAACTGAAAATAAAAATTCTATCCTATTTCTAATTCTTCATTCTTCACTTCATTCCGGTGCTCCATTTTTATCTGCAAAAAGAAAAAAGAAAAGTCAGAAAGCATTAAATTGGAAAAGACAGTTAAAAATTCGCTCATCATTAGAGGCCACTGACTGGGATCAGTTGACCCTCTCTGCAAATCACGGGATTTCTCCCGGTTCACAAAGAGGGAAGATTTTTATCATAAATAAAAAATGTCAAATGCATAAAATCCAAAATTCAAGCTGCATAGAATCTCAAATCCAAAATTCAAACTGCATAGTTCAAATCCAATTCCACTTTCTATCAAAATGCAAAGTCAGATCCAAACTGTCAAAGCAAGATAAAGATGCAGAAAATGTATTATGCAAGCAACTAAAATCTTTTGAATCATTTCCCACCAGTAGGGCCCCTTCAGAGAAAGTACAAGAAATAAAATCATATAAAATTCCTTACTGTACCATAGAGTGAGAAGAAGAGAGAAATAGAGGCAGGTTTTGTAGGCTTTAGGTTCAGACAGTGCAGAAATAACAAGAAAAGATATAATCCAAGAGAAGCATCAATTCAGCATTATTCAAAACTGGGCAGAAGTACACAGCATAGACAATTACCAAAAATAGAAAAGTGCCAAGAAACTTTGTAAAACTACCCAGCAAACTTGGATCAAAGAGAAGACCAAGGTTTGAATAAAGATTGGGCGCCAAAGACCAAGAGAAAGAGGACAAAAGAACACAAGAAAACATACTGTCAAACCTGATTGAGCCAAGCACCAATATCACAAAAAATATATAATCTGCAAAGTCAGAACCAAGCCAAGCAGAGATAAACCCACGGCAAGTTCAAACCTAAAACCAGAACCACCATCACAAACGCCTAACAGAACCTATTGCAAGCACATAACCTCAATAGCATAACCATCAAACCTCATCAACCCTGCCTCAACCTTCAAACATTCAAAAACCTGATAAACAAAGCACCAAAACCTGCTAATGCCTTAACCTGCCTGTCATAAAACATACAAGTCCAAACCAGCAACCCAACCACATGAACTTGTCACAAAGCCATCAAACACGTTTCAAAACTCAGAAGAAAAAAAACTGTCAAACATTTTCACATAAAACCTGAAGTTCAACCTCAAATTCCAAAGTTCAAAACCTGAAACCAAGTTCAAAAAGCATAGAAAACCTGTGGAACATCAAAAACATACAAATTCAAAAACCACCCAAAACTTGCTAATGCCTTAACCTGCCTGTCACCAAACTGAAGCAAATCAAACACATCTCAAAACTATAACCAGAATCACCATGCCTATTGCCAAATCTCAAGCCTGAACCCCTGTCAAACCTGAACCAACCCTGAACCAACCCTGAGCTAACCAACTCCTAAGCCTCAGAAAAGTGTTCATCATTGGCCATTTCAAATTAGGCAATTCAGAAGAAGGCAAACTCAACAGAAATTCAAGGCAAGCAAACATCTCAGAAAGACACATCTCGAGCATATAGACAAGCAAAGCATCATATTCCAATCGATACATAGGCAACAGTGGCATAGAAGAAGAAGATAAAGAAGTGAATTCAAGAGGGTTTCTCAGCACAAATCATCATCAAAACCATAGGCAAAAATATCAATCAGTTAAAAGATACCAGGGTCACCCAGAGCAAGCGTCACGTTTCCCTTGTCGTCCCGGCCTCCTAAGCGTCGCCGCTCCGCCTCTCCTCCATCTCCAAAGTCAGGTAGCCAATCTTCTTCCCCTTTCCTCTTCACCACCTCATAATAGTACGAATTTAGGAATCAGAACTCAAATCAAAAACATGCAATTCATAAAAGAAAAGAGATAAGAGCATAACACTAAAATCAAACCTTAAATCAAGAGGACGCGAAGCTTACGCCTTGGAGGGAAGAAAGGTCTGGAGGGCGACGCTGGTGGCCGGAGTGAGTTGCTCAGGAAGCTCACAAGGATGAAGAGGAACGATGAACCTCAGTGCACGAACGCGCCGTCTCGAACCCTAACTTTTGTTCTGAATGACAAAATGCCAAACAACCCTAAACATGACTGACCCCCAAACCTGGGCCTGACCCGTTTCACCCTCTCTGAAGCCCATTAAGCGCTTCTTTCCTTGTTTAACCAAAATTAATATCAACCATTTATTTCTTACTAACCTAAGTTAATATTTCACAATTAATCATTTTTTTTATATAACACTAACTTCACTTCCTCTTTTTACATTAGTAAAAACTTCTTATACTAATATAATCAAGAAAAGATAATTAGAATGTTAAACCCTTTTTTATGATTTATTCTTATTATTTTATTTTTATTAAAATCCTTTTTACAAACTAATACTTTCTTTTTTCTAAGTTAATCTTTTTTAATATACTTTATACATAAATTTCGAAATATTAATTTTGTACCTATTATACATTTTTTATCATATAGTCAAAATATCTTTTTAAATGTATATTTGTATATAAAATAATAATAATAAAATGTTTTTTTTTCATCATATAATTAAAAATTGAAAATACTTCTTTTTATTCTTTTTGATTGACATACTTTTGTACATAATAGACAAAATATATACATTTTTCTAATATTAAAATTCACAAACATTTGACTAAAATACTTTTTAATTAAAACTTGAACATTTAATTAAAAACACTTTTTTCCTTTATACATATCAAAGCCATATAAATCAAAGATTCGTTAAAATACATGTCTAGGTCAAAAACCCTAATACACTTCAATTTCACATATCGCGCTTGTAGATAATTACACATACACAATACATATACATCCCACACTTACACTTACACAAATCCATTCACATTGCCTTATACACATTTGTTTTATCTTATATTTGTATATTCGGTATTTACATTTGATCGCGCATTCGATTTGGTTGTAACTTATTGGGTACTATAAGTCTCCTCCCCTTTGTACATTTATACCCCCACTCCCGGACACTATTTTGTAATAGCGTAGATTTTACATTCCGCAATTTACAGTTTTCCAATTATACCATGGTTAGACCTAGGGTTTGTATGTACATAAAATCAAACGCTAGATAACCTAATACAAGACAAATACATGTAATCAATAAACAATCACACTTGCACCCCCTAGGGTAATCCCACACGTTGCCTTCCAAAATGGGCCATGCTTGCATGTCGAGTATCTTTGACAAAACAAAATCAAATGATCATTAGTCCCTCAAAGTGTTGCCTAAACGGAACGATCATAGTCCCTTCAAAGCAAATTGCCAAAGACACTTGGCATCATTGCATTCATGGTCCATACGATGACCCGCGCCCGTCTCGAATAAACTTCCTAAACGCAAGATTGTCCATCAAATTCAATGTTGAAACAAAATTGTTAAAAGGGGTTAAAACATGACAAAAACCTTTGAGTACAATAGGGTAGACAAAACTCTTAGTTACTTGAGATCAAACTTGCAAAAACACTTGCCTTCTTTTCAAAAACCACAATCCACAACACTTTCAAACAAACTCTCAAAAACATTTGAAACATCTTTTCGAAAAGATTCACACTTTTGTAAAACACTCAAACACGAGTCAAATACATTAGTTGCCTAAGACAAGGCATCTTTTTTCCAAGACATTTTCAAAACCCACACACACACACACCATTTTTAAAGCAATCGAAAAACAAGGCAAGTGATCTAAAAAACCAAGTAACTAAGAGCCCATGGATAACCATGGATGAAAAGGGTGCTAATACCTTCCCTTTTCATAATCTACCCCCCGAACCCACGAAATATCTCAAAAGGTTTTTGCTGTGCTTTTTTAACCTTTCCTTTAGGATAAAATAAAAAGTCGGTGGCGACTCTTGCTCAACCGCACAAGTGCGAATGCGAACGCAAAACACTAGTCAGTTCTCCCACCGTATCACACTTACCTTGGTATCCTATTCCCTTTCTGCCGTTTCTGCTAACTCCATAGATCATTGAAGCCATTTTTCTTCTATCTATGCTTTTAGCAAGGAACTTCTGAAAGCTGTGATCATACTCCTTGATGATCTCATCAGCGCTGCTGGGAGTTTCAGAAATTGTTTCCTTCTGAGAGTTTTGTAAAAGATTTTCTAATTTTGAAATTTTATTTTTCAACTCAGAATTTTCCAATTTAAGACTCTCAGTTTTATCAGAGTCAGAATCAAGATTCCTTTTCAGGTTTCTGAATTTAACTCTGATCTGCTGATATCTTTTCAGAATTTCGTTAAGGCTTTCAGCAAGTTCAGCCTTAGTAAAATTAATTGCAAAGTCAGGGAATACCTCTTCAGTGTCTGATTCAGAGTCTGATTCAGAAGCTTCACTGTCTTCTGATATGTTAGCCATGAGAGCTATGTTTTCTCTCTCATCATCTAATTCTGAGTCAGCTTCAGACGAGTCAGAGTCATCCCATGTAGCCATGAGACTCTTCTTCTTTTCCCTTCCAAACTTCTTTTTGGGCTTTTCCCTCTGAAGCTTTGGACAGTCACTCTTGTAGTGTCCTTGCTCGTTGCATTCATAGCAGATGATGTCCTTGGTGTTTGGCTTTCTGCTTCCTGAAGAGCCTTCAGATTTTCTGTATCCAGAGGAGGAGTCTAACCTTCTGTATCTGGAGGAGGACTCATTCTGATCGGATCTTCTGGTATTCCTGAACTTTCTTTGCCTTTGCTTCCATAGTTTGTTCACTCTTCTGGAGAGGAGGGAAAGTTCGTCTTCTTCTGATGAGGACCCATCAGAGGTTTCTTCAACTGCCTGCAAAACTTTGGAGTCAGATTTTCTGTTAGATTTTAAAGCTAAAGGCTTACCTTGCTTCTGAGGTTCATCAACTTCTAGCTCTATCTCGTGACTTCTGAGGGAGCTGATAAGTTCCTCCAGAGAGATTTTGTTGAGATCTTTAGCTAGCTTCAGCGCTGTAACCATTGGCCTCCACTATTTTGGCAAGCTTCTGATGATCTTCTTGACATGATCAGCAGTAGAATACCCTTTGTCCAGAACTTTGAGACCAGCCACCAGAATTTGAAATCTTGAGAACATCGTTTCAATTGATTCACTTTCTTCCATTTTGAATGCCTCATACTTCTGAATGAGCGCAAGATCTTTAGTTTCTTTGACCTGAATGTTGCCTTCATGCGTCATTCTGAGAGAGTCAAACATACTCTTTGCAGTGTCTCTGATAGATATCTTTTCATATTCAGCGTAAGAGATGGCGCTGAGGAGAATAGTTCTGGCCTTGTGGTGATTTTTGAAGTCACGCTTTTGTTGATTAGACATTGCCTTCCTGTCAATCTTCTGACCACTTGCATTCACTGGGTGCGTGTATCCATCTGTCACCATGTCCCACAGATCAGCATCATGTGCCAGAAAGAAGCTTTCAATTCTGTCTTTCCAGTAATCAAAATTCTCTCCATCAAAGACTGGAGGTTTGCCGCTGAATCTGTCTCTATCTTCATTGTTGTCATTGTTGGTGTGTTGATATGTTCCTGCCATTGTGTTTTTCTAACACTGGATCTTGTACTGACACGGTTAAGTGTTTTAGCTCAGAACCAGGCGCTCTGATACCAATTGAAGAAGTGAAAAACACAAGAAGGGGGGTTGAATTGTAAAACTTGAAAATTAAATGCAGACAACATGTTATTTTTATCCTGGTTCGTTTGATCTCAAACTACTCCAGTCCACCCGTCAAGGTGATTTCGCCTCTCTCCAACGAGGTCTTAATCCACTATATTCAACTGAATATTACAACTGCTAAAGCCTTCTTGAGTCTAAACCACAGACTGGTTTCTCAAGGAAATTCTTTCTTACAGATAAATGAATACTATATGTGTTGAATGTTTTCTACAAAAACGTTATATCACAACTGTGATAATACACAAATTAAGCTTATGTGAGACTAGGATGCTATGACTATAGAGTAAACAATTTGAGAGATATAGCAAGTTGTATGAGTGAGGATGAAGATGATTTGCTTTAGGCGTGTAAAGAGTTGTAGAGCATTAGCCAATTCATTTCTCACTGACTTGTTTATATAGCCATGGAAAAGATACGTTGTAGTCAATTATTCCATTTCAATGCCCATTACGTTCTTTCCATATTGAGAAGATCTTTGTCTTGGAATACAGTCGTTGGTAATAAAGTGTCTTGAATGCACAGTACCGTTGTCAATTAAGCGTGTTATTGGCTTTGGCTTATTCTGACGCTTCTAGGTGCTGATGATATTGTTTTGGTCTTGATCAGAGTTTAGAGTATGTTAAGCGCAGATCTGTTCATCAAGCTTCAGCGTAAGCACATGCTTTGATCTTCTGATGCTGGCATATGATATTTCATCTTCTGATGCTGGCATATGATATTTCATCTTCTGATGCTGATGTTGACATTCTTATGTTGATATCCATCAGAGTTTCTGTAAATGCATAATATAATTTTTAGGTAGCATATATGTCTCATATGAATTATACAATTTATTTAATCTAGCATTTTGTTATCATCAAAACTTTAACTTAGGGTAGTAGATTCAAACTTTGTTCTAACACCTTCATGTTGACAATTTTGGCTAAATCAAATTGGAGCTAGGTGAAAATTGGCCAAGAAGTTAGGACAAAGAATCTGCCTAACTTGCTAAAATTTTCACTAAGTGTTTTATGAAAAATGTCATGACTTTATGAGCTTATATCTTCAAATCTAAGAATTTTTGGAAATAAACCCTCAAATACAAACTTGTATAGTTCATCAATATCTATAACTTTCATGTTGAAAGTTTCCCTTAAATCATCTTGTGTCTTGGTGAAATAATGTCATGAAGTAATGAATTTATCAAGTATAAAAACACTAAGAAATTTTCCAAGTCTTAAAAACTTTGAATTTTTGTGGAATTTCTTGACTTTCTTGATTCTTGATGATAAATTTTGATATTTTTGAGTATCTTGATGAATCTTGATCTTTGAAATTCAATGTTGATCAAAAAGTCAAAGTTTGACTTTTTGTGTATTAGTTAACTTTTCATCAGTTGATCCAAAATTTAATTATCAATCCATTGATCTTGAGAAATGATTTGAGCCATGAATTTAGGTCAACATGTCTTGTTTTAATCATTAAGATCATGCTTCAAGCCATTAGGTCATGTATTAGGTCAAAAGTCAATGATCAGTCATTCTCAGTCAAAACCCTAATTTTGACCATTTTGACCTTTTGATCATTTGAATGTTTTTCTTGAAGAATTGTGATCAAAACTTGATCAATTGATGAATATGACTTCAAAATGTTGATGTTGACCAAAAATCATGATGTTTGACTGTATATTGACCACAGTTGACTTTTTACCCAATTTTGCTGATTTTCAGTCATCTGAGCAATTGACTGGGCAATTTTGAGATGCAAGACTTGAAACTTGGCATGAGCATTCTTGGAAGTCTATAATGAAGCATGAAAGTCATTTGAGGCATCAAAATTCCAATTGTACTTGATCAAACTAAAACCCTAATTTGGAGGCTCAGTGCTTATGAGGTGAACATGTATGATCAAACTCTTGAAACTTCTTGAGTAATTGAGATCTTTTGTGAGAAATGTCTTGAGAATAAAGAGGGAAACTTTTGGGGTACAACAGTGAGGAAGATTGTGAAATACCTGGAGAACTTGCTAGACTATTAATACAAGAGGAAAAGGCCACACAGTCGCATGAAGAGCCAGTTGAAATTGTATATTTGGGTACTGAAGCAGACAGAAAAGAAGTCAAGATAGGCGCCAACTTAGAGGATAGTGTCAAGAACAAGTTAATACAGATGTTGCATGAATATGTTGAGATCTTTTTTTGGTCGTACAAAGACATGTCATGGCTCGATACTGATATTGTGGTTCACCGTCTACCGATGAAAGAGGGTTGTACTCCGATAAAGCAGAAGGTTCGTCGAATGCGTCCTGAGATGTCAGAAAAGATTAAAGTTGAGGTTATGAAACAATTCAATATGGGGGTCTTAGCAGTGACATACTATCCTCAATGGGTTGAAAATGTGGTACCGGTACCAAAGAAAGATGGCAAGGTGTGTATGTGTGTAGATTACAGGGATCTGAACAGGGCAAGCCCCAAAGATGACTTCCCACTTCCACATATTAATTTTTTGGTAGACAACACCGCTCAGCACAAGGTATTCTCCTTCATGGATGATTTCTCAGGGTATAATCAGATCAATATGGCGCCGGAAGATATGGAGAAAACTACCTTCGTCACACAGTGGGGCACTTTCTGCTACAAGGTTATGCCTTTTGGGTTGAGGAACATCGGTGCAACATATCATCGAGCTATGGTAGCTTTGTTCCATGACATGATCCATCACGAGATAGAGGTCTACATCAATGATATGACAGCCAGATCTCAGACTGAAGAGGAACATCTTGACCATCTACACAAGTTGTTTGAGAGACAGAAGAAGTACAAATTGTGGTTGAATCCAAACAAGTGGACCTTTGGGGTGAGATCTGGTAAGCTCCTGGGTTTTGTTGTCAGTGGTAAAGGTATTAAGGTTGATCCTTCTACAGTCAAATCCATTCAAGAAATGCATGCTCCCCATACCGAGAAGGAAGTCAGAGGTTTCATGGGACGACTGAATTATATTGCCCTGTTCATTTCTCATTTGACTGCTACTTGTGAGTCGATCATCAAGTTGTTGAAGAAAGATCATGTTGTAAAATGGAACAATGATTGTTAGATGGCCTTTGACAAAATCAAGGAGTACATATAAGAACCTCTTATTTTAATGCCACCAGCTGAAGGAAGACCTCTAATCATGTATATAATAGTGCTAGAGAATTCAATGGGGTGTGTATTGGGCCAGTATGACGAGTCTGGTCAAAAAGAGCATGCAACATACTACCTTAGCAAAAAGTTTACTGACTGCGAAACAAGATACTCACTACTCGAGAAAACTTGTTGCACTATGGCATGGGCTGCTCGTCGACTAACACATTATATGTTTACCCATACTACTTTATTGATCTCTAAAATGAATCCCATCAAGTACATATTCGAGAAGCCAACTCTCTTCGGAAGGATAGCCCGATGGCAAATGGTCTTGACAGAATATGACATTCATTACACCACTTAAAAAGCAATTAAAGGAAGTGTACTGGCAGATAATTTGGCTCATCAAGTCGTAGACGACTACCAATCTATGAATTTGGAATTCTCGGACGACAACATTATGCTAGTTACAGATTATGAAGAACTTGGACCGTATGAAGGACCTAAACCAGGATTCTAATGGACTATGGTTTTCGTTGGAGCTTCTAACACATTTGGTAACATAATTAGTGTTGTGATTATCTCTCCTCAGGGTTGCCATACGCCCTTCACCCCTAGATTATGCTTTGATTGTACCAACAACATGGCTGAATATGAAGCATGCATCATGGATATTAAAGCTGCTATTGACCTGAGAATCAAGTTCTTGAGAATATACGGGGACTCAGCCATGGTGATCAGCCAGATTAAGGGAGAATGGGATATGAAGCATTTGAACCTCATTCCTTATAGAGAGCATGTGTTGACCATAATTTTGTACTTCGAGGAGATCACTTTTGAGAACATCCCACGAGAAGAGAATCAGTTGGAAAACGTGTTATCCACCATGTCATCTATGTTCAAGGTCAGATGGGACAACGAGGCTCCTATAATTACTATTGAAAGGTTAAATGAATCGGCACGCTGCTACAAAGTTGACATTAAAGGGGTAGAAGAGAAGCCTTGGTTTCATGAAGTGAGAAGATACCTTGACGATTAAGAGTACCCTGGAGAAGCATCTATCAATGACAAGAAATTCCTACGGAGGTTCTCTTCTAAGTTCTTCCTGAGTAACAGAATTTTGTACAAACGCAACCATGATTTGACTCTGCTTCGTTGTATGGACAAGAAAGAGGCAGAGAAGATTATGGAAGATATGCACGAAGGTATCTTTCATACTCATTCTAGTGGACATACTATGGATAAGAAGATTTTGAGAGCGGGTTACTATTGGTCGACTATGGAAACTAACTGCCATCACCATTCAAGAACTTGTCACAAGTGCCAGATCTATGTTGACAAAGTACATGTGCCTCTAGCACCTCTGAATGTCTTGACTGATCCTTGGTCGTTTTCAATATGGGGCATTGATATGATTGGATGGATCAAACCTACTTCTTCCAACGGACATCTCTTCATCCTCGTCGCCATTGATTATTTCACAAAGTGGGTTGAATTGGCCTCATTCACCTCCGTTACCAAGATCATTTTTGTTCGATTCATTAAGCACAATCTTATATGTCGGTATGGCATCCCCGGAAGGATTATCATAGACAATGGTACCAATATCAATAACACTATGATCACGGAACTCTGCACGGAGTTCAAGATCAAGCACCACAATTATTCTCTGTATCGACCGAAGATGAATGGCACAGTGGAAGCCGCTAACAAGAACATTAAGAAGATTATACAGAAGATGGACGTGATGTATAAAGATTGGCATGAGATGTTACCATTTTCTCTTCATGGCTATCTCACTTTGGCACGAACATCAACTGGGACAACCCCATTCTCTCGGGTCTATGGTATGGAGATTGTCCTATCGGTCGAAGTTCATATCCCTTCATTGAGAATTATGAAGGAGGCAGATTTAGAGAAGATGAATGGATTTAGACTAGGTTGGACTAGTTGAATCTGATTGACGAGAAAAGGCTTGTGGTTGTCTATCATGGTCTGATATACCAGAAACGTATGATCAAAGCGTTCAATAAGAAAATGAAGCATCGGGTATATCAAGTTGGTGACTTGGTAATAAAGCGTATCATCCTGCCACAAGGTGATCCCAGGAGAAATTGGACTCCCACCTACGAAGGGCCATTTGTAATCAAGAAGATATTCTCGGGAGGAGCTATGATACTTACCACCATGGACGGTGAAGATCTTCCACACCCTATGAACGTGGACATAGTTAAAAGATACTACGCATAAAAAACGACCCACTAGGTTGACTGGCCTAGGCAAAAATAAGGACATCCCGATGAACCAAAAGGGTTTGGGAAAAAAAATCAGGGATATATATTTAAAATACTGTACACCCTGCAAGTCGAAAACCTGAAAAGGCGGCTTGGGAAAAAAATGGTATCCCGGTGGACTGAACACCCGAAAGGGAGATCTAGGCAAAAATTAGGCATTAAAGCGTGTGACTATGTCCTGTTGGATCTTTTACAGCCAACTTTGTTACTGACATCAAGTTCAAATGGTACAGATCAATTCAGTCAACTTCTTCCGACAGCAAGAGATGAGATGCTTGAAGATATAAAGGCAATAGCAAAGTTGAAACTCAATCAGATTGTTTTTAGATAGTTGTTTTCTCTTTGTTTTATTTTGCACTCTTTTTACGACGATTTCCTTCTACTAAGATTTATGTCTTTTTATACAAAATCGCTTGCTTATAGGCAAATTATCAATACAAAATACCACTTTAAAATCCAAATTTTTGTTTTGTTGTTTCTGTTTTGTTTGCAAAAACGTCTGATAACTAAGTTGAATAAACATATGCATATGAATATGATTATTGTTAACAAATATATGCATAAAAATAGGAATAAGCATTTACTCAAGACTCTAGGAGTTGGGGTAATGTTCAAGTCGTCCACAAATCCCCATAGAACAACCTCCATGAAATAGTCCCCACAGAGCAGTTTCCATAAGATTATCCCCCGCAGAGTCATCTTCACAAATTCGTCACATTCCCCGCAAGTCTGAAATACCCTAATCATACTTACCAGCAGATTCCCCTAGCAGAAAAAGGAGTATGGTCGTCTCCCCGACAATGTCGCCAACCTAAAGAGTCCCAATCTTCGTCAGAGAATATGATGTCAGCACAGTTCACATGGATTCTCTTACCCGGCTGAGTTTATTTCTCCAATACTATAAAATCCCCTGCAGATTTATCATCCCCATAAGGGCTCATTCCCTCAGTAGAGTATTTCTCCATCAGGGTTTATTTCCCTAACAGGGTTTATTTCCCCAACAGGATTTATTTTCCCAACAGCGTTTATTTCCCCAACAGGGTTTATTTCCCTAACAGATCCAGTCTTCCCAGCTTGAGTCTATTCATTTGACTACTGCAAATCACCAGCAAAATTCCCCTCTCCAACAAAGGGCAGTCCAGGCTATTATCCCCAAAGAGTTTCTACAAAATCTGAAACCGGACCAAATATCATTTAATCTTATCCTCCTCGGACTAGTCGGCATCTATATCAGAAACTCGGTCAGACAGCACCCTAGAAGGTTATCCATCTCTTTTATCCCCAGTCAGGGTATATAACAATTAAATTCCCCAGTAGAGCAATGAACGACCAATGTTCTTTAACTCTTCTCCCCAAGCATAAATCAAATTCCCCAGCGGAGTTTCCTCAAACAGAAAGCAGGAATTCCCAGCGGAGACATTCTAGACAAGATTGAATATTACATATATTCTTCATCCCCAGCAACAGTCAGGGACTTATTTTTCCCAGTCAGAGATGTTATACAAAGCTGTCGAAACGCTTCAACGACATTCCACAATCATACACCATTTACAAATACCATAGCATATGCGTATAAAACGCATATAGCACACTCTCATTTACTTCGAGAACATCATTACGCAATGCATTTCATACATCATGACATTGAATACAGCTAAATTTTTATCTTTTCAGGTAAAGTCTACAAACAGATGAATATCATCAACAATTTTCAAATAGGTCGCAGATTAATTCCTGAAACAAGACAGGGCAACTATCTATATGACCAGACATAGATTAATTACTGAAACAAGACAGGGAACCTATCTATGAAATCAAATTGTAGATCAATTCTCGAAACTGGACGGGGCGACTATCTACATGAACAGGTTAAAGATTAACTCCCAAAACAGGACGGGGAAACTATCTATACAACCGAGAAAAGATTAAACCCCGAATTAGGGAGGGGAAACTATTTTTCTATCTTTATGACCAGGTGAAGATCAAAACAGGACGGGGTGACTATCTTTGTCACCAGGTGGTTTGAATTCCCGAAACAGGACAGGTTTACCAACAAGAACAGATTGTAAATCAATTCCCGAAACAGGACGGGGCGACTATCTATATGACAAACACTTCCCTTAAGAGACTAAATTCTAAAAAGCATTTCCTTTAGAGATGCATTCTAAAAATCATTTCCTTCAGATAGGATCGAATAGATTCGTTCTGAAAAGCATTCCTCAGATTCAGTCAAGCGTAGACTCATTCTGATACTTCTATAAACAATTAATTTAGATGGAATCTATAAGCCCATCTCTGACGAATCTTCGCCACCTATCTAAATGTAATTTTTAAGCCCATTCAAGCAATACCAACAGTGTTACCACCTGCACATGCGAGTGCAAATTTCTGGGCACTTAAGTGTTTAATCCTCTTCCACCTTCAGATCACAATGGCAGACATGTCAATTTAACTCTTCAGGTTTAAGAATATTGAATAGGGATAGATGTTGTACCGCAAAATTATCCCTTCCATTTTTATTCAAGACATTCTCCTGGGGTCCTATTTGCTCAAGGTTGCCTAAGAATTGATCAGACAAGTTCTCCTCCTAAGCAATGGGTCTACAATTAGGGTTTTTTATTTCTCAATGAAGATTGGGTTTCTAAGGTCTCAAGTGGCTTTCAGGTTTCTTCATTTTTCTGTAGTAATTCTCATGTCAAGTTTCAATCCTTGCATCACAAGTATGCTTAGTCAATGGCTCTGATGATTGAAAATCAACTATATTGGGTAAAAAGTCAATTATGGTCAACATATAGTCAAACCTCAATATTTTTGGTCAACATCAATTTTTGAAGCCACATTCATCATTTGATCAAGGGTTGATCATGATTCCTCAATAAAAACCCTCAAATCATCAAAAGTCAAAAGTTGCCAAATTAGGGTTTCCTTAGGAGAAGTCAACTAAACTTTGACAAAGCATAACTTTTACATGCTTCATCAGTTTTCCCCAACCAAGGCTCATTTTGAAGGGAATTCAATTCTCTACAACTTTTTCTCTCTAAGCTCAAGTCCAAAAAGTTCTTAATTTGAGAGATATACGCCAATACATTACAGGTCATTTCAAAAGTCAACAAAAAGACACTTTTTGTCAATTAACATAAAGATAAAGTCTTCAAAATAAAAAGTGATTAACATAGAGATTATAAAGGATATCTTGAGCTTTCCAAAAATTCCACGATCATCTTCAAAAGATGAAAATTGAAAGAGTTATGACCAGTGCAAGTTGGGAAATTTTGAGCAAATGCATGAAGTTCAAAGTGAGCAAGCTTGTTATTTTGGGCTATTGGGCCATGGTTTAAGAGTCCAAACGTGTATTATACTCCACATACACCTAAAATCTTGTTCTTACACCCCTTGGCCTATTTTAATTTTAATTGTTTTAATTATTTTTTATTTATTCATTAATAATGCAAAATAAATAAAATAAAATACATAGGCCTTTCTTACAAAGACCAAGTCCATATTTTCTTTGACCTAATTTCCACTATATATTCTCTCATACTCTTCATACAAGACACGGAAAAATCCCTTGCCTCAAAGTTGTCAAAAAGATCAAAATTTCAAGAACCCTAAAATCTTCAAATCCTTATTATAAGCCCTTCCACCACAATTTCTAGCCCAATCAACTCCATTCACTCCCAGGGTAAGATTGGATCATTTTACAACAATCCAAATAGACAAAAAGCACTTGTAAATGCATCACGATTTCATCCTTGTTTGAATTTTGTATTTTTTGTTTTACTGCATTCTAACACTTATTAATGCTTGATATGTGTTTATGAGACTCAACTATGCAAGTCTGGATCATCGTGGAACCCCCATGCAGTTGAAACTATGAAATACCATGGTTACACCGATTCTATGATGGCTTCACTGTAGCTTCCAAATCATTAAGTTTTAGCCCACAAAAATCATCCCATTAACTCGTAGCCCTCGATTTAGGGGGATAGGACGTTTTTGGATCATTAATGCTTTGTATTTTGCAGGTTTATTGGGAGCAGTCTACCGGAGAATACGACTGGAGCTAGGGCTTCGGAGCCTCTCTGGTCAATACATCCAGGCTTAAAATATATATTTATAGTTTCATTTAAATAAATGGAAGTATAGTCGCCCCAACAGTAGTAGCGCACATAATAAGTCATTGATCTCCCAGGTCACGGGTTCGATCTCTGGTTTCGCCAAAATTTTCATATTTTCTTATGTTTGCAGATCCAGCGCAGTAAGCCCTCACGGGTCCATCGTGCATCCTTCCCTTCATCACCCTTGGATCTCAATAGATCCAGATCAACGCATTAGAGCTTGCTGGACCATGGTGAACCCTTCTTGGAAGCCACACTGGATCCAACACAGGTATATTGGGCTTACTGTTTTGGGCCTAGCGAATTTCTTTTCTCACACCCCCGGTTTGCTTCAATACAGGCCCAGTGTCAATTTTTTTATTGTTCTTTTAAAAAAAAACATAATTAGGTTAACTTTTTTTCCTAATTAAAATTAATTTAGACTTTAGATTTTTAATTAACTTAATTAGTCATTTTTTAATTAAATTAATTTAGGTAAAATACCCTTTTTGGTCCCTTAAGTTTACCTCGGGGTCCATTATGGTCCCTTATCTTTAAAAAGTTCCAAAGTGGTCCTTTAATTGTTTAAAAAGGTCCACGTTAGTCCTTTTCGTCCAATTTTCACAAACAGCGTTAATTTTCCCATGCTGGCATCTGAAGTGGCCTCTGTTTATACGTGTGGCATGTGACTTGACATACAGTCATCTTCAAGGTCATCAAAATTCCAAGAAAAATTCTAAAAATTTGTATTAAGCCAATATTCGAACACGGGTTTTTTATATTGCTTGACAATATTCCAACCACTAATCAAGCACGTGCTTGCTTGTATGTCTTAAACAATTAAATAACTATAACACTTTAAAAATTGATCATTCATCAAACAACCCATAACATAATGTTTACTTTAAGTTATGGTAGTAACACCTTAACATTTTATGGTAGTAACAGCTCAACGCTTTTTAATATCTTTCTTTTTGTGAAACACGGGTAATTGTTTGGATTTCTTGACATGCTAAAGTAGATATGCATAATGTTGAGTTGTTACTTGTTAACTTCTTAATCAAGTTTGCACTCTTGCAGGTAAATGATCCACATGGTAGAAACTCACAAGAGGCTTTTATGATGGAAATGCGTGCTGCTAGGTGTTGGCTGAAGATTTTGATAATATTATTAGAAGCCAAGTGAATTGAACGTTTCGATCGAAATGAAACAAAGCGTCATGTTTCGAAGTAGCAGAAGCAGTGTTTCGAATAAGCATATCAAAGCTTGGAGCTTCGAGTGGCAATTATGGGAACATATCTAAAGAAGTCTCGAAATAACAACAAGGCTGTGTGTGAGAAGTGCGTTTGAAATGGAGAAGTACCAAAACATTTGAAATTCAAATGAAAGCGGGACATTCGAAGTTTGAAAATTTATGTGCTGGAGCATTTGGAGACACGTGGAAATAAGAGAGAGGCATTGTTCTGCATGTTCTGAACGTGGCATAATCCTATAGCAAGACCGTTATGGTCGAATTAGTATAAATAGAAGTCTTAGTATTAGGATTTCTTGTGTCATATCTATTGTACTAAATACTCAGTAACATTCAAATTACCACATGGCAAGGGAAACGAATGCAAGAGCAATGTACGTATGATAGCACCACATGTTTATGATTTAATGAAAACCTTTTATCATTTCCAGCACTTTCCTTTATCTTTCTGCCAAATAACATTTACAAGTTTTCTCATTCAGAGTCTTTTTATTTCGAAATCTCTTCATTAAAGCTTTACATTTCAATGCTTTCTTTACATTTCAAGCACTTTACATTTCTGAAAACTGTCATACTTTTCATGCCTTTATCTTCAAGTTTTATCCTTCGAACGCCTATTTTTACTTAACGTCATTTTACAGATTTCTTGCATTAAACGCTTTCTTCATATTTCAAATCTTTTACGTTCCAGAGCATCTTTTACATTAACTGTTTTTATAATTCGAAGCCATTTACTTGCCTTTTATGCAATTTTACATGTCTTTACAATTAACTTTATTCATGCAATTTAGTTTCGCGCACATACATTTTGATTACACCTTTAGATCTTTAAGAGAGAAATCGAAATAAGTCAAACACCTACACAACACTCAAACACCAACCATGAATATCTGTTCGATCATGAGAGTTACCCTAATGACCAAGGAATCCTAGGATCAATCTAGTCGATCCTGTGAGTTACCAAATAAATTGAATAACAGTCAGTAAGTTTATTCGATAGTTTGGAAGACTAGCGGTTGTTTACCAGAAATCACTGGAAACAAATTGGCACACCTGGTGGGACCAATAATTGGACATTAGAAATAAAGATTGTTGAGACATAACCATTATAAAAACGTTGGAACCTAAGAAGTTTGCTGTTTTATGAACCTAAGAAGTGGTAAAATAACCAACAGCAACCAACCCTTATCCAGAAGAAAACGTTTGACCAAGATGTCTAATTCTGACAATCAACAAGGGGAACAAAATGCCCCACATACAACAGGCACTAGTGTATCTACTTCGATGGGAACATCTAATGTGATCCCTTTGAATGCACAGTCTGTTGCATCTTCAACCAGTAATATAGCCACCAATGGAGTAAGTGGCATATCAACTAATAGTTCGATCTTAGGAAATACTAGAACCATTGGTTACCCTGGGGGATTTGTTCCACCATCAGGGACACAATCCCATTTCGCCACTCCACTAACTAGACCACCCGGTTTCGATGGTAATAGAACCAGAAATTCCTCTTATGGAATGCCAACTTCCTTTATGGCAGGTTTACACAATTCCACATCGAATGCATCACCTCAATTAGGGTCTGGGTCTGGGGCGAATTAGTTTATGACAAATAACCAAGGGTCAGTGGGTTATAGCACAATGCCTATTTTAACCACAGAAAACCAGTTGGCTTTTAGGCAATTGATGGATGACAGTAACCATAATATGATAGGGGTGTTAGCACAAACTATGCAGGAAATATTTGTCCTAATAGTACAAAATGTGACTGTGACAAACAGGGAAAACGCTGACAACATGAGTCGAATAGCAGATTTCTTTGCTCCCCCAGAAAGGCGTAGGCAGAATCAGGCGGGATTTCGAGCAAACATGCCTGTTATAGAACAAATTGCTAACGACCCAATTTATAGACCACCTAGAGAAGAAGTTAACTTAGGGGCCAGGGCACCAAGGTTAGAAGCCCCAATAATCCCAGGCCCACAAAGAGAAATTATGGAACCAGGGGCAAGGGTCGAAAGGCTAGAAGCCCCAGAGTTTCGAGAAGAACAACCTAGGGGAATTGTCATGGTTGGTCGAAATCAAGATGCTGATGTTGTCGTTCATAGAATTCGAAACGATAACATCTTGGCAGAAAACAATCTAACCACCATGATAGAGAGAGTCATGGCCCAGAATGGCCTCAACACAGGAATGAGAAGGACAAATTATGCTTCTCCTATATTAGATTGCATAATGCATACTGATTTACCAAGGGGATATAAAGTCCCTAAATTTACAAAGTTCGCTGGGGATACCAATGAGTCAACAGTTGAACACATAGCGAGATATCTAACTGAAGCGGGAGATATAGCCAATAATGAAGATCTCAGGATCAAATATTTCCCAAGTTCCTTGACTAAAAACGCCTTCACATGGTTTACCACTTTGCCTCCTGGGTCCATTGACACTTGGGCTCTTTTTGAGAGATTATTCCATGAACAATTTTACATGGGACAGTCGAAAATAAGCTTGAAGGAATTAGCCAGTGTCAAGAGAAAGTTCACCGAACCCATAGACGATTATCTGAACAGATTTAGGCTTTTGAAATCCAGATGTTACACAGTAGTGCCTGAACATGAGTTAGTCGAAATGGCCGCTGGTGGTTTGGATTACTCTATTCGAAAGAAACTAGACACTCAATATTTGAGGGATATGGCTCAGTTAGCCGATAGGGTTCGACAGGTCGAAAGGCTAAAGGCCGAAAAAGCCAGAGTCTTTAAGAATAGCAAGAAAGAAAGGATCTCCTATGTTGGAACTGAGGAAGCTGAAGAATATCCTGAATTCGAATTCGAAGAGGTCGAAATCGACCTCGCTGAATTAAAACAGGCTCCACCTTACTCCTGCAAATTATTGGTTCCCACAAAAGGGAAAGAGATTGTTGAAAATGAGAAAAGTGACAAATTCCCAAAGAAGGTTTATACCTTTGATGTCACTAAATGTGACGAGATTTTTGATTTACTTGTCAAAGATGGCCAACTCATTGTGCCATCAAATGTCAAAATACCTCCTTTAGATCAGAGAAAGAAGAGAGGGTTTTGCAAATATCATAGTTTCCTAGGCCACAAAACCTCACAATGTTTTCTTTTCAGGGACCTAATTCAAAATGCAATCAAAGATGGCAGACTAAAGTTTGCTGATAAGGTAAAGATGAAAGTGGACGAAGATCCCTTGGACGTCGCAGACACCAACTACTCCGAGCCTGCATGCATTGGAGAGATTAACATGGTGGAAGCTGACCAAAGCGATGCCCTAACAGGGGAGAAAGGTACTGAAACTGAAAACTGGGTGATGGTCTAAGTCGATAAGGAGGTCACTGAAGACATCCAGGAGATGCCAGAGACTTCGATTGAAGCAGCACCTGTAGCTGTTGCAAAATAAACCCAGGCTACTGAAGGCCAGGGAAATCAAAACCAAGAACTAACACAGGTCACTGAAGGCTTGAGGCTGGAATTGGAGAAAGTCCAAATCACGAAGCCAACTTCCCCTCGGAAGGAAATATGGGACACTCTAGGGGAACCCAGTGGAAAATTTGACTATTTGGTCAAATATTCTGCCCCAGAGAGTTCGAAGGTTCACATTGAGGATATAAAGCCCACAGGATGGGGCGATGATGAAGCTAAGGGGGAAGATGTTGAGATAAATATGGTGGATATGGAGAGGCCTCGCTCTGAGATGGAGGAGGTAGAAAAATATTTAGAAAAAGAGAAGTATAGAATAGAGGATAATCACGCTGGAGATGCTAGTCTCAAGGATTACCTCATGACATGCCACAAGGGAGATACAGGTATGATACTGTGCCCTAGGTGCAGCATCCTCTGCAATCAGAGAATCACTGCGAATTTCGAGAGGGTACAGAGGACTCGAATTGGCAACAATTGGCGCCAGTATAACCAGTTGTTCAGGTGTTATCCTAAGGCTGGGGAAAGTTTGCTGGAATTTGTGTTTCGTTGCTACAAAGGGGCAACCAAGTGCTTGATTTGCCCAAGGTGTTCTGCTGTGTATGACCAGAGCATGGCCAGAGCCTTCGAAACGATTCCCTTCGCCCCTTGCTGGAACCATCAAGAAACTGTCCAGGTGGGCCCACGTTTCGACAGCAGACACAAACAACGAAGGCCTGATAGCCCTCACCCCAAGGCTGCTCGAAGAGTGACTTTCAAACTCCCTGCTGAAGTGCCAACCGACAGATGGTTGCAAGTCAGAAATGACAAAGGCAAAGATAGATGGAGAAACACCGAACGAAATGCACGCCATGCTGTGACATACAGAAGGCAATTCAACACAGCAAAAAGGGAGGAGGTAAGATTAGAAAATTACAAAGGAAGGAACCCCATGTCAAGATCCTAGTGGCGCAGGCAACAAAGGATTCGAAAGGCTGAGAGGGAAGCTGTGGCAAACAAAGGGGTCACTTCAACAAAGAACCAAGGTGAATCTAGCACCAATAAACCAAAAAATCAAACTGAAGAAAAACCTCCAGTTAATAGGAGGCTTTTCTCTGAAGTACAACGGGATGAACCAAAGGAATACACTCCAGGCCCAGAAGAGGACGAAGATATGATAACAGATAACTTTGAATCGGAGGGGGAGTCTTCATTCAACCTAAACTGTAACGTGGTATTTGTGCTTCCCTGCGAATTTGGGCAGGAAACTTAAATTGATGAATATGAGGAAGAAGATACCACAGATTTGATGAAGCATAGGCCTGTGTGCTACTATGTGATGGACAATGGGGCTGTTGAGGAGCAAAATGGGTTCTTCGAACATCCAGAACCTACTATGAAGAACCATCTTAAGCCACTATTTATTCGGGCAAAAGTTGGTGCCCATGGTGTGAACAAGGTTCTAGTGGATGGGGGTGCGGCAGTCAATTTGATACCCCACTTCATGCTGAAAAGATTAGAGATCCGCGAAGGAGACATCAAGCCCAATAATATGGTTATGTCCAATTTTGAGGGGAAAGTGGGCAAAACACTGGGAGTGGTCCAGTTGGAATTGACAATAGGCTCAAGCTGTAGGCCCACCATGTTTATGGTGATCGAAGCCAAGGCCAACTATAACTTATTGCTGGGAAGGGAGTGGATCCATGGCGTGGGGGCAGTTCCTTCGTCAATGCATCAGCGACTAGTTCTGTGGAGAGATGATGGAATCGTGGAAAACATCGAAGCAGACCAGAGTTACTTTATGTCAACAGTTAATTTAGTTGACAAGAGGGATTATGATAAAAATCTGGAAAAGATTGCTTCGTGCGTTCCAAATGATGAGATTAACGAAACCAGAAACGCCCACTACTACATGACCCTTCGCCATGATAGCCTTTACTGGGATAGAACAATAATCAGTGAAGAAGAGGGGGTCAAAAGCACTATACAAAAACGGCCAGCAGGCTGGGACTTCGACAACCTTATCCATGACTGAGTCCACCTTTTTCGAAAGGATTTCGGCCTATATGGCTGAGAACGAATCAAAAGCGGCCTTAGAGGCTGAAATAAATAAATTAACTGTAAAGATGAACGAAGCAAGTGGGGATGGCTCGAAATGCTCACCCTTCATAGAATTTGAGATGGATCAAAGGTTGGATGCCGTCTACGATAAAGAACCCTTAGGCTTCGAAAGGGACCCCATAAACTCAGGTGCCAAAATGTTGGCACAAGATCCACTCGAAGAAGTCAACTTAGGGGATGAAAAAACGAAAAGAATAACCTACATAAGTGCAAAACTTAGCCCAGGTCTCAAGAAGGAAGTAATCGAAGTCCTCAAGGAAAATAAAGATTGTTTCGCATGGGATTATGACGAGATGCCTGGTTTAAAGAGGGAGTTGGTCGAACACAGACTGCCAATCAAAGATGGCAAGAAGCCCATCAAACAAACTCCCAGAAGATTCGCACCAGCGGTTCTCACAAAAATTAAAGCTGAGATCGAAAGGTTGTTGCGTTGCAAATTCATCAGAACAACAAGGTACGTCGAATGGTTAGCAAATATAGTACCGGTTATTAAGAAAAATGGTTCTTTAAGAATTTGCATAGATTTTAGGGATTTAAACACTACAACCCCTAAAGATGAATATTCCATGCCTGTGGTAGAAATGCTAGTAGACTCTGCTGCAGGGTTCGAATACTTGAGTATGTTAGATGGATACTCTGGGTATAATCAGATTTTCATTGCTAAAGAAGATGTTGCAAAGACAGCATTTCGTTGCCCAGGAGCCTTAGGCACCTACGAATGGGTGGTGATGCCTTTTGGTTTAAAGAACGCTGGGGTAACTTATCAAAGGGCAATGAATTCAATTTTTCATGATTTCATTGAAACCTTCATGCAGGTGTATATTGATGATATAGTCATCAAATCTATATCTGCAGAAACACATTTGCATCATTTGAGCCAATCATTCGAGCGAATGAGAAAACATGGCTTAAAGATGAATCCCCTTAAATGTGCATTTTTTGTGCAGGCTGGAGATTTTCTTGGTTTTGTGGTTCACAAGAAAGGGATTGAAATCAACCAGAACAAAACAAAATCCATAATGGAGACGAAAGCACCTACGTCAAAAAGGGAGTTGCAATCTTTGCTAGGGAAAATTAACTTCCTCAGAAGATTCATTTCGAACCTGAGTGGAAGAACCCAAGCTTTCTCTTCGTTACTTCTTCTAAAGCAAGGCCAAGCCTTCGAATGGAACGAAGCCCACCAGGAGGCATTTGACAGGATAAAAAGATACCTCTCTCAGCCTCCTATTTTGTCTCCACCTTCATGGGGGAAGCCCATGAGATTGTACATATCTGCCTCTGAAGTTAGTATAGGTAGTATGCTAGCACAAGAAGATAGCAATGGTATCGAAAGAGCCATATACTATTTAAGTAGAGTGCTAAATGATGCAGAGACCAGATATAGCAATTTAGAAAAGCTATGTCTCTGTTTGTATTTCTCTTGTATGAAACTCAAGTATTATATAAAACCTGTTGATGTTTATGTTTCATCTCATTTCGATGTCATTAAACATATGCTTTCAAAACCAATAATGCATAGCAGAGTTGGTAAATGGGCTTTAGCCTTAACAGAATATTCTTTGACTTTCATGCCTTTAAAAGCTATGAAAGGTCAAGTGATTTCTGACTTCATTGTGGACCATCCTTTGGTTGAGCAGACTGTCATGAGTTATGTTGAAATGCAACCATGGAAATTGTACTTTGATGGTTCAACCCACAGGAATGGAAGTGGCGTTGGAGTCCTTCTAATTTCTCCTGAAGGAATTCCAACAAAATTCAAGTATAAATTAGATGGTCCTTGTTGCTCGAACAACGAAGCTGAGTATGAAGCGCTCATTGTTGGACTTGAAGCTTTGTTGGAATTGGGGGCAACTAGAGTCGAAATTAAAGGAGACTCAGAATTAGTGGTCAAACAAATTACAAAGGAATATAAGTGCATAAAGGAAAACTTAATGGTATACTTCGTCATAGTCAATAGGCTATTGAGGAAATTTGAATACATGGATATTCAACACATACCAAGAATAGAGAACCAAGAAGCAAATGACTTAGCACAGTTGGCTTCGGGTTATAAAGTTTCTACCAGGAACTTTAAGGATTTAGTTGAATTAAGGGGTAGAGTTATGGCTACTAGATTCACACCATCAGATCTGGAAAGTATGAAATTGGGATATGCTGAGAAACAGGGATTCGAAATATTAGCCATAAATACTTTGTCAGATGCAGATTGGCGAAGTCCACTGAAGAGTTATTTAGCAGACCCAACTCTGAACGTGGATAGAAAGACAAAATACAGAGCATTGTCATATCTCCTCATGGGGAACGAATTGTTTAAAAAGACCCAAGAGGGTGTATTATTGAAATGCCTAGGAGAAAGTGCGGCATATTTAGCATTGTCAGAAGTCCACAATGGGGCATGTGGGGCACATCAAGCAGGCCATAAAATGAAATGGCTGTTATTTCGATACGGCTTGTATTGGCCTAGCATGCTCAAAGATTGCATAGACTTTGCTAAAGGATGTGAGGAATGTCAGAAACATACAGGGATTCAACATGCCCCTGCAAGTGAGTTGCATTCGATCATCAAACCATGGCCATTTAGAGGATGGGCATTGGATTTGATAGGAGAAATAAATCCTGCTTCGTCCAAAGGACAGAAATATATCTTGGTAGGAATAGATTATTTTACCAAGTGGGTTGAAGCTATACCACTAATAGTTGCTGATCAAGAGGCTATTATTGAGTTTATACATAAGCACATTATCTATAGGTTCGGATTGCCAGAGAGCATAACCACAGACCAAGGCTCTGTGTTTACTGGTAGAAAGATGCAAGAATTTGCCCAAGAAATGGGGTTTAGATTGCTAACGTCAACGCCATATTATGCTCAAGCAAACGGTCAAGTCGAAGCAGCCAATAAAGTGATAATAGGATTAATCAAGAAGCATATTGGCAAAAAGCCAAGAAACTGGCACAAAACTTTGGACCAAATATTATGGGCTTGTAGAACATCTCCTAAGGAAGCTACTAACACTACGCCTTTCCAACTCACATTTGGTCATGATGCAGTGTTGCCAGTAGAAATTCATCTACAATCAGTTCGAATTCAGAGACAAAACGAAATCCCAGCTGCATTATATTGGGAAATGATGATGAATGAATTAGTTGAGTTGGACAAAATTAGATTACATGCATTGGAAATTTTGATGAGACAAAAAGAAAGAGTGGCCAGAACATACAACAAAAGGGTGAAGAAAAAAGTATTCATTATTAATGACTTAGTTTGGAAAGTCATATTTCCCATGGACAAGAAAAATAAAGCATTAGGTAAATGGTCACCTCATTGGGAAGGACCTTTTTTAATATTAAAAGTATTCTCAAACAATGCATATGAAATCGAAGAACTGGTGGATGGTAAGCGTATCCTAAAGGTTAATGGGAAATATCTAAAGGAATATAAGCCACGCCTGCAGGAGATTCGAATAGTAACAACGTAACCAAGATATTATAAAAAGGCCAAAATGGCAAGATAAGATGCCAAAATGGCGGTGTTCGAATATTACATATAAGAAACCAAATTGTAGTCAAATAAACACTGAAATTTAGAAATAAGAGTTATTTTTCAATCGGTTGAAAGTGTTTCGAAATGATTCAAGTCTCTGCTGAGCGAAACGCCTGGCTCCTTCCAAGGTTGCCACTTCTCCTTTAAGTTGTTCTGCAGTCTCCATTTCTGCAAGCCCCTGGTTGAGAAGCTCTTCGAATTGGTTACCAGCAGTATTGGTTTCGAAGGCTATTTGTTGTTCTTTAGCCTCCTTAACCTTCTGTTGAAGTTCCAGAATCTGCCTTTCCCAAAGAAGTATGGACTCAGCTCGAGCCTCATAATCAGTTTTCGCCTGCTTTAGATGCATAGCTTGATCCTCAGCTTCTTGAGAGAGTTTCGAAGCTTGTTCATAAGCAGCATCCATTGCAATGCGTTTTTCTTGAACCTTCTTGGCAGCAGATTCATCTTGGAGAAGGTAACCAGTTACGTTGTCCAGCAAAGCCTGAAGATCGAACAAGAGAGTACTAACTGGCAAGGAGCAGGTAGCAAGATTGACCTTTGTAAGCAACTCCTTCATAGTATAGCAAGCAGTACTATCTTGTTTGAGCACTTCGAATATATCCACATTGAGAATTGTTTTCCTAATCTTATTAAGAAGTACAATTCTTTCATCTGTGGGAAGAGGGTAGCTGGTCGAACTTGTGCCAGCCCTAGCAAGTGGGACGTCCCTTTGAGCCAGCTTTGCCTTCATGTACCCAATAGGGTCATTTCGTCTCAGGAGTGCAAGCTCCTCGTCAGTCATTCGAGACAAAGAGGATTGAGGGAGTTCCACACGTAGGGGAGTCACGTCCATTTCAACCTCCATGGGTTCGTTGGTTGCATCACCATCCCCTTCATTCGTTTCGTGCTCATGATCTTCTTCATCATCATCCAAGTCCACCACTTCGATGCCTTCCTTTTCACTGCTATTTACGTTGGACTCCGTCCCAGCAGTCGAACCATCATTAGCATCCTCCTCCTCAGACTCTTCATTTGCAGATTCTTCGTCTCTTTGGCCAGAATCAGCTTTCTCTCCTTCAGTTTGAGTGTCCTTTGGGTCCTCTTGAAGAGTTTCAAGAGGGGACTTTTAAAGAGAAGCTCTTTGCAAATCCTCTACAGATGTTTGAAGTGATATTTCGTTTGTCTCTTTTAGAGGAATCGAGGTGCCTTGATCATCCTGCTGCTTAGAAGTTCCAGCCAGAACCGCCATATTGGAGGAACCTTTGTTCTGTACAAGGTTGCTGGAATCTCCTTGAGGAGAGGAGTTGAGTGGAGCAGCAGCTTTGGATGGTGAGTTCGAAGTAGTGGAAGCTGGATTCAAGATGTTCTGCAAGGAGCAACAGAATGTTAAAAACATGCACCAAGGTAATAAGAAATTATTATTTTCAAAGAGATTTAAAAGTTCAATTTACCTGTGGACTCTCGGAGGAGAGGTTACTAGCTATGCGTTCCAACATTATGTTGGAGGTCGAACGTGGAATTTTGGATTTGGTTGAGGGAGCAGCATCCCTGGAATCTAGTCCAGAGACACTAGTTGGAACGGTACTTTTCGAAATATCTTTCTTTTGCTTCTTCTTCGAAGCAGTTGTTAAGTTTCCTCCAGCCTTGGGGTCTTCCCCAGTGGTATTTGATTTCCGCTTCTTGGGAGTAGTAGGAGGAAGCTTGTTGGTCTGAAAATATTTAGACAAAGAGTTAGATGCAAACCATAAAACATGAGTGAATTCGAAACATCAAGGATAAGTGATTACCGTTGGAGTTGGAACACTGGTTGTTGTTGGTATTGTTGTTGTTGTTGTGGTTGCAGCAATAGTGGTTGTTTCGGGTGGAGTCACTTTGTCAGTAGTTTCGATGGAGGCTTGAGAGGAGCTCCCTTCTTTCGACTTCGAGGCGGCTGTCTTTATCCTGATGGCTAAAAATCGAAACAATTAAAGCAAAGGTTAAAGATATGGAAAATAAAAGACGTTTGGGATTTTCCCAAGCATTCGCACCTGTGCCTTGATCAGATTTAATTGACATGGCAGAAAGGTCGTATAGAAGGTGTCTTGGGAAATCGTGAAGCCAGTGTCGAGCCCATGTCACAGTCTCAGATGGCTTTGGTTTCCTTTGAAGATGTTTGAACATCTCTTTGCAAGTGAACCACCAAGGATATGGGGGAAACCAAGCCATAGCCAGTTCTGAGGTAGGTAATCTAGGAAATTTAGGTGGATGCATTTCGAATGCCAACCTATACCTATCCTCAGGTGACAACCCTGAAGGAAGTTTTAACTTAGAAACTTTTTGTTTGAATTTTTCCTTCAAGGTCTCAGCCGCTTGATGCACAGTGGATTCCAAGCGCGTGGGGTCATAAGTAGTTTCAAAATAATTTTGGAAAGCTTTAATCTCTTTGGCATGAGTAAACATACCTTTCTTTGCTGGTACCTGCACATCGAAGGCATCAATTAGTTTCTGTTTAATTGTAAGTGTATCGAACATATAAGTTTGATAAAACTTGGTCCACCATTCCAGAAACCCCTTAGCTGTGAGATGGGTAGGTTCGAAGGTTATCAGCTCAAACTGGGCAAAGCCTTGATATTGTTCTTGCTGTATTTTGGCTTCCCGTGCCTTGAAAGTTCGCCCAGAGGTAATGGCACTCTCAGTTTGAAATAAAGGTTCAGGAATTAGTTGGCATAAGCCAAATTGTCTCGAAACAAAATTTGGCTGGTAAGCGAAAAGAAAAATCTGATTCTTGGTTGGAGTTATTCTTGAAGAAATGAGTCTAGGTAGCAAAAAAGCTCTCCATACATCCTGAATCTCCTTGCTCTTGATAGCTTCTGAGAGAGCCATGGTGAACCAGGAAGGTCCATGAGCCCTCGAAGCAAAAGGCGCCATGCTCTCTTCGAACTTGTGCCTTTTGGAGAATATCATGATGTACTTCGAGAATAGGACTTTGAAGTCATCTTTGTCGTCATTTGGAGTTAATCTTCGAAGCCTAGTGCCTTCGACTATCCTATCAGTTATCTCAGGGTCTTGTTCATCAATGGTGTTGGCAGTTAACAAGGAGGGTTCGAACATGGCATTTAGCCATAGCTGAAGTAACCAAAAAGGGCCAGCCAACAGGATATTCTTGGAGGTATGGGATTTGAGGCTCGAAACAGCTGACCTTAGGCTTTCATAAAGGTCAACTAAGAGCAGTTCACTTAAGCACACTCTTCGATTTTCATGCAAATCCCTAGCTAGAGGAATAAACCTACTGGCTACCTGTAGGGATCTACTGCAGAAGACGTATCTTGACAGCCATAGGGTTAGGAAAGCAATGTGTTCTACATCAGACACACTGTCTCCCTCAGCATGGTAGTGACTGATAAACTTGGAAAAACTTGCTAGTTTGACTTCGAAGTCAATTATGCTTGAATGTTCTTCGTTGTTGGGGATGTATGTTTCTCCTACTGGCGATAGCCCAGTGATGGCCGCTATGTCGAAGAAGGTAGGGGTGATCATTCCACCTGGGAGATGGAAAGTATTATAGGTACTGTCCCAAAAATAGAGGGACGCGAATAATAAAGGGTGGCTGTAAGTGAAACCAGGCTTCGACAGCTTAATCAGGTTGTAGATACCTAATTCTTCCCATTGCTGGGATTTCTTGGCTTCTACCTTCTTGAACCAGTTTTGATAAGCAGTATCGGAGGTGGGGCAAGATCGAGACGGTTTAAAATTACTTTTTACATAGTCCAATACAAAGGGGTCCTTAGGAGGAACAGTTGGATTTTCTATGGTGTTTGAACCAGAAGATTATATTGCCTTAGGGGCGTCCATTTTGTTAAACAAGGGTTTGAAACTATAGCAAACTGGGAAAATTGTCCTGGTATCTTTTAAATTTTCAAAAATCGTAAGAGGGCCATTTAAAGCTAACCTCTTACCAGCAACGGTGGTAGGAATGAGTACCTGTGACGCATACAGCATTTCTTTTTCCTTTGAGATCATCTGAGGAGCAAGAACGGATTGACCTTGGTGAGTGATAATCTTACTTTCCATTGTAGTTCCTGCAGTTTTTCCTTTCTTCTTGGAAACCTTTTTGAGTTAGGATGAAGTAGAAGAAGACATTTTTGAAGGATGTTGAAAGTTTAGGGTTTTTGGCGAGAGAAGGAGGGTAAAAGATTCAGAATGTGAAAAGAAAAGAAAAAGACTAATTTGATGATGTTTTATAATGTGGAAGTTTAAGCATCCACTGAATAAGGGTGTGATACGTGGAAATCATGGGTTGGTGTGATGAAGAGGTGGCGTAAAGTTAACATGGGTAATAGGCGTGATTTAAAGATAATCATTGTTTGTAACTGCACCATACTGTGAAGTGGCTCCAGGCGGTTAAGGAATCCAAAAAGTGTTATGATTGACGTGACTGGAGTCAAATGCATTAAATGTTACGATGATTCGAAAGTCGCATCAAAATCTTGTGTAGATGTTTAAAATAGGTATTTCTCAGAGAGATCGAAATACATATTTTAAAGGGGAATTTTGTTGGCTGAAGATTTTGATAATATTATTAGAAGCCAAGTGAATTGAACGTTTCGATCGAAATGAAACAAAGCGTCATGTTTCGAAGTAGCAGAAGCAGTGTTTCGAATAAGCATATCAAAGCTTGGAGCTTCGAGTGGCAATTATGGGAACATATCTAAAGAAGTCTCGAAATAACAACAAGGCTGTGTCTGAGAAGTGCGTTCGAAACGGAGAAGTACCAAAACATTTGAAATTCAAATGAAAGCGGGACATTCGAAGTTTGAAAATTTATGTGCTGGAGCATTTGGAGACACGTGGAAATAAGAGAGAGGCATTATTCTGCATGTTTTGAACGTGGCATAATCCTATAACAAGACCGTTATGGTCGAATTAGTATAAATAGAAGTCTTAGTATTAGGATTTCGTGTGTCATATCTATTGTACTAAATACTCAGTAACATTCAAATTACCACATGGCAAGGGAAACGAATGCAAGAGCAATGTACGTATGATAGCACCACATGTTTATGATTTAATGAAAACCTTTTATCATTTCCAGCACTTTCCTTTATCTTTCTGCCAAATAACATTTACAAGTTTTCTCATTCAGAGTCTTTTTATTTCGAAATCTCTTCATTAAAGCTTTACATTTCAATGCTTTCTTTACATTTCAAGCACTTTACATTTCTGAAAACTGTCATACTTTTCATGCCTTTATCTTCAAGTTTTATCCTTCGAACGCCTATTTTTACTTAACGTCATTTTACAGATTTCTTGCATTAAACGCTTTCTTCATATTTCAAATCTTTTACGTTCCAGAGCATCTTTTACATTAACTGTTTTTATAATTCGAAGCCATTTACTTGCCTTTTATGCAATTTTACATGTCTTTACAATTAACATTTATTCATGCAATTTAGTTTCGCGCACATACATTTTGATTACACCTTTAGATCTTTAAGAGAGAAATCGAAATAAGTCAAACACCTACACAACACTCAAACACCAACCATGAATATCTGTTCGATCATGAGAGTTACCCTAATGACCAAGGAATCCTAGGATCAATCTAGTCGATCATGTGAGTTACCAAAGAAATTGAATAAGAGTCAGTAAGTTTATTCGATAGTTTGGAAGACTAGCGGTTGTTTACCAGAAATCACTGGAAACACTAGGATGGTAAGACCACATCTCTAGTTAAGCTTCTCTGCTAGTATCACTCTTCTCTTTCCAATTATTGGACGAGAGAGAAGGTGTATTCAAATCAATCTTCTCTTCTCTATCGAACCAAACAGACCTCAAGGGTTGTTATTGAAATATTTTTATTTTGCTCAGTTTTTTAATGGTGAATGACATAGGTACAAGTCGTTGATTCTCTACTTAAATTAGTGTCAGAGCTGAAGCAGACTGCAATATTTTCAGGATTTGCATCTCTTAATGACCATGTAGAACAAAGAAAGGTTGAGTTTAACCAACTAGCAGAAAAAACAGACCACACACTTTCGAGGATTAGAGAGGAAGCTACAGCTAGCCTTAAAGAACTTGAATTTTGTTGCAACTAGCCTTAAGGAAGTTGACCTGTTACTGCCATAACTTAAAGTAGATATTGAAAAATTCTACTCTTCCTCTTGACAATTGCTACCAATAGTGAACCTTTCTACAATTGAGGTTTTTACTTTCAACCTGCAACTTCACATATTACTGAACTTTTGATACCATCTTATGGGTTTAATCTACATTTTCAAATACTAAGGTCATTCTTATGAGCATGATATGGGTTGTTTGATGAATGATCAATTTTTAAAGTGTTGTAGTTATTTAATTGTTTAAGACATACAAGCAAGCACGTGATGGTCTAGTGGGTGGAATATTGTCAAGCAATATAACAAACCTGTGTTCAAATCCTGGCTCAATAAAAAATTTAGGATTTTTCTTGGAATTTTGATGACCTTGAAGATGATTGTATGTCGAGTCACATGCCACGCGTACAAATAGACACCACTTCAAATGCCAACATGGAAAAATTAACGTCGTTTGTGAAAATTGGACAGAAAGGACTAACGTGGACTTTTTTGAACAATTAAAGGACCACTTTGGAACTTTTTAAAGATAAGGGACCATAATGGACTCTGAGGTAAAATTAAGGGACCAAAAAGGGTATTTCGCCATTAATTTAATTTTTCTTTTCACTAATCAACTATTTTATCTTAATTAAAATCAACTTTGGGTTTTTAATCAGTTTCTTTTCTTAATTAAAATTAATTAGGGTTTTTAGATTAAACATCAAATCTTTTTTTCTGTCAAAAAATTACAAACATTTTCTTTTCCCGTTTCTCTTTATTTTACCGCTTCGCATATTTTACTGTCGCGCATTTCATTATTTTTATCGTTATGTAACTACTAATGGTTTGTAATAGTTTAATTAGGGTTTACTATTTCCCTCCGATTTTATTATTTGTATCCCCACTCCCAAAGCCTTGTAATATCGTAGAACTTTATTTCATACACATTTACTGCTTTTCATTATTGTTATATTATTTTTCTAGTAATTAGGGTTTGTATGGAAATACATAAAAACAATTGTAGAAAACCCTAAATACAAGATAAATAAACTGAATTGAATCACTCTTCACACGTGCACCTCTAGGGTAACCTCACTCGTTGCCTCGAAAAACAGTCATGTCCCTCGAACGCGGGGATGCTTTAGCAAAGACCCTCGGTTAAAAAGATTGTAGTCCCTCGTTGACCCTTCGATGCTGCCTTCGATAAACGATCTTAGTCCCTTACGATAAAATTACTAAAGCGCCCCTACGAGTTTCCTGTATGACTGTACGATGACCTGCGCCTGTCCCTTCACATCCAACGATAGGGCTTCCTACTAACTAATGGTAGGGTAGCACTATCTAAAGGAGGAGGAAAATAAGAGGAAAGACCGTGAGTAAGGGTAGAATATTGTTAATCGCTTGCTCACACTTTTCAAAACATCTTTTTCACAAATACTTTTCTCTGAAATATTTTCAAAAACAAATATTTTGTACGCATTCTTAATTGATACAAGAATCATTATAAAGTTGTCGTACTTAGGCATTTTTTTCAAAATATTTTCAAAACACATTCACGAAGCATTTTTCAAAACAAAGTGAGATAGCAATTAAGAGTCGGTAGATAACTACGGATGAAAAGGGTGCTAACACCTTCCCTTTTCATAATCTACCCCCCAAAATCAGAACATTTTCAAAGGTCTTTCCTGTTCTTTTCACCCTTTCCTTATTAGATAAAAGAAAAGTCAGTGGCGGCTCTAGCTATCCGCAACTTTTGTGATAAAATGAAAACCAAGTCATTTCTCCCACCGTATTACACCATTTATTTTTGGAGCAAGAAGTTCACTAACTGTGAGTCACGAATTTTATGCTAGAAAAAACATGTTGTGCTTTGGACTCACCGACGAAGAGATTGTGGTAATATATGTTGAACCACACTACTTGGTTGATTTCCAAAATGGATTCAATTAAGTATATTTTTGAAAAGCCTGCTCTTACTGGAAGAATTGCCTGTTGGCAGATGCTGTTGTCTGAATATGATATTGAATATCGTACTCAGAAGGCTATTAAAGGCAGTGTGTTGGCGAAGTATCTTGCTCACCAACCGGTTAATGATTATAAATTTATTAAGTTTGATTTCCCTGATGAGGATATGATGTATTTGAAAGTTAAATATTGTGATGAGCCTTTGCCTGAGGAAGGCTCTGATTCTGAATCTCAGTGGGATATGGTGTTTGATGGAGCTGTAAATGCTTATGGAAAAGGAATTAGTGTTATGATTATTACTCCCCATGGGTATCATATCCCTTTTACTTCAAGGTTGACATTCGATTATACCAATAACATGGCGGAGTATGAAGCTTGTATCATGGGTCTTGAAGAGGCTATAGGTCTCAGAATCAAAATTATTGATGTATATGGTGATTCAGCTTTGGTAATAAATCAGATCAAGAGAGAATGGGAGACTCATCACATTGTTTTGATTCCCTACAAAGATTATGCAAGAATATTATCACCTTTCATATTCCCAGAGATGAGAATCAAGTGGCAGATGCTTTAGCCACTTTGGCTTTCATGTACTAAGTGAATGCTTGGAACGATGTACCTCAAATTACAGTTTGACATCTTGATTGACCAGCTCATGTGTTTTCTACAGAGGGGACGTCAGATGAAAAACCATGGTATTATGATATCAAGCACTTCCTTCCGACTCAAAAATACCCGCTTGGTGCATTCAACAAAGATAAAAAGACATTGAGAAGGTTGACAGGTAGCTTTTTCTTCAATGAAGATGTGTTATACAAGATAAATTATGGCATGGTCTTGCTCAGATGCATGGATAGACACAAAGTGTACATGTTAATGCATGAGATTTATGAAGGTTCCTTTGGTACCCATGCCAATGGACATTCGATGGCAAAGAAGATTCTTAGAGCAGGATACTATTGGCTGACAATGGAATCAGACTATTACAAATTTGTGAAGTGCCATAAGTGTCAGATTTATGCTGACAATATTCGTGTGCCTACAACGTTCTCAATGTTATTTCTTCCCCATGGCCTTTTTCTATGTGGGGTATTGATATGATTGGAATAATTGAACCCAAGGCGTCGAATGGACATCGTTTCATCTTAGTGGCAATTGACAACTTCACAAAGTGGGTGGAAGTAGCTTCTTATGCTAATGTCACCAAGCAGGTGCTAGTATGCTTTATCAAGAACAATCATATATGTCGGTATGGTGTGCCAAGTAGGATTATCACTGATAACCATTCAAATTTGAATAATAAGATGATGACCGAACTTTGTGAAGAGTTCAAGATTGTCCATCACAACTCGTCTCCTTACAGGCCTAAGATGAATGGGTTTGTTGAAGCTGCTAATAAAAACATTAATAAGATTATCCAGAAGATGGTTGTTACTTATAAGGATTGGCATGAGATGCTCCTTTTTTCTTTGCATGGGTATCGTACATTCGTCTGCACATCAACAAGGGAAACCTCATTCTCTCTTGTGTATGGTATGGAAGCAGTGCTCTTAGTTGAGGTTGAGATTACCTCTTTGTGTGTAATAATGGAAACAAAGTTTTTAGAGGCTGAATAGGTCCAAAACAGGTTTTATCAGTTGAATTTAATTGAAGAAAAGAGAATGACAGCCTTGTGTCATGTTCAGTTATATCATAGAAGAATGAAGAAAGCTTTTGATAAGAAGGTCAAGCCTCGTGAATTTAGAGAAGGAGGACTCCTACTCAGAAAGTTCATGTCTTTTAACGTTGATTCTAGGGGCAAGTGGACTCCCAATTATGAAGGCCGATATGTTATCAAGAAGGCCTTCTCTAGAGGTGCATTGCTTCTTTAAACTATGGATGGTGAGGAGTTCCCACATCCCATGAATGCTGACGCAGTCAAGAAGCCTAAAGAAATAAAATATTAGCTCGCTAAGTTGAAAACTCGAAAGGGTGGCTTAGGCAATAAAAGAGTGTCTATGTAGGCTAAAAACCCGAAAGGGCAGTCTAGGAAAAAGTTAGAGACATAAACAGAACAAATTTTCCCAGTATGTTGAAAACCCACAAGGGAAACCTAGGAAAAAGTTAGGGATTTCCTGTAAAGTAACTGCGTCAGACAAGACTTGATCATTGAAGCAACAATCTTCTCAGATTATCATCACACTTCAATTGAAGCCTATGCTCAGGAGTTCAAAGTTGTTAGGCAGGATAGTGATCATTGTGTTTCAATGTATATTTTCCATTTATTTACCATTTTCCAAAACTTTGTAATCATCCATGGAGTCACGCCATTTGCGGACTACCATTATATTAATAAAGCTTGAGCCTTTATCCAATTCTTTCCAATTCTATTTTATTCTGTTTACGAAAATTTCATTTATTATTGATAGTAATTTTCAAAACAAAAAGACTTAATAATAAAAATATGTCTTTGGAAAGAATTTTCAAATTACTTTTTAATTTTTGTGATTCAAGCGGGACAAAAGTAGTGGTTCCAAGGATGGACGAACTCCAAAGTTTTGTAAAGATTCCGCAAGAAGTATTCTCGGGTTACTCTTGCTGATATGCGCGTAGTCCACCTGTGAGTGTTCCTTGGATAGTTGGATTTCATACTAGTTAATATGTGGAGTTGGTTTGGGTGGTTTAATATCTTTATCCCATATTCCCCAGTTAGGTCTTGATGTGGATTTCTCTAGCTAAGTGTGATTATTTCCCCAGTTGGGTTGTGATCAAGCAGAGATTGTAAAGTTATGAAGCCTTTGCTCATTTGTTGGAGTCCTTCTCCATTTATGTTGAGAATTGATGTAGAATCTCTCGAAGAGCATTGCTCTCTCCATTTATAACACTGTTGTTGTTGTGTTCTCCCCAAGTAGCCAAATAATGGTAGTATCTTTTCTAAGAAGTGTTGAGACGGTTGTCAACTTTTTGGGTTTTCTCTCACCATGTGTTGAGTTTGATTTAAAATCCCCATAATTTTAACATCTTGATGTGGTGTTAACTACTTAAGTCTCCCCAGATGAATCAAGGATGTTGTTTCCCTTTAAGTTTGAATATCCCCATAAAGTTTCTCTGACTTCCCCAGAGAAGTTTGTGCAACCACTAATCTTGATATTGAATAATGTATTTGGGCTCCCCTCGATGATGTGGTGTTGTCTTCCCTAGTGAAGTCAGTGCGGCATTCCTAGTTGAAGTCTCGGTGATGTTGGATTGTCCTCCCTAGTGAAGTCAGTATAGCATCCCCAATTGAAGTCTAGACGATGTGGCATTGTCTTCCCTAGAAAATTTTATATGATATTCCCTGGTGAAGCCTAGAGGAGTGTATTATATCCCTACAATTGTATTGGTTTATTGCTATCATAGTTGGCTTTCATTATTTTCAAGCCATGTTTCTTCGCAGTGAAGTTAAGCCTTGAAATAGGACTTTGTTTCCTCAGTTGGTGCTTACTCTCTTATGGAATCTTCATCCTGGATGTGATTTAGCCAAGTGTTGTCTTTACCCAAGTTGGTTTTGTCTAGTTCTCCCAAATGCAGTATGTCTACTTTGTCAACATATACATGATAACATTCATACACTCATACATACATCATGCATAGCTTAATTAAAACTCATGGTTCATTTGCACTCATTGAAGTTTTTGTTGGCATATTATCCTATTTGCAGAGTTATGTTATCCTCTCTCCAATAGAGTTTCAACCTAAAGTAGAAAGTGTATATCCTTTCAATTTCCCCAATTTAGTTATCCCTCGTGGAAGAATTTTGCTTTAGCCTTCCTACCCAGCTCATTATCTGGATGGAATTTGATCCCTATTTGAGTTTATTCCTCACTGGATGGCGTCTTGGTTGACTTTTTCACTCCGGTTTGTTCCTGGTTTAAATTGTTAGTCCTCGACAGCAATATTATTTTGATCCCTATAGGATGTGAGTCCTGGATTGAGAATATGCATTTATTTTGCACGTGAAAACTTTATCCCCTCAGCAGGAATGTGTTGGTATTTCCTCGTGAAATCAAAATTCATTTCCCAACAGTGTTATCGCAATCCTTTTTGTAGCAGCAAGTGGCTGTCTCTTTATTTGAGAAACCTATACTTCCCCAGTAAGTTTTTTAATTCCATAGAAGATGTTTTTACTTTGATGAATTGTAGTCTCTACGTTATGGGAGATAGTTTAGTGTTGAGATTGGTTATACTTCGATGATAAAGACAGTTTATTGAAATATCCTTACAACACTTATTACTCTTTTCAAGTGATATCTTGATCAAAAAAGAAATTACTATCATTCTCGGCGAAATCCAGAAGTTGGTAAAGTTTGTTACCCTTTCCATGTGTAATGCCTCGGTTAAAGAACAAGTTGAGACCCGTTCTAGGTGGAATGCCAGAATTTAGGAAAACTTGTTATTTCTCTATGGTTTTTTTCTACCTTCATCCTTGAGTTGGTAATTCACTATCATTCATTAGTCGGCATTTATCTCTTTCTCCTTATTGGACTTTACACTAATAGAGTTAAGTTGCTCACAGTCATAAGCACTGATGTCAATCCTTTGTTCCCAACCATAAGTGTTGATGTCAACTCTTTGTTACCAATCATAAGTACTGATGTCAATCTTTTGCTCTCATCCATAAGTGTTTATGTCAACTCTTTGTTACCAATCATAAGTACTGATGTCAATCATTTGTTTCCAGTCATAAGGGCTGATGTCCATCCTTGGTTTCCAGTCATAAGCACTGATGTCATCCTTTGTTCCCAGTCATAAGTATTGATGTCAATCCTTTGTTCCCAGTCATAAGTACTGATATCGATCATTTGTTTACTATTCTCGAGGTTGTCGTTCACCAACATCTCGAAGTTATTATTATGTTGTTTGTTCTACCTTTAACCCTGAGTTGGTAGTTTATGATCCCCTGTGAGTCGATGTTACTCTCTTTTTTACCTACCTCCTCTGCGAGTGGGTAGTTCACAGTTATTTATCACTCATTTTTATCCATTTCTTTTTCCTTATTTATTGAGTCGATAATACTTTTTATCCTCTTTGGGCTTTACCCCAATAGAGTTGAGTCTTCTTTTCCTCAACGGAGTTATTTTTTCTCCAACGGGGTTAAGTTTCTTTCCCCAGTCGAGTCGGCAACCCATTTTAATTGTTACCTCCTTGTTATCTTGTTGCTTGCATTGTTAAGAATTTTCTTCATTGAAATCTTATTATGCATTTGAGTTATTTAATCTTATTTTGGTTTTGCCTATTTATAGTCATCCCTAGAATCGTGTTGTTCCCCAATGACTTATTTGCCTGATTGAAATCTCTTCATTAGGTGCCTGTTTTATTTTTGCCTCCCCAATGGTGTTCTGTGTCACCTACGGAGTTGGCCATTTGAATTCATAATCATAAACATTGCATGGCATCTTAGGACCAAAAATAGGGTTTATTTTGTATTTAAGTATCTTCAATCGCGTCGAGACAAAGATTTTAACCTTCATATCTCCGGATAGAAGACACTTAAATAAAGGCAGTTGTTATACCCCAATTTTTGCCCCGAAGATCTCTCATTATCTCATATCATCAATAAATCAAGATCACACATTAGGGTTGGTTCTCGCTTATAATTTATCCTATCTTTAAGTTTTCTCTTGAGAGATCACCAAGCACCTTGAATTATGTATCTTGTGCATGTGTTTTTTTAGGTGGATTAATTTGTAACTAACATCAAAATATGTATATATATATATATTTCTTTGGATGTTCATATTGTAGGTGATGACACAACTGCATCCATCTAACCTAGGGTTTTAAGGGATAGTCCTTAGTTAAATGGTTCTTCAATGGATTGCAAGAGCTTAAGATTCAAAGCTATGTATATAATATCAAATCTTTTGGGTTCAAAGAGCTCTCTCACATTATTTAGGTCAAGTTTTCCTCAAGGTTGGTGGTGGTATTCATTAACAAGATTCATAGGTTCATGTGTTTATTTCCATGACTTCTTCAACAATTTTCATTGAGACTTAATCTCCATCTTTGAGTGTGCTTCAAGACAACATAATTTCAATGTCTAATATGATCCATCATGCTCTATTTTGCAAAGAAATTTAAAAATATTCAAGGTTGATTCAACAAGTTTGATCTAATTGATAAAGTGCTTGATTCAGTGATTACAAGTGCATAACTCTCTCAATTTTCAATATTTTGAGTTGGTTATTTTTTCTATGGACTCTTATCGTCATCTACAACAAGTTCTCTTCACATGAATAGATCCAATTATGCAAGAAAAATCATCAAAAGTTGAAAGGGGTTACAAGTCTTTTTGACACTCTCTAAGTTGGGGTTTGCTGACTTCCAAGGACCATATATTGCTCATTTTTTGAGATTTTTGATTGATTCTAAAGCCATGATTTTCTTTAAAGGGTCCTTAGCAACTTCTATTCAAGGATCTAAGGCTAATTTTAAACGGAAGATCACTAATGGTTGAAGAAGATTGCTAGTCCTTTGAAAAGGCTATCAAATTATCTTGTGTGACTTTAAAGAATCATAACTTGGTCAATTGTTATCTCCTTGAGCTCATTCTTTTTCTAAAATAATCTTTAGTATGTTTACTACAACTTTTTTTCAATGTGCAAAACTTGAAAATGTTTGAAAAGTTATTAAAGAATTGAAAAGATTATAGGTATTTTGTGAATTTCCCCATAACTCTTTCATTTTTTATGATTTTTGAATAATCTCAAATGCACAATTCATTCCAAAGGATCTACTTCCTTTCATCTTTAAGGATCAAGAGTAAATTTTGAGTGGAAGGTGATGTAACTTTGCAAGACATTATAGGTCATTTTGAAGCTCAACACTTAGAATTTTTCTAAGTACAAAGAGTTCGTGTGTTTTTCATGATTTCAAATGGATATAACTTTCTGCTCAAGCATCCAAATGAAAAATTTTAAAGCATGTTGTCAAGATTGATCATCCAGCTTTCCAAAGAAACCAAGATTGCATCATGAAGGTCCCTAAGTTACTTGCACCATGGTTGCAAAGTTAGTACCTTGAAACTGAAGTTTCCTCATTAAGTCAGAATTTGATTTTCATAATGTGCATCCTAATCACCAATTTTGTGCGCATTTTTCACTTAAACATGTTTAACAAACTTGCTCAGACTTGTTTAAGCATCAAAACGCATGAATTGAGTGAGTTTTGATGCTAAGCAAGTCACACTTTTCTCACTTTTGACCTTCACTCAAATTCCATCCAAACCTCACTATTTCTCTCAATTCTCATTGTCATACACTCTCCTATAAATAGAATACCATGTTCCCTTGAATTCCCAAGCTTGAACAACCAAAATCACCCTTCCAATCTCCCTCCATAGTTCATATTTCTGAGTTTTTGATTTCTCATTTCCTTCACTTCCAGCCCTTGTTTTTTGATTGATTATTCATCCTTGAACTTCACTGAATCTAACAGAAGAAGAATTAAGCCTTAAGGTGCTCTAAATCTTGCTAGCCAAGTCAAGTTTCTGAGAAATTTCAGTTGACTTCGTTCTGGTATAATTCTCTATTATTTTGATTCAAATAAGTTACTAAGTTTTAGCCTATTCTTCTTTGAAACTCGTGTTTCTTCTGCTTTTCATTTTCATGGCAAATTGATCATTTAATTTCAAAAAAAATTTTCACTTTTTCTTCTGGTTTTTCTCAAATTGATTGAGCTGTGGTTTTAAGAAATTTTTCGCGGGGGTGAGGTTAGGATCTTCTGGAAGAGACGAATCCAATGATATTGGTTTGAGCTTCAAATTATTGTGTAATATGGTGGGAGAACTGACTTTTGATTTTGCATTTTATCGCAAATGTTGCGGATAGCAAGAGTCACCACTGGCTTTTCTTTTATACAATAAAGGAAGGGTGAAAAGAACAGGAAAAACCTTTGATAATTTTTCTTGGTTCGGGGGGTAGATTATGGAAAGGGAAGGTGTTAGCACCCTTTTCATCTGTAGCTATCTACGGTCTCTTAATTGCTAGCTCACTTTTTGAAATACTTTGTGCTTGTGTATGTTTGAAAATATTTTTAAAATGCCTAAGTACGGAAATTTTGTAGTGATTTTCGTATCGTTTAAAATGTATACAAAATGTTTGTTTTGAAAATATTTATTGAAAGAAAGCGTTGTTTTTGTGAAAAGTGTTTTGAAGATGCCAATGTAAGGCGGTTTGCTTTATAATAACTCTTGTATCAGTCCTCAAGAGTGTTTATAAAGTGTTTTGAAAGTAGTTATTTTGAAAGTGTAAGGTGTGAAAATTGTTTTAGTTTATGAGAAATTTATTACGAGCGATCTACCTACTCAAAAAGTCTTTGTTCTTTTCTTCCTCCTTTAGATAGTGTTACCCTACCACTGGTTAGTAGGAAGCCCTATCGTTGGATGTGTGAGGGATATGTGTGGGTCATCATACAGTCATAAAGGCAACTTGTAGGATGCTTTAGCAATTTCCGTAAGGGATTAAGATCGTTTACCGAAGGTAGTATCGTAGGGTCATCGAGGGACTACGATCTTTTAACCGAGGGTCTTTGCTAAAGCATCCCACGTTCGAGGGACATGATTATTTTATCCGAAGGCAACAAGTGAGGTTACCCAAGAGGTGCGTGTATGAATAGTGTTTTAATTTCAGTTAATTTATCTTGGATTTATGGTTATCTAACGTTTTGTTTTAGATCTTGCCATACAATCCTATTAAACTAACAGTAATAAGGAAAGCAGTAAATTGCAGAAATTAAATGTCCTACGCTACTACAACGCTTCGGAAATGGGGTTACAAATTTATGAATGGGGATGACATAAGAAATAAACACCCAAGCTATAATTAAATTACACAATACAAGTTCAAACTATTAAATAATTATTTAAATTAAAACTCTTCTCATTTGATGAAATTAATTAATAATTTAATTAATAGTGTCAAACCAAAATTATTTTAAAATTAATAATTATTTAAAACATATTGATCCTTTTTTTCATTTTAAATATAATCTAAAATATTAAATAAATACAAATAAGTAAAAATAAACAAACAAAAGAAAGGATTAGAAGTGGGCCTGATTGTAGCTAATTTGGGAGGTGTATCAAAAGAAAGCTATCCAGGCCCAAATAAAGGGCAGCCCAAGTCCGGATGATCTGGTGTGCTTGCTAGCAAGGGTATATGGTGGAAGCGCACTTCTGAGGTGTTGGATGGTGATGGTGATGATCTGATGGTGAGGAAGTATGTAGGTGCATAGTAAGATTTGTGGGAAGGCCCACAGGGAGTACCATCTTATCTTATCTCTTCCGGTGGGGACAAGTGGCACCGGAGACACACATATCACCCACCGGTGGCCTTATAATCTCAGCTTATCAACAATATTATCAAATAACAATTTTAATTAAATAAAACCCATATATCATCAAAATTGTTGTGTATATTAAATCACCCTAAAATAAACAAATTAATGATAAAACAAACTAAACTATTCTAACCCTCATTATTCTTCATTGTTATCTCTTCCTCTAATGCTCTCTCGTTCTCTCTTCTTTTATTCACTCGCAAACAACCAAAAAACTAAATACAACCACAAACCAAGATTAAACACGATGGTTGTTATGAATCTCGACGGTGGCAAGGATGAACAGCACAGAAGCACCATGAGGCCTCACGACGGCGTTGTCGTGACAGTCTCTGATTCTAAAAAAAATTATGTTTATCGATTCATCTTTCTCTCCTATTTACTAATATGTGGTTTATTTTTACAGAAACCGAACGGTTAAATCTAGATCTAGAATTGAGATTTTCGAAACCCTAAGTGCTCAAATGTGACAAAAATCGATGATTATGATGAAGAATGCTAAATAGAGAGCAAAAACTAAAATAAAAAGAGAGAGACTAAGGCCTTGGTGTTCAGATTCGTGAGCTTTCCAACCTTTTGAGGCTTTTCCGATATTATATTCCTATCTCTGAGCATATATCTTGCTTTCTCTCTTCTTCTGAAATTGCGGTCTTTGATTTTTCTGAAGGGGTTTTTAAATAAAATGGAAGATGATGATTATATTAGGTTTTTGTTCATCTGCGCAACTGTTGTGTTTTTCTGTGAATAGTATTCTCTCTCCTTGGGATTTGTGCATTGATTGTTTTTATACTGTGACGAAATTAGGGTTCTCTTATCTGTTGTTTGGATCCCTAGATTTGATAACATACCTTCGATTTTGCTATTGGGCTTTACCAATTCTGATTATTGTTGACTCTTTTGTGAAACTGTGATTTTATTGAATTATTGTGATGAAATTCTGAGTGACTGAATTGTTTTGGGCTGAAGTTGCAATTTTGTACTGGCCTATTTTTACTGCAATGTTGTGACTGTGATACCCCCCCCCCTTTTTCTGAGTTGTATGTTGTAACTTCTCTTTTTTGTCTGTGAACCAAATAAAATCCTTTTTGTGCATTTGTTTGAGATTTGTAGTAAAGAAAATAGGCCTATGATTAACATTATAACTCTGATTTTGTTGTTGTGAAACAAAACAATATGAGGCTTTTGTTGAGCTTGTGAACATGATTTGAATGTGATTCCCTTATCTCTAATTCCTGTCAAAAATCCCTAATGATGAAATTAAGAGAAAAAAACTCTTTGAAAGTTTCTTGTTCAATTTTTGTTTCTTGATTGTCTTGTACTAATTATGCCTTCTTCTTCTTGTTTCATGTGATGGTGTGAGAAAAAAATGGAAATCGGCAAGGCAATTACAAGAGGAAATCGTAGATAGGCTTGAAGGGAAATGGTGAAGCTTGGCATGAAGAACTTGGTAGCTTGAAGAGGACATCAAAGCTTTACAAATTAGGATTTTGGAAACTTTGTAGAACTTGCAAAACTTTAGAACAAAATCTCCATGATAAATAAAACTTGTAACTTTGAAATTGATGTAGTAATATGAAACTTTGAGTATTTTGAAATGTGCTTGTAATTAAACTTGAGATATCTTAGCATCAATTGTACTCTTGCTCTTTTAAGTTCAAGCATTATAGCTTCTTCTCAATTATTGATGAAAACCAATTGAAGACCAAAAGAAATCTTTGAATTTTCTTTATGTGGAATTTTGAACTTGAATGAGGAACGACATGAAATCTTGAATTCTCTTGAATTGGAATTATATTCCAAAGCCGTATAACACTTCTTTACTTCTCCTCAAATGCCTATTTTGAATCTTCAAGTACTCCTTTTAAATTCCATTGCAAACTTGTGGAATAAAGAGATCAAAAATTGGAATTTTTACTTCAATATTCTTTTTGTGAAAGTTGAAACTCGAATAAATCTTTGAAGAATGACGAGTTTGAATCAAACTTTACATACTATATGAATAAACTTGAATAATTATGATGGAATTGAAAATTTTGAATGGTAAATTTTGAATCATGTTTAGGTCAAAACTTATCCATGTATCACCATGCTTTAAAGACTTCAAATGATCGAAGATCCTTGTAATTCTTTGCCTCTTGAATTTTAATTCAACATTCTAATCAAACTTGCGTGATACACAATGGAACTTTGAAAAGATGATGGTGCCTTAAACTCTAAGAAACTCGCATTTCAAGAAATCTAAATGAAGCTTACTTCTAAGTTTAGCATGCTTTAAACCTTAATCAAATGATCTTTTAAATGAATGAACCTTACTTCAATTCTCAATTAAACCTGAACTCAAATTCCAAACCAACTTGCTTTTGCAAACAAATGAGAACAACCAGGTTCCGATCATAATGAATCACTTGCCTCATGTCTTACATCATGCTTTGCATCCAATAACCATAACAATAATGCCTTGACTTTGAAGGTGGAAATAATATTTTAATCATAACGTCGCACCCCCAATGGACCTCAAACTCAAATATGGCGAGATACAAACCTAATCCCCTTGAGATCTTGAAACTTTAGAAAGAAGCTTGAGGGTGAAAAAACCCTCATAGCTATACGAAGGAGAGAGTCCGTAATGATTTCAAATCTTAATTCCTCAAACTCTGGTAGATGAAGGAACCAGTTGGTTAAGCTTGAATGATGTAAAAGCCTCAAAGTAATAGAGAAACCCTAATTTACTTGAGAAATACAAAGTAAACTCTGATTCACGACCATGGTAAAGAAGGATAGCTTTGTTGGCTGGATGAAAAAGGAATCCACAATAACCATGTCTCACAACCCTAATTCCACACTTCACTGCTTACAGAAGAATAACTAGAAGAATCAGAAGAAACCAACCTTTATTAAATATGGACCTCAAAACACTGTGAAACACTAATATTGCACAATCAATTGAACTTTATTGAATGAAATTTCATGTTATGCTAATGACCTACTGAAAGTATGCAAATGAAATACAATAAGCCAGAAGAAAAGATATAAGGGTAGGACAACTTTGGGGTATGACAGATTGCGTTTGGAGAATATCATAAAAACCCAACGCACACGTGTCTAGAGGTTGAAGACGACCTACATGTTGTTCTTCAACCAATTACCGTGTGACAATTGTTTTAATTTCATTGATTTGTCTTTTATTAATTTCATGTGTTTTTTGATGAAGTCCATATCAATCACAGTGGACCAGATCCATTGGATTTGTTTACTAACGCGTTTTGACTTTGATCTAATGACCAACATTTTGTTGCTTTACTTTATAAAATCAGATTTAAATTATGGCTTCGGTATGTTATTCGAAGGTGACCATATCATGCACAGTGTGTTAGATCCATTGGATCTGCTTAATAATATGTTTTGACAATGATCCAGTGGTCTATATTTTTTCAATTTTATTTTTATTTCAGATTTTCATATTTAATTGTTTTAAACATCCAAAATTCATAAAAAATTCATTCAACTTCTAAAATTGTGAAAAAATTATCAAAGATACTTTTGATTTTTCTCTTTTTTATTTTTATTTTTTCACAATTTTAGTTTGTGATTTGGTATTTTTATGATTTTTTCACTTTTTTTTACTTGTATTAATTGCTTAAAAATACTTTTTGATCTTTTATAATTTTGAGAATTTTATGGAAGGATGTAATGATCTCTTGACAAATATTGGTGACCTGATTTTATTTTTATTTTTATTTTACTATTTTTTACAAATTTTGATTTATTTTTCTTATTTATTTATATTTTAAAAATAGTTTCTGACTTTAAAAAATTCTAAAAAATCTTGTCAAACTTTGTTTGACTTTTTGGTAATTTTCTTGGATTTTTTATTTGGATGTTTGAATACCATTGTGTATTTAATCAATAAAATTCAATTAAATAACCATTTTTAAAATCATATGTGTGTGTGTATATATATATATATATATATATATATATATATATATATATATATATATATATATATATATATATATATATATATATATATATATATATATATATATATATATATATATATATATATATATATATATATATATATATATATATATATAATTTTATTTTTATTATTTGAGTAGTGACTTAGTTCTGATTTGGATACTTGAGTATTAATTTGGGACAAGTTCTTCAACCTCATTGGATCTTGGGTGTTGATAGGTTGAAAAACCAAATCCACCAAAATAGATGAGTGATGATGATGATATTTGAAACCATAATTTCATCTGAGGCATTGGATACACTATTATTCCCCTCCCTCTTCATTGTATCCCTTTCTTGTATTTACTTGTGCTACATGTTTTGGGAGAATGATCTACATATCAATTCTCTAACATGTATGTTACATAGATTGCTATTGACCGGCCTCAAAATAGGTGTGGCTTCTACATAAGTCCACTTACGATTGCTTAACATAGCATTAAATTTTCCCGATTCAAAAAATGATCATTCGTGGCTAAAACTTTATGTTTAAAAGCCCAAGTATAATTGATTATTGTATTTTGGTTCAAAACCTTTTAAGCTTGTTGTTAGGAGGCTTTGGTCTTACTAATCCTCTAACAAGCCTTCATCAACTTTGGCCTAAGTTTGATCTTCAATTATCATTGATCATATGTGTTGGCTTTTAGTGCTTGAAATAAATGATATACTTGACAAAAAGCAAATGAAACTTGATTTTGAGAGACTTTGATTTTATCAATCTTCTAATGAGTTTTCAAAAGCAAGCTTCAACATGGTCATCCAACTAACCTTTTGTTTTACTTGACCTCTAACTTCTAATTCACTAACAATTAACTTTACTTTATGTCTTTATTTTGTTTCTTTACTTTTATGTACCATTTATATTTTAGCATCTCATGCTATTTTCCTTTTGCTCACTTGAGCATTTATTTTCTGCCTTTTTATCTTTGCTCACTTGAGCTTTATTTTCTTTTTTTGAAAATACACTTAATAATCAACTTGAACATTAAAATCTTTAAGGTTACTTGGACTATCTGGTTACTATTCCTAGCACTGGGGAGTTGTGGATTCTTGGGACCTTAGGATTAGAACCCATGAGACCTTGGATCTCTGTGATCTTTGGTTGATATTTTTGTGAAGATCTTCTGAAATCATTGGGGTTTACTCCAAGGCATTGGTTTGAATATTTTCTATGTGCGGGTTATTCTGATTTTCATGCTTTGTCTGTGATTGAGAATTCCTCTGTATACAGTTGTTACTCTGGCCAATTTTTGTCAATGAAGACTTTGCTTGGTTCTTAATTCATCTGAAGCTTGGTATTCCTTGGAGGTTTAGTATTCTTGCTTGCTTGCTTTTAATCCAAAGGATAGGAATTATACATTGACTTCTTTATGTCAAGTGTTGGTTTCTTATTGGTTAGACCATTCTTTTCCTTATCTTTTACTTTATATACTTAGGATAGTCCCTTCATCTCCTCCCATCTTCTTTAATTTCAAAAATCTTCTCCCTCCTTTTCAAAACTCTTCTTGTTTTCTAACTTCAATCGCTTTCATAATAAACTTGGACTTAGGTCCATGCATTTTCAAAAATCTTTTCTTAGTCAAACTTTAATCAATTTAACCATACTTTGACATCTTTTTTTGAAATACTAAAAGTCATTAACCTCATTCAAACCATTTTGCCACTTTGTCTTTTTACTTTAAAACTTTTCTTAAAATATTAGACTCTTGTTGATTCTTGTAGTGATGCAAGCTACTATACTTCTACAATATGTAGTGAAGAGAGTTATTTTCCACTTGGGTGTTGAGTGATGGATTTTAAATCCAAGTTATATCCTCCACTTTGAGATGACGCAAATGCTCCTTTCTCATAATTGTGGGTAGTAAGTATATTTTTCCCTAGGATATGACGATGATCTCTCTTATCTTGAAATTAACCAACACACATGTGTTTTAAAAAATTTTAGGTGAACTACAAGTACCTTGATCCCCTATTACATAGAAGTTGGTACATAGGCACTAAAGGTTCGCAATCACGGCAAATGCAAAATTATAAAAAGTATTTCTTTTCTCATCTCCACCATCTTATCTTTGTATACACCTTTTATATCCAAAATACACAGATTTTCAAAGAGGTTCCTATGGAGTACCGTAGATGTTTAGGGTGATAATACCTTCCCTTTGTATAACTAACCCCCGTACCTAGATTATCCCCATTTTTGGGTTTATTCGCTCTTTTCTCATTTCCTTTGGAAACAATAAAGCGCGATGGTGATTTTCATTTGATCTGTACGAGTTAAGTAAATCCAATGGCTTAGTCTCAACATTTCTACCGCTACAGGAAACAAACATACATACTATATTAACAAGTATAAAAAACATGTAGAAATTCACAAGTATGGTGAACATAGACAAGTCAATATACAAGTATAAATATATAATTATATATACAATATAGACAATTATGTGCAAAGCTCAAAAATGTAGAAACTTTAGCAATGCAATTCAATACCAAAACACCAATCCCCGACAATGGAGCCATTTTTTTAATGCAACTAAGTGACAAGAAAAAGATTTAAAGTATTTCGGGTTTTATCGTATCCACGGGGATCAGTGCGAGGGAAAATGTCGTTCAACGGTTTCTGTGTTTTCTGAGCTTGGGTTAAAATGGTTTAAGGTAAAAGGTATGAACAAGAAAATGAATTCATTCTTTAGAGAGGAGAGAACTTGCATGCTATGAATTTAATCTACTCGTCACAAACTTAAACATATCGATCATTTGCGCTCAACCTATAATACTCATCAAAGCCATCACGTATCTCTCACATCAGTGTCCATTTCTAAAACACCTACGAGATTTACCACAACCAAGGATATGTCTAACGCAAAGTTGCAAGAACAACTGTATAACTCTCGTCGGTGATGTCTCACACAACTCAAACAATACAGAGGCATTAAGCTTCAATACCCACAGTGATTGTTAGCTCTAAATTTATCTCTAGCATCTAGAAACTGATATATATCCATCATCAATCAAGATTTCTGAGGTATATGTCTATAACAACACAAATTTAAACATAAAAGCGAAAAGATTAAGAAAGACATCGACAATGATTTGTAAAGCAGATTTTACACAACACCATGAGCGATAAATATACATAAGATCAGAGTAAGCTTACAAATAAAACCCAACAAAAAGAAAAATTCATAGAAAGGAAGAGAAATAAACTGAAACTCCTCGTCTTGTCAGGATGACTCGTGCAAATCCATCTATGATTCATCAAGATGCAATCTCCAATTGTTGTTTCCTAGGCTCTCTCTACAAAGGAATGATTCTGATGGAGTTAGGACTAAAATCCCCTAAAACCATAACCTAAAACTTGAAGGGTGAGAAAAACAAAAGAAAGGTGGGTTTGAATTGGGTTTTCTAATAAGCTTTTACTTTGAAAAATATTTTGCAAACTAACTAGAAAGAATATAACTAAAGATAGACTAAAAAATGACTTTTTGGTTTATCCAGGCTCCCTTCAACACGGCTACTCATATCCACCATCCTCGGGTGATTTCACCTTCAACAAGGACTTAATCCACTAATCTCAATATATTACAAATGCATGGGCTACCCGCCAGGGACTAACCACAACCGTCTAAGTGTCCAACCTGACACCTTATCATATCAAGTCTCGAACTAACAACCTAGTCACTTGAGGCAATAATCAATTCTCCACATAATTATAATCGACTATGTTTACAATGTTTGCTTCTAAAAAGTAGATTAACACAACAATGAAGAACAAAGTCTCTAATACAAATAATGATCAACAACTCTTTGTATTGAGAACTCTATGATAAAACACAAATAATGAGAAACAACTCTTTGTGTTTAATCCTTAATATCTTAACACAATAACGAGCAACAACTCTTGTGTTCTTGATATTTCTCTAGAAGAATATTATGGATGTATATGAATAGTGATTCTTCTTTTCTCTTGATGTTTCACAGTGTTTTAGCAATTTGATTCAAGCTTGATAATAGTACATTGTTCGTCTATCTTCAAATGTTGGTGAGGTCTCTTTATATAGACTTGAGAATAAGACTGTTGGTAGTACGAAGATGTCGTTTTCACTTTCCAGCTACAGTAATTGTAGAATTTCATTATGGGAGACAACGTAGTACAATACGTAAGCATGCAGTGGAATTTTAAACGTATTTATTGTACTATACTCTTCGTGGCTAAGTTTCTTAAGACCTTATATTCTGATAGTTTACTTCTGGCTTGAAGTTGTAAGTTTGGAATATATCTCTTGATCTTGTCTTTATCTTCTTTTCTTCTTGCTGGATTGATTTAGATTGAGGAGTGATAATGATCTAGAAGATTCTTCTTTTTTGTAGAGTTAGAGTCTTTCAGATATTTGAATATTATCTTCAGATATATAAGCAGCAGCTTATCTGATGAACAATGTCTTCTTTGAGAGTGAAATCTTTTCTGATCTTGACTTCTTAAATTGATCCTTGATTCTTTATAATCAGCTTTTCTAAGCTACATATCTAATGTCTGATTTCTGAAGTAGAAGCTTATATATTAGTACATCTGATTTTGACGTTGAGTTCTTTACTTTCTGATCTCTTGAATTCTGATCTTTGGATTGAGTTTAAAGAAACAGCTTATGTGAGATACATCTTATTGTCTAATCATGAATTATTTCTCTGGATATCTGAGATCTTTGTTTCTGATATCTTTAGAGTGGCGCTTTTTTGAGAACATACTTGATTCCATTTTTATGAACATTCCGCATTCCTTAGAACTACTGATGTTTCTTTGGAAAACAATCACAATAGTGCTTTTGTTGAGTAGATTGACTTGAGAGGATATCATCCTTTGATATTCCATTCGGATGGACTATATGATGTTGATTTGAATTGAGTCAAGAAGATCTTTCTTTATTTCTTCTAATGGAATACTTATGATGTTGAATAGGAGTGTGTGTATTCCATGAACTCTCTGAGTCTTCAGAATCTTTACTTTGTCTTCAAAAATGTGAGCAGCAACTCTTGTGATGAACAAATCTTGACTTATGATTTTGGAGGTAGAAGCTTTTTCTTTATGTGTTCAGAATCTTGACTTTATCTTCAGAACTATGAGAAGCAACTCTTCTGATGAACAAATCTTGACTTCTGATCTTTGCATTGGAAGCTCGTTTCTTGTACACTCTTGATTTCTAATCTTGAAGCAACAGCTTATCAGAAATTATTTCTTCTTGTGACTTGTGACAGCAGCTTGTTGAGAAGTACACATGTGATCCTCTTTTTGGCGAACATTCAGCATTATTCAGAATTATTGATGTTTCTTCAAAAATGGATGTGAACGGTCTTTGTGGTGTGCTTGGCGTGTTTCTGATTCTTCAGACAATAGTCCTGAATCAATTAGAATTTCTTATCTGCATACTCAAGAAACTTATTAGAACTAAAATTGTTTCTCATCAAATATATGTGTTGTTATTGTTGTACCCCAATTTTTGCCCCTAAGATCCCTTCATCATACCATATTGATTTAATCACAACAAGATCACATTAGGGCTTTTGGTTCTCCTCCCTATCTTTAGATTTGCTTTTTGAGGAATCACCAAGCACCTTGACTTGTTTTTCTTTTGTAATAATGCATGTTTTTTTTACTTTCCTTTTAATTAATAAAATGCAATGTTGGTTTGTCTTACTAGTTAATAATGTAGGTAAAGGCAATATGGCTTAGAAAGTTGATCCATGGGTTCATGAGTTTATTTCCATGCCTAGTCAATAAAGCTTGACAAATTCAAACCTCACCATTGAAGTTGTTTTGGAAAAAATGGCATGGAAAGGGGTTGATTGAAGTTGTCATGGTGGGACAAGGCCTTGTTCCCATGGGTCACAAGTGCATATTCCTCTCAATTCTCAAGACATGGAAGTGGTTTTTGTTGCTATGAGTTCTCATTATCATCCTCAACAACTTCTATCTACAAAGCAAGAGTGTTGGTACAAGAAGGTTGTATAAAATTGTCAAAGTTCCTCAAATCATTTTCTTGATCTAGGAGCTAGGGTTTTGAACTTCAAATAAGTATATCTTGCTCATCTTTTGGTATTTTTGAGTGATTCCAAAAACATCCTTCTCTTAAAAGGGTTATTAACAAATCACTTCAAAAGTTTCAAGGAGTTTTCATGTGGAAGAAACTTGATGATGAAGAAAGATTACAAGTCCTCTAAATAAACCCCCCAACTTCCCATATGTGACTTCAAATGATCATAAATTGGTCAATTTTTATCACCTTGAACCCACTCTTTTTCCACAATGATCTTGAGGATTTGAACCTTATTCCTTCTTTTATGTGCAAAGTGAGAAAATGGATGGAAGATGCCCTAAGGATACAAAAGATTATAGGTCATTTCATGATTTTGTTTCCAACTTCAACAATTCATAACTCTCTCAATTTTTGGAGATTTTTAATGGTTCAAGTTTCAAAATGTCATTCAAGAAGTCTATTTAATTCCATCTTTTTTGGTCAAGAGGAAGGCCATGTTTGGATGCAAAACATTATAGGTCACTTTTGAAGAAAAACTTGAAATATTTCTAAGTATGGAAAGTCAACCTCTGTTTCCCAACTTTGAATCATTGCAACTTTTAGCTCAAACATCCATTTGATTCCTTTCTTTTCCCATTGCAAAGCTTGTAATATCATCTTTCTAAAGCATCAAGAATGATGCCTTAAGAACCCTTGAGCTGAGAATACCATTGTTTCAAAAGTGGTAACTTGGAAATGAAGTTTCATCGCAAGTCAGAATTTGAATTTCATGTTACAACTTCTAACCCTCAAATTAGCATGCTTTTTGGGTCTAAACATGATTAGCCAACTTTCCCGAGTGGATTAGCGCATTAAAACGCGGTTTTGGATGAGTTTTGACAAAAAAAAGAAGTCATAGTTTCTTCATGATGCAGACCCACACGAATTCCCTCCAAATTGCATCATTCACCCTTCCTTTTGATCCCATTTGCTTCTCCTATAAATACATGAGCTATCCCATTCGTTTTCTCAAGCTTGAACAGCCAAAATCACCCTGCCAAACTCACTCCATAACTCATTTTTCTGCAACTTCGAAATCATTGTTCAAGCCTTTTTCAATCCATTTTTTCAATCAATTCATCTTCCTTGATCTTCCCTGAAGCTAACAGAAGAAGAATTGAGCCTTAAAACCTTCTGAATTGATCTGACCAAGTCCATTTACAGAGCTCTACAACTGAACTTCAATAGGTAGATTTCTCCATCAATTCTTCCACACTTTGATATCATTGTGAAGCTCTCCTTCTCCTGATTTTTATGCTTCTTACAATTTTTAAATTCATTGAGAATTGAGAGAGAAATCTCAAATTGAAGGTGCTCGTTATTTTCTGGGTTTTTGATTCATATCTCTTTGCATGCCTTATATAAATTTGGCGCGATGGTGATGTTAGGATCGTATTGAAGAGACAAATCCAATGATACTAGTCTAGGATCCTAATTTTTCTATTTGAAGGATCTCACAAAATCTCTATTGCAGGGCGTCTGGAGGCTGAAGACGATGACATGTCTCGTCTCAGCCAATGACAGCGTGCCAAACATTTTAATTTCATTGGTTGCCTTTTTCCTGATCCTATGTGTATCTCACTAAGGTCTATATCAAGCACAGCGCGTCTGGTCCATTGGACCATCTTACTAACGCGTTTTGACTATGATCTGATGGCCCACATCTTTTTTGATTTTATTTTATTTTTTGATTTTATATTTTAATTGATTTAATTTTCAAAAATTCATAACTCTTTTATTTTTTATCAAAAAAATTATGAAAAAATTCACAAAAATACTTTGAATTATTTATGATCTCATGATTATTTTTCACATTTTTATTTTGACATTTTATATTTTTTATATTTTTTGCATTATTTGTTTTCTTTTAATTACTTTAAAAATACTTTCGGAATTTTTTTAATTCTAAAAAAATTCATAAATATAATTTTACATATTTCTGACTTTTTGAAAATTTTATGGAATTTTATATTGATGTTTACTATTTTTAATATATTTTCTATTTGTTTGAGCAATTTTAATTAGTTTAAAAATAGTTTCTGACTTTAAAAAATTACCAAAAATTTTATAAAAATATTTGAGTCTATTTCTGATTTTTCTATGATCTTATTTCTTTTTCATGAATTAATTTGAATATAGTTGATATTTTTTTCCTTTATTTTCATTTTTATTCATTTTTAAACCCTTTTCAATATATATATTAAATGTAATATTATTTTGTGATTATTTTCTGGCTGATCTTGGGTTGAATTTTTTATCATGAACTTTGTTAACATCATTGCATCCGTGGTGTTGAGTCTAACTCCATAAAAATGGATGAATGATTTTAATAATAGTTTGATTAAATTTTAATTCAAATGTGGTTTATATATTCTTTCCTACCCTTCTTCATCTCATTCCTTTCTTATTGCACTAAGTGTTATTGGAGCATGATCTCTATATCATGTCTCAAAATAAATGGTGCATAGATTGTTATTGACCAACCTCAAAATAGGTGCGACTTCTATATAAGTCCACTTACGATTGCTTAACATAGCGCTAAATTTTATCCCGATTCGAATAAATGATCATTCGTGGCCCAAACCTATGTTTGCAAGCCCAAGTATGTTAATTTGATCTCTTTGATCCAATAACCTTGAGATCCATTGTGTGGAGGCTTTGGTTCTACCCATCCTCTAATGGATCTACATCACTTTTGGTCAACGCGATCACTTAAACATCGTTGATCATTAAATGTTACTTTTGAGGATTCCAAAATGGATGATATACTTGAAAAAAAGCAAATGCAACTTGTTGTGTGGAGGCTTTGGTTCTACCAATCCTCTAATGAGTTCCAAATGCAAGTTTCAAGATGGTCATCCAACTAACCACTAATTACGAATAATTGACTTTATTTTATGTTTTTATTTTATGCTCTTTTACTTTCTGTACCATTTATTTTAGCATTTACATTTCATGTTATTTTTCATCTTTGCTCACTTGAGCCCCTTTATATTCTTGTCATTTTATTTTGCTCACTTGAGATTTTTTTTTTTTTTAAGATGCTTAATAATCAACATGAACCATAAAAAACTTTAATGATACTTGGACTATTTGGTTATTGTCCTTGACATTATGGAGTATTGGACTTCTTGGACTTAGGATTAGAAGCATTGACCTATGTTGGAGACCTTATGACCTTAATTGATATTTTTGTCTGGAGTTCTTGAGGTTTACCTTAATACATTGGGTTGTTTGTTTGTTTTGCGTGCAGGTTATTGTGATTACATACTTTGTTTGTAATCTGGAATTCACCCGCATACAGTCGTTACTCTGCCCAATTTTTGTGAAGACTTAATAAATTTGAAGTTTGGTTCTCTCAAGAGGTCTAGTATCTTTGCTTGCTTGGTTTCAATCCAAAGAATGGGAATTCTATCTTGACTCATAATGGAAAGTATTGGATTCTTGTTGGTTAGATGGTTCTTATCCCTAGCTTTTACCTTATGCTTTAGGATATTCTCTTCTTCTCCTCCCATCTTCTTTAATTTCAAAAATCTTCTCACTCCTTTTGGAAACTCTTCTTGTTTTTTTTAAACTTGAACCACTTTAATAATAAACTTGGACTTATGTCCATGCATTTTCAAAACCTTTTCATAAATAAACTTCAATCAACTTAATAATACCTTGACATTTTTTTGTGAGAAGACTAAAAGTCAATCAATCTCATTTCGAACCATTTTGCCACTTTGGCTTTTTACTTTAAAACTTTTCTCAAAAGATTGAACTCTTGTCAATCCTTGTAGTGATGCAAACGACTATACTTCTACAATATATAGTGAAGTGAGATATTTTCCACTTGGGTGTTGAGTGAGGCTTTTTTTATTTTAAAATCCAAGTCATATCCTCCACTTTGAGACGATGCAAACTCTCCTTTCTCAGGATTGTGGGTGGTAAGTAAGTTTTTCACATAGACAATGACAATGATGTCCTATCTCATAAAACTAACCAACACATTTGTGTTTTCAAATTTTCAAAAGGTGAACTACGAGTACCCTGATCCCCTATTGCACGGAAGATGGTACATAGACACTAAAGGTTCGCAACCGCGGCGGGTGCAAAAATCATAAAAAATATATTTCTTTTCTCACCCCCACCATCTATTTTACATACAACATTTTATAGCCAAAATATACAAATTTTAGAAAGAGGTTCATGCGGAGTACTGTAGATGTTTAGGGTGATAATACCTTCCCTTTGCATAACCAACCCCCTTACCTTGAATCTTTCCCCCTCTTTTTGGGTTACTCTCTCTTTTCCCATTCCTTTGGAAACAATAAAGCGCGGTGTCGATTTTTATTTTGATCTGTATAAGTCTAGTCAATCTAATGGCTTAGTCTTAAACATTTCTACCGCTACAGTTATCAGCAATATATCGAGATTATATTGTAGACACAAATCTTGTTCTAAAAAAACTATGAAAGAGTTTATTTGTACAAAAATAAAATACATCAAACCGCACTAAGCAGGATTTACGCACTAAGCAGGCTGCCACTTATTTACACATTAAGCCTCATTAAGCGTGCTAAGCAGGCTGAGCCGGTTTAGTGGGCTCAAAAACAAAGCTCCTAACAAATTAAAACTTCTTGTAGCATGCCACAAGATGGGCTTAGCAAGCTTGACAAAACTTTTATTTCAAAAGCACATGTTTAAAGGCGTGCCTTCGGCTCTTATTACTCTATGCTCCTTCCATGCAATAAATATCTACAAAAAGACATGAAATTATCAAATGGTACACTAATTACACAAAAACGCAATTATACACAATATGTAGTAATTTACATAAGTTGAAGTTTTTTCAAAGGATTTCTACAAACGAAATAGATAAGTGCCACAAAATTATATACAAAAATAAATACAACTTGACACTTATCAAATTCTCCCCAACTTAAAACTTTGTTTATCCTTAAACAAAAGTCAAACACTTAAATAAACAAAAGTAATCAACAAGAATCATGAACCAACAAGTTTGGAAAATGAAAAACAAATGTATGGTTCAAATTAAAAACGTATAAGAAAGACAAAACTTACCACTATACTACAACAACAACAAGAAAACGAAACAAATTCTAAGTACAAAAATCATGTTAAACCATCTAAAACTATACATGTTCAATCACGAATCACACCTAGAAAAAAATCATCAAAGAGTGAAAAACACACAAACATGAGGGACTTGACTCTCACCTAACAATCTTGCAAACAAAAGATTAAATTATGCATTCATCCAAAAACCCATAGTGAAAACAGAAAAGAAAGAATCACAAGGGCTTTCAAGGTTGTAATATGGCTTGGTTAATAAACAAGGGGAAATTTTTAAAGGTAATTGAAACAAAAACTTGCCTAATTATATGGGAGTGATCAATTCACAAAGGCTCAAGCACAAAACTTCAATCAAACTTTTTCTTCTTTCACACGTGTTACACCAAACACATAACTTATTAGCACAATTATTTGCTATTTTTTTACTTTCCTTTTTCAAGGATTTTCTTTTTCTTTCTTTTTTATTTTCTTTTACTTTTTCAACTTTGGTTTTTTTTTCTTTCTTTTCTTTTTCTTTTTCTCAACCTCATAGCAACTAACCTTCTCTCTCCAACTTGAATACAACCAAATATGTAATGTGAAAGCTCCATACTTTTTAAGGCAAGGTAAAAATTCAAACCACAATTTATGGTTGAGGGTTCAAGAAACAAAAATCAAAATCTATTCAAAAATAAGTGAACTAAAAACTCATATACAAACATCATAGTTCAACATAAAAAACATATATCTTGACAAAAAAGCTCAAAGGGGGTGAAAAAATCCTCACTCACTCACAAGGTAAGTTACTTTTTGGCCAAGTGGTTGTGCTCAAAACAAAAAATACCTTGATCCTTTTCACGCTTTCATACAATCAACACAAATAAAATATTAAAGATAATAAAACCTTGTTAAAACAAGAATGCTAGTCTCCTGTATATAGTAAACATTGGAAAGCTTCCTCATATTTGGGGTAAGATCTAAAGTGATTCAATTATGAACAAGTAATGCAAAAGAGTGAATGACATGGTAATTGTACAAATTACAAGTTTCCTAATCATGTTATGTTATAGAAAGCGTGTAATATGGTTGGAGAACTGACTTTTTAGTTTTATCCAAAATATGCAGATAGCTAGAGTCGCCACTGACTTTTCTTTTATCCAATAATTAGGAAAGGTGAAAAGAACAGGAAAGACCTTTGATAGATTTTGAGTTCGGGGGGGTAAGATATGAAAAGGGAAGGTGTTAGCACCCTTTTCACCCATATTATCTATGGACTCTTAATTACTTAGCTCACTTTTCAAATGTTGCTTTGTGTGTGTGATTTATATGAAAATATTTCGAAATTACCAATGTAAGGCGGACATTGTAATGATTCTTGTATCATTCCTCAAGAATGTATACAAAGTGTTTTTTGAAAATATTTGTTTTGAAACTGTAGTGTGAAATGTTTTGAAAAAGGCCGTGAGCAAGCAATTAAGAGTTACCCACCAAAAGTCTTTCGTTTTCTTTTCCTTATCCTTTAGAGATAGTGATATCCATACCATTAGTTGGTAGGTATCCCTATCTATTGGATGTGAAGGGACAGGCGAAGGGTCATCGTATAGTCATTGAAGGCAACATGTAGAGATACTTTAGCAATTGTATCGGAGGGACTAGATCATTTTTCGTAGACAACATCGATGGGCCATCGAGGGACTATGATCTTTATTCAAGGGTCTTTTGCTAAAGTATCCCTACTTTCGAGGGCCATGACCATTTATTCAAAGGAAACAAAGAGAGGTTACCCTAGAGGTGTGAGTGTGAAAATTGTGTTCAGTTCAGTTATATTTATCTTGAATTAGGGTTTTTTATCGATTGATTTTAATCTTGCCATACAAACCCTAGTTACTAGAAATTAAATAAAAATATAATGTGGAAGGTAAAGTGCGGGAATTTAAACCTAAGCTATTACATAGCTTTGGGATAGGTGCATAAGTATAGAAATGCGGAAAATAAACCTACGCTATTATATCTCGTGAGTAGTTATATAATAGGAAACAATGTGAATAAGCAAATCTAAGCTATTACAATCGATAGTCACAACCTATACACTTGATCTATGAATGTAAATAAAATATAAGAAAAAGGAATAAGAAAAAAACAAAGATGTTTTTTTGGTTTTGTATGGAAAATAATTTAAGTTGATAATAATTAAATAAACCTAAATTCTAATTAATTTTATTTGTTTAAGAAAAAAGGTTAATTAATTAATTTATTAAAACAAGAAAATTAAATGTTAATTAAAAAACCCTAAACCTAATTTATTAGTAAAAAAAGGTTAGGTTAATTTGATTAAAAAAGAAATTAGGTTAACCAAAAAATAGGGTTAGAAAAATCAATGAAATTAGGATAAACCAAAAAATAAGGAAAATTGCATGGGGTGGGTGTTGAACCCACGCCCTCTTGGCCTTGTACTACATCGCTTGCCACTAAGCCTAGCGCTCATTGGTGCCTGAGAATAGAACGTGAATAATATATTGAAAACATGCGCGTTAGATTAAAAATAATAAAGATATTTGTAGCACGTATGGATCGAACCCACGCCATCTACATCATACGCCTTCGTCTTGATCAGCGGTGTTACTCCCTCATCTGTTCATATAACTGAAATACTTAAATATAATATAAACAAAAACAGATAGACCGGAGAGGCGTCAGAGCCCTAGCTCTGGTCGTCTTCTCCGGTGAGTCCTTTTTTGTACCTCGAAAATAGAGCATGTTAGAGATTAAATATAACCCTACCCCCCTAAATTGATCCTTGTGAATCCATGGTGGCCTTAGTTTTTGCTAAATCGTCCTGTATAAAGAGATACGATCACAATAATTTAAAACGGTTTAAACATGGTGATGAGATATTTTGGCGTTATGGGACTCATGCAAGGGATCAAACCTGCATTGTTTTGTCTCAAGAACACGTTAGAATGGTTAGTTTGAATCAAAATAGCATAAAAATAAAATATGAATTTGTACAAAACATGAAATCGGTGATGCATGGATGCGTGTTTCAAGTATTTTTTATCATCAAGAATGATCCCAACTTACTCTGTAATATCCCTGGAATTGATTTGGATGGTTGCTTTCCCTTGAAGATGGCTGGAAATAGGATTGCAAGTTTTCCCTAATTTTGACAAAATTTAAGGTTTTGAGTGAGTGTCTTTGTGCAGCTTTTTCGTGTTTCTTCTTCTCTGAATGTGAAGAGTATTTATAAGAGAAAAGATTAAGTCAACACATGGGCTTGGACCTCTTGTAAAACAATCTTTGATTTTGTTTGAAATTAAGATTGGAATAAGACAAAACATGAAGATTTGTTTTGAAAATAAGCTCCACACGGTTTGTAATGTAATCTTGGGTCTCCAAGAGATTTGAAACAAAAGCCTTTTATGCCTCGCACCTCCATTTGATATTTATTTGATTTAATTTTGAATTTAAATGAATAAAATCAAAATAAATGAAATAAAAATTAAAATGGTGCATGAATGGTCTTAGAGGTCCATTATGAGGTCAATAACATGTTAGAACCTTGAAAGATATGCCCATTAGCCCAAAAAATCAACTTTTCTCAAATTGGATTTCATGTATTTCCTCAAAATTATCCAACTTGGACCAATCATAACTCTCTCAATGTTTTTCATATGAAGGTGATCTTGGACTTTTTAGAAATCTCAAGGTGTCTCCTACAATCTTCATGTTGGTTATTTTTCCATTTGAAGATTTATCTTGATGTAAATTTCTTTGACAAAAAGTGTCTTTTTGTTGACTTCTAAAATGACATGTAATGTTTTGGCCCATATCTCTCAAATGAAGCATTTTTTGGACTTGAGCTTATAGAGACAAAGTTGTAGAAAATTGAATTTCCATCAAAATGAGCTTTGGTTGAGAATTTTCTGGTGAAGTATGTGAAATTTATGCTTGGTCAAAGTTCAGTTGACTTCTCCTAAAGGAAACCCTAATTTAGCATTTTTTACTTTTAATGAATCTTGAGTTTTCTTGATGAATCATGATCAACCATTGATCAAATGATGAATGAGACTTCAAAATATTGATATTGGCCAAAAATATTGAAGTTTGACTGTAAATTGGTCAAAGTTGACTTTTTGCCCAATACAGTTGATTTCCAATCATTTGACTAATTGACTAAGCAAACTTGTGCTGCAAGGCTTGAAATTTGGCATGAAGATTCTTTGAGGCATATGAGAAATAATGGAATCCACTTGAGACATTAGAAGTCCAATTTCCTTTGAGAAAAGCAAAATTCTAGTTGTAGGTCAACTGCTTAGGAGGAGAGTTTGTCTGGCCAACCCTTGAGTAGTCTTGAGCAATTGAGAACCCTAGAAACATGAGGAGGTATCTTGAAAAATGGGAAGGAAAATTTTGGGGTACAACAAAGCGATAAACGAGTACCTTGACAAATACCAACTTCAAACAATATAATTACCATATATTTTCAAGTTGAAACGATCAAACTTGGAAAATCACCTAATGCGTCTTGAAATTATCGGACCAAAATTGGAGTACAAACAACAAACAAAAACATTAGAAATTACTACTATTATTTACTACTCTAAACAGCCTTGGTGAAAGTGGGAAAAAGGTCTGAGTGAACAAAAATTTCAGTGGAGCAAAACTGTAGAGCGCGCTAAGTGGGCATAGACTGTGCTAATCGGTAACAAGTTTGCAAAGGAAAAACATAAATGCATCTGAATCTTCAAGAAAAACTCCACTAATACCTACACTAACTCAACTACAAAATTATACAAAATTTACAAATGTTGGGGTGCCTCTTAACAAGCGCTTGTTTTACGTCGTTAGCTCGACGCCTTTATGTATGCACATTCCTCCAAGTTGCTTCTATGCATGGCTATTCCCAACCAAACACATTAGTAAACGTGAAGGAAAACAAACATATATACTATATTCAAAAGTATAGAAAACATGTACAAATTTATAAGTATGGTGAACATAGACAAGTCAATATACAAGTATCAATATACAAAAATATATACAATATCGACAATTATGTGCAAAGCTCAAAAATATAGAAACTTTAGCAATACAATTCAATATCAAAACACCAATCCCTGGCAACGGCGCCATTTTATTGATGCAGTAAAGAGACAAGCAAAAAATTGGAAGTATTTCGGGTTTTATCGTATCCACAGGGATCAGTCTGAGAGAAAAAATGTCATTTAACAGTTTTCGCGTTTCTGAGCTTGGGTTTAAATGGTTTAAGATAAAAGGTATGAACAATAAAATCAATTCACTCTTTAGAGAGGATACAACTTGCATGGCATGAATTTAATTTACTCGTCACAAACTCAAACCTATGGATCAGTTGCACTCAACCTACAATACTCATCAAAATTATCCTGTATCTCTCACATTAGTGTCTATTTTTGAAACACTTATGAGATTTACCACAACCAAGACTATGTCTAACGCAAAGTTGCAAGAACAACCGTATTACTCTCGTTTGTGGTATCTCAAGCAACTCAAATAACAGGGGCATTAAGCTTCGATACCCACCGTGATTGTTAGCTCTAAATCTATCTCTAGAAACTAGAAACTAATAGATATCCATCCTCAATCAAGATTTATGAAGTATATGTCTATAACAACACTTATCCAAACATAAAGGAAAAAGATTAATGAAGACATGACAATGATTTGTAAAGCTGATTTTACACAACGCCATGGGCGATAAATATACATAAGATTAAAGTAAGCTTACAAACAAAACCCAACAAATAAAGAAATACATAGGGAGGAAGAAAAATGAACTGACACTCCTCGTGTTATTAGGACGACTCGTGCAAACCCATCTCTGATTCATCAAGATGAGCTTAGCAGGCTTGACATAACTTTTATTTTAAAAATGTGTGTTTAAAGTTGTGCCTTCGGCTTTTATTATTCGATGCTCCTAACATGCAATAAATACCTACAAAAAGACAAGAAAACTATCAAATGGTACACTAATTATCCAAATGCAATTATACACAATATGTAGTAATTTAAACATGTTGGAGTTTATTCAAAGGATTTATACAAAAGAAGTCGTTAATGCCACAAAACTATATACAAAAATAACTACAACTTGACACTTATCAGCAATTGATCAGAATCCTCACTATTAGTCTGCTGAAACTCGGGTTGAATTTTCTCACATTGTGCCTGGGCTGTTTCATTTTCATCATGTAGAATTGTTCTCCTATCCGGGTCAATAGAGTCTTCAATGATATCAATGCCACTTTCAAAAGAACATTCACTTCTAACATAGTTAGCATCTGTACCTTTGTCATCAACTGCAGCATTAGATTACTTATCATGATTTACTTGAACTTTAACATCAGCATCATTGTTAACTTTAACGTCACCATGAACTACAGGATTAGCATCATGGTTTACTTCTAAGTCATCATCAACGACAAGATTAACATCATGGTTTACTTCTACATCATCATCAACTACAATATTAGCATCATAGTTTACTTCTACACCATCATCAACTACAGGATTAACATCATGGTTTACTTCTACATCATCATCAATTACAACATTACCAACTTTAACATTGATAACTTCATCATCATCATCATCTACAACATCAAATTCATGAATTGCCTCATATGTTATTTCAGAGTTATCAATATTGTGCTCCACATAAAGATCAACCAGTTTGGATCCACTAAGATTTGAAAACTATTTAATTACCCTTAAATTTTTAAATTTTTGAATAATTTTTTCCATACATGTTTAGAATACTATAAAATATTTTTTACTAAATTTTAAAATTTTATAAAATGAGATGAATTAAGTATGAATTTTTTAAATTTCAAAAGATATTGATGAAAGTAATGAAAATCTCGACTTAGAAATTAAATTTTGAATTTCTTTTTTTTCAATGAATTTTTTTAATGTTCTAAACATGTCTGCAAAATAATCATTTGAAAATACACATCAATTTAACAACAAAGACTAAAACTACATATATAATAATTTTATAAGGACTAAAATATGTCATGTATTTTTATAAGAATCAAAAACAAAATTTAATAATTTATAAAAATCAAAAATATATTTAAGCTAAAAATAAAATCTGAGAATCTCTTTAGTGCAAATAAATTTATACAATAAAGAATAAAACATAAGGCAGATGATATTTTTGTATTATTACAAGGCCTGATTAATGGCGAACGGATATATTCATATGTATGATAACGAGGAGACAATTTCTTTAATGACTAATACAAATACAGTTTAAATATTAATATCTCTTATTGTTCACTTGAGTTGGGAACTATACCTTGATGTTAAAATACATCTTTGCTTGGAAGTTGATTTATTTGGCAGTACTAGATAAGATTTTGTTTATATGGGGAGTCAATTGATGCATGGCCAAAGGGTAATACATTTACAAGTTGTTGCTTGAATTATAGTCATTACAATTTATTGTGTGAAAATCTTATTACTAGGAGAGATAAGAAGTAAAATGTAGTGGCTCGATCAAGTGTTTAAATCAAATTTAAAATTCTAAACTATTGGAGATGAAACAAGTTCTAAAAGATTTGAAGGTTTAAAGAGAAAAACATCATAAATTAATATATCAAAACTAATGGATGAGTTCAAATTCTAGAATCTAAACTAAGAATGAAATTAAAGAAAAACAAAAGGAATGAATATATCAAAATATCTTTTCACATATAAAATGTAATCATTTCTATAATCATATATATTTTAAATAATCTTTAGCTAAGTTTACGGCATCATCCACTATATTATCAAAATTTATTTTCATACATATAATGTAATTATAATGTACATTGCTTGGGAGTTTCCAAGGTAAAAATTGTCCAGTTTCCAACTCATTATCGAACTTCCAAGATAAAAGGTGTTTAGTTTCCATCTTGTCACATAGCCCTCATGTATACATGGGAACAAAACTCTTACTCGTGAGTGTCCATCAGAACCACTTCGAGTGACGGAAAAATCTGTTTTAATTTGATTTGGATTTGAGTTTTTCTATTTTTAAAATATAGATATAAAATAGATAATGAAAATATTAGTATACTTCTATATCCCAAATTCATCCTCTTGATAATTTAGAATATTATATTTTGATAATTTAGAATATTAGTTGATTGATGAATAAATTATCATTTAGAATATATGAAATAAATGTTTGAAAAATTTCAAGATTATCTTTAATTATTATTTTTAATTTTTGTTAGAGTTTAGAATATATTATGAGTGAATTATTTCCATTTTAAAAAATGGTTTTGATGCAAGGATGAGACGAAACGGGAATACCCGAATTTGTTTGAGACGGATTATGAGTTTAATTATTTATCATGTTTGGGTTTAGGAGCGGAGATCGGATATTTAATTGGGGTTTAGTGTAAGAACAAAATTTGATTCTACATCTGATCTTGAGTTTTGATGATAACATTACATGGGTGATTAGATAATTTAGTACACTAATGAATTATTTAGTGTGTAGTTTTTGCTAACAGGTTCTGACTCTGAAAAAGTGACGTGCGACGTCATCAGATTCTGGACTCAACACACTGAAGAATACAAGTTTGTGTTTTATAGCTTAGAATGCGTCTTAAAATAACGGTTCTAATGAACCTTAGTTTTATTGCTTCTAATTGTGACTCTGTAGTGGAGCATCTGATATGTTCTCAAGCTCTGTGGATTCTAAGTTCTCTTGCCCAAGTTCTGAAGATTCTAAAGATAAGGTTTTGTTGAACGCGTTATGAAGATTTTGAAGACCAATGAGAAAATTGTGATAAGTCGAGACATTGTGTTTGATGAAAATTCTGCCTGGGATTGGAGTTCTAATGATGCAATTAACAAGTCATTGATGAGTTATGGTTTTGACGAAGAAACTGATGAGTCGAAATCGAAGAAATTGCAAATGTTACAGTCGAAGTTGAAGCAGTTGATGACATTCCAGACAATGTCGAAGTCGAAGAGGGTGTGACTAGCACAAGCCAAAGACCTCAAAGAACTAGAGTTCTTCCAGCAAGACTTCATGATTATGAAGTGGTTGGTGATGATGAATTCACACCATATGGAGAATTAGTTCATTTTTCTTTACTTGTAGGTGTTGAATCAATTGACTATAGTGAGTATTTGAAGATTAAACAGTGAAAGTCTTCTATGGTCGAAGAGTTATACGCAATCGAAAGAAACAATACATGGGAGTTAGTCGAATTGTCAGCACACACAAAAGTTATTGAAGTAAAGTGGGTGTTCGAGTTGAAATACAATGCTGATGGATTGATGGCAAGACATAAAGTAAGATTAGTAGCTCAAATATTTCTTCAAAAAGAAGGACTCGACTAATCTGAAGTATTTACTCCAATAGCAAGATTGGAGACTTTTCGACTAATGGTAGCATTGGCATGCAACCAAGACTGGTCGACATATCATTTAGATGTGAAATCAGCATTTCTGAATTGTCCTTTAGACGAAGAGGTCCATGTTACACAACCTCCAGGGTTTGTGATTCAGAAGGAAGCGTGTAAAGTATATATGTTGCTCAAAGTGCTCTATGGCCTTAAGCAGACACCTAGGGCATGGAACAAGAAGATCGACTCATACTTAGTCGGATTGGGATTTGTAAAATGCAAATCTGAGTATGGTGTCTATGTTTAGGTGGTATATTGATAACTTGCTGGTAATTAGAAATAACTTGGAGAACTTTTCGAAGTTCAAAGAGCTTATGAAGAGAGAATTTGAAATTTCAGATCTGAGAAAATTGTCTTATTTTCTAGGCATGTGTTTACAGTGATTTCTGGTAAACAACCGCTAGTCCTCCAAACTATCGAATAATCTTACTGACTGTTATTCAATCTCTCTGGTAACTCGCAGGATCGACTAGATTGATCCTAGGATGTATTGGTCATTAGGGTAACTCTCATGATAGAACTGGTATTCATGGTTGGTATTTAGAATGCTGTGTAGGTGTTTAACTTACTTCGATTAATCTATTAAAGATCTAAAGGCGTGCTCAAGTAAATTTGCGCGAAACTAAATTGCATGAATAAAGTTCAATTGTAAAGACATGTAAAAACTACATAAAAGACAAGTAAACGACTTCGAAGCATAAAAAACATATAATGTAAAAGATTCTCTGGAATGTAAGATTCGAAATATGAAGAAAGCGTTTAAATGCAAGAAAACAGTATAATGACTTTAAGTGAAAAAAGGTGTTCGAATGATAAAAGCTTGAAGATAAAGGCATGAAATGTATAACAGTTTCTGAAATGTAAAGTATTTGAAATGGAAAGAAAGCATTTAAATGTAAGGCATCAGTAAAAAGACTTCGAATGAAAACATTTTAAATGCAAAAGCTTTTGAATGGTATTGACATGAAGATAAAGGAAAATACTGGAAATGATAAATACTTTCATTAAATCACAAACACTTGGTGTTATCATACGTACATTGCTCGTGCATTCGTTTCCCTAGCCATGTGGTATTTTGAATGTTTACTGGGTTTTTTGTACAATAGATATGACACACGAAATCCTAATGCTAAGACTTCTATTTATACTACTTCGACCATAACGGTCTTGCTATAAGATTCTGCCACGTTCAGAACATGCAGAGCAATGCCTCTCTCTTGCTTCCACGCGTCTTCGAATGCTCCAGCGCATATATTTCAAATTTCGAACATCCCGCTTGCATTTGAATTTCAAATGTTTCGGCACTTCTTCGCTTCGAACACATTTCTTGGACACAACCATGTTAACATTTCGAGACTTCTTTGAATATATTCTCATAACTGTCACTCGAAGCTCCAAGTTTTGATATGCCCATTCGAAGCACTGCTTCTACCATTTCGAAACATGACATCTTGCTTTATTCCAATCGAAACATCCAATTTGCTTCGCTTCTAATAATATCATCAAAATCTTCAGCCAACAAAATGCCCCTTTAAAATATGTATTTCGATTCCTTTGAGAAATACTTATTTTAAACATATACACAAGATTTTGATGCGACCTTCGAATCATCGTAACATTTATTGCATATGACTCCAGTCACGTCAATCACAACGCTTTTCAGATTCCTTAACCGCCTTGAACCATTTCACAGCATGGTGCAGTTACAAAACAATGATTATCTTTAATCATGCCTATTACCAATATTAACTTTACGCCACCTCCTTCTCAAACCAACCCACGACTACCACGTATCACAATCTTACTCAGTGGATGCTTAAACTTCCACATTATAAAACCCATCAACTTAGTCTTTTCTTTTCTTCCCACATTCTGAATCTTTTCTTCTTCTTTTCTCACCGAAACCCTAAACTTCCAACATTCTTCCAACAATGTCTTCTTCAACTTCATCTCAACTAAAAAAGGCTTCCAAAAAGAAAGGAAAGACCACAGGAACCACAATGGAAAGCAAGGTTGGCACCTACCAAGGTCAATCTGTTCTTGTTCCCCAGATGATCTCAAAAGAGAAAGAAATGCTTTATGCATCCCAGGTACTAATTCCTACTAACGCTGCTGGCAAGAGGTTAGCTTTAATGGGCCCTCTTACAGTCTTTGAAATCTTAAAAGACACCAGAAAAATTTTCCCTGTTTGTTATAATTTCAAACCTCTGTTTAATAAAATGGATGCCCCTAAGACAATAGAGTCTTATGATTCAACCACCGCGGAAAATCCAATCGTTCCCCCTAAGGACCCTTTTGTACTAGATTATGTAAAGAGTAACTTCAAACCATTTCGATCTTGCCCCACCTCCGACACAGCTTATCACAACTGGTTTAATAAGGTAGAAGCTAAGAAATCCCAGCAATGGGAAGAGTTAGGCATTTACAACTTGATCAAACTATCGAAACCAGGTTTTACTTATAGCCACCCATTGTTATTCGCGTCCCTATATTTCTGGGACAGTACTTACAATACTTTCCATCTCCCTGGTGGAATGATTACACCTACCTTTTTTGACATAGCAGCCATTACTGGGTTATCACCAATAGGAGAAACATATATTCCTGACAATGAAGAGCATTCGAGTATTATTGACTTTGAAGTCAAGCTAGCTAGCTTTTCCAAGTTTATCAGCCACTATCATACTGAAGGAGACAGTGTGTCGGATGTGGAACACATTGCTTTCCTTACTTTATGGTTGTCAAGGTATGTCTTTTGCAGCAGATCCCTACAGGTATCCAGTAGGTTTATTCCTCTAGCTAGAGATTTGCATGAGAATCGGAGGGTGTGTTTAAGCGAACTGCTATTAGTTGATCTTTACGAAAGTCTAAGGTCAGCTGTTTCGAGTCTGAAATCTCACACCTCCAAGAACATCCTGCTAGCTGGCCCTTTCTGGTTACTCCAGTTATGGCTAAATGCCATGTTCGAACCTTCACTATCAACTGCCAATATTATTGTTGAACAAGACCCTGAAATAGCGGATAGAATCATCGAAGGCACTAGGCTACGAAGACTAACCCCAAACGATGACAAGGATGACTTCAAAGTTCTATTCTCAAAATATATCATGATATTCTCCAAGAGGCATAAGTTCGAAGAGACCATGGCGCCTTTTGCTTCAAGGACTCATGGACCTTCATGGTTCACCATGGCTCTCTCAGAAGCTGTCAAAAGAAAAGAAATTCAAGATGTATGGAGAGCCTTTTTGCTACCCAGACTAATCTCTTCAAGAATTACTCCTGCTAAGAATCAAATTTTCCTTTTTGCTTATCAACCCAACTTCGTTTCGAGACAATTTGGCATGTGCCAACTAATTCCTGAACCCCTATTCCAAACGGAAAATGCCATCACCTCTGGGCGAACCTTCAAGGCACGAGAAGCCAAACTACAGCAGGAACAATACCAAGGCTTCGCCCATTTTGAACTAATAACTTTCGAACCTACACACCTTACAGCAAAGGGGTTTCTGGAATGGTGGACAAAGTTCTATCAGACTTATATGTTCGATACTCTTACTATTCAGCAGAAACTAACTGATGCATCCGATGTGCAGGTACCATCCAAGAAAGGTATGTTCACTCATGCCAAAGAGATTAAGGCTTTTCAAAATTATTTCAAAACTACTTATGATCCCACACACTTGGAATCCACTGTGCATCAAGCGGCTGAGACCTTGAAGGAAAAATTCAAAGAAAAAGTTTCTAAGTTAAAACTTCCTTCAGGGTTGTCACCTGAGGATAGGTATAGGTTGGCATTCGAAATGCATCCACCTAAATTTCCTAGATTACCTACCTCAGAACTGGCTCTGGCTTGGTTTCCTTCATACCCTTGGTGGTTCACTTGCAAAGAAATGTTCAAATATCTTCAAAAGAAACCAAAGCCATCTGAGACTGTGACATGGGCTCGACATTGGCTCCACGATTTCCCAGGACATCTTCACTATGACCTTTCTTCCATGTCGATTAAATCTGATCAAGGCACAGGTGCGAATGCTTGGGAAAATCCCAAACGTTTCTCATTTTCTATATTTTTAACATTTGCCTTAATTGTTTCGATTTTCAGCCATCAGGATAAAGACTGCTGCTTCAAAGTCAAAAGAAGGGAGCACCTCTCAGGCCTCTGTCGAAACCACTGATAATGTGACTCTATCCAACCCAACAACAATTACTGCAACAACAACAGTAATAACCAGTGCTCCAACTCCACAAGTAATCACTTAGCCTTGATGTTTCGAATACACTAATGTTTCATGATTTGCATCTAACCTATTGTTTAAATCTTTTCATACCAACAAACTTCCGCCAACCACTCCAAAGAAGCGAAAAACAAACACTACTGGGGAAGACCCCAAGGCTGGAGGGAAATTACCAGCTGCTTCGAAGAAGAAGCAGAAGAAGGAAATTTCCAAAAGTGCTGTACCAACTAGTGTCTCTGGACTCGATTCCAGGGATGCTGCTCCCTCACCTAAATCCAAAATTCCATCTTCGACCTCCAACGTAATGTTGGAACGTATAGCTAGCAACCTCTCTTCTGAGAGTCCACAGGTAAATTGAACTTTAAATCTTTGACAAAATAATTTCTCATTACCTTGGTGCACGCTTTTAATATTCTTTTGCCTCTTGCAGGATATTTTAAATCCAGCTCTTACCACTTCGACTTCACCATCAAAAACTGTTGCCCCGATCAACTCTTCTCCTCAAGGGGATTCTAGCAATCTTGTACAGAACAAGGGTTCCTCCAATATGGCGGTTCTGGCTGGGGCTTCTGAGCAGCAAGATGATCAGAGTACTTCTCCTCCTCTAAAAGAAACAAATGAAGCAACGCTTCATGAATCTGCAGAGACTTTACAACGAACTTCTCTTCAAAAGTCCCCTCTTGAGACCCTTCAAGAGGACCCAAAGGACACTCACGCTGAAGGAGAGAAAGCTGATTCTGATCAAAGAAACGAAGAATCTGCAGAAGAAGGGCCTGAGGAAGGAGATGCCAACGATGGTTAGACTGCTGGGACAGAGTCAAATGCAAATAGCAGTGAGAACGAAGATATTGAAGTGGTGGATTTGGATGACGATAAAGAAGATAATGAGCACGAAACGAATGAAGGTGATGGTGACGCGACCAATAAACCCATGGAAGTCGAAATGGACGTGACTCCCCTGCGTGTGGAACTCCCTCAACCGTCTCTGTCCCGAATGACTGACGAGGAGCTTGCTCTCCTGAGACGAAATGACCCTATTGGGTACATGAAGGCGAAGCTGGCTCAAAGGGATATTCCACCTGCTAGGGCTGGCACAAGTTCGACTAGCCATCAGTTGCCCATAGATGATAGAATTGTACTTCTTAACAGGATCAGGAGGACAATTCTTGATGTGGATTTGTTCGAAGTGCTCAAACAAGATAGCACAGCTTGCTACACTATGAAGGAGTTGCTTACAAAAGTCAACCTTGCTACCTGCTCCTTGCCAGTTAGTTCTATCTTGTTCGATCTTCAATCTTTGCTAGACAACGTGACCGGGTACCTTCTCCAAGATGAATTTGCTGCCAGAAAGGTTCAAGAAAAACGAGCTGCAATGGATGCTGCTTATGAGCATGCTTCGAAACTCTCTCAAGAAGCTGAGGATCAAGCCATGCATGTAAAGCAAGCAAAAACTGATTATGAGGCTCGAGCTGAGTCCATCCTTCTCTGGGAAAGGCAAATTCAGGAACTTCAACAGAAGGTTAAAGAGGCTCAAGAACAACAATTAGCCTACGAAACCAATACTGCTGGTAACCAATTCGAAGAGCTCCTCAACCAGGGGCTTGCAGAAATGGAAACTGCAAAACAACTCAAGGGAGAAGTGGCCACCTTAGAGGGAGCAAGACGTTTTGCTCAACAAAGGCTTGAGTCTTTTCGAAGTACCTTTAACAGATTGAAGAATAATTCCTATTTCTAAATCTCAGTGTTGATTTGATTAAAATTTGGTTTTTTATATGTAATATTTGAACAACGCCATTTTGGCAACCCCATATTGCCATTTTGGCATTTTTATGATATTCTGATTACGTTGTTACTATTCGAATCTCCTGCAGGCGTGGCTTATATTTCTTTAAATATTTCCCATTAACCTTTAGGATACACTTATCATCCACCAGCTCTTCGATTTCATATGCATTGTTTGAGAATACCTTTATTATTCGAAAAGGCCCTTCCCAATGAGGTGACCATTTACCTAACGTTTTATTTTTCTTGTCCATGGGTAATATGACTTTCCAGACTAAGTCATTAATAGTGAATGCTTTCCTTTTCACCCTTTTGTTATATGTCCTGGCCACTCTTTCTTTTTGTCTCATCAAGATTTCCAATGCATGTAATCTAACTTCGTCCAACTCAACTAACTCATTCATCATCATCTCCCAATATAATGCAGCTGGAATTTCGTTTTGTCTTTGAATTCGAACTGATTGTAGATGAATTTCTACTGGCAGAACTGCATCATGACCAAATGTGAGTTGGAAAGGCGTGGTGTTAGTAGCTTCTTTAGGAGATGTTCTACAGGCCCATAGTATTTGGTCCAAAGTTTTGTGCCAGTTCCTTGGCTTTTTACCAATATGTTTCTTAATTAACCCTATTATCACTTTATTAGCTGCTTCGACCTGACCATTTTCTTGAGCATAATATGGCGTTGATGTTAGTAATCTAAACCCCATTTCTTGGGAAAATTCTTGCATCTTTCTACCAGTAAACACAGAGCCTTGGTCTGTGGTTATGCTCTCTGGCAATCCGAACCTATAGATAATTTGTTTCTGTATAAACTCAATAATAGCCTCTTGATCAGCAACTATTAATGGTATTGCTTCGATCCACTTGGTAAAATAATCTATTCCTACCAAGATATATTTCTGTCCTTTAGACGAAGCAGGATTTATTTCTCCTATTAGATCCAATGCCCATCCTCTAAATGGCCATGGTTTAATGATTGAATGTAACTCACTTGCAGGGGCATGTTGAATCCCTGCATGTTTCTGACATTCTTCACAACCTTTAGCAAAGTCTATACAATCTTTGAGCATGCTGGGCCAATACATGCCATATCGAAATAACAGCCATTTCATTTTATGACCTGCTTGATGTGCCCCACATGCCCCATTGTGGACTTCTGATAATGCTAAGTATGCCTCACTTTCTCCTAGGCACTTCAATAATACGCCTTCTTGGGTCTTTTTGAACAATTCGTTTCCCATGAGGACATATGACAATGCTCTATATTTTATCTTCCTATCAGCATTCAGAGTTGGGTTTGTTAAATAACTCACCAGTGGACTTCGCCAATCTGCATCTGATAAAGTGTTTATGGCTAATATTTTGAATCCCTGTTTCTCAGCATAACCCAATTTCATACTCTCTAGATCTGATGGTGTGAATCTAGTAGCCATAACTCTACCCCTTAATTCAACTAAATCCTCAAAGTTTCTAGCAGAAACTTTATAACCTGAAGCCAACTGTGCTAAGTCATTTGCTTCTTGGTTTTCTATTTTTGGTATATGTTGAATATCCATGTATTCAAATTTCCTAAGTAGCCTGTTAACTATGACGAAGTATATCATCAGGTTTTCCTTTATGCATTTATACTCCTTTGTTATTTGCTTGACCACTAATTCTGAGTCTCCTTTAATTTCGACTCTAGTTGCCCCCAATTCCAACAAAGCTTCAAGTCCAACAATGAGCGCTTCATACTCAGCTTCGTTGTTCGAGCAACGAGGACCATCTAATTTATACTTGAATTTTGTTGGAATTCCTTCAGGAGAAATTAGAAGGACTCCAACACCACTTCCATTCCTGTAGGTCGAACCATCAAAGTATAATTTCCATGGTTGCATTTTGACGTAACTCATGACAATTTTCTCAACCAATGAATGGTCCACAATGAAATCAGAAATCACTTGGCCTTTCACATCTTTTAAAGGCATGAAAGTCAAAGAATATTTTGTTAAGGCTAAAGCCCATTTACCAACTCTGCTATACATTATTGGTTTCGAAAGCATGTGTTTAATGACATTGAAATAAGATGAAACATAAACATCAACATGCTTTATATAATACTTGAGTTTCATACAAGAGAAGTACAAACAGAGACATAGCTTTTCTAAATTGCTATATCTGGTCTCTGCATCATTCAATACTCTACTTAAATAGTATATGGCTCTTTCGATGCCATTGCTATCTTCTTGTGCTAACATACTACCTATACTAACTTCAGAGGCAGATATGTACAATCTCATGGGCTTTCCCCATGAAGGTGGAGACAAGATGGGAGGCTGAGAGAGGTATCTTTTTATCTTGTCAAATGCCTCCTGGTGAGCTTCGTTCCATTCGAAGGCTTGGCCTTGCTTTAAACGAAGCAACGGAGAGAAAGCTTGGGTTCTTCCACTCAGATTCGAAATGAACCTTCTGAGAAAGTTAATCTTCCCTAGCAAAGATTGCAGCTCCCTTTTTGACGTAGGTGCTTTCGTCTCCATTATGGCTTTGGTTTTGTTCTGGTTGATCTCAATTCCTTTTTTGTGAACCACAAAGCCAAGGAAATCTCCAGCCTGCACAAAAAATGCACATTTAAGGGGATTCATCTTTAAGCCATGTTTTCTCATTCGTTCGAATGATTGGCTCAAATGATGCAAATGGGTTTCTGCAGATATAAATTTGATGACTATATCATCAATATACACCTGTATAAAGGTTTCAATGAAATCATGGAAAATTGAATTCATTGCCCTTTGATAAGTTGCCCCAGCGTTTTTTAAACCAAAAGGCATCACCACCCATTCGTAGGTGCCTAAGGCTCCTGGGCAACGAAATGCTGTCTTGGAAACATCTTCTTCAGCAATAAAAATCTGATTATACCCAGAGTATCCATCTAACATACTCAAGTATTCGAATCCTGCAGCAGAGTCTACTAGCATTTCAGCCACAGGCATGGAGTACTCATCCTTAGGGGTTGCAGTGTTTAAATCCCTAAAATCTATGCAGATTCTCAAAGAACCATTTTTCTTAATAACAGGTACTATATTTGCTAACCATTCGACATACCTTGTGGTTCTGATGAATCTGCAACGCAGTAACCTTTCGATCTCAGCTTTAATCTTTGTGAGAACCGCTGGTGCGAATCTTCTAGGAGTTTGCTTGATGGGCTTCTTGCCATCTTTGATTGGAAGTCTGTGTTCGACTAACTCCCTCTTTAAACCAGGCATTTCGTCATAATCCCATGCGAAGCAATCTTTGTTTTTCTTGAGGACTTCGATCACTTCCTGCTTGAGGCCTGGGCTAAGTTTTGCACTGATGTAGGTTATTCTTTTCGTGTTTTCATCCCCTAAGTTCACTTCTTCGAGTGGATCCTGCGCCAACATTTTGGCACCTGAGTCTATGGGGTCCCTTTCGAAGCCTAAGGGTTCTTTATCATAGATGGCGTCCAGCCTTTGATCTATCTCAAGTTCTTTAAAGGGTGAGACTTTCGAGCCATCCCCACTTATTTCGTTCATCTTCATAGCCAGTTTATTCATTTCAGCCTCTAAGGCCACCTTTGATTCATTCTCAGCCATATAGGCCGAAATCCTTTCGAAAAAGGAGGACTCAGTCATGAGTAAGGTTGTCGAAGTCCCAGCCTGCTGACCGTCTTTGTATAGTACTTTCGACTCCCTCGTCTTCACTGATTATTCTTCTATCCCAGTGTAGGCCATCATGGCGAAGGGTCATATAGTAGTGGGCGTTTCTGGTTTCGTTGATTTCATCATTTGAGACACAAGGAGCAATCTTTGCCAGATGTTTGTCATAATTCCTCTTGTTAACTAAATTGACTGTTGACATGAAGTAACTCTGGTATGCTTCAATGTTTTCCACGATCCCATCTTCTCTCCATAGAACTAATCTCTGGTGCATTGACGAAGGAACTGCCCCTACGCCATGGATCCACTCCCTTCCCAGCAACAAGATGTAGTTGGCCTTGGCTTCGATTACCATGAACATGGTGGGCCTACAGCTTGAGCCTATTGTCAAGTCCAATTGAACCACCCCCAGTGTTTTGCCCACTTTCCCTTCATAATTGGATAGAACCATATTGTGGGGCTTGATGCCTCCTTCGCGTATTTCTAACCTTTTCAGCATGAAGTGGGGTATCAAGTTGACTGCAGCACCCCCATCCACTAGAACCTTATTCACGCCATGGGGACCAACCTTTGCCCGAATAAATAGTGGCTTAAGATGGTTCTTCATAGGTGGTTCTGGACGTTCGAAGAACGCATTCTGCTCCTCGACTGCCCCATTGTCCATCACATAGTAGCACACAAGCCTATGCTTCATCAGGTCTATGGTATCTTCTTCCTCATATTCATCAATTTCAGTTTCCTGTCCGAACTCACAGGGAAGCACAGATACCACGTTGCAGTTGAGGTTGAACGAAGACTCCCCCTCTGATTCGAAGTTGTCCGTTATCATATCTTCGTCTTCTTCTGGACCTGGAGTGTATTCCTTTGGTTCATCTAGTTGTACTTCAGAAAAGAGCCGCCTATTAACTGGGGGTTTGTCTTCCGTTTGATTTTTTGGTGTGGGTTTGTTGGTGCTAGATTCACCTTGGTTCTTTGTTGAAGTTGCCCCTTTATTTGCCACAGCTTCCCTCTCAGCCTTCTGAATCCTCTGTTGCCTTCGCCACTGGGATCTTGACATGGGGTTTCTTCCTTTGTAGTTCTCTAATCTTACCTATTCCCTTTTCGCTATGTTGAATTGCTTTCTATATGTCATAGCATGGCGTGCGTTTCATTCAGCGTTTCTCCATTTGTCTTTGCTTTTGTCATTTCTGACTTGCAGCCATCTGTCTGTTGGCACTTCAGCAGGGAGTTTGAACGTCACTCTTCGAGCACCCTTGGGATGAGGACTATCAGGCCTTCGTTGTTTGTATTTGTTATTGAAACGTGGGCCCATCTGAACAGTTTCTTGATGGTTCCAGCAAGGGGCGAAATGGACTGTTTCGAAGGCTCTGGCCATGCTTTGATCATACACAACAGAACACCTTGGGCATATCAAGCATTTGGTTTCCCCTTTGTAGTAGCGAAACACAAATTCCAGCAAACTTTCTCCAGCCTTAGGATAACACCTGAATAGCTGGTTATCCTGGCGCCAGTTGTTGCCAGTTCGCGCCCTCTGTACCCTCTCGAAGTTCGCAGCGATTCTCTGATTGCAGAGGATGCTGCACCTAGGGCATAGTATCATTCCCGTATCTCCCTTGTGGCACATCATGAGGTAATCCTTGAGACTAGCATCTCCAGCATGATTATCCTCCATTTTATACTTCACTTTTTCTAAGTATCTCTCTACCTCCTCCATCTCAGAGCGAGGTCTCTCCATATCCACCATGTTTACCTCAACATCCTCCCCCTTAGCTTCATCATCTCCCCATCCTGTGGGTTTTATGTCTTCAATGTGGACCTTTGAACTCTCTGGGGCAGAATATTTGACCAAATAGTCAAATTTTCCACTGGGTTCCCCTAAAGTGTCCCATATTTCTTTCTGAGGGGAGGTTGGCTTCGTGATTTGGACTTTCTCCAATTCCAGCCTCAGGCCTTCAGTGACCTGTGTCAACTCTTGGTTTTGGTTTTCCTGGCCTTCAGTAGCCTGGATTTCTTTTGCAACAGCTAAAGGTGCTGCTTCAATCGAAGTCTCTGGTTGCTTGTGGATGTCTTTAGTGACCTCCTTATTGACTTCGACTATCACCCAGCTTTCGTTTTCAGTACCTTTCTCTCCTATTGGGGCATCACTCTGGTCAGCTTCCACCATGTTAATTTCTCCAATGCATGCAGGCTCGGAGTAATTGGTGTCTGCGACGTCCAAAGGATCTTCGTCCACTTTCATTTTTGCTTTATCAGCAAACTTCAGTCTGCCATCTTTAATTGCATTCTGAATTAGGTCCCTGAAAAGAAAACACTGTGAGGTTTTGTGGCCTAGGAAACTATGATATTTTCAAAATCCTCTTTTCTTTCTTTGATCTAAAGGAGGTATTTTGACATTTGATGGCACAATGAGTTGGCCATCTTTGACAAGTAAATCAAAAATCTCGTCACATTTAGTGACATCGAAGGTATAAACCTTCTTTGGGAATTTGTCACTTTTCTCATTTTCAACAATTTCTTTCCCTTTTGTGGGAACTAATAATTTGCAGGAGTAAGGTGGTGCCTGTTTTAATTCAGCAAGGTCGATTTCGACCTCTTCGAATTCGAATTCAGGGTAATCTTCTGCTTCCTCAGTTCCAACATAGGAGATCCTTTCCTTCTTGTTATTTTTAAAGACTCTGGCCTTTTCGGCCTTTAGCCTTTCGACCTGTCGAACCCTATCGGCTAATTGAGCCATATCCCTCAAATATTGAGTGTCTAGTTTCTTTCGAATAGAGTAATCCAAGCCGCCAGCGGCCATTTCGACTAACTCATGTTCAGGCACTACTGTGAAACATCTGGATTTCAAAAGCCTGAACCTATTCAGATAATCATCTATGGGTTCAGTGAACTTTCTCTTGACACTGGCTAGTTCCTTCAGACTTATTTTTTATTGTCTCATGTAGAACTGTTCATGGAATAATCTCTCCAAAAGAGCCCAAGTATCAATGGACCCAGGAGGAAAAGTGGTGAACCATGTGAAAGCGTTCTTAGTCAGGGAACTTGGGAAATATTTGATCCTGAGGTCTTCATTATTGGCTATATCTCCCGCTTCGATTAGATACCTGGCTATATGTTCGACTGTTGACTCATTGGTATCCCCAGCAAACTTTGTAAACTTAGGGGCTTTATATCCCCTTGGTAAATCAGTGTGCATTATGTAATCTAATATAGGGGAGGCATAATTTGGCCTTCTAATTCCTGTGTTGAGGCCATTCTGGGCCATGATTCTCTCTATCATGGTGTTTAAATTATTTTCTGCCAGGATGTTATCGTTTCGAATTCTATGAACGACTGCATCAGCATCTTGATTTCGACCCACCATGACAACCCCTCTAGGTTGTTCTTCTCGAAACTCTGGGATTTCCAGCCTTTCGACCCTTGCCCCTGGTTCCATAATTTCCCTTTGTGGGCCTTGGATCATTGGGGCTTCTAGCCTTTGTGCCCTTGCCCTCACATTAACTTCCTCTCTGGCTGGTCTATAGGTTGGGTCGTTAGCAACTTGTTCTATAATAGGTACGTTCGCTCGAACTCCCGCCTGATTCTGCCTACGCCTCTCTGGGGGAGCAAAGAAATATGCTATTCGACTCATGTTATCTGTGTTTTCTCTGTTTGTCACAGTCACATTTTGTACTATTGGGGAAAATATTTCCTGCATAGTTTGTGCTAATACCCTATCATATTATGGTTACTGTCATCCATCAATTGCCTAAAAGCCAACTGGTTTTCTGTGGTTAAAATAGGCATTTCACTATAACCCACTGACCCTTGGTTATTTGTCATAAACTGATTTGCCCCAGACCCAGACCCTAATTGTGGTGATGAATTCGATGTGGAATTGTGTAAGCCTGCCATAAAAGATGTTGGCATTCCATAAGAGGAATTTCTGGTTCTATTACCATCGAAACCGGATGGTCTAGTTAGTGGGGTGGCGAAATGGGTTTGTGTCCCTGATGGTGGGACAAATCCCCCAGGATAACCAATGGTTCCAGTATTTCCTAGGATCGAACTATTAGTTGATATGCCACTTATTCCATTAGTGGCTATATTACAGGTAGAGGATGCAACAGACTGTGCATTCGAAGGGATCACATTAGATGTTCCCATCTAAGCGGACATATTAGTGCCTGTTGTATGTGGGGCATTTTGTTCCCCTTGTTGATTGTCAGAATTAGACATCTTGTTCAAACGTTTTCTTCTGGGTAAGGGTTGGTTGCTATTGGTTATTCTACCACTTCTAAGGTTCATAAAACAACAAACTTATCACTCAGAGTATTTTTACAATAGTTACGTCTCAACAATTTTTATTTTGTTCTAAATTCCGTAATGGCCAACGAACTGTCCCACCAGGTGTGCCAATTTGTTTACAGTGATTTCTGGTAAACAACTGCTAGTCCTCCAAACTATCGAATAATCTTACTGACTGTTATTCAATCTCTCTGGTAACTCGCAGGATCGACTAGATTGATCCTAGGATGTATTGGTCATTAGGGTAACTCTCATGATAGAACTGGTATTCATGGTTGGTATTTAGAATGTTGTGTAGGTGTTTAACTTACTTCGATTACTCTATTAAATATCTAAAGGCGTGCTCAAGTAAATTTGCGCGAAACTAAATTGCATGAATAAAGTTCAATTGTAAAGACATGTAAAAACTACATAAAAGACAAGTAAACGACTTCGAAGCATAAAAAACATATAATGTAAAAGATTCTCTGGAATGTAAAAGATTCTAAATATGAAGAAAGCGTTTAAATGCAAGAAAACAGTAAAATGACTTTAAGTGAAAAAAGGTGTTCGAATGATAAAAGCTTGAAGATAAAGGCATGAAATGTATAACAGTTTCTGAAATGTAAAGTATTTGAAATGGAAAGAAAGCATTTAAATGTAAGGCATCAGTAAAAAGACTTCGAATGAAAACATTTTAAATGCAAAAGCTTTTGAATGGTATTGACATGAAGATAAAGGAAAATACTGGAAATGATAAAGAGTTTTCATTAAATCACAAACACTTGGTGTGATACGGTGGGAGAACTGACTTGAGTTTTGCGTTTGTATTCGCACTTGTTTGGTTGAGCAAGAGTCGCCACCGACTTTTTATTTTATCCTAAAGGAAAGGTTAAAAAGCACAGCAAAAACCTTTTGAGATATTTCGCGGGTTCGGGGGGTAGATTATGAAAAGGGAAGGTATTAGCACTCTTTTCATCCATGGTTATCCATGGGCTCTTAGTTACTTGGTTTTTTAGATCACTTGCCTTGATTGCTTGAAATTGTAGTGTATGTGTGTGTTTTGAAAATGTTTTTGAAATAGACGCCTTTGTTTCGGCAACCAATGTAATTGACTCGTGTTTGAGTGTTTTACAAAAGTGGGTATCTTTTCGAAAAGATGTTTCAAATGTTTTTTAGAGTTTGTTTTGAAAGTGTTTGTGAAGTGTGGTTTTTGAAAAGAAGGCAAGTGTTTTTGCAAGTTGATCTCAAGTAACTAAGAGTTTTGTCTACCCCTATTGTGCTCAAAGGTTTTTCTCATGTTTTCAACCCCTTTTAACAATTTTGTTCCACCATTGAATTTGGTGGACAATCTTGCGTTTAGGAAGTTTAACGGGACGGGTGCGGGTCATCGTATGGACCATGAATGCAATGGTGCCAAGTGTCTTTGGCAATTTTGCTTGAAGGGACTTGATCATTTTGATAGGCGACTTTCGAAAGCGTCATCGAGGGACTTATGATCATTTGATTGTTTTGCCAAAGAAACTCGACGTGCAAGCATGGCCCATTTTGGAAGGCAACATGTGGGATTACCCTAGGGGGGTGCAAGTGTGTTGTGTGTTGATTTCATGTATATGTCTTGTATTAGGTTATCTAGCGTTTGATTTTATGTACATACAAACCCTAAGTCTAACCATGGTAGAATTTGAAAGCAATAAATTGCGAGAATTTAAAGTCTACGCTATTACAAATAGTATCCGGGAGTGGGGGTACAAATTCACAAATGGGGATGAGAATTTTAGGAATGTAGTGTCCAATAATTTACAACCACATCGAATTGCGATCAAATGTAATCAATGTATAGCAAAGTATAAGAATAGCAAATGTATAATGCATCAAATGTAAATTGTATTGTGTAGGTGTAAGTGTACATGTATTTTATTTACAAGTTATAAGATGTGAATTTAATGTGTTATCAAGTATGGTTTACTTAATAAAAAGAATTGGATGTTTTCTTTATTTAATTTGTAATCTTGTATTTTTCTTTAATATGTACAAAAAAGTATTTTACTTAAAAGAAAGAAATATGTTTTAAATTTAAATTATATTATGTATATTAAAAAAAAGTATTTTAATTGATTATGTACAAATTATTAACTAAAAAATGTTTTAAGTTAAATAAATAAATAAAAAGAGTTTTAATTAAAAGAACATATTATGTTCAAGATTATAATTATGTTATAAAAAGTATTATTAACGAAAAAATTTAATGTACAAAATGTTATGTTAATTTATATCTAAAAAGAAAATAATAGTTTAAATTGTGAAAAGAAAATAGGTACAAAAAATTGGTTTAAGAATTTAATGGGCCTTTGTTATGCTGGCCCAAACTGAAATGTAAAAGAGAGGCAAAAAGGGAGGGGGTGCGTTCAGGAAAAATGACATGGGCTTAGGCTGAGAAAGGGCAAGGCCCAAATGTTTCACAAATTAATTTTTAGGGTTATGAGTTATTGCTTCATTTGGAAAATGCTAGGGTTCGAGCAAAAGGTACAGAGGCGCCGTCGTTCACTTTCGTTCTTGGTCTCTCCTCGCCATGCTTAGCTACTGACACCTTCCTCATCTCTAGCCACCGGACGCCACCGTTAACTCTTCTTCTCCCTGACCACGCGAGCGGTAGCTACGAGGTTCAATTTCTTTGTTGTAATGCGTTAGGGTTTTAACTCATATCATTGTATGTTTTAGGTCCGCTTCTGATTTCCTTTATGTTCTTGTTTGTCTTTGATTGAGGTACATGAAAAGGAAAAGATTAGGCATATTACCTCTGGTCCTTGGAGATGGAGAAGAACAGTAGCTTGGAGGCGTTGAGGATGGCTAGGGGCGTTTGGAGGGCTTTGACGGCGAGGAACTTGATGAGGCTGTGAGCTTTGGGGAGACTTCCCTGGTATTTCGTTCTTTTTCTGTTGCTTAATGATGCCTCTCTAAAAGCCTAATATATCTTCTTTTCTTCTTCTCTGACTCTTTGGCTTACTTTCTGTATGCTTGTGTTGCCTGTTGAAATGCCTGTTTGTTTGCCTATGATGAATGCTTGAATGTTGGGTTCTCTGAGGCTTTGTGTGGGTTGCCTTGCATGCTTTTTTTCTCTTTTCTGGTTGGCTTGCTTGATACGTTTTGGTGATTGAGTTGTTGATGCTGGTTTGCTATGTTGAATGCTTGAATGTTGGGTTTGATAGCCCAATGATGATGTTTTCTGAGGGCTTCGAGTTGTTTGCCTGAATGTGCAAGTTTCTGTCAGTTTGGGGCTCCTACTGTGAGCTTCAGGCTTGAGTTTGAGAATAGGTGAGGCTCTTATTGGATAAATTTGTGTTTTATCAGTTGGCTTAGGATTTTTTGACAGGTTGGTGGCCTTGTGGCTTTATCAGTTTGCTGCTTCTAGCTTGAAAGGTTTAAGGCAGGTTAGGCTTTGGTTTTTTTTGTTTACAGCTTTGACAGGTTATGGTTTTTTTTGAAGGGTTTAGAACGAGTTGGAGGCTTTGAAGCTTGTATGGTTTGTATTTACTGGTTTGGGCTTGACAGTTCAGGCAGGTAAGGCTTTTTGATGAGTTACAGGTTTCAGGTTGGAAGGCCTGAAGCTTTAGGCTTCAACCTTTTAGGCTCAAGCAGGTTTAACAGGTTGATGGTCTGATAGGTTATGGCCTTGGATGGTTTTCTGGTTAGGCTTAGGCTATGGCTTTTGGTTCTTATGCAGGACGTTAGAGGCTTTGGCTTGACAGGTTTAATGCTTAGGTTGAAAACTGTTTTGAGGCTTGGGAGCTTATGTTCTGAGTTCTCTTTTTGGTTTGTGATTTTTCCCCCTTTCTCTACTGTGTTAGCAGTTTTGTTTTATATTTCTCTTTCTCAAGCCTCAAAGCCAGTAAGCCTGCTCTTTTCCCTCTTCTTCTCTCTCCAATACAACTTAAAACAATAAAAAAATGTTTGTGTTTGTACCTTTCTCTGAAAAGGTAACACTGGGAAATGATGAAATGAGCTATGCTTGCTTGCATATGTTTACTCTGCATACTTTATGTCTTCTCTTTTCCATACTTTGTGCTGCATCTTGTACCTTTTGATACTTTGATATCTTTGACAGCTTTTTTGGCAGCTTGTGGAAAGTTTGAATTTGGGACTTCATAGTTCAGTTTGGATTTGGACTTTGTTTATACCATTCAGTTTGAAACTTTTGGACTATGCAGCTTTTGACAAACTTTGAATTTGTGCATTTTTTAACCTTGTGCATTTCATGCTTAGCAAGCATTATTCATCCCTTTTTGTGAACCGGGAGAAATCCCGTGATTTGCAGAAAGGGCTAACTGATTCCAGTCAGTTGCCTTTAATGATGAGTCCAAATTAATTGTCTGTCTCTTATTTATTTATCTGCTTCTGACTTTTCTTTTGTTCTTTGTTTTGCAGATAAAATTCCATGGAGCACTGGAGCAATGGACGGAAGATGAAGATTTAGGAATTTTCTTAGGATAGTTTTATTTCAATTTTAATTATTGTAATCATTATTAAAATACTTTGTAAATAAATACGGCACTCGAATAAAAATTGTAACGAATAATTAAAGATGAATAAAATCCAATCTTTTATTAGTTAATTCCTTTTCTTCTTTTTTCAAATATTTATTTTATTATTTATAATTCTTAAATTATAATAAATGGAAATAAATTCCAATTATCCCAACTTAGAATAAATAAATAATTAAATAAACATTGTGGTATCTTGAATAATCAAAGCAATGCACTGTCAAATCATACATGCCCAAATGTCTTTTCTTCTCACTGATTTAGTCAAACATTGCAAACTCAGTCCAAATGCCTCAGTCCCTATCTCAGGATAACTTGAAAAGCACTGTAGAATTTAAATCTTTTTGAGAATGCGCGCACAAAAACCCTAATTCCTGACCGAATGCCAAAGAAGCGCTCGCCTGATCAAAGTTGAGCCAAAATCAACCAAACCCTAAACAAACTGTTTGAATTGTTCCAGAGCCATGAAAATCAATGAAAAACCCTAATTTTGCCTGACTGACGAGAAAAGTCTGTTTGACCGATTCTTGAGCCAGTCTGAAAAATCAGAAAAAGCCTAAAGTTGTGATTTCTTGAGGAAAAATGTGAGGGCAAATTTTGGGGTACAACAGTTGCCCCTGTTCAATCTTCTTGGACCTGAAGAGTTAGATTGGCAAGTTTGCCTTTCGCGACTCGAGGGTAAAAGGAGATTGGACACTAGAGTGCCCAGAAAATTTGCACTCGGTGATGTGATGGTAGAGGGAATGGGCTTAAAGATGCCATTTGGTGATAGGCTTAAAGATGCCATCTGGTGACTGCTGGTAGGAGGATGGGCTTATAGATGCCATCTGGAAATGATTGTTGAACTGTATGTCACTGGTGAGTGGACGAGTATCAGAAAGGTATCCATGTTTTGAAACGTCTCTGAACTGGGGGTCTGAACAAGTAATAGATTGACATCCGTGTTTGGAGAATCTATAAACTGTTTTCAGGGGTTGAAGCAGCATCCGTTGTTGGGAAGCGTCCGTGAAGAAGTTGCATCTGAACAAGTGATAGATTAACATCCGGTGTTGAGAAGAATCCGTGAACTATTTTCAGAAGTCTGAAGGAGGAGAAGGAACTGGTGTGGGGTTTCCTGATGATGAGTCCGTGTAAAACTGCATCTGGATGAATCTGGAACAAGTATCAGAATGTCACCATGTCTGGGTCACATCTGAACTATTTCCAGAAAAGAATCTCGGAAGATGATGGTCTTAGTTTGTTGACTGATCTTTCCTGAAAAGGTAAAGAGTTAGTTGTATGCAATGTCATGATGCGTGATGCAATGTATGCGACATTAATGTTTATGACATGAATGTGATGAATGCGCATGTAAGCTAATGAGTTGTCTTGCTGAGGATAGATGAATCCTGGATGGTTGAAGATAAAGGGATCTTGACTGCTGCCGGGGAGAACAAATCCTTGGCTGCTGCTGTGGAAGGCAAGAATCTTCGATCGTTGGAGATGGGAAGTCCTGGGACCACTGTTGGGGAATCCGAAGCTTGGGTTGTATGCCAATCTACTAGGGAATCAGAAACTTGGGTTGTATGCCAAGCTACTGGGGAATCCCTATCTTTAGGAGATCTTCACCGGAGAATATTCGAATATTCTGTGGGGAACTGAGAATGAGAGTCTTCAATCTTCTTGGGGATTGATAGTTGAAAGTTTTAGCTCCGCTGGGGATATTGTAACTTGATTCTGAGGGGAATTAGCTTCTGGAAGGTTCTCTGGCTGGGGATTGCGAGAGTCCTCTGATTGCTGCAGGTGTTGGTCTGGAATAAGTTACTGAACGTCGCCATCTCTGGGTCACATCTTGAACTATCTCTAGAAACAAATCTGAATAAGTTATAGAATGTCGCCAAATCTTGGGTCAAATCTTGAACTATATCATGAATGAAAATCTTGAATAAGTTACGGAATGTCACCGAATCAGGGTCACATCTGAACTATTTCTGGAAGCAAGTCTGAATGAGTTATGGAATGTCGCCAAATCTTGGGTCACATCTTGAACTATATCTGGATGCAAATTTGAATGAGTTATAGAATGTCGCCATCTCTGGGTCACATCTGGAACTATATCTGGAAGAAATTTGAATGAGTTATAGAATGTCGCCATCTCTGGGTCACATCTGGAACTATATCTGGAAGAAATTTGAATGAGTTATAGAATGTCGCCAACTCTTGGGTCACATCTTGAACTATATCTGGATGCAAGTCTGAATGGGTTATAGAATGTCGCCAACTCTTGGGTCACATCTTGAACTATATCTGGATGCAAGTCTGAATGAGTTATAGAATGTCACCAAATCTTGGGTCACATCTTGAACTATATCTGGATGCAAATTTGAATGAGTTATAGAATGTCGCCATCTCTGGGTCACATCTGGAACTATATCTGGAAGAAATTTGAATGAGTTATAGAATGTCGCCATCTCTGGGTCACATCTGGAACTATATCTGGAAGAAATTTGAATGAGTTATAGAATGTCGCCAACTCTTGGGTCACATCTTGAACTATATCTGGATGCAAGTCTGAATGAGTTATAGAATGTCGCCAACTCTTGGGTCACATCTTGAACTATATCTGGATGCAAGTCTGAATGAGTTATAGAATGTCGCCAACTCTTGGGTCACATCTTGAACTATATCTAGATCTTGATTTTGTTGAGGGTCAGAAATTGGGAGTATACCAATCTTCTGAGGTAATGAGGGAATTGTTGAACACTCTTTACATTCGAATGCCCCAAGTGGTGATGAAGGAGTCTTGAATCAGATTACTCTGCAGATTGAGAGATTTCTTGAAATCTTGACTAGACTGCCCCAGGTTAACTGAACTTTGGAAGATCTGTTGGACCTTGACTGGACTGCCCCAGGTTAATTGGATGGTGACATGTCATGCCCCTTGTTGATAGGAGGTTCGCAATGGAAGTGTCATCTTTTTGAAGTGATTCTGTTCACTGAGAGAGTTTTCGTTCCTCCGAACATTCGCTGTATGAATTTCTTCGCTGTCAAACAAATAGTCAAATGCGAACAGTGATATTCAAGCAATGCAAAGTTTATGTTTGTCTCGAAGTTTTGAAAAATGCGTTTCTTAGCAGAAAACTTTTTATAAGACAAGTCAACGCAAGATTTAGAGCAAAGCTTTACAGGAGTCAGGATACCTCTTGTAACAGTATGCTTTCGAACTAACCCATGCTTCAATTAGGACTTTTGCAGGGTTGTAACGTGGCCTGGTTCACGGTTTAAGAAACAAAGGATAAAGGCTCAAAGTGTATTTGTACCTACCCGCTCTTCGTGATGTTCTTCAAACCTAAGCTCAGTTAATTGCGTGTCGCACTCTGTTTTGAGTTTGGAACGACCTTTGGGCGATGGTTCACTAGTTGAATTTGGGGAGACAGTCATCATCTCCTTTTTCTTTTTCAACATTTTTCATGTTGTTAAGGATTTGTAATGACCTCACTATTTTGATTTTGATTTGTTATCCCTAACTTTTGCCTGACCGTTCCCGTTTTTTTTGAGATTACAATCAGCGGGATGCCCCAGCTTTCTTAAGCCTCCTTTATAGGTTTTGGCTTGGTGGGCTTTTCTCTTTCGAGAGATTGACTGCCTATGTGATAGGGAACCACCCTTGTCTTTTGATTCCAAGGGAATGCTTTTCTTTTTCTTTGACGTCGTTCGTTGTATTACGAACTGAGAGTTTGCGACTTCAATGCGCATTTTATTTTGAATTAACTGAGATACTACCCTGTCCCAGGTTTATATCAAAGGTTTTGATCGTTTAGAACAGAAAACTCCTACTTGTTTGGCTCGAAGGGGCTGACTAGGGATTATCTTCCTTATAACTCCAGTGTTTGGGAATTGAAAGAAATTCCTGTACATCATCAGCAAGGTTTGTTCAAAAGCATACTGTATGAGATTATGGTATTGTTTCGTCATCCTCCCTCTAAAGGCTTGTAGCCTTTTATCAAGAGTCAAATATCATAAAGAAAGCATAAGAGTGGTGAAAACGAATGGATGAATTCAAGACAAACATATGCAATGCATTAATGAAACAGAGTTTGACATTAAAAGATAATTGTTTGAATAATACAAGAAGTTACAACTTGAAAATTCGAACGAAACAAAAACAAACTCAATGATTTGGCATAGGAGGAGTGATCATGCTGGGGTCTCTGGGGGACCAAACTCAATCTCCTTGGCATCGATCATGTCTTGGATCTTGTTCTTCAGAGGCCAACAGTTGTTGGTATCATGCCCCGGGCTATCAGAGTGGTATTCACATCTTTCATTGGGGCGATAGGTAGGAGCAGAAGTGTTTGGGTTCCGGAGAGGATCCCTCAATGTAATCAGATCCCTCTTCAACAAGTGTTGCAGTGCTTGAGACAGTGACATGTTGATCTTGGTGAATTGCCTCTTAGGTGCGACCTCCTTATGTTGATGCCCCTGTCTTTGCTGATCAAGTGTAGGGTTAGAGATCACGACTGCCCCTACATGTTGGTCAAGACGACCTTTTTGACTGCTCGCGGCATTGGACTCCTTCTTTCCGTTGTAGGGAATTATCCGAGTATCGGAGGTTGTAGCTCCTTGGATCTTTCCACTTTTGATGCCAGCTTCGACCCTTTCGCCGGTCAGTATCAGCTCCGTGAACCCGGCTGAGGAGCTTCCAATTAAGTGTTTGAAGAAAGGCCCGGTCAAAGTTCCTATGAAAATGTCAATCAGCTCCCTATCAGTTAAAGGGGGTTGCACCCTACCAGCCAGATCTCTCCACTTTTGGGCGTATCCCTTGAAGCTCTCGTCAGAACCCATGGTCATGCTCTGCAATTGCACTCGAGTTGGTGCGAGATCAGCATTGTACTGGTACTGTTCGTAAAAAGCCCTGGCTAGATCTTCCCAGGTGTGGATGCAAGAACTCTCCAATTGATAGAACCACTCGAGTTGAGCCCCTACTAGACTTTCTTGGAAGAAATGGATCCAAAGCCTCTTATCAGCTGTGTATGGTTGAATCTTGCGGACATAAGACTTTAGATGCATCTTAGGGCAAGAGACTCCATCGTACAGAGCAAAGGTAGGAACTTTGAACTTTGAAGGGATGACCAATCCAGGGACTAGGCCCATGTCTCCTAGATCCAAGCCAGGTATTTGTTGGATCTCCATAGCATTGAGGCGATCCTCCAACTCTTTGTATTTGTCATCAACGAGAGGATATTTCCCCTCGGAGTAGTCAGCTTCTTCTTCAACAATCTCCACATTGTGGTCTTCTTCAAGACTACCTCCTGTGTTGGATGGAGTTGCAAGGTCTTGGGTCTTAGGTCTTCTCCTCAAGTTTAGGATGCGGACTGCCTTCTTGGACTTCTTCTTCTTGTCTTCGAGAAGAAGAGCTGTCAGATCCTCTTGCCCTTTACCCATAGCCAGCAGCATTTGTTGGAATTGAGCATTTTGAGCTTGAAGATCTTTCACTGTTTGTTCTATATCCATCTTACTGAAATAAACAGTAGGAAGAATAAGGAGACCTGTATGGGAGAAACCTGTTATGCAATGATATGTGTGATATATATGCAATGTTTTCAAGGATCTCTTGGGGTAAACATAAGAGAATGTTAGAGGTTGAACTCTGATCTTTGATTGGAGAACTTTGCACCGGTGGATGTCTTTCCACGAGAATCAAGCTCACCATGTCAAGTGGGTCATAGCCCTTGATTCAAGTTGTTGTACTTGATCTTTGATTGGAGAACTGTGCACCTGTGGATGTCTTTCCACAAGAATCAAGCTCACCATGTCAAGTGGGTCATAGCCACTGATTCAAGTTGTTGCACTTGATCTTTGGTTGGCGTTTGTTAGAGGAGAAACCTCTTGCCCCTTGGTAGAGGTCTGGTTCAATGTAACCCTGCATCAAAAGAACCCTCGAGATCCTTGAAATGGTTATTTGAAGATGCTATGGTATGATGTTATGATGTTATGTACATGCATGCAAAAAGCAAGTGAGTGTATATACAGATAAACATATTCACACAAAGCAAACAAGTCCTTAGGTTTAGGCTTGCATGAGGTTCAGGTACTACCCTCTTTCAGTTTCGTTGGTTAAAACCTGTCCTATCAAAAGTAACCGAGTTCTAGAGGATCTCAATATCACTGACTACCCTCAATCGGTCATAACTCCAGCATCGCTATCTTTTCTTGCGGCCGGAACCATCGCGAGAGTTTAGCCTCAATGAGTGTAGCATACTGCTACTGTTCTAATGGCCAAGTTGGGTCAATTTAGAGTTCTAAGGTCGGTTGGTGCTTAATGACTCCTTGGAAGACCCATATTCTCCCCGTTTCAACACAAGGGATATCGGTACAGACCAAGGTGTCACACCAACGTAGTCACTGCTTCACCCATGTCGGTATACCCCGGACAAGTCCCTCACAGCTTATGCTACCTAAAAAAGGTATTCCCCAGATCCGGGTTAGGATCTATGAAACTCCGATGCAAAGCCAACAAATGTAAAAGCAATCAAAGCAATCAATTGAAAACAAGGGTGATCTAAACCCTAAGGTAACCCCACTTTGAGTAGTAGTCCCTAGCAGAGTCTCCAGTTCTGTGATACGGTGGGAGAACTGACTTGAGTTTTGCGTTTGTATTCGCACTTGTTCGGTTGAGCAAAAGTCGCCACCGACTTTTTATTTTATCCTAAAGGAAAGGTTAAAAAGCACAGCAAAAACCTTTTGAGATATTTCGCGGGTTTGGGGGGTAGATTATGAAAAGGGAAGGTATTAGCACCATTTTCATCCATGGTTATCCATGGGCTCTTAGTTACTTGGTTTTTTAGATCACTTGCCTTGATTGCTTGAAATTGTAGTGTATGTGTGTGTTTTGAAAATGTTTTTGAAATAGACGCCTTTGTTTCGGCAACCAATGTAATTGACTCGTGTTTGAGTGTTTTACAAAAGTGTGTATCTTTTCGAAAAGATGTTTCAAATGTTTTTGAGAGTTTGTTTTGAAAGTGTTTGTGAAGTGTGGTTTTTGAAAAGAAGGCAAGTGTTTTTGCAAGTTGATCTCAAGTAACTAAGAGTTTTGTCTACCCCTATTGTGCTCAAAGGTTTTTCTCATTTTTTCAACCCCTTTTAACAATTTTGTTCCACCATTGAATTTGGTGGACAATCTTGCGTTTAGGAAGTTTAACGGGACGGGCGCGGGTCATCGTATGGACCATGAATGCAATGGTGCCAAGTGTCTTTGGCAATTTTGCTTGAAGGGACTTGATCATTTTGATAGGCGACTTTCGAAAGCGTCATCGAGGGACTTATGATCATTTGATTGTTTTGCCAAAGAAACTCGACGTGCAAGCATGGCCCATTTTGGAAGGCAACATGTGGGATTACCCTAGGGGGTGCAAGTGTGATTGTGTGTTGATTTCATGTATATGTCTTGTATTAGGTTATCTAGTGTTTGATTTTATGTACATACAAACCCTAAGTCTAACCATGGTAGAATTCGAAAGCGATAAATTGCGAGAATTTAAAGTCTATGCTATTACAAATAGTATCCGGGAGTGGGGGTACAAATTCACAAATGGGGATGAGACTTTTAGGAATGTAGTGTCCAATAATTTACAACCACATTGAATTGCGATCAAATGTAATCAATGTATAGCAAAGTATAAGAATAGCAAATGTATAATGCATCAAATGTAAATTGTATTGTGTAGGTGTAAGTGTACATGTATTTTATTTACAAGTTGTAAGATGTGAATTTAATGTGTTATCAAGTATGATTTACTTAATAAAAAGAATTGGATGTTTTCTTTATTTAATTTATAATCTTGTATTTTTCTTTAATATGTACAAAAAAGTATTTTACTTAAAAGAAAGAAAAATGTTTTAAATTTAAATTATATTATGTATATTAAAAAAAAGTATTTTAATTGATTATGTACAAATTATTAACTAAAAAATGTTTTAAGTTAAATAAATAAAAAAAAGAGTTTTAATTAAAAGAACATATTATGTTCAAGATTATAATTATGTTATAAAAAGTATTATTAACGAAAAAATTTAATGTACAAAATGTTATGTTAATTTATATCTAAAAAGAAAATAATAGTTTAAATTGTGAAAAGAAAATAGGTACAAAAAATTGGTTTAAGAATTTAATGGGCCTTTGTTATGCTGGCCCAAACTGAAATGTAAAAGAGAGGCAAAAAGGGAGGGGGTGCGTTCAGGAAAAATGACATGGGCTTAGGCTGAGAAAGGGCAAGGCCCAAATGTTTCACAAATTAATTTTTAGGGTTATGAGTTATTGCTTCATTTGGAAAATGCTAGGGTTCGAGCAAAAGGTACAGAGGCGCCGTCGTTCGCTTTCGTTCTTGGTCTCTCCTCGCCATGCTTAGCTACTGACACCTTCCTCATCTCTAGCCACCGGACGCCACCGTTACCTCTTCTTCTCCCTGACCACGCGAGCGGTAGCTACGAGGTTCAATTTCTTTGTTGTAATGCGTTAGGGTTTTAACTCATATCATTATATGTTTTAGGTCTGCTTCTGATTTCCTTTATGTTCTTGTTTGTCTTTGATTGAGTTACATGAAAAGGCAAAGATTAGGGATATTACCTCTTGTCCTTGGAGATGGAGAAGAACGGTAGCTTGGAGGCGTTGAGGATGGCTGGGGGCGTTTGGAGGGCTTTGACGGCGAGGAACTTGATGAGGCTGTGAGCTTTGGGGAGACTTCCCTGGTATTTCGTTCTTTTTCTGTTGCTTAATGATGCCTCTCTGAAAGCCTAATATATCTTCTTTTCTTCTTCTCTGACTCTTTGGCTTACTTTCTGTATGCTTGTGTTGCCTGTTGAAATGCCTGTTTGTTTGCCTATGATGAATGCTTGAATGTTGGGTTCTCTGAGGCTTTGTGTGGGTTGCCTTGCATGCTTTTTTTCTCTTTTTTGGTTGGCTTGCTTGATACGTTTTGGTGATTGAGTTGTTGATGCTGGTTTGCTATGTTGAATGCTTGAATGTTGGGTTTGATAGCCCAATGATGATGTTTTCTGAGGGCTTCGAGTTGTTTGCCTGAATGTGCAAGTTTCTGTCAGTTTGGGGCTCCTATTGTGAGCTTCAGGCTTGAGTTTGAGAATAGGTGGGGCTCTTATTGGATAAATTTGTGTTTTATCAGTTGGCTTAGGAGTTTTTGACAGGTTGGTGGCCTTGTGGCTTTATCAGTTTGCTGCTTCTAGCTTGAAAGGTTTAAGGCAGGTTAGGCTTTGGTTGTTTTTGTTTACAGATTTGACAGGTTATGGTTTTTTTTTTGAAGGGTTTAGAACGAGTTGGAGGCTTTGAAGCTTGTATGGTTTGTATTTACTGGTTTGGGCTTGACAGTTCAGGCAGGTAAGGCTTTTTGATGAGTTACAGGTTTCAGGTTGGAAGGCCTGAAGCTTTAGGCTTCAGCCTTTTAGGCTCAAGCAGGTTTAACAGGTTGATGGTCTGATAGGTTATGGCCTTGGATGGTTTTCTGGTTAGGCTTAGGCTATGGCTTCTGGTTCTTATGCAGGACGTTAGAGGCTTTGGCTTGACAGGTTTAATGCTTAGGTTGAAAACTGTTTTGAGGCTTGGGAGCTTATGTTCTGATTTCTCTTTTTGGTTTGTGATTTTTCCCCCTTTCTCTACTATGTTAGCAGTTTTGTTTTATATTTCTCTTTCTCAAGCCTCAAAGCCTGTAAGCCTGCTCTTTTCCCTCTTCTTCTCTCTCCAGTACAACTTAAAACAATAAAAAATGTTTGTGTTTGTACCTTTCTCTGAAAAGGCAACACTGGGAAATGATGAAATGAGCTATGCTTGCTTGCATATGTTTACTCGGCATACTTTATGTCTTCTCTTTTCCATACTTTGTGCTGCATCTTGTACCTTTTGATACTTTGATATCTTTGACAGCTTTTTTGGCAGCTTGTGGAAAGTTTGAATTTGGGACTTCATAGTTCAGTTTGGATTTGGACTTTGTTTATACCATTCAGTTTGAAACTTTTGGACTATGCAGCTTTTGATAAACTTTGAATTTGTGCATTTTTTAACCTTGTGCATTTCATGCTTAGCAAGCATTATTCATCCCTTTTGTGAACCGGGAGAAATCCCGTGATTTGCAGAAAGGGCTAACTGATTCCAGTCAGTTGCCTTTAATGATGAGTCCAAATTAATTGTCTGTCTCTTATTTATTTATCTGCTTCTGACTTTTCTTTTGTTCTTTGTTTTGTAGATAAAATTCCATGGAGCACTGGAGCAATGGACGGAAGATGAAGATTTAGGAATTTTCTTAGGATAGTTTTATTTTAATTTTAATTATTGTAATCATTATTAGAATACTTTGTAAATAAATACGGTACTCGAATAAAAATTGTAACGAATAATTAAAGATGAATAAAATCCAATCTTTTATCAGTTAATTCCTTTTCTTCTTTTTTCAAATATTTATTTTATTATTTATAATTCTTAAATTATAATAAATGGAAATAAATTCCAATTATCCCAACTTAGAATAAATAAATAATTAAATAAACATTGTGGTATCTTGAATAATCAAAGCAATGCACTGTCAAATCATACATGCCCAAATGTCTTTTCTTCTCACTGATTTAGTCAAACATTGCAAACTCAGTCCAAATGCCCCAGTCCCTATCTCAGGATAACTTGAAAAGCACTGTAGAATTTAAATCTTTCTGAGAATGCGCGCACAAAAACCCTAATTCCTGACCGAATGCCAAAGAAGCGTTCGCCTGATCAAAGTTGAGCCAAAATCAACTAAACCCTAAACAAACTGTTTGAATTGTTCCAGAGCCATGAAAATCAATGAAAAACTCTAATTTTGCCTGACTGACGAGAAAAGTCTGTTTGACCGATTCTTGAGCCAGTCTGAAAAATCAGAAAAAGCCTGAAGTTGTGATTTCTTGAGGAAAAATACGAGGGCAAATTTTGGGGTACAACACTTGGTGTTATCATACGTACATTGCTCGTGCATTCGTTTCCCTAGCCATGTGGTATTTTGAATGTTTACTGAGTTTTTTGTACAATAGATATGGCACACGAAATCCTAATGCTAAGACTTCTATTTATACTACTTCGACCATAACGGTCTTGCTATAAGATTCTGCCTCGTTCAGAACATGCAGAGCAATGCCTCTCTCTTGCTTCCACGCGTCTTCGAATGCTCCAGCGCATATATTTCAAATTTCGAACATCCCGCTTGCATTTGAATTTCAAATGTTTCGGCACTTCTTCGCTTCGAACGCATTTCTTGGACACAGCCATGTTAACATTTCGAGACTTCTTTGAATATATTCTCATAACTGTCACTCGAAGCTCCAAGTTTTGACATGCCTATTCGAAGCACTGCTTCTACCATTTCGAAACATGACATCTTTCTTTATTCCAATCGAAACGTCCAATTTGCTTCGCTTCTAATAATATCATCAAAATCTTCAGCCAACAGCATGGAATTTCAAATTTCGAAGCAAGGTATAGGGCTACATCAAAGAAAGTATGTCAAAGAGATATTCAATAGATTCAGAATGGGTGATTCGAATCTTGCATCCTCACATGTCAAACCAAATGTGAAGTTGGAGAAGCATGGAGAGGAAGACAATATCGATGTAACTTTGTTCAAGCAAATGGTGGGGTCTCTGAGGTATGTGCGCAACAGTCGACCTGATATAGGTTTCACAGTCAGACTAGTGAGCATATACATGAGTGAACCAAGAGTGTCGCACATGAAGACTGCAAGAAGAGTTTTGAGATACTTAAAAGGATCGATAGACTATGGAATTCTATTTCGACGAGACTCTGAAGGCGAAGAAGCAACATTTAATTGCTTTTCAGATATTGATTGGTGTAGAGATAAGGAAGATTGAAGAAAGACAAGTGGATATTTCTTTCAAGTCTTTGGTGCATCAATCTCATGGTGCTCGAAAAAGAAACCTGTGGTGACATTATCATCGTGTGAAGCTGAATATATAGCATGGTCATATGCTGCATGTCAAGCATTTTGGATCAGATTGGTACTTGAAGAAATTGAGGCCGAAGTGAAGAAACCTCTTGTGTTGTAAATCGACAACAAGTCAGCCATAAATCTGGCGAAGAATTCAGTTCTACATGGAAGGAGTAAGCATATTGAAGCTAGATTTCACTTCTTGAGGAAAAAGATAAATCGAGGTGAACTTGAAGTTAGGTATTCTCAAGTGAAGCACAGTTGGCCAGCATTTTCACCAAAGGATTGAAGATCAACAGATTCCTGAATTTAAGAAAGAAAATAGGAATAGTTCATATGACTATTTTTAGAGTATGTTCGACAATTTAGATTATGGAGGTATATTGAAATATTTAATATAATATTAAATATAATCTAAGTTGTGTAACTTAAGTCCAAGCCCAATTAGGGTTTGTTAGTCTATTTAGTATATAAGTTATGTGTATATAAATAGTCATAATTTGTATTATTATTTGCACAATTCAATTCAATAATACAATCTTTATTTCTTTTATTCTCTTTTACTCTCTTCACTAAAAATATCTCACGTACTAACAATCTCATCTTACAAAATGTCAGAGAAACACCATTTTCTCTACCTGAAGAACCAGTGAGCCCGACTAACAAAGAAAACCATTCTCCAAAATTGACAAGGACGGTCCAATTTGATGAGTTTTGTATTGGTGAGTCATATTGTTCCTAAAGCACAAGAACATTATTGATCAACATATTATTCATAGAGTCACAAAACATAATTGATAAGAACAATATGTTTTGACCAACATGAGGCGCCAAATGTTGCATCTGAGATATATAAGCAGGCATAAAAGAGATGTCAATATGGAAATGAAACAACAAGAATCCTTATTTATAGATAGAGCACCACCAAACCACATAGAAAACATGCAATAGACCGGCTAGTGTTCAAACTCACTTGCCACACCGGTCAACTGAAGTGTGTTTTAAATGATAGAATTTTAATGTGAATCAGTCACACTCACACCAGCCAACTAAAGTGAATTTTAAATTCTAAAATTCAAACAATTAAAAAACACCATTCATATTCTAAAATTCGAATGTCACTTTTTAGTACATATTTTGAAAATGAAAAAGTCAACAGGGTAATACTTCACGGATAATTCCTAATGAAGAATAATGAAGGTGTAAGGATATCATTCCCATTTCCACTCCGAACAGTTTTAAGTTTTAATCTTAAAACAAAACGGTTTCGAAGTCAAAGAAAGGTTAAACTTTTATAATTTTAACTAAATCCCTTATAATTTAATACTTACATCAATTTCAAGAAAGGTTGAACATTTATTTGTTACATATACCTAAAAAGATTAGATATAAATGTAGTGAAAATCACATGATGAGTTGAGTGTTGTAATCAGATATTGTGTTTTGCTAATTTTGGATTAGAAAATTGTAACCGGTTAATGTATTTTGGTAATTAGTTATCACAGTGTTGAGTTTTAATTGTAGAAATAATTGTAATTGATTACAAGTAGACAATTCTAATTTTTTCTTTTTTTTTTAGTTAGTTATTTGAATCTTAATCAATTGTACTTTTATATATATATATATATATATATATATATATATATATATATATATATATATATATATATATATATATATATATATATATATATATATATATATATACTTTTGAGGTATCAATATAATGAATGTTGAATGCACATTTTCATCCTCGATTAATCTCTTTAATTCTCTCTCTCACCTTCTCCCTCTCCATACTCAATTACTCAATTTTCACCAACCTTGTGGTTCTAAGTTCTAACGGTGTTCAAGAACGGTGTGAATCATCTTGTTGAAGGTTCAACTGATGCACAACGAGTATTGCATAAGGAAGAAAAAAAGAAAGATTTCAAGGCGCTATTTTTAATCCATCAATGTGTTTATATAAATAATTTCGAGAAAGTTGGTGATTGTGAATCATCGAAGCAGACGTGGGAGTTCTTGGAGAATGTATACACGGGGACTGACAAGGTGAAGGTTGTGAGGTTACAAACTCACAAACGTCAACTTGAGTTGATTCAAATGGAGTAGAAGGCGACCATCAATGATTTCACAACGATAATTACTCGGTTGGTGGACCAAGTAAAAGCATGTGGAGAAACGATCATGGAGCGGTATAATGTCACAAAAATCTTGTGTTCTTTGACGGGTAGATTTAATAGCATAGTCATAGCCATTAAGGAATCTAAAGATCTTGCGACAATAGGCAAAGAGGTGCTACAAATCTCTCTTGAGCCATATGAGAAGAGAATGGACGAAAGGAATGTTGATAAGGCAAAGGAAAATATCACTTTGTAATCCCGTTTCAATGAGAGAGACAAGAAGGCGAAGGGAAAGTGGCTCATTAACAAAGGTAGAGGGAACTTTCAGGATTTTAGTGGAGGAGAGCCCCAAAATTCCAAGAATTCAATATTCCAAAAGGATAAAAGCAATGGTTGAAGGGTTGCTGGATCAAACAAATCTAGATGAGGAAATATAAGAGTTATATGTGGAAGAAAAATGGTTGATAACAGTAGCGTGCAGTGCTTTAATTGTTAAAAGCTTGACCATTTTGCAATAGGGTGAAATTCCAACAAGAAAGAACCTCAAGAAGATGAAGGTAGAGTTTCAAGGCAAGAGTTTAATGATGAGAACACACTTTTGGTCATGATCACAGAGGGGGAATGCAGTAGCAATAGTTTGGAAAATGTTGCAGAACCATGTTGTAACTGGTTACGTAAATGTTATGACTGGTTACATGCAGAAGTAGTTCAGTGCAACGGTCAATGGTATTTGGACTCTGGATGTTTAACACATATGATGGGGAGGAAATATTGGTTTGTTACAACCAATTGTGCCATGAAGAACAAAGTAAAATTCAAAGATGATACCACTCTAGTGGCAGAAAGGATTGGTGATGTATCGATCAAGAGAAGGGATGTTAGACTTTCTTTGATAAAGGGTGTACTGTATATTCTCGTAATCAAGTGTAATCTTCTAAGTATTGGTCAATTATTTTAGAAGGGTTACAAGATTCATATGGAGAACAAGGCGCTATGTGTTATGGATGCAAACAAGTTTTAGTCCTAAAGGCTCCTATGGCTCCCAATAAAACTTTCAAGGTTGAGTTGAAGGTTATGAAGTATAGATATCTTTCTATAGCGACTAGTCGAGAAGAGTGTATATGAAATTATAGACTTTAGCATCTCAATTTGTGAGATCTTAATGCTTTGTAAAATAACAGAATGGTGACGGGGCTACCATTAATCAACATACCGGCTGAAATTTGTGAAGAATGTGTGCAAGTGAAGCAATATAAGGGAAAATTCATAAATGATGCATGTTGTAGAACCAAGCATTACCTTGAGGTGGTGCGTTCGGATGTGTGAGGATCGATGCAAGTTGATTTTATTGGTGGCAATAGATATTTTGTCACATTTATTAATGGTTACATTAGAAAGCTCTGGACATACCTAATCAATAGAAAGGATGAGGTATTTAAAGTATTTAAGAAGTTCAAGTCCATAGTTGAGAGGCGAAGCGGTCACAAGCTCAAAGTTCTCAAAATAGATGGTGGAGGCGAATATGTATCAAATGAATTTGGGAGGTTTTGTGATCAAGAGGGCATAGTACATAAGGTAGTATCACCCTATATAATGCAGCAAACCAGTGTTTTCAAAAGGAAGAATCGATTGATTATGAACATGGTGAGAAGCATGTTGAAGGGGAAAAAAGAAGCTTGAGAAGATAACACCGAAGGAATCATGGTATGGATTTAAACTAAATCTGGAACATGTTAGATTTTTTGATTTGGTAGCATATCGACATGCGCCGGGACAGCTTAGAAAGAAGTTATATGATAAGGGAGATTGACAATACTTGTAGGGTATCATTCTACATGTGGTTACAATTTGTAGGATACAGTGAATAAAAGAACAATGATCAGTTGAGACATGGTTTTCGAAGAAATCAAGCAATTGCACCTGCCTGTAACCAGTTACCAAAAAGTTGTAACTGGTTACAACAATGAGAAAGTAGTTTTTGTAGTGCTTGATAGTGTAGAAGAAGCCCTCATTCAAGCCCGAATAGAGGAAAATGTGAGAAGATCAACAAGGAAAATAGGTTTGCCTCCAAGACTCCAAGATTGAAAGCGGTTCCAAGATAATGAGATTAATGATGATGGTGATTTCGTCCATTTTGCACTTATGGTTGAATCTAAACCTGTTAAATTGGAGGAGGCCTTGAGTGATCCAAAATAGATTTATGCTATGAAGGAGGAACTGAAATCTATTAAGAATAACAAGACCTGGGAGTTAGTAGATTAACCAGAAGAAAAGAAGCCAATTGGTGTAAAATAGGTGTACAAAGTGAAGGCAAATCACAAGGGTGAAATAATAAAATATAAGGCTTGATTAGTTGCAAAGGAACTTTTGCAAAGATAAGGCAGATACTTTGAAGAGTTATTTGCATTGGTGGCTAGAATTGAAACCATTACACTAGTTGTTGGTATTGCAAATTACAATAATTGGTCCATGTAATACGGTGGGAGAACCGACTTGGTTGTTTTGCATTTTAACACAATTGTTGCGGATAGCAAGAGTCGCCACCGACTTTTCTTTTATCCAATAAGGAAAGGGTGAAAAGAACAGGAAAGACCTTTTGAGAATTTTCTTGAGTTCGGGGGGTAGGTTATGAAAATGGAAGGTGTTGGCACCCTTTTCATCTATAGTTATCTACGGGCTCTTAGTTGCTTGCTAGATCACTTTTGAAATTGCTTTGTTTGTGGTGGGTTTTGAAAGTATTTTTGAAAAACGCCTTCGTTTAGGCAAACTTTGTAATGATTCTCATCTCTATAAGAATGCATACAAAGTGTTGGACTTTTGAAAATATTTCATGTTTTTGAAAGTGTTTGGTGTGTTTGAAAAGATGTTTGTTTTGAAGATGGATTATGAGCAAGCAACTAAGAACGTTCTACCTACTCAAAAGTATTTTGTTCATTTCTCTCTTCCTTTGACATTGATATCTTACCATTGATTAGTAAGAAGCCTTATCTTTGGATGTAAAAGGACAGGCGCGGTTCGTCGTATAGTCATAAGATGCAATGTTGCGAGATACCTTAGCATTTTTCTTAAGGGACTAAGGTCATTTATAAGGCAAAATTCATAACGTCATCGAGGGACTATGATCTTGTATTTTTTATTATTTTTACTAAGGCGTCTCACACGCATAACATGACCATTTATTCTCAAGGCAACAAGTGGAGTTAACCCTAGAGGTGCAAAAGTGTGCAAGTGTTTATTTTTCATGCATTGTTTTGTCTTGGATTAGGGTTGTCTAAGATTGATTTTGTCTTTCCATACACACCATAATTATTAACAATTATATGAAAACAATAAATTTGTCGAAATTAAAATCCTACGCTATTACATCAATAGGAGATGGGGGTACAATTTATAAATGGGGATGAAATAGGAGCTTAAATATTACAACCATATTGAATAGTGATGAAGAAAATATATGAAAATAGATAAAACAGTGTAAAAGAATGGAAAACTGCATTTTTTAATATTATGTATCGACACATGCTCTTTTGCATCGACACATAAACTTTCCATGCTCCTGTAAGTCCAAATCAACTCAGTGTGAGTCGATGCATAAGGGTATGCGTCGACTCATTCCCTGCATGTGTCGATACATTCGTGTTTTGTATCGAATCATACACCCCTTTTTCCTTCTGTTTTGGGCATGTATAGCAGTATGTGTTGATGCATAAGGCTTTGTGTTGACTCATACACCCTTTTTCCTTTTGTTTTGGGCCTGTACAATAGTATGTGTTGCCGCATAAGGCTTTGTGTCGACCCATGCTGTAATTTTTTCACTCCAACATTTTTTTATGATATGCACAAGTCAGCTCTTAACATATAATTGACAAGAATGGAAGACAAACAAAAGGGTTACCTTCAAGGGAAATGGTTACTACATTTTATCATCAAAAATGAATCACGAATTATGATTGAAATGAAGAGTTTAAAGTCAAGAAGACTTACCTTGAGACTGAAATATGTGCTTTAATTTAGAGCTGGAAGAACCAAGTTGCAAGTGACTGTTTGTTTAGCAAATGGTGATGATGTAACAGAAGTTGTTCTTGTGTTTTAACAACTCCTATATGATGTATATAAGGTGTTTAGATGGTTTGTTTGGACATAACTTGCAAGGTATGAAGGGTTGAAAGATTGGGACTTCAAAACTCAAGAGTGAGAGCTTTGTGGACAGTTATGGTTTTTTTAGAGTATGGGATTTTGAGGGGCTTGTCTACACAACAAAACTTCTGTTCTTTATCTCTATTTTTGTTTGACCTTTTTCTCTTGCAAATGTTTCTCATATTTATAGGCTGGAGGTTTGTGAACAAGCTGATTTGGTTTACAAACTATGGAGTTATGGCTAGGTTGGATTGCAAATATCAAGTTATGTCATGGTCCTAAGATGAAGTACCAAATTTACTGGTTTAGATGGGTTACTTTCCATGATTTATGGTGGAGCAAAATCAAAAGCAAACAAAGTATGGGCTCAAGACAAATTTGTACCAAAAAGTTTGCTTTTCAAGAATGGCAATGATAACTTGATGCCATAAATGTAAAGATCTTTTGGACAAAGGCTTAAAAACTTGGATAATAGATCAAGAGTGGGTGTAAGCATTAAATTATGATGAGATTTGCAAGCAAGGAGGCATGTAACACAAGATTATGCAGCATAGCATAAGGGTTTTGTTATGTGTTCTTCAATAAAATAACTTGCAATTCAAAAATGGATGCCCAACTTCATGCCCTTGAATCTTCTAGCTCAAGTATGATAAATTCATGCTCTTGGATGTTTTGGAAAGCTTGAAACACCCTCTATAACTTTCATGTTGGCCATTTTGACAAAATCATCTTGGAACTATGTGAAAAAATGCCAAGAAGTTGGATAAAATCCTTACCAAAATCTGTTGAAAATTTCTATAAGTGTTAGATGAAAATGTTATGACTTCATGAATTTATAACTCAAAATCCAAGCACTTCTAGGAATTGATCATAAAAGCAAAGTTGGTGAAAGATTGGCATGAAGTAATGAAATTATCATGTATAAAACACTTAGAAAATTTCTAAGTCTTGGAAATCTTGACTTATTACATTGACTTTTGGCTTTCTTGATTTCTTAATGATCAAGCTTCATATTCTTGAATGTCTTGATGAGTTTTGATCTTTGAAACTTAATGTTGACCAAAAAGTCAAAGTTTGACTTTTGTGCTATAGTTGACTTTTTCATCAGTACAGCTGATTTTTGGTCATCTGGTCAATTGACCGAGCAGAATTTATGGTACGAGACTTGAAACTTGACATGAGCAAATTTGAAGGTCCATAATGATTCATGAAAGTTTTTTGAGGCATTAACAGTCCAATTGTCCTTGTGCAAACTCAAACCTTAATTTGAGGCATCAGTGTTGAGGAGATGGCTTGGCCTAATCAATCCTTGTGCAAGACTCGGGCCTTTGAAGATATTTCTAAGAAAGGTTCTGAGAAATGAGAGGGAAAATTTTGGGGTACAACAGCTGCCTCTGTTCAATCTTCTTAAACCTGAAGAGTTAGATTGGCGGATTCGTCATTCGTGACTTGAAGGTGAAAGATGATTGAACACTAGAGTGCCCAGAAATTTGCACTCGATGATGTGTTGATTGCATCAGGAATGGGCTTAGAGATGCCATTTGGAGAAATTATGAAGAGTTGTCGGAGATGGGCTTACAAATGTCATCCATAGTGACTGTTGGTAGAAATTGTAAGAAGTATCAGAATAAATCTTTGGTCGATTTATACTGAAACAGTAGATGTCTTTTGCCTGTTTCTAATTGGAAGAGATAAATCTAACCAGGAGAGGTCTGTTGTTTGGTGACTTCACTGGGGAAATAATCCTAACCAGAAGAGGTCCGTTAATTGTCTGTCTTTAACTGGAAGAAATGAATCTAACTAGAAGAGGTCTTTGTTCGCCTGTCTTTAATCTGGAAGAAATAAATCTAACCAGAATAGGTCTTTGTTTCTCCTGTCTTTAATATAGAAGAAATAAATCTAACCAGAAGAGGTCTTTGATTCTCCTGTCTTTAATCTGGAAGAAATAAATATAACCAGAAGAAGTCTTTGATTCGTTTGTCTTTAATCTAGAAGAAATAAATATAACCAGAAGAGGTATTTGATTCGCCTGTATTTAATTTGTAAGAAACAAATCTAACCAGAAGAGGTCTTTGTTTCGCCTGTCTTTAATCTGGAAGAAATAGATCTAACCAGAAGAGGTCTTTGATTCGCCTGTTTTTAACTAGAAGAAATAAATCTAACCAGAAGAGGTCTTTGATTCTCATGTTTTTAACTGGAAGAAATAAATCTAACCAGAAGAGGTCTTTGATTCAGATGTCTTTAATTGGGAGAAATAAATCTAACCAGAAGAGGTCTTTGATTCACCTGTCTTTAACTGGAAGAAATAAATCTCACCAGAAGAGGTCTTTGATTCACCTGTATTTAACTGGAAGAAATAATTCTAACCAGAAGAGGTCTTTGATTCGCCCATCTTTAACTGGAAGAAATAAATATAACCAGAAGAGGTCGTTGATTCAATTGACTTTTCCTGCAAGGAAGAGGGTTAGTTGCATGCAGAAGTATGCACAGCGTGATGATGTTCTCAAAATAAATGAGATTATGCTATATGCATTTTTCATGTATGTGATATGATGTATGAATGCGATATGATTATTGAAGTATCTTTGTCTAGGAAAATAAATCCTTAACAAATGCTGGGAGAGTTTTGGGAAGTTAAATCCTGGAATGCTGCTGGAGATGAAGAGTACGTGTATCTTCGAACTTTGTTTAGGATGTTTCCCCTGGGGATTCCTTCTTTTCTTGTTTGAGGAGAACTCGGTTGGGGAACATTGACTTTGCTTGAGAAAAAATTTTGCGGGGAGTGTTGATTTCTGCTTGGGGAATAAAGTTCAGGAGTTTTGGTTGTCCATTACTCTACTGGGGAATTAACTCTCGACCGGGAGAATGAAATTTAACTATTATTTGGTCAGGATCCAGGCTTCACAACAACTTGCTAGGGGAATAAATTTAACTATTATTTGGTTGTATTCCAGGCTCCGCAGTAACTCACTATGGATAGTGGTAAACTCTACTGGGGAAGAGGAGTTTTGTTAGTTATTTGAAGAAGTTAAACTATTATTTGGTCGGGTCTAGGTTTCGTAGTAGCTTTCAGGGATAGCAATGACTCCGTTGGGGATTGTAATGAATTTACTGGGGATTAAAGGGTTTCATCCATTGGTTTGTAACAGTCTGAAAGCAAACTTGAGTTGGGGAATTTGTAGTTTGTTGGGGAAATAAACCATGTTTATTTGACGATCTGCTGGGGAGGTGTTTTATTTTGACAGAACTCCTCAAGGCTTCTTTTTTCAGTTAAGACCAACTCAACTGGGGAATGTCAGAATGAATCTGAGCCTTGATTGTATCTGAGGAGATATTGAATGAATATCAAAATGACATCCATATTTGGATCGTATCTAAATTGTATTTGTAGGAGAGTCTGGAATGAATGTCAGAATAAATTTGTATTTAGATCTTATAAGTATTGTGTCTAGAAGATGATAAATTGTCAGCAATTTCCATCAGTTTGGGAATTGGCATGATGTGGGCATTTGTTGGGAGAAGATTAAACTCCTCTATCCATTGGCGAGTTTGACTATGTCATCGACTAGAGGATGCCCCACTTTTGTTTGGAGATGCTTTTGTGCTTGTCGGGGATACCCTTTTAGAGGTGGTTTTGGTGACTTCACTGGGGATCACCTTATAAAAGGGACTTTATGGGGATTTGTCATTGTCCATAGTATTAAGTGTTGTAGCACTATCATAAAATGTTTGCTTGGTTATACGTGACCCTATATTGGAATTCATGTTCAATGCCCTAAGTGATTTTGGTGGAGACCTACCCCTGGCTATTTAGGACTTTATGAGATATTTCTTGGAATCTTAACTTGACTTCCACTGATGAGTTAGACAATAATATATCATGCCCCCTTTATTATTTTGTCATTGTAAGTGTCTTCCCATTTGAAGTGATTCTGTTTCTTGAGAGAATTTCCGTTCATTGGATATTCGTCGTGTGAATTTCTCTGTTGTCAAACAATTAACTATATGGAAACAGCGGTATTCAAATCATACAAAGTTTTTGTTTGTCTTGAAGTTTTGAAAATGCATTTTTAGCAAATCAAAGAATTTTGTAAGAATATGAATTCGACCCGGGATTTATAGTAAGCCTTACAGAAGTCAGGATACATTTTGTAACAGTGTGCTTTCGAACTAACATGTGCTTCAATTAGGACTTTTAAAGGGTTGTAACGTGGTCTGGTTCACGGTTTAAGAAACAAAGGATAAGGCTCAAAGTTTATTTGTACCCAACCCATTCTCCATGATATTCTACAGTCCTATACTCAGTTAATTGCGTGTTTGGATTCCTATTGAATATGGAATGATATTTTGGTGATGGTTCAGATAAGTTAAGTTTATTGGAGAAGGCAGACATTTTTTGGGACATTTTTCATTGTCGAGAATTTGTAGCGATCTCTTTTTGATTTAGTATCCCTAATTTTTGGCCTGACTGCTCTTGTTTTGAGATTACAGTCAGTGGGATGCCCCAGTTTTTCTTAAGTCTCCTTCGTAGGTTTTGACTCGGTGGGCTTTTCTTTTGAGAGATAACGACTACCTATTTTACAGGGAACCATCACCATTTTTTGATTCAGAAGAATGTTTTTGATGTCACTCGTTGTGTACAAAGTGAAAGTTTATGACTGAACGCGCATTTGAATCAGCTAAGAAACTACCCTGCCCCAGGTTATGATTAAAGGTTTCAATTTGTACAAAAAATAAAACTCCTACTTCTTTGGCTCAAAGGGGTTGACTAGGTATTATCTTCCTTATAACTCCATTGTTTAGGAATTGAAATAACGCTTGTACATCATCAGCAAGGTCTGTCCAAAAGCGTAATGTATGAGATTATGGTATTGTTTCCGTCATCCTCCCTCTAAAGGCTTAAGACTTGTAGTTGAGAGTTGAATATCATACAAAAAGAGGTAAAAGCATAATTTCAATATAGTGAAAACAAATGGATTAACTCAAGACAAACATATGCAATGCATTAATGAGAATAACCAAAGTCTAACATAAGGACAAATGTTTAAGATAACAAAGAAATTACAACTGAAAATTCGAATAAACAAAAGTTTCTCCGCCTAAACTTCTCTCTTCAGATGGTGTGTCTTTGAAGGGTGACAGAAAAACTCAATTTGACCATCTTGTGTGAATTCCAATACTTCTTTGTCGATCAGGTTTTGAATCTTGTTCTTTAACGCCCAACTGTGGTTAGTGTTGTGCCCACGCCTATTGGAATGGTATGCACAACTTTCTTCATGGTTGTAGTGGGGAGAAGAAGTATTAGGTTTTTGAGGAGGCTCCCTTAATACAACCATCTTGGCTTTAAATACATGACGCAATGCTTGAGTCAAGGACATGTTGATCTCGGTAAATTTCCTTTTGGGCGTATCTTTCTTATGCGGGCCACCCTGTTGTGGTTGGTGATGTCGTTTTTGGACTCTTGATGTAGCAGCAATTTGGAAAGGTCTACTCTCCACCAAGCCAACTTCTTGTCTCATTGGGGGTTGAATAATGACTTGATCCCCAATCTTAATTGTTTGTTTCATATGGTTGCATCCGTCTTGATGAAGCTTGTTGACGATAACTCTCAACTCTTCTTGTCCCGGAGCTAAGTTTTGGATAAGAGCCATCTACCCCAGCATCTAGATTCTCATTGTTGCTATCTCTGCTTACAATTGTCTCATCTAGCCCTCCTTGTCGTCTTCAGGATTGTTATTGGTCATGCTCTCAATGAGAAGTGCTTTCACTTCTTCTTTCCCTTTGGACAGGTTTAGGAACAAATCTTGAAGCTGATCATTTTGGGTCTGAAGATCTTAGACAGTCTGCTTGAGAGCTATCTTTTCTTGAAATAAACAGTAAACGGATGAGAAAACCTGTATGGGAAAAACCTGTCATGATATGATGCATGATATGTGGATGCAGTGTTTTCAAGGATCTCACTCGGTAAACACAAGAAGATGTCATAAGTTGAACTTTGATTACAACTTTTATTGAAGAACTTCGTATCATTGGATGTCCTTCCACGAGAATCAAGCTTACCATGTCAAGTGGGTCATAGCCCTTGACTCAAGATAACGTGCTTTGGTCTTTGATAGCATTTGGATATGGAAAGTAAATCCTCTTGCCCTTTGATAGACGTCTGGTTCAACATAACCCTGCATCACAGATCCTTGAGATCCTTGAAATGGTTATTGAAAATGCTATGGTATGATGTCATGATGTTATGTACAAATAATCATACACAAACAAAGCAAACAATTCCTTAGGTTTAGGCTTGCATGGAGTTTATAGGTAAGTACCCTCTTGAAGTTTAGTTGGCTCAACCTATCCTAGAAAGTAATTGGGTTCTAGGGAGTCTCAATATCATTGATCTTTCTTCATTGGGCATTGTCTCAGCACAATCAATCTTTTCTTGCGGCTGAAATATCCCAAAAGTCCGATTTCAATGAGCATAGTATCGAGTATCAACCAATTTTCATCTTTCCACCGAAATTGGCTATCTCGCTACTTCCTAGTGGCCAAGTTGTTCAATTAAAGGTTCTAAGGTCAGTTAGTGCTTCATGACACCACTCAGTGGCCCCGTATTCTCCTCGATTCAACACAAGGGATACCGGTACCAACAAATATGTCACACTAACGTAGTCATTGCTTCAACCATATCGATCTACACCGTACATATTCCATAATCTTTTTCTACTTACCTAATGATGTTCCCATATCCGTGTAGAGGATCAATACAAACCCAAAAAAGGACCCATAAATGTAAAGCAAACAAATCAAATAATGAAATCAATTTAAATATGATCTAGCTCTAAGGTAACTCCACTTTTAGTTAAATCTCCCCAGCAAAGTCACCAGTTCTGTAATATGGTGGGAGAACTGACTTGGTTCTTTTGCATTTTATCACAATTGTTGCGGATAGTAAGAGTCGGCACCGACTTTTCTTTTATCCAATAAGGAAGGGGTGAAAAGAACAGGAAAGACCTTTTGAGAATTTTCTTGAGTTCGGGGGGTAGGTTATGAAAAGGGAAGGTGTTAGAACCCTTTTCACCCGTAGTTATCTAGAGACTCTTAGTTGCTTGCTAGATCACTTTTGAAATTGCTTTATTTGAAATGTGTTTGTGGCAGGTTTTGGAAGTATTTTTGAAAAACCCCTTCGTTTAGGTAAAATTTGTAATGATTCTCGTCTCTATAAGAATGCACACAAAGTGTTGGACTTTTAAAAATATTTCATGTTTTTTAAAGTGTTTGGTATGTTTGAAAAGATGTTTGTTTTGAAGATGGATTATGAGCAAGCAACTAAGAACGTTCTACCTACTCAAAAGTCTTTTGTTAATTTCTCTCTTCCTTTGACATTGCTATCTTACCATTGATTGGTAAGAACCCTTATCTTTAGATGTAAAGGGACAGGCACGGTCGTCGTATAGTCATAAGATGCAATATTGCGAGATACCTTAGCATTTTTCTTAATGGACTAAGATCATTTGTAAGGCAACATTCGTAGCGTCATCGAGGGACTATGATCTTGTATTTTTTATTGTTTTTTCTAAGGCGTATCACATGCATAACATGACCATTTATTCTTAAGGCAACAAGCGGAGTTAACCGTAGAGGTGCAAAAGTGTGCAAGTGTTTATTTTTCATGCATTGTTTTGTCTTGGATTAGGGTTGTCTAAGATGTATTTTATCTTGCCATACACACCCTAATTACTAACAATTATATGAAAACGATAAATTTTCGGAAATTAAAATCCTACGCTATTACATCAATAGGGGACGGGGGTACAATTTACAAATGGGGATGAAATAGGAGCTTAAATATTACAACCATATTGAATAGTGATGAAGAAAATATATGAAAATAGATAAAACAGTGTAAAAGAATGGAAAACTGCATTTTTGAATTTAAGTGTCGACACATGCTCTTTTGCATCGACACATAAACTTTCCCTACTCATGTAAGTCCAAATCAACTCAGTATGAGTCGATGCATAAGGGCATACATTGACTCATTCTCTGTATGTGTCGACACATTCGTGTTTTGTGTCGACTCACACACCCTTTTTTCCTTCTGTTTTGGGCTTGTACAGCAGTATGTGTCGATGCTTAAGGATTTGTGTCGACTCATACACCCTTTTTCCTTCTGTTTTGGGCCTGAACAGCAGTATGTGTTGACGCATAAGGCTTTGTGTCGACTCATGCTGTAATTTTTTCACTCCAATGTTTGTTTTATGGTCTGTACAAGTCAGCTCTTAACATATGATTGACAAGAATGGAAGACAAACAAAAGGGTTAGCTTCAAGGGAAATGGTTACTACATTTTATCTTCAAAAATGAATCAATAATGATGCTTGAAATAAAGAGTTTAAAGTTAAGAAGACTTACCTTGAGATTGAAATTTGTGCTTTGATTTAGAGCTGGAAGAACCAAGTTACAAGTGATTATTTTTTTGGCAAATGGTGATGATGTAACCGAAGTTGTTCTTGTGTTTGAACAACTCCTATATGATGTATGTAAGGTGTTTAGATGGTTAGTTTGGACATAACTTGCAAGGTGTGAAGGGTTCAAAGATTAGTGTAGCGGTAGAAATGTTAAAGACTAAGCCATTGGATTGACTAGACTTATACAGATCAAAATAAAAATTGTCACCGCGCTTTATTGTTCCCAAAAGAATGGGAAAAGAGCGAGTAACGCAAAAAGAGGGGGAAAGATTCTAGGTAAGGGGGTTGGTTATGCAAAGGGAAGGTATTATCACCCTAAACATCTATGGTACTCCGTAGGAACCTCTTTTTAAATTTGTATATTTTGGTAATAAAATGTTGTATAAAAATGGATGGTGGAGGTGAGAAAAGAAATATATTTTTATGGTTTTTGCACCCGCCGCGGTTGCGAACCTTTAGTGCCTACGTACCATATTTCATGTAATAGGGGATCAGGGTACACGTAGTTCCTCTTTTAAAATATTTTAAAACATAAGTATGTTAATTGATTTTATAAGATAATACATCATCGTCATTGTCCATGTGGAAAAACATACTTACTACCCACAATCCTGAGAAAGGAGAATTTGCATCATCTCAAAGTGGAGGATATGGCTTGGATTTTAAAATCAACAATGCCTCACTCAACACCCAAGTGGAAAATATATCTCTTCACTACATATTATGGAAGTATAGTTGTTTGCATCACTACAAGGATTGACAAGAGTCTAATCTTTTGAGAAAGGTTTTAAAATAAAAAGCCAAAGTGGCAAAATGGTTTGAAATGAGATTGATTGACTTTTAGTCTTCTCACAAAAAATGTCAAGGTATTATTTAGTTGATTGAAGTTTATTTATGAAAGGGTTTTGAAAATGCATGGACCTAAGTCCAAGTTTATTATGAAAGTGGTTCAAGTTTAAAAAACAAGAAGAGTTTTCAAAAGGAGAGATAAGATTTTTGAAATTAAAGAAGATGGGAGGAGAAGAAGAGACTATCCTAATGCATAAGATAAAAGCTAGGAATAAGAACCATCTAACAAACAAGAAGCCAATACTTGACATTATGAGCCAAGATAGAATTCACATTCTTTGGATTGAAACCAAGCAAGCAAAGATACTAGACCTCTTGAGAGAATCAAACTTCAAGTGTATTAAGTCTTCACAAAAATTAGGCAGAGTAACGGTTGTATACGGGTGAATTCCAAATTACAAACAAAGTATGTAATCACAATAGCTTGCACACAAAACAAAGAAATAACCTAATGTCTTGAGGTAAACCTCAATAACTCCAGACAAAATATCCATCAAGGTCACAAGGTCTCCAACATAGGCTAAGGTTTCTATTCATAAGCCCAAGAAGTCCAATGCTCCATAATGCCAAGGATAGTGTCCAAATAGTTCAAGTATCATTAAAGGTTTGTATGGTTCATGTTGATTATTAAGTGAAAATAAAATAAAATGACATGAAATATAATGCTTAAAGTAAATGGTACATAAAGCATAACAAATAAAAGGCTTGAAGTAAAAACAATTTAATAATTAGTGGTAATTTGGATGACCGTCTTGAGACTTGCATTTGGAACTCATTAGAGGATTGGTAGAACTAAAGCCTCCACATAACAGGTTACATTTTCTTTTTGTCAAGTATATCATCCATTTGGAATCCTCAAAAGTACCATTTGATTATCAATGATGTTTAAGTGATCCGCGTTGACCAAAAGTGTTGTAGATCCATTAAAGGATTGGTAGAACCAAATCCTCCACACAATGAATCTCAAGGTTATTGGATCAAAGAGATTAAATTAACATGCTTGGGCTTGCAAACTTAGGTTTGGGCCACGAACGATCATTTATTCGAATTGGGACAAAATTTAGCACTATATTAAGCAATCGTAAGTGGACTTATGTAGAAGTCGCACCTATTTTGAGGTCGGTCAATAGCAATATATGCACCATTTATTTTGAGACATGATATTGGGATCATGCTCCAATAACACTTAGTGCAATAAGAAAGGGATAATATGAAGAGGGGTGGGAAAGAACATACAAACCCCATTTGAATTAAATCTCAATTAAACTATTATTAAAAGCATTCATCCATTTTTATGGAGTTAAACTCAACACCATGGATCCAATGATGTTAACAAAGTTCATAATCAAAAATTCAACCCAAGATCAGCCAGAAAATAATCACAAAATAAAATTGTATTTAGTATATACATTAAAAAGGTTTTAAAATATTTTAAAATAGAAATAAAAGAGAAAAATATTAACTATGTTCAAATTAATCAAGAAATAAAAAGTAAGACCATAGAAAAATCAGAAATGAACTAAAATAATTTTATAAAATTTTTGGTAATTTTTTAAAGTCAGAAACTATTTTTAAAATTAAAAGAAATGAGAAAATAAACCAAAAATGATTAAAAAAAAAATACCAAATTTAGAAATAAAAAATGAATGAGGTCACCAATATTTGTCATAATATCATTGGATCATTCCATGATTTTTTCAAAATTAAAAAATGCATAAAAGTATTTTTAAACATTTAAAACAAATCAAATAAAGTGAAAATTTATTAAAAAAATATCAAAACACAAAATAAAATTGTGAAAAAATAAAAATTAGAAAGAGAAAAATCAAAAATATTTTTCATAATTTTTTCTGATTTTTTGGACTAAAAATGAATTTTCTATGATTTTTTTAAATTTAAAACAATTAAGTATAAAAACGTGTTAGTAATCAAATCCAAGGGATTTGGTGCGTTGTGCATATCATATCATTAGTGAATAAAGCATGGAATCATTAATTAAATCAGATTTTCAAAAAAAATATAGATGGCGCGCCTTTATTGGTTGGAAGATGACACGTTGGTCATCTTCAACCTCCAGCCAACGTGAATTGTATGTCTCTCAAACTATAAAATCAGAAGCTCGGATCTATGCTATTTGATTTGTCTCTTCAAGACGAAGACAACCACACCTTCGCGACAAATTTATATAAACTGTAGCTCAAGCAATTTGGAAGGAAAGTTTTGAAAAGGGATTTGAAATTTCATGGTCAAAACATGTTTCCAGATAAAAGTAAGTGTTATGACTAGAACTAGGGCAATGAGAGTATCACAATGATATCAAAGTTTTGAAGAATTGATGGAGAAATCTACCTATTGAAGTTGAGTTGCAGAGCTCTGAAACTGGACTTCTATGGAGCAATATAGGGCACGATTCTTAAAGGTAATTGTATGGTTAGCTTCAGGGAAGATCAAGGAAGGTAAATTGATAGAAAAATTGGATTGAAAAGGGCTTGAACACAGATTTTGAAGTTGCAGAAATTTGAGTTATGGAACAAGTTTGGCAGGGTGACTCTGGCTATCCAAGCTTGAGAAAATGAATGAGGGATGACCCTCTATTTATAGGGAATCAAATGGAATGTCCAAGCGTGTGAAATGATGAAGTTTGGAGGGAAATCGTGTGAAGTTGCAAACAAGAAAAGTCTGACTTCTAATTTGATCAAAACTCATCCAAAACGCGTGTTTTGTTATGCTAATCACTTCTGGAAGTTCACTAAACATGTTTAGAGGCAAAAACGCGCAGAAACCAATTTTTTAGAAGCTAAATCAATGATTTCAAATTCTGACTTTTGAAGAAACTTCAGTTTCAAGTTACCAAGTTCAAATCAATGCCATTCTCAGCTCAAGGGGTCTTAGGTCATAATTCTTGATGCTTTAGAAAGTGATGTTACAAGCTTTACAATGGAAGAAGAATGAAATCAAATGGATGCTTGAGCTGAAAGTTGTATTGAGTCAAAGTTAAAGAAAAAGGGTTGACTTTCCATACTTAGAAATATTTCAAATTTTTCTTCAAAAGTGACCTATAATATTTTGCATCCAAACATGGCCTTCCACTTGGAATTTGCTCTTGACTAAAGAAGATGGCATGAAATAGACCTCTTAAATGACACTTTGAAACTTGAACCATTCAAAATCTCCAAAAATTGAGAGAGATATGAATTGTTGAAGTTGGAAAAAAATCATGAAATGACCTATAATCTTTTGTATCCTTAGGGCATCTTCCATCTATCTTGCATCTTCTCAAGTTTTATTGACTAGGGCATGGAAATAAACTCATGAACCCATGGAGCAACTTGCTAAGCCTCATTGCCTTTACCTACATTATTAACAAGTAAGACAAACTAACATTGCATTTTATTAATTAAAAGAAAAATCAAGACAAAATATTCATGATCATAAAAGAAAACAAGTCAAGGTGCTTGGTGATTCCTCAAAGAGCAAAGCTAAAGATAGGGAGGAGAACCAAAAGCCTTAATGTGATCTTGTTGTGATTGAATCAACATGGTATGATGAAGGGGTCTTAGGGGCAAAAATTGGGGTACAACAGCTGCCCTTATTTAAGTTTCTTCTATCTGGAGATACGAAGGTTAAAAATCCTCGTGTCGACGCGATCAAAGATACTTAAATATAAAACAAACCCTATTTTTGGCCCTAAGATACCATGCAATGCTTATGAGCATGAATGCATATGAAAAAATTCAAAGAGACGCAAAACACCGTTGGAGATGTAACAAAGGAAATAAAGAAACAAAAGAGAAACCTGACCAGGAAAATAAATCATTGGTGGATCAAAAGATCTGACTCATAGAGGATGACAAAAAGGTCAAAGGATACACCAACTTTTACTGAAAGCGAGACTACCAACATTCATTGAAGGTAGAAAGAGGAAGAATCATCAACGTTCACTAATGGTGAGCTACCAACATTCACTGAAGGTAGAGATAAAGAATCATCGATGTTCACTGAGGATGAACTACTAACTTCCACAGAAGGTAGAAGGAAAATAAGTATCATAGCATCGCTGTTCACTGACGATGAACTACAAACGTTCACTGAAGGTAGCAAAAATATAACAATCACCAAATTTCACTGAAGGTGACCTACCAACTTTCACTGAAGGTAGAAAGAGTATATATCATAGCATCGTTGTTCACTAACGATGAACTACCAACATTCACTGTGGGTAGAAAAAAGATAACAAGCACCAACTTTCACTGAAGGTAGAAAGAGAATATATCATAGCATCATCGTTCACAGACGAGGAACTACCAACATTCACTGAGGGTAGCAAAAATATAACAAGCACCAACTTTCAGTGAATGTGACCTACCAACTTTCACTGAAGGTAGAAAGAGAATATATCATAGCACCGTCGTTCACTGACGATGAACTACCAACATTCACTGAGGGTAGCAAAAAGATAACAATCACCAACTTTCTCTGATGGTGACCTACCAACGTTCACTGAGGGTAGCAAAAAGATAACAAGTACCAACTTTCACTGAAGGTGACCTACTAACTTTCACTGAAGGTAGAAAGAGAATATATCATAGCACCGTCATTCACTGACGATGAACTACCAACGTTCACTGAGGGTAGCAAAAAGATAACAAGCACCAACTTTCACTGAAGGTGACCTACCAACTTTCACTGAAGATAGAAAGAGAATATATCAAAGCATCGTCGTTCAATGACGATGAACTACCAACGTCCATCGAGGGTAGCAAAAAGATAACAATTACCAACTTTCACTGATGGTGACCTACCAACTTTCACTGAAGGTAGAGAGAGAATATATCATAGCATCACCGTTCACTGACGATGAACTACCAATGTTCACTGAAGGTAGCAAAAAGATAACAAGTTTCCCCAAAAATCTGGCATTTCACCTAGAACGGGTCTCAACTTCTTCTTTAACCAATGCATTCTGCCTGGAAAGGGTAATATATAAACTGTCTTAAATAAAGAGACTACCACTTACAAAGATTTCACAAAGAACTGTCTATGCGATATCGAAAGACTTGCCATCCACTGGAGTAATTTGACAACGAACTGCAAACTATATACTCATAAGGAAGATAGCAAAAAGGGTAATGTCGACTTTTACGGGGAAGTATAAGTTTCTCAAATAAAGAGACTTGCTACTTGTTGTTATGGAGGATTGTAAAAAATGACTTTCTGGGGAGAGCAATATGGCTTCATGGGGAAAGAAATATGACTTCCTAGGGAATGAAATATGACTCCCTGGGGAAAGAAATATGACTTCCTGGGGAAAGAAACATGACTTCCTGGGGAGATGCCAATATATTTCTACTGAGGAGATAAAGTCTTCTCGTGCAAAATAAATGCACATTCTCAAACCAAGGCTCAAAGTCTGCAGATATCATAAGTAATAATATTGCTGAGGATCAAAGATTCAAACCAGAAATAAACTGGAATGAGACAGTCATCCAAAATACATCCTTTGAGAAATAAACTCAAGAGGGAAACCTAAATCATCCAGACAAAGAACTGTGCAGGAAGGCTAAAGCAAAAATCTTTCACGAGGGATAATTCAGTGGGGAACTTGAAAGAACATACACTTTCCGCTTAAGGTTGACACTCTATTGGAGAGAGGACAACACAAATCTGCAAAACAAGGTAATATGTCCACAAAATATTAATGAATGTCAATGAGCAGTGATTTGCTAAATTTAACTATGCATGATGTATGTATGAATGTATGAGTGCTATCATGCATATGCTGACAAAATGGACATATAACACTGGGAGTAACAAGGAAAAACCAACTCAGGCACAAACAACACTCAACTAAATCACATCTAAGATGAACATTCCAAGAAAAAGTAATCACCAAATGAGGGAACAAAATCCTATTTCGCGGTTTAACTTCACTGGGGAGAAACATAGTATAATGACGAAACAGTACAGATATAGATACAGGGATATAATATCCTTCTCCAGGCTTCACCAGGGAATAGCACTCATAATTCAAAGGGGAAACAAATTTTTTCAAATGCAACGCTTCTACTGGGGATTGCAAAACTAATTTTAAGTAAAGCATATGCACGCCAGATCATCAAAGCATTCACTGGGGAATTCATGCCCATTTTGAAGGAGGAAAAACATACAAACTTCGCTAAGGCATATAATTCCCCATCATCGAGACATTAACTGGGGATTTCATGCTGACTTCATTGGGGAGGTTAACACCATGTTCTCAAATGGGAAACCAATATACGTTCTTCACTGGAGAAACTGGAGACACATGTTCTTCGAGAGTAATTATTGTACCAACTTCTCTGGGAAGAAATAACTTCTTTTAAACAAGGGAGACCTTTATTGGAGAAATCTTGGATTGAGTCTTCACATCGTGCAAACTCAGAAAAGAAGAAAAAATGAACCAAGACTTGACTGGGGACACTGGAGTCACAAACCCAATACAGCGGAAACATCCTGAGTAAACCTTCCCGGGGGAAACAAAAACTTCTCAAAACAACTGGTGTTCGTCCATTCCTAAGATCACTACTTTTGTTTTTCTCTTGCATCACAAATTCTAAAATAAAAAGCAAATTGTAAATTCTTTTTAAAGATCAATTTTGTTATTTAATCTTTTCGCTTTGAAAATTATTATCAATAATAAATGGAGTCTTTGCAAGCTAAACAAAATAAGAAATACAAAGAATTGGGTAAAAGCTCAAATTTCATTAATAGAATGGTAGTCTGCGAATGGCAAGACTCCATGGATGATTACAAAGTTCAGAAAATGGTAATATATAATGGAAAAGATACATTGAGATACAATGACCACTATCCCCTCTAACAACTTTTGAAATCCTGAGCAGCAGCTTTCGTTGAAGTATGATGAGGATCCAAGAAGATTGTTGCTTCAATGATCAAGTCTTGTCTGATGTAGTTACTTTCCAAGAAAGTCCCGAACTTTTGCCTAAGCTGCCCTTGCGGGTTTTCAACTTAGAGGGAAATTTATTCTGTTTATGTCTCTAATTTTTTCCTATACCGCCCTTTCGGGTTTTCGGCCTACCGAGACGCTCTTTTTTGCCTAAGCCACCCTTTCGAGTTTTTAACTTAGCGAGTTGTTCTTTTATTTCTTTAGGCAAAGTATTTCTTGACTGCATCAGCATTCATGGGACGTAGGAACTCCTCGCCATCTATAGTTTCAAGAATTTATGCACTTCCAGAGAAGGCTTTCTTGACAACATATGGGCCTTCAAAATTGGGAGTCCACTTGCCCCTAGAATCAACTTTAAAAGACATGATCTTCCTGAGCACGAGGTCGCCTTCTCTGAATTCACGAGGCTTGACCTTCTTATCAAAATCTTTCTTCATTCTCTTCTGATATAAATGTCCATGACACAAAGCTATCATTCTCTTCTCTTCGATCAAATTCAATTGGTCAAACCTGTTCTGGACCCATTCAGCCTCTGAAAACTTGGTTTCCATTATCACTCGCAAAGAGGGAATCTCATCCTCGATTGGGAGTACTGCTTTCATTCCGTACACAAGGGAGAACGGGGTTGCTCCTATTGAAGTGCGGACAGGTGTCTGATATCCATGCAAAGCAAAAGGGGGCATTTCATGCCAATCCTTATAAGTAACAACCATCTTCTGGATAATATTCTTGATATTCTTATTAGCAGCTTCAACATCCCCATTCATCTTTGGTCTGTATGTAGATGAACTGTGATGGATAATCTTGAATTCCTCACAAAGTTCTGTCATCATCTTGTTGTACATATTCGAGCCATTGTCAATGATAATTCTCCTCGGCATACTATACCGACATATAAGATTATTCTTAATTAAGCGCACAACCACTTGCTTAGTAACATTAACATATGAAGCTGCTTCAAACCCATTTGGTGAAGTAATCAATTGCTACCAAGATAAAACGGTGTCCATTCGAAGTTTTGGGTTTTATCATCCCAATCATGTCAATACCAAACTGTGATCGGTGGGAATGAGAACTGACTGTTTTGGAATGCTGGTTCGCGTTTGCATTTGTTTTTGCAAAATGTCGCGGTAAGCAAGAGTCGCCACCGTCTTTTATTTTATCCAACAAGGAAAGGACAAAAGCACAGAAAAATTCCTTTTTGAGATGTTTCTCGGGTTCGGGAGGTAGATTATAGAAAGGAAAGGTGTTAGCACCCTTTCTATATGTGGTTATCCACGGGCTCTTAGGTACTTGCTCACTATGTTTTCAAAAATTTGCTTTTCTTTGTGATTGTGGGTTTGAAAAGAGTTTTTGTTTGAAAGAGAGTGTAAGTGCGAAAAGTTTTGTTTTTGTTTTCAAAAGAGCAAGTATTTAAGAACATCTACCTACTCAAAAAGGAATTAAACTGTGCAAATGTCCTTTAGACAATGATATCCCACTGTTGAGGAGTAGGTAGCACCGTCGTTGGAGTTTTCAGGTCAATTCGATTAAGGGACGTGTGGTCACTAAAGCAATGTTAGGATGCCTTAGCGGTAACCCTAATGTCTTAGATCATTTTTTCCGAGGCAACCGTTTCGAGGCAACTTATGATCTTTGGACAAAAGCATGACTTCTAAAACTTCCTATACTCAATGACCACGTTCGAGGCAACCAAGTGAGGTGTACCCTAATAGTGGCATGTGAGGGTGTATTTTTTCAGTTAATTTTATCTTTGTACATGTCATGGGTGAGCTACTGTTGATTTTAAATTAAGGATTAATCTTGTCATGCATAGCCGATTATTCAAACATCTAACAGTTAATGGTTGCGGAAATTAAATTGCGGAAGATAAATCTAAGCTATTACAACCACATCGAAAGGCGTAAAAAATAAGATAAAAGTAAGAAAAATGAGTGTCTTTCGATTTGGGCAGGAGCAGCCTTCGATTTTCATTTCTAGGCTTCCTTCGATTGGGAGTTTGCACCAGTGAGGTCATGGCCTTCGATTGGGCTTTGGCACCAGTCAGGTCATGTACTTCGATTGGAGGCTGGCACCAGCATGGGAGTGCCTTTCGTCTGAGCCTGGACTTAGTGCAAGTGTGCCTCTAGCTGGGCCTTTCTGCCTTGTTGCCTTTTTCGATTGGGCCAGTGAAATCAGTGTGAGCGTGTCTCTGGCTGGGCCTGGAAGTCAGTGTGGAAACCAAAGGCTTCGTTTCATACTCCTGTCTCCTGTTTCTTTCGTTTGAACTTTTTGAACAGCAACATGGCATAAGGCCATGCTAGTATTGCCTTACAATCAGTTAATACTTAACCGGGTTCTAAGGGTCCCAATATCATTGGATTGCTTTCATTGTTCATCGTTTCGATTTAGCCACTGAACTGGCGACCGAAATATTCCAAGAAAACAAACCTCAATTGAGTGTAGTATCGAGTATCAACCAACCTCGGACTGCACTAAAGTCAGTTATCTCACTACCCTAAAGAGGCCAAGATGGTTCAATTAAGGTTCCTAAGGTCAGTTGATGCTTCACGACACCATGCGGCGGCCCCGTACTCTCCTTGACTGGACTCAAGGGTTACCGGTACACACCAAAGTGCCACATCAACGTAGCAAACTGCTTCAACCATGTCGGTATACCCCGCACAGTTCCCTCACAGCCTTGTTGCTACTTTCTAAGAAGGTATCCCCAGATCCGGGTTAAGATCTATAGAACTCCCAAGACAGGCCCACAATTTAAAGCAAACAATTCAGACAATTGAAAACACAAGTGATCTTAGTCCTAAGGTACACCTCACTTTAAGTATGATCCCCAGCAGAGTCGCCAGTTCTGTGATCGGTGGATCTGGAACTGACTGTTTAACGCTGGTTCGCGAAATGTCGCGGAAGCAAGAGTCGCCACCGTCTTTTATTTTCTCCAACATGGACAGGACAAAAGCACAGAAAAATTCCTTATAGAGATTGCTCTCGGTTCGGGAGGTAGATTATAGAAAGGGAAGGTGTTAGCACCCTTTCTATCCATGGTTATCCATGGGCTCTTAGATACTTGCTCATTGTGTTTTCAAAAAATGTTTTGTTTGCTTTTCAACTGTGGGTTTAAAAAAGTTTCTTTGAAAATTTCAGTTCGACTCTTGTATCGGTCCTCAAGAGTGTTTGAAAAATTGCTTTCGAAAGCTTTTTGAAAAGGTGTCGGTGTGAAAAGTATTTTTGATTTGTTTTGAAATTAGAGCAAGTATCTAGAGTCGTCTACCTACCCTAAGGAATTCGTCTGTGTAAATGTCCTTTAAAGTAGTGTCATCCCACCATTGAGAGGTAGGTAGCACCACCGTTGGAGGTGTTCGGGTCAATTCGAGGTTCGGGACATGGTGATCACCAGAGCAATAGGAAGATACCTTAGAAGCTACCCTCATGCCAGGTTCCCGGATCATGAGGACTTACTAAAACATCCTCTACTCGACGATCACCTTTCGAGAGGCAAGGCAACAGTGAAGCGTACCCTAGGGGTGGTGTGTGATTTGTGTGTCATGTTCATTTATATTTATCTTGTTCATGTCGGGGGTGATCTACGCTTTTGTTTTTATTTTATCATTCATTCTTGCATGCAATTTATTAACAGTTAAAAAGTTGCGAGAAATATAAAGTTCCTAAACTATTACAAAGGCGCGGGTCCACATCGCCAAATTAAATCCAAGACCCGATTTGACATAAAATAAAGTAAAGTGCGAGAAATATAAATATCGAATTTACATGGCTTTGGGAGAATTACATAAAAGGAGGAAATAAAATAAACGCGCGAATTGGAATTACGATCGAATGCGAGGGCGTTGGACCCTTTTTTAATGAAATTAAATTACGATTAACAAATTAATTAAATTAAAGTAAAAAGAAAAGATTTTTGAGTTTTTTGTATTTATGGATTTTTAATAAGAGAATTAAATGAAACTAAGAAATTAACTAACCCTAATTCTAACTATTTTTATTTATTAAGAAAAAAATATTAAAATTGAACCTAAAATTAAACCTAATTAATTAATGCAATTTTATTTACAAGAAAATAATAATAAATAATTAATAATTAATATGGTGAAAAAAGGAAAAAAAAAAAGATAAAAGTGCTTAAAACCCTAATTCTACCAATTTTTAAGTTTATTAAAAAATATTAACATTAATCCTAGAATTTAAAAAAAAAACTAAATTAATTAGTATCATTTATTTACAAAATGGCATTTAAATAAAATATATTTTATTTTTAGTCTTTTCTGATTTTTATTATTTTTATGTTATGAAAATATTGATTTAAAGAATTATATTGAAACTAAATAAATAATAAAAATAGAAAGAATAAAATAATGAAAGAATGAAGGAGGACAAACCAAGGGGGTGTTGACCCCAAACTGGAGGTTTTGTCCCAGCAATTAGGCCCAATATTCAAGGCCTTGTTTGACTTTTCTGGAAGCGTGCGTGTGCCTTGACCAGTGTCCATGGTGTTCATCAGATCTTAACCTTTGGATTGCCCTCAGTGGCCATGTGGCGTGCCTGGATTGTGAGCGTATGGTGGACGCTTAGAGAGAGCGCTGCATAGGAAGATGTAATGGAAAATAATATGAGAAAGGGAGGGGGACCTGGGATTCGAACCCAGGTCCCAGTATTCAGTGGACAACGCACTAACCAGCTAGGCCAAACGCTTTCTTTGTAACATTAGTGGAAGGAAATTATTATAAGAGAAAAAAAGTTAGTGGCCTGAATAAATAAAAAAAGCGCGCTAATCTTTGAATGGCCCATTCCTGTTGTGACACCTACGCATCTTCTCCAATTGCCCTGCGTTTTATCTGAAAAAACAAACTGAATAGCGGGGGTTTTAAACCCCCACTAAGTGTTGCATACAAAAATAGCGATTAGAAATCCTTTGATCATAAATTGATCGCGAGCTATCCATTGAATTCGTCTGAAGCTCCTGATTTTAATGGCCTAAGTCCCATGTCCCAATTTTTCTTTAAACGTAAAGCCCCAATTTTGAACCTCTGCAACCCTAAAATACTCCAATGGTGATTTCGCGTATGGGCGAGGAAAACTCAATCAAAACATATGGTTAGCTTTAGAATGATCCAATGAATACAAATCCAACATTAAAAATTGCAAATAATGCATGAATTATGATACAAGAATACGAAAAAAAGCATGAACAGGATGAGGTTGTTCTACCAATTCTTTGCGTTAGAGATGATGGTTTTGATCCAGAAACCTTCCTTGAAGTCTCAGGAATGCAATGGGATGGTTATTCTGTCTTGAAACCCTTTGTAATCGTGATTTCAGTTTTGGAATTTTTCACAAAAAGTGCAATGTTCTTCTTCAGCTTTGGGCGCAGCTTAGAGGTTCCTTGGCATTAGGTTTTGATCACACTTATATGAGGATGGATTAGGGTTGAGTTTTTGATCCAAAGAATCCTTGCATTGATGGAATGAATATTTGATTTTCATGCATAATTCTTTCAAATCTTTTTCACATGTTTTTGATTCCAATCATGGCAAAACCTTCCAATTTTGATTATGCACAAATCTTGAGCCTTTAAGGAGTGTTTATTCTGCACAAAAATATTTAAAAACTTTGGTTTAGTATTTTTCCATATTTTATTTAATTTAAATGAGTTAATTGCAATTAAAAATTCAAATAAATAAATAAAAATGATGAATAAATCCCTTTTGGGCCAAATGGTCGTGCATATGCTTTGGATGATGAATCTTGGAAGAAAATGTGGCCCATTAGCAATTTTAAGACATTTGAAGCAAAGTTGACTTTTCAAAATATCCAAAAATTTCCCAACTTCCACAAGGCATATCTTGCTCAATTTTTAAGCTTTGATCATGTTCTTGGACAATTTGGTAAGGCCTTGAAGTCCTCTAACCAATGTCTTTGGTCCCATGTCATTTTGATTTATCAATCGCAAGTTATGGCCTTTGACTTAAAGTCCCTTTTTGTTGACTTTTGAAAATGACCTATAATGTTGAAATTGATAACTTTTTGTGAGAGCATTTCTTGGACTTGAAGTGTGAAGAGGAGTTTTAGGAAATGTCTTTCTCTTCAAAATGAGCTTTGGATGGAATTTTTCTGATAATCCATGTGGAAGTTATGCCTTGGTCAAGTTACAGTTGACTTTTTCAACTGTCCAAATATGGAAACTTTTGCATCTTGAGACTTTTTGGGCCAAGCCTTGAGAATCATGATCAAGAATTGATCAAATGATGTTTGTGGCTTCAAAATAAGATGTTGACCAAAAATTTGGACTTTTGACTGTCAAATGACCATTTTGCCCCTACAGTTGACTGTTGAGCAATTAGGGTTTTTGACTGTACAATTTTGTGTTGTGAGTCATGAAACTTGACATGAGGATACTTGACAATGTTTATAAGCATGTGGGACTTGATTGGACCCTTGGAAACTTCATTTTCTTTGTCAGAACCAAAACCCTAATTTTTTACTGTCAGGAGGCCCTTGAACTGTGCAAACCTTGGGGAATTTTGAAGCATGCTTTTGGCAAATCTTGAAGAATATGGGAGGGCAAATTTTGGGGTACAACAGTTGCCCCTGTTCAATCTTCTTAGACCTGAGGATGCAGATTGGCTGACGTGCCTTTCGTAATCCGAAGGTGGAAGATGATTGAACACTAGAGTGCCCAAAAATTTGCGCTCACATAGTAGCAGTGTGATGGTGGAATGGGCTTATAGATGCCATTTGGAGATTGATGGATGGGATGATGGGCTTATAGATGCCATGCTGAGAGGTGATGGAAGGTGGATGGGCTTATAGATGTCATCTGGGGGTCGATCGCGTAAGAGATTCCTTAGCGAGAACTTGCGTACCTGCAAAAGAAAAGGATTACCTGACCTGTTACAGGAGCCGGTCTTCAGATTCTTTGTATAGATGTGTCCTGACTGGTTACAGGAGCTGGATCTGGAGCTTCAAAAGGTGATGAATGAACTAGGGATGGTTACTACCTCAATAGGAACGGTGAGAGAACCTTGGACGATTACTACCTCAACAGGAACGCTGAGAGAACCTTGGATGATTACTACCTCAACAGTAACGCTGAGAGAACCTTGGGCGACTTCAACCTCAACAGTAACGCTGAGAGAATCTGGGGACGATTACTACCTCAACAGTAACGCTGAGAGAATCTTGGATATCTTCTACTGAGTCTTCATCAGGAAAATCTTTTAGGGGTCGATTTAACTGGACTAGAGAAGGCCCTTGACTGGATAAGAAACAGAAAAATCTTAGGGTCGATTTAACTGAACCGGTCTAGGTCTTGAAATCTTCAACTGGATAAGAAACAGGGAGATCTTAGGGTCGATCTGACTGAACCAGAGAAGGCCTTTGACTGGATAAGAATCAGGAAAATCTTAGGGTCGATTTAACTGAACCGGTCAAGGTCTTAGAATCTTCAACTGGATAAGAAACAGGGAGATCTTAGGGTCGATCTGACTGACCAGAGAAGGCCTTTGACTGGATAAGAAACAGTAAAATCTTAGGGTCGATTTAACTGAACCGGTCTAGGTCTTGAAATGTCTTCAACTGGATAAGAATCAGGGAGATCTTAGGGTCGATCTGACTGAACCAGAGAAGGCCTTTGACTGGATAAGAAACAGAAAAATCTTAGGGTCGATTTAACTGAACCGGTCTAGGTCTTGAAATGTCTTCAACTGGATAAGAATCAGGGAGATCTTAGGGTCGATCTGACTGAACCAGAGAAGGTCTTTGACTGGATAAGAAACAGAAAAATCTTAGGGTCGATTTAACTGAATCGGTCAAGGTCTTTAAATATAGCTGAGAACTTAACTGGATCTTTCCTGAAAGGTAAAGGTCAGTCATATGCAATGCATGATATGAATCAAGCAATGATGTTCTCAACATAAATGAGATTTGTAAGCTATGATGCGTATATGCATGCTGCAATGTATGAAAATGTGATGTTTATGAATGTATCTTTTCGTCTAGGAAAGTAAATCCTTGACGGATGCCGGGAAGTCACTCCTGGGCTGATGTTGAAGAATAGATCTTTGCTTCCGCTGGGGATGATAGTTGCAAGAATACCGGTAGGTGAAGATAACTCTGTTGGGGAATAAGCTTGGCGAATGGATTACTCTGCGGGGAGAAAAGATACTCTAGCGATCTTGCTGGGAAGCAATACTCTGTGGGGAGAGAGGTACTTTGTTGAGTTGTTGATAATAACTTGTTGGGGATACCATTGTTGAGCTCTGTTAGAAGATTTGATGAACTCCACTGGAGATAGGAAGACTTCACCGAGGACGCTCTTTCCGTGGCTTTTGGCTGAGGATAACCCAGTTATACCCTGGTAGGGATATAACTCTTTGAATAAAGCCGGGCGACGCGTTCGTGCTCTGCGAGGATAAACTTCCAGAATCTACTGGGGATAAGCTTACTGCTTGGGGAGATGGATTCCAACTTTTCTTGGGGAAATTGGGTTGGACTCTCCTGGGGAAGTTTTGAATTGTAACGGGGAGGTAACTCCATTGAATGTTTGATATACCGCCGGGGAACAATCTTTAGACGAAGACTGTCGGGGATGCTTGTTAAGAATGCATATATACTGCTGGGGAATGTTGAGATCTGCGGGAGGATACCCGACTTCCTTAAGTTTGATAACATCTTTGCTTGGGGAGAGTGTACTGACTTGCTGGCTCACTCTCTGGGGAATTGGGATGTACTGGTTATGTTCTTCAGCTGAACTCACCTTGATACCTTGGAGGACGGAACAATTAGATTTCTTAGATAACTCTTTATTGCCCCTGTTTCTAATGTTACTTGTAATTAATCCTTTGTTTCGTATGCAAATATTCATGAGTTAGCAAATTATTGTCAATGCATATATCACAAATTGAACCTTGGACGTTCTTCGCAAAACAAAACAGAAAAGGAAAAACAATTGGCACTTTTAACTGAAAAGTATATTTGTATTGATTTTTTTGAATTTGCCTGTGAAATAGGCGCTTATGTACAAGAGGCTGACGTCCTAGTAAGAGAACGCCGCCGAAAAAGGAGTTTATACAATTTTGTACAAGAGAGAATAAAACAGCTGTGTGAAATGAATGATCCCACTGGGTTTCGATTCTGCTATTGCCTTTATATCTTCGAGCGTCTCATCACTACATGACCTTAGTTAGAGATGAAGCTGACTGATCGATGCCGTCTGAACTAGATGTAGATACCGGATTCTGGATGTAGAGTGATCCAATGAGACATAGTATTACGCTTTATCCCTAACTTTTGCCTGGACCGCCCTTTCGGGTTTTCAGTCCACCGGGATACCCATTTTTGCCCAAGCCGCCTTTTCAGGTTTTCGACTTGCCGGGTGTACAGATTTTTTTCATTTCATCCCTTCATTTTGCCCGAACCCTTTTGGTTCGCCGGGAAGCCCTAATTTTTGCCTAGGTATGTCAACCTAGCGGGTCTTTTTCATGCGTAGTATCTTTTTACTATGTCTGCATTGGCGGGGTGAGGAAGGTCATCACCATCCATGTTGGTTAGAATCATGGCTTCTCCTGAGAACACATGTTTCACCACAAATGGCCCTTCATACGTAGGGGTCCATTTGCCCCTTGGATCACTCTGAGGAAGGATGATTCGCTTGATTACCAGATCCCCAACTTGATATTCCTGTGGTCTGACCTTTTTGTTAAATGCCCTGATCATTCGTTTCTGATACGTCTGACCATGAAAGATAGCAGCAAGTCTTTTTTCATCGATAAGGTTTAGCTGATCAAGTCGTGTCTGGATCCAATCATCTTCGCTCAGATCTGCATCCTTCATTATCCGGAGAGAGGGTATTTGCACTTCGATCGGTAAGACTGCCTCCATGCCGTAGACCAAGGAGAAAGGAGTTGCCCCGGTTGACGTCCTGGCTGAGGTGCGGTACCCATGTAGAGCGAACGGTAACATCTCGTGCCAATCTTTATAGGTCACTGTCATCTTCTGCACGATTTTCTTGATATTCTTATTTGCTGCTTCTACAGCCCCATTCATCTTCGGCTGATAAGGAGAAGAGTTGTGGTGCTGTATCTTAAACTGCTCGCAGAGCTCAATGATCATCTTGTTATTGAGATTGGTACCGTTGTCAGTAATGATTCTTTCAGGGACCCCGTATCGACAGATCAGATTGTGTCGAATGAACCGTGCCACAACAGTCTTGGTTACCGTAGCGTAGGAAGCTGCTTCAACCCACTTCGTGAAGTAATCAATCGCTACCAGGATGAAGCGATGCCCGTTGGATGCCGTAGGTTTAATCTCACCGATCATATCTATTCCCCACATTGCAATCGGCCAAGGCGCAGTCAGAACATTTAGAGGAACTGGAGGAACATGCACCTTGTCTGCGTATATCTGGCATTTATGGCATGTCCGAGAGTGTTGGTAACAGTCAGCTTCCATCGTGGACCAGAAATACCCTGCCCGAAGGATATTCTTTGCCATAGTGTGTCCACTGGAATGTGTTCCGAAGGTCCCTTCATGTAGTTCTTCCATGATCCTTTCTGCTTCAGTCTTGTCCACACAACGCAGTAAGGTCGAATCATGGTTTCGCTTATACAGGATGCCGTTGCTAAGGAAGAACTTCGCTGCGAACCTTCTCAGAAACTTCTTATCATTGACAGATGCACCTTCAGGGTATTCCTGAGCTTCCAAATATCTCTTCACCTCATGGTACCAAGGCTTCTCAGTCACCAATTCAGTCTCGAGATCACAACAGTATGCCGGTTTGTCCAGTTTCCAGATGATGATCCGGGGAGCCTCATTATCCCATTTGACCTTGAACATAGAAGACATCGTAGCTAACGCGTCCGCCAACTGATTCTCCTCTCTCGGAAAGTGTTCAAAGGTTATCTCTGTGAAGTGAGGGATCAATGTCAACACACATTCTCTGTAAGGAATAAGATTCGGATGTTTCGTATCCCACTCTCCTTTGATCTGATTGATCACAAGAGCGGAATCTCCAAAGACACTCAGAAACTTGATCCTTAAGTCGATCGTAGCTTGAAGACCCATGATGCATGCCTCATACTCCGCCATGTTGTTGGTGCAGTTGAAACATAGCCGGGCAGTGAGCGGAGTATGAGTGCCTTGAGGGGATATTATCACAGCGCTGATACCGTTACCCAAAGCGTTGGAGGCTCCGTCAAAGTGCATAGACCATCGGGATCCTTCCTCAGGTCCTTCATCCGGTCCAGGTACTTCACAATCAGTCACTATCATGATGCTCTCGTCTAGAAACTCAAAGTTCATTGACTGATAGTCGTCTACTGCTTGATGTGCCAAGTGGTCTGCCAATACACTTCCTTTGATGGCTTTCTGGGTTGTGTACTGGATGTCGTATTCTGTCAAGATCATCTGCCATCTTGCTATTCTCCCAGACAGAGCAGGCTTTTCAAATATGTACTTTATAGGATCCATCTTTGAGATCAACAAGGTAGTGTGAGTCAGCATATACTGTCTCAGCCGGCGAGCAGCCCATACCAAAGCGCAGCAAGTTTTCTCAAGCAGTGAGTATCGGGTCTCACAGTCGGTAAACTTTTTGCTAAGGTAATAAATGGCATGCTCTTTTCGGCCAGACTCGTCATGCTGCCCCAGCACACACCCCATTGAGTTGTCAAGCACCGTTAGGTATAGTATCAGAGGTCTCCCTTCAACCGGTGGCATAAGGATGGGTGGTTCTTGGAGATACTCTTTGATTTTGTCAAAAGCAGCCTGACATTCGTCATTCCAACGTACTACCTGATCTTTCTTCAGCAGCTTGAAGATTGGCTCACAGGTAGCAGTCAGGTGCGAGATGAATCGAGCGATGTAATTCAGGCGTCCTAAAAAGCCTCTGACCTCTTTCTCTGTCCTAGGAACTGGCATCTCTTGAATAGCTTTGACCTTGGCAGGGTCCACTTGAATACCCTTGTCACTTACAACGAAGCCTAGCAACTTTCCAGATCTAACCCCGAAGGTGCACTTGTTTGGATTCAACCTCAGCTTGTACAACTTCAGACGGTCAAACAACTTCTGCAGATGATCTAGGTGCTCTTCCTCAGTCTGGGACCTTGCGATCATGTCGTCAACATACACTTCTATCTCATGATGGATCATGTCATGAAATAAAGCAACCATGGCACGTTGGTAGGTTGCCCCAGCGTTCTTTAGTCCAAAAGGCATGACCTTGTAGCAGAAGGTGCCCCACTGAGTAACAAATGTAGTCTTTTCCATGTCTTCAGGGGCGATCTTGATCTGATTGTAACCTGAAAAACCATCCATGAAAGAGAACACCTTATGTTGAGCTGTATTGTCAACAAGGACATCGATGTGAGGTAGAGGGAAGTCATCTTTGGGGCTGGCCCTGTTCAGATCCCTGTAGTCAACACACATTCTGACCTTTCCATCTTTCTTAGGTACCGGCACCACATTAGCAACCCACTGAGGGTAAAAAGTCACTGCCAGGAAACCGGCGTCAAATTGTTTCATAACCTCGGCTTTGATCTTCTCAGACATTTCTGGACGCATACGGCGGACCTTTTGCTTAACCGGAGGGTAGTCTTCCTTAGTAGGCAAGTGATAGACCACAATATCGGTATCCAACCCGGGCATGTCTTCATAGGACCAGGCAAAGATCTCCATATAATCATGTAGCATTTGAGTCAACCGTTGCTTCACGCTGAGCTCTAGGTTGGCACCAATTATTACCTCCTTTCTGTCTGTCTCAGTACCCAGACTTATTGTCTCCACTGGCTCTTCATGTGGTTGAATAGCCCTCTCTTCCTGGAGTAACAGTCTTGCAAGCTCGCCAGGCACTTTGCAATCATTTTCACCTTCGTCTTCGGCTAAGTTGATCGGATTTTCGAAGTCATAACTGGCAGTAGCAGAGTCGTTACCAGTGAGATCCAGAGTGGATTGAAACCTGTATGAGTGAGTGTGTGTAAATACAGCTGTTTTGCAATATATAAAGAAAGGAAAGACAGAAAAGGAGCATAAGATTTGAAATGCGAGAAAACGTCCAAGATCTTTATTCATGATATATGAAATGACAATTTATATGCCCTCACAAATGAAGCCACGGTGCCCCGGGTAAGACATCGGGCAGTAGAGTTTTAATTGTTTATTATAAATAACAAAACATAGGAATTCATTACTCAGTAACAAGAGAAACAAGTAGGTTGTCTTTTGCAATCCAATTGCTAGGTCCACTGTCGGTTGCCGGGTAAATCCAGCTGTCGAACTCAGCTTCATCCACTTCATCATCCTCCCCAATAGAATTCACTCCATGAGCAGGCAAGGGAGCTGTCACTACATTAGGCTTCTCAGATGCCTCAAATTGTACCTCCTTCGCATCAATAAGGTCCTGCAGCTTATTCCTTAGGGCCCAACAGTCATCGGTGGAATGCCCCGGGCTATCAGAGTGATAAGCACAGCGGGCATTTGGATTGTATTTAGGAGAAGCCGTATTCACCACCTTCGGGGCCTCTCTGACAGTCACCAAATTGGTGGACAACAACTGCGGCAAGATTTGTGATAGAGTCATACTCAGACGGGTAAACTCTCTCCGGGGTCTTTCAGCCCTTTGAGGATTGGTTTGCCGAGGAGCGGCAGCAGATTTAGCAATCATCACCGCGTTGACAGATTGGCGGCGCTCAGGTTTCTCTTGTCTTCTAGACCCGTATACAGCACTGGCCTCCTTCTTAAAGGGCTTTTTCTCAGAACTTGACGATGCACCTTTCTGAATTTTACCAGACTTCATCCCAGCCTCTATTCTCTCTCCAGTCAGAATAAGATCAGTGAACTCTGCAGACGAGTTACCGATAAGATGGTTGAAAAATGGCCCAGATAGGGTCCCCAAGAACATGTCTACCAACTCCCGGTCAGTCAACAGAGGCTGCACCCTGCCAGCCAGATCCCTCCACTTCTGTGCATACTCTTTAAAACCTTCACTTGACCCTAGCGACATACCCTGGAGTTGGGTACGTGTAGGGGCAAGGTCGGCATTATATTGATACTGCTTATAGAAAGCAGTAGCCAACTCCTCCCAGTTACGAACCTTAGTCCCATCCAGCTGATAGAACCATTCGAGATGAGTCCCTGAAAGACTCTCCAGGAAGAAGTGGATCCACAAGTTCTTGTCCACTGTGTACGACTGAATCTTCCGCACGTAAGACCTGAGGTGTAGCTTAGGACAGGATGCCCCGTCGTACTTGGCCAAGGCAGGTACCTTGAATTTGCGCGGGATTACTACCCCAAAAGACAGACCTAGATCCTCGAAGTCCAGGCTGGGCACTTTTTGTATCTCCATGGCACTTAGCCGGTCTTCCAACTGTTTATACCTGTCTTCAGCTGGAGGGTACTACTCATCATTATAATCGGTCTCGTTGTCGGAGACCACTGGACCAGGAACCTCTCTTTCATGGGGACTTTCTTTCCCTACAGACGGGGTAGTCAGCTCAACTTCATTTTGTGACCCATTCCCAAATTTGCGTCTCGGGTTGAACAACACCGTCCTCTTCTTCTTCTTCGAGAGCAGAATCTTCAGATCTTGTTGCCCCTGGGCCAAACTCATGATCAGCTCTTGGAACTGGGCGTTCTGAGCCTGGAGGGCCTTGATGGATTGCTCAGTAGATGATTCAGGATTCATGACGATCGGCTGAAATAAACAGCGAAGAAGGTAAGCAACCTGTAAAAAGAGGTACCTGTAATGCAATGATATGTATGTATGCATGCAATGTTTTCAAGGATCTCGCGGGGTAAACAAAAAAATCGTTAGAGTTGGGATCCGATAGCTTGATTGAAGGAACTGCATGTTGTTGAGAGTCCTTTTTTCAAGGATCAAAGGCTCACCATATCCAGTGGGTCATAGCCCCTGACAACCTTGGCTAGAGGAAAATAAATCCCCTTTGCCCCTTGCTAGACATTTTGTTCATCATGACCTGCATCACAAGCCCTTGAGATCCTTGAAACGGGTTAGTCTTTATGCAGGATGCATGCAATGGTATGATGTTATGCTATGCATGGAGTAATGTAGGTAAACCCTGTTATGAGTCCAGATTAAGGACTGTAAACAAAACCTGCAAGAAACTCAAATGTCAGATAACAAGCATGCAAATAGTCAAGTTGGAAGGCACACAAGTCACACAAGAGAGCCCTTAGAGTTTAAGCCAGCATGGAGTTTGGGGTACTACCCTCTTGAAGTTGGTGGGCTCAAAACCTGTCCTATCAGAAGTAACCGGGTTCTAAGGGTCCCAATATCATTGGATTGCTTTCATTGTTCATCGTTTCGATTTAGCCACTGAACTGGCGACCGAAATATTCCAAGAAAACAACCCTCAATTGAGTGTAGTATCGAGTATCAACCAACCTCGGACTGCACCAAAGTCAGTTATCTCACTACCCTAAAGAGGCCAAGATGGTTCAATTAAGGTTCCTAAGGTCAGTTGATGCTTCACGACACCATGCGGCGGCCCCGTACTCTCCTTGACTGGACTCAAGGGTTACCGGTACACACCAAAGTGCCACATCAACGTAGCTAACTGCTTCAACCATGTCGGTATACCCCGCACAGTTCCCTCACAGCCTTGTTGCTACTTTCTAAGAAGGTATCCCCAGATCCGGGTTAAGATCTATAGAACTCCCAAGACAGGCCCACAATTTAAAGCAAACAATTCAGACAATTGAAAACACAAGTGATCTTAGTCCTAAGGTACACCTCACTTTAAGTATGATCCCCAGCAGAGTCGCCAGTTCTGTGATCGGTGGATCTGGAACTGACTGTTTAACGCTGGTTCGCGAAATGTCGCGGAAGCAAGAGTCGCCACCGTCTTTTATTTTCTCCAACATGGACAGGACAAAAGCACAGAAAAATTCCTTATAGAGATTACTCTCGGTTCGGGAGGTAGATTATAGAAAGGGAAGGTGTTAGCACCCTTTCTATCCATGGTTATCCATGGGCTCTTAGATACTTGCTCATTGTGTTTTCAAAAAATGTTTTGTTTGCTTTTCAACTGTGGGTTTAAAAAAGTTTCTTTGAAAATTTCAGTTCGACTCTTGTATCGGTCCTCAAGAGTGTTTGAAAAATTGCTTTCGAAAGCTTTTTGAAAAGGTGTCGGTGTGAAAAGTATTTTTGATTTGTTTTGAAATTAGAGCAAGTATCTAGAGTCGTCTACCTACCCTAAGGAATTCGTCTGTGTAAATGTCCTTTAAAGTAGTGCCATCCCACCATTGAGAGGTAGGTAGCACCACCGTTGGAGGTGTTCGGGTCAATTCGAGGTTCGGGACATGGTGATCACCAGAGCAATAGGAAGATACCTTAGAAGCTACCCTCATGCCAGGTTCCCGGATCATGAGGACTTACTAAAACATCCTCTACTCGACGATCACCTTTCGAGAGGCAAGGCAACAGTGAAGTGTACCCTAGGGGTGGTGTGTGATTTGTGTGTCATGTTCATTTATATTTATCTTGTTCATGTCGGGGGTGATCTACGCTTTTGTTTTTATTTTATCATTCATTCTTGCATGCAATTTATTAGCAGTTAAAAAGTTGCGAGAAATATAAAGTTCCTAAACTATTACAAAGGCGCGGGTCCACATCGCCAAATTAAATCCAGGACCCGATTTGACATAAAATAAAGTAAAGTGCGAGAAATATAAATATCGAATTTACATGGCTTTGGGAGAATTACATAAAAGGAGGAAATAAAATAAACGCACGAATTGGAATTACGATCGAATGCGAGGGCGTTGGACCCTTTTTTAATGAAATTAAATTACGATTAACAAATTAATTAAATTAAAGTAAAAAGAAAAGATTTTTGAGTTTTTTGTATTTATGGATTTTTAATAAGAGAATTAAATGAAACTAAGAAATTAATTAACCCTAATTCTAACTATTTTTATTTATTAAGAAAACAATATTAAAATTGAACCTAAAATTAAACCTAATTAATTAATGCAATTTTATTTACAAGAAAATAATAATTAATAATTAATATGGTGAAAAAAGGAAGAAAAAAAAGATAAAAGTGCTTAAAACCCTAATTCTACCAATTTTTAAGTTTATTAAAAAATATTAACATTAATCCTAGAATTTAAAAAAAAAACTAAATTAATTAGTATCATTTATTTACAAAATGGCATTTAAATAAAATATATTTTATTTTTAGTCTTTTCTGATTTTTATTATTTTTATGTTATGAAAATATTGATTTAAAGAATTATATTGAAACTAAATAAATAATAAAAATAGAAAGAAAAAAATAATGAAAGAATGAAGGAGGACAAACCAAGGGGGTGTTGACCCCAAACTGGAGGTTTTGTCCCAGCAATTAGGCCCAATATTCAAGGCCTTGTTTGACTTTTCTGGAAGCGTGCGTGTGCCTTGACCAGTGTCCATGGTGTTCATCAGATCTTAACCTTTGGATTGCCCTCAGTGGCCATGTGGCGTGCCTGGATTGTGAGCGTATGGTGGACGCTTGGAGAGAGCGCTGCATAGGAAGATGTAATGGAAAATAATATGAGAAAGGGAGGGGGACCTGGGATTTGAACCCAGGTCCCAGTATTCAGTGGACAACGCACTAACCAGCTAGGCCAAACGCTTTCTTTGTAACATTAGTGGAAGGAAATTATTATAAGAGAAAAAAAGTTAGTGGCCTGAATAAATAAAAAAAGCGCGCTAATCTTTGAATGGCCCATTCCTGTTGTGACACCTACGCATCTTCTCCAATTGCCCTGCGTTTTATCTGAAAAAACAAACTGAATAGCGGGGGTTTTAAACCCCCACTAAGTGCTGCATACAAAAATAGCGATTAGAAATCCTTTGATCATAAATTGATCGCGAGCTATCCATTGAATTCGTCTGAAGCTCCTGATTTTAATGGCCTAAGTCCCATGTCCCAATTTTTCTTTAAACGTAAAGCCCCAATTTTGAACCTCTGCAACCCTAAAATACTCCAATGGTGATTTCGCGTATGGGTGAGGAAAACTCAATCAAAACATATGGTTAGCTTTAGAATGATCCAATGAATACAAATCTAACATTAAAAATTGCAAACAATGCATGAATTATGATACAAGAATACGAAAAAAAGCATGAACAGGATGAGGTTGTTCTACCAATTCTTTGCGTTAGAGATGATGGTTTTGATCCAGAAACCTTCCTTGAAGTCTCAGGAATGCAATGGGATGGTTATAATGTCTTGAAACCCTTTGTAATCGTGATTTCAGTTTTGGAATTTTTCACAAAAAGTGCAATGTTCTTCTTCAGCTTTGGGCGCAGCTTAGAGGTTCCTTGGCATTAGGTTTTGATCACACTTATATGAGGATGGATTAGGGTTGAGTTTTTGATCCAAAGAATCCTTGCATTGATGGAATGAATATTTGATTTTCATGCATAATTCTTTCAAATCTTTTTCACATGTTTTTTATTCCAATCATGGCAAAACCTTCCAATTTTGATTATGCACGAATCTTGAGCCTTTAAGGAGTGTTTATTCTGCACAAAAAGATTTAAAAACTTTGGTTTAGTATTTTTCCATATTTTATTTAATTTAAATGAATTAATTGCAATTAAAAATTCAAATAAATAAATAAAAATGATGAATAAATCCCTTTTGGGCCAAATGGTCGTGCATATGCTTTGGATGATGAATCTTGGAAGAAAGTGTGGCCCATTAGCAATTTTAAGACATTTGAAGCAAAGTTGACTTTTCAAAATATCCAAAAATTTCCCAACTTCCACAAGGCATATCTTGCTCAATTTTTAAGTTTTGATCATGTTCCTGGACATTTTGGGAAGGTATTGAAGTCCTCTAACCAATGTCTTTTGTCCCATGTCATTTTGATTTACCAATCTCAAGTTATGGCCTTTGACTTAAAGTCCCTTTTTGTTGACTTTTGAAAATGACCTATAATGTTGAAATTGATAACTTTTTGTGAGAGCATTTCTTGGACTTGAATTGTGAAGAGGAGTTGTAGGAAATATCTTTCTCTTCAAAATGAGCTTTGGATGGAATTTTTCTGATAATCCATGTGGAAGTTATGCCTTGGTCAAGTTACAGTTGACTTTTTCAACTGTCCAAATATGGAAACTTTTGCATCTTGAGACTTTTTGGGCCAAGCCTTGAGAATCATGATCAAGAATTGATCAAATGATGTTTGTGGCTTCAAAATAAGATGTTGACCAAAAATTTGGACTTTTGACTGTCAAATGACCATTTTGCCCCTACAGTTGACTGTTGAGCAATTAGGGTTTTTGACTGTACAATTTTGTGTTGTGAGTCTTGAAACTTGACATGAGGGTACTTGACAATGTTTATAAGCATGTGGGACTTGATTGGACCCTTGGAAACTTCATTTTCTTTGTCAGAACCAAAACCCTAATTTTTGACTGTCAGGAGGCCCTTGAACTGTGCAAACCTTGGGGAATTTTGAAGCATGCTTTTGGCAAATCTTGAAGAATATGGGAGGGCAAATTTTGGGGTACAACATAATCCAAGTTGCATTCGAAGGAGGCCAAGAGTCAATCGAAGGGTGCTGAATCGAAGGAGACTTGTTTTCCTCCAAATTTGTCAAAATATTATTTTTATCTGTTTTCTCCCTTTTTGAATGTTTCCTTTTAATTTTGGTACTGGAAAATTCCAAAGTACTTGTGCAAGCTTGAACCTTGAGAATCCTTGTGAGAAAGGCCTTGAAGAATGAGAGGGAAAATTTTGGGGTACAACAGTTGCCCCTGTTCAATTTTCTTAAACCTGAGGATATAGATTGGCTTTCGAGCCTTTCGTGATCCGAAGGTGGAAGATAATTGAACACTAGAGTGCCCAAAAATTTGCACTCGCATGGTGTAGTATCAGCATTGTGATGTCGGGAATGGGCTTATAGATTCCATTTAGAGAGATGATGGATAGTTGTTGGAGATGGGCTTAAAGATGCCATCCAGAAATGATTGTTGGACTGTATTTGAATGAGTGACAGAATTACATCCGAATCTGGATCGTATCTGGACTGTATTTTGAATGAGTGACAGAATGACATCCGAATCTGGACCGTATCTGGACTGTATTTTGAATGAGTGACAAAATGACATCTGAATCTGGATCGTATCTGGACTGTATTTTGAATGAGTGATAGAATGACATCCGAATTTGGATCGTATCTGGACTGTATTTTGAATGAATCTAGAATAAGTATCAGAATGTCAGCCATATTTGGATCGCATCTGAACTGTCTCTAAAAGGGATCTGGAATAAGTATCAGAATGTCATCCATATCTGGATCGCATCTGAACTGTCTCTATAAGGAATTTAGAATAAGTATCAGAATGTCAGCCATATCTGGATCGCATCTGAACTATGTCTAGAAGGAATCTGGAATAAGTATCAGAATGTCAGCCATATCTGGATCGCATCTGAACTGTGTCTAGAAGGAATCTGGAATAAGTATCAGAATGTCATCCATATCTGGATTGCATCTGAACTGTCTCTAGAAGGAGTTTGGAATAAGTATCAGAATGTCAGCCATATCTGGATCGCATCTGAACTATCTCTAGAAGGGATCTGGAATAAGTATCAGAATGTCAGCCATATCTGGATCGCATCTGAACTGTCTCTAGAAGGAATCTGGAACAAGTATCAGAATGTCAGCCATATATGGATCGCATCTGAACTGTCTCTAGAAGGAATCTGGAATAAGTATCAAAATGTCAGCCATATCTGGATCGCATCTGAACTGTCTCTAGAAGGAATCTGGAATAAGTATCAGAATGTCAGCCATATCTGGATCGCATCTGAACTGTCTCTAGAAGGAATCTGGAATAAGTATCAGAATGTCAGCCATATCTGGATCGCATCTGAACTGTCTCTAGGAGGAGTTTGGAATAAGTATCAGAATGTCAGCCATATCTGGATCGCATCTGAATTGTCTCTAGAAGGGATCTGGAATAAGTATCAGAATGTCAGCCATATTTGGATCGCATCTGAACTGTATCTAGAAGGAATCTGGAACAAGTATCAGAATGTCAGCCATATCTGGATCGCATCTGAACTGTCTCTAGAAGGGATCTGGAATAAGTATCAGAATGTCAGCCATGTCTGGATCGCATCTGAACTGTCTCTAGAAGGGATCTGGAATAAGTATCAGAATGTCAGCCATATCTGGATCGCATCTGAACTGTCTCTAGAAGGAATCTGGAATAAGTATCAGAATGTCAGCCATAACTGGATCGCATCTGAACTGTCTCTAGAAGGGATCTCAGAAGATGATGATCTTTGCCTGTTGATTGATCTTTCCTGAAAAGGTAAAGAGTTAGTTGTATGCAATGTCATGATGTATGCATTGTGTAATGATGTTCTCAAAATAAAATGAGATTTGTGTCATATGTATTTTGTATGCATATGTTATGAATGTTGTTGAAGTGTAATTTTGTCTTGGACTTTGCTCAAAATGTTTCCACCGGGGATCCCTGCTTCGTTGTTTGAGGAGAACTCCGTTGGGGGATATTGAAAACTCTATGGGGAGTATTTTTATTTCTGCTTGGGAAAAGAGTTTAGGAGTCTTAGTCGTCCGTTGCTCTACTGGGGAGTCGAAGTTGAACTGATATCTGGTCGGGTCCAGGTTTTGCAGTAACTTGCTGGGGATTGTAGAGTAGTCTACTGGGGAAGAGGAGTTGCGGTCCTTTGATTTGTAGTAGTCGGAGAGGCAAACTCAAGCTGGGGAATCCTGGTGTTGTTGGGGAAATAAACCCTGTCATCAGTCCGCTAGAGAGGTGACATCTTTGTTGGGGAAGTCCTCGAGGATTCTTGAGGTTGATTCAGCTGGGGAAAGGTGGTCAGAGATTATACTCTTGCTGGGGAATCATCCTATGAGAAGGACTTTGGGGAGACTTGTCATTGCCCCTAGTAGCAAATGTTCGTGGAATTGCCAAAAATGTCTAGTTGTACGTAACTCTTTGCTGAGATTTGACGTTTAATGCCCCAAGTGACGGAGATGGAGGCCTGCCCCTGGTTACTCTGCAATTCTTGAGAGATTTCTTGGAATCTTGACTGGACTGCCCCAGGTGAGCTGGATAGTGACATGTCAAGTCCCCCTGTTGATAGGAGATTCGTCAATGGAAGTGTCATCCTTCTTGAATTGATTTTGTTCACTGAGAGAGCTTTTGTTCACTGGATATTCATTGTGTGAATTTCTCCGCTGTTAAACAAATAGCCATATGCAAACAATGATATTCAAGTAATGCAAAGTTTATGTTTGTCTTGAAGTTTTGAAAAATGCGTTTTTTAGCAGAAAACTTTTTATAAGACAAATTCAACACAAGATTTAGGGCAAAGCCTTACAGGAGTCAGGATACCTTTTGTAACAGTATGCTTTCGAACTAACCCATGCTTCAATTAGGACTTTCGAAGGGTTGTAACGTGGCTTGGTTCACGGTTTAAGAAACAAAGGATAAAGGCTCAAAGCATATTTGTACCCACCCGCTCTTCGTGATGTTCTTCAATCCTAAACTCAGTTAATTGTGCGTCAAACTCTATTCGAATTTAGAACGACGTTTTGGTGACGGTTCACACAAGTTGGATTTTGGAAGGAAGTCATCATTTTTTTGCAACATTTTTCATGTTGTCGAGGATTTGTAATGACCTCGTTCTTTTGATTTATTATCCCTAATTTTTGCCTGACTGTTACTATTTTCGAGATTACAGTCAGCGGGATGCTCCAGCTTTCTTAAGCCTCCTTTATAGATTTTGGCTCAGTGGGCTTTTCTCTTTTGAGAGATTGACTGCCTATGAGATAAGGAACCACCACTGTCTTTTGATTACAGAGGAATGCTTTTGATGTCGCTCGTTGTATTATGAACTGAGAGTTTTGCGACTTCAATGCGCATCTTCTTTTTTTTTTTTGAATTAACTGAAAGACTACCCTGCCCCAGGTTTAATCAAAGGTTTCAATTTGTTTTAAAACAGAAAACTCCTACTTCTTTGGCTCGAAAGGGTTGACTAGGGATTATCTTCCTTATAACTCCAGTGTTTAGGATTTGAAAGAAACGCCTGTACATCGTCAGCAAGGTCTGTTCAAAAGCATACTGTATGAGATTATGGTATTGTTTCGTCATCCTCCCTCTAAAGGCTTGTAGCTTTTTAGCAAGAGTTGAATATCATAAAGACAGCATAAGAATAGTGAAAACGTGTGGATGAATTCAAGACAAACATATGCAATGCATTAATGAAACAAAGTTTGACATTAATAGATAATTGTTTTAATAACAAAGAGATTACAACTTGAAAATTCAAATGAACAAAAGCTTTTAATGATTCGTCATAGCAGTAGTGATTATGTTTGGAGTCTCCGGAGGGTCAAACTCGATCTCCTTGGCATCAATCATGTCTTGGACCTTGTTCTTCAGAGCCCAACAGTTGTTTGTGTCATGTCCCGGACTGTCAGAGTGGTATGCACACCTTTCATTGGGATGATAGGTAGGAGCAGAAGTATTTGGGTTCCGGAGAGGAGCCTTTAATGTAATCAGCTCTGCCTTCAACATGCATTGTAGCGCTTGAGTCAGTAACATGTTGATCTTAGTGAAATGTCTTTTAGGCGCGACCTCCTTACGCTGATGCCCCTGTCTTTATTGAGCAGGCGTAGGATTAGAGATTAAGATTTCTCCTACGTGTTGGTCATGACGACTCTTTTGACCATACACAGCATTGGACTCTTTCTTCCCATTGTAGGGCTTTTCTGAGCATCAAAAGGTGTAGCTTCTTGAATCTTCCCACTTTTGATGCCAGCTTCGACCCTTTCGCCGGTCAGTATTAGCTCGGTGAACTCGGCTGAAGAGCTTCTGATCAAATGTTTGAAGAAAGGCCCTGTCAATGTTCCCATGAAGATGTCAATCAGCTCCCTGTCAGTTAAAGGGGGTTGCACCCTACCAGCCAGATCTCTCCACTTTTAGGTGTATCCTTTGAAGCTCTCGTTGGAACCCATGGTCACGTTCTGCAATTGCACACGAGTTGGTGCAAGATCAGCATTGTACTGATACTGCTTATAGAAAGCAGCAGCTAAATCCTCCCAGGTGTGGATGCGGGAACTCTCCAATTGATAAAACCACTCGAGTTGAGTCCCTACCAGGCTTTCTTGGAAGAAATGGATCCAAAGCTTTGGATCAGTTGTGTATGGTTGAATCTTGCGGACATAAGACTTTAGGTGCATCTTAGGGCAAGAGACTCCATCGTATAGGGCAAAGGTAGGGACTTTGAACTTTGGATGGATGACTAATCCAGAAACTAAACCCATGTCTCCTAAATCCAAGCCAGGTATCTGTTGAATCTCCATAGCACTGAGGCGATCCTCCAACTGTTTGTACTTGTCATCAGCGGGAGGATATTGCTCCTCGGAGTGGTCAACTTCAACATCATCAATCTCCAAATTGTGGTCTTCTTCAAGACTATCCCCTATGTTGGATGGAGTTGAAAGATCTAGGGCTTTAGGTCTTCTTCTCAAGTTCAAGACACCTACTGACTTCTTAGACTTTTTCTTCTTTTCTTTGAGAAGGAGAGCTTCCAGGTCCTCTTGCCCCTTAGCCATAGCCAGAAACATTTGTTGGAATTGAGCGTTTTGAGCTTGGAGATCTTTCACCGTATGTTCCATCTTACTGAAATAAACAGTAGGAAGATAAAGAGGCCTGTATGGGAGAAACTTGTCATGATATAATGCATGATATGTGGATGCATGTTTTCAAGGATCTCGCAGGGTAAACACAAGAAAACGTTAGAGGTTGAACCTTGATCAACATCTTTGATTGGAGAACTTTGTAATGGTGGATGTCTTACCACGAGAATCAAGCTCACCATGTCAAGTGGGTCATAGCCCCTGATTCAAGTTGTTGCACTTGATCTTTGACGGTGTTTGTTTAGAGGAAAATGAATCCTCTTGCCCTTTGGTAGACGTCTGGTTCAACGTGACCCTGCATCAAAGACCCTCGAGATCCTTGAAATGGTTTTTGAAAATGCTATGGTATGATGTTCTGATGTCATGGTAAAGGCACACCACAAGTATCCACAAAAGGCAAACATGGTAAAGGCACACAAGTCACACAAGAGAGCCCTTAGATTTCAGGTTGGCATGGAGCTTAGGTACTACCCTTTTTCAGTTCAGTTGGTTAAGACATGTCTTAAAAATAGTAATCGGGTTCTAGAGGATCTCAATATCACTGACTACCCTCAATCGGTCATAATTCCAGTTTAGCAACCTTTTCTTGCAGCCGGAATCATCGCGAGAGTTTAGTCTCAATGAGTGTAGAATACTGCTACTGTTCTATGGCCAAGTTGGTCAATTTAAGGTTCTAAGGTTAGTTGGTGCTTAATGACTCCTTAGAAGACCCATATTATCCTCGTTCCAACACAAGGGATATCGGTACAGACCAAGGTGTCACACCAACGTAGCTACTGCTTCATCTGTGTCGGTCTATGCCGGATAGATCCCTCACAGTTTATTGCTACTTACCTAAAGGGTATCCCCAGATCCGGGTTAGGATCTATAGAACTCCGATACAAGCCCACAAAATTTAAAGCATACAAAGCATACAATTGAAAACACAAGTGATATAATCCTAGGGTACACCTCACTTATATAGATTCTCCAGCAGAGTCGTCAGTTCTGTGATCGGTGGGAATGAGAACTGACTGTTTTGGAATGTTGGTTCGCGTTTGCGTTTGTTTTCGCAAAATGTCGCGGTAAGCAAGAGTCGCCACCGTCTTTTATTTTATCCAACAAGGAAAGGACAAAAGCACAGAAAAATTCCTTTTTGAGATGTTTCTCGGGTTCGGGAGGTAGATTATAGAAAGGGAAGGTGTTAGCACCCTTTCTATCTGTGGTTATCCATGGGCTCTTAGGTACTTGCTCACTATGTTTTCAAAAATTTGCTTTTCTTTGTGATTGTGGGTTTGAAAAGAGTTTTTGTTTGAAAGAGAGTGTAAGTGCGAAAAGTTTTGTTTTTGTTTTCAAAAGAGCAAGTATTTAAGAACATCTACCTACTCAAAAAGGAATTAAACTGTGCAAATGTCCTTTAGACAATGCTATCCCACTATTGAGGAGTAGGTAGAACCGTCGTTGGAGTTTTCGGGTCAATTCGATTAAGGGACGTGTGGTCACTAAAGCAATGTTAGGATGCCTTAGCAGTAACCCTAATGTCTTAGATCATTTTTTCCGAGGCAACCGTTTCGAGGCAACTTATGATCTTTGGACAAAAGGATGACTTCTAAAACTTCTTATACTCAATGACCACGTTCGAGGCAACCAAGTGAAGTGTACCCTAAGAGTGGCATGTGCGGGTGTATTTTTTCAGTTAATTTTATCTTTGTACATGTCATGGGTGAGCTACTGTTGATTTTAAATTAAGGATTAATCTTGTCATGCATAGCCTATTATTCAAACATCTAACAGTTAATGGTTGCGGAAATTAAATTGCAGAAGATAAATCTAAGCTATTACAACCACATCGAAAGGCATAAAAAATAAGATAAAAGTATGAAAAATGAGTGTCTTTTGATTTGGGCAGGAGCAGCCTTCGATTTTCATTTCTAGGCTTCCTTCGATTGGGAGTTCGCACCAGTGAGGTCATGGCCTTCGATTGGGCTTTGGCACCAGTCAGGTCATGTACTTCGATTGGACGTTGGCACCAGCATGGGAGTGCCTTTCGTCTGAGCCTGGACTTAGTGCAAGTGTGCCTCTGGCTGGGCCTTTCTGCCTTGTTGCCTTTTTCGATTGGGCCAGTGAAATTAGTGTGAGCGTGTCTCTGGCTGGGCCTGGAAGTCAGTGTGGAAACCAAAGGCTTCATTTCATACTCCTGTCTCCTGTTTCTTTCGTTTGAACTTTTTGAACAGCAACATGGCATAAGGCCATGCTAGTATTGCCTTACAATCAGTTAATACTTAATGCATATTTAAGTAAACAAGCAGCAAAACGAAAGGGGTTAGCTCTGAAAACATATTAAGTAGGTGGAAACGAAAAGAACCAGAGTGTTATGTACATGTTTTGAAATGAAAGGGAAGATTATTCACATACTATGCCATGAAACGAAAGGTTCAAGGGTAAGAGTGACTTACCTTGCTTCAGGCCTTGAATGGATGTGGGATTCGAACTTAAACTTCTACCTGGATGTTTCTGGAATTCAAAGAGTAGTCACAGGGGGTTTGCTTTTGGTTCGAAGAGTTATCACACAAGGTTGTCTTTGAGTTTGAACAAACTTCTATGTGTGGGATGTTCTTCAGAATCGAAAGAGGTGAGTGTTTGGGATTCTGGGTTTTTTTTTATTTATTTCTCAAGTGTTGATGAACTTGAGAGTTTTATTGTGTTTGAGAAAATTTGGGGGATTCGTTCCTCTGGTCCAAAGATCCTCCTTAAACATGTGTTGGAGCCTCTTATTTATAGGCAAAGTTGGTTGAAGTTTTTGGAGGGAAAACAAAATAATTTGAACAATTTGAGTAAACTGCTCTTTGTAGCCTTCGAGGGACAGTGCTTGTATGCTATTTCGGTGCAAGAATGGGGCAGTGTTTCAGGACTGCTGTGCAGCAGTTTTGGCCAGTGTACCATGCCTGAACTTGGCAGCAAGCATCTTTGAATATTTCATCCTTTCATTTTGACCCTCCTTCGACCAGATTCTTCTTCCAACATATTGTTTGACTTTCTTCCAACAAGTATCCTTCGAACGAATCACCTTTGTGCATCGTTTGAAGGGGCCATCAACCATGTGTTGAAGTTTGTCAGGGATGGAAATGTAGCACACTAAATGTTGTCCAGTCGAAGCTAGTACAAACGTAGTCAATGTTTTGTCGAAGCCTTATGGTCGAAACAAGCTAATGCCCAGTCGAAGCTTGTATCGAAAAAAACATATTGCCAAATCGAAAGCTCATGCTCGATGGAAGCATATTGCCCAATCGAAGCTTGGGTCGAAACAAACATAAAGGGAGTCATTGCCTTTTAGTGTGAGGGAAGTTCCTGGCTTCTGAATCGAAGGGTGTTTCTAAACTTGCACTCGAAGGAGGCTTTAAATTCAACATGAAGGACATATCCAAGTTGCATTCGAAGGATGTTTCTAATCCAAACGAAGGATGTACCTAAACTTGCACTCAAATGAGGCTTTAAGTTCAAAATGAAGGACATGCCCAAGTTGCATTCGAAGGAGGCTCTTGCTTAAAACGAAGGATGTAATCCAAGTTGCATTCGAAGGAGGCTCTTGCTCAAAACGAAGGATGTAATCCAAGTTGCATTTGAAGGAGGCCAAGAGTCAATCGAAGGGTGCTGAATCGAAGGAGACCTGTTTTCCTCCAAATTTGTCAAAATATTATTTTTATCTGTTTTCTCCCTTTTTGACAGTTTCCTTTTAATTTTGGTACTGGAAAATTCCAAAGTACTTGTGCAAGCTTGAACCTTGAGAATCCTTGTGAGAAAGGCCTTGAAGAATGAGAGGGCAAATTTTGGGGTACAACACAAACATAGATAAAGGCCATGTGGAAGAGATCACATTGAGAAGTGTCGGAGGCACATGAACCTTATCTGCATAGATCTGGCATTTATGACACTTCTTTGCAAATTTGTAACAATTAGATTCCATTGTCAGCCAATAGTAACCTGCCCTTAGCATCTTTTTAGCCATCGAGTGTCCATTGGAATGAGTTCCAAATGAACCTTCATGAATCTCATGCATCAACATGTCTGCTTCATGTCTATCCACGCATCTGAGCAAGACCGTGTCATAATTTCTCTTGTACAACACATTTTCACTGAGGAAGAAAATGTCAGTCAATCTTCTCAATGTCTTTCTATCTTTATTTGAAGCACCAATCAGGTATTCCTGAGTCTTAATAAAATGCTTGATATCATAATACCAAGGTTTTTCAACTGCTACCTCCTCTGTTGTAAATACATGAGCGGGCTTATCCAGTCGTCGAACTACAATTCGAGGTATATCATTCCAAGCATTTACTTGATAAATAGAAGCCAGAGTTTCCAGAGCATCCGCCATTTGATTTTCATCTCTAGAAATGTGATGGAATTCAACTTTATTAAAGAAGGGTAAAAATCTTCTAGCATAATCTTTGTAAGGGATCAAGCCGGGGTGACGAGTATCCCATTCTCCTTTAATCTGATTTATTACCAAAGCTGAATCGACATACACATCTAAAATTTTAATTCTGAGATCAATAGCTTCTTCGAGACCCATGATGCAAGCCTCATATTCTGCCATATTATTAGTACAATCAAATGTCAACCTTGTTGTAAAAGGAATGTGTCATCTATGTGGAGTGACAATCACAGCACCAATTCCTTTACCATAAGCATTCACAGCTCCTTCAAATATCATACTCCAGCGAGATTCGAGATCAGGACCTTCCTCAGGTAATGGTTCATCACAATCTTTCACTTTCAGAAACATCACATCCTCATCGGGAAAATCATGCTTCACAGACTGATAATCATCAACTGGTTGGTGAGCAAGATAATATGCCAATATGCTGCTCTTAATAGCTTTTTGAGTACGGTATTCGATATCATATTCAGATAACAGCATCTGCCAGCGGGCAATTCACCCAGTAAGAGCAGGCTTTTCAAAAATGTACTTGATTAGATCAATTTTGGAGATCAACCAAGTGGTGTGATTCAACATATACTGCCGAAAAAGTTTTGCCGCTCAGTCCAAAGCACAACACGTCTTTTCCAACATGGAATACCATGACTCACAATCAGTAAACTTTTTACTGAGATAATAAATGGCATACTCTTTCTTCCCCGTTTCATCTTGTTGTCCCAGAATACAACCCATGCAATTATCTAACACTGTCAGATACATAATCAACGGTCTTTCTTCAACAGGAGGGAGCAAGATAGGAGGTTCAAGCAGATATTATTTAATACTTTCAAATGCCCTTTGGCAGTCATCTGTCCATACACAACCTTGATCTTTCTTTAACAACTTAAAGATCGGTTCACACGTTGCAGTCATGTGAGAAATGAATCTGGAAATATAATTCAAACGCCCGAGGAACCCTCTCACTTGATTTTCAGTTCTTGGCGCTGGCATCTCTTGAATTGCTTTGACTTTGTCAGTGTCAACTTCAATTCCTTTCTGGCTAACAATTTCCCTAATCGAACACTGAAGGTACATTTATTTGGATTCAAGCAGAGATGATACTTCCTCAAACGCTGAAATAACTTCAACAAATCTTCCACATGCCCTTCTTCAGTCTGGGATTTAGCAATCATATCATCAACATATACCTCGATTTCCTTGTGCATCAGATCATGGAATAGGGTTGTCATAGCCCTCTGGTACGTTGCACCAGTGTTCTTCAACCCGAAGGGCATCACTCTGTAATAGAATGTTCCCCAGGGTGTGATAAACGTTGTTTTTTCCATGTCCTCTGGAGACATTCTTATTTGATTATATCCGGAAAATCTGTCCATGAACGTGAAAACTTTGAATTTTGTTGTGCTATCCACTAACATATCAATGTGTGGCAATGGAAAATCATCTTTTGGAGTAGCTTTACTTAGATCTATGTAATCTACGCACATGCCAACTTTTCCGTCTTTCTTTGGTACTGGGACAATATTAGTAATCCATTGAGGGTACACTGATGTCACAAGAAAACTGACATTAATCTGCTTTAGAACTTCCTCTTTGATCTCCACTGCTATATCCGGGTGAGTTCTTCGCAACTTCTATTTGATTGGCGGACACTCTGGCTTCAACGGCAAATGTTACTCTACCATATATGTATCTAGACCAGGCATATCTTGATAAGACCAAGCAAAAATATCCACATGCTCTTTCAACAACTCAATCAACCTGCTCTTCACATCAGGATGCAACAATGCTCCAATCTTGACTTTTTTCGTATCTTCTTCTGAACCCAAATTGATTACTTCCAATGGCTATTTATATGGCTGAATGGAATTGTTCTCGCGCTCAAGCAGATGGAATGAAATAGACCTCTTAAATGACACTTTGAAACTTGAACCATTCAAAATCTCCAAAAATTGAGAGAGTTATGAATTGTTGAAGTTGGCAAGAAATCATGAAATGACCTATAATCTTTTGTATCCTTAGGGCATCTTCCATATATTTTCTCACTTTTCACATAAAATAAGGAACAAAGTTCACATCCTCAAGATCATTATGGAAAAAGAGTGTGACCAAGGTGATAAAAATTGACCAAGTTATGATCATTTGAAGTCACACATGAGAAATTGGGGGTTCATCTAGAGGACTTGTAATATTTCTTCATCATCAAGTTTCTTTCACATGAAAACTCCTTAAAAATTTTGAAGTGATTTGTTAATATCCCTTTGAATAGAAGGATGTATTTGGATTCACTCAAAAATACCAAAATATGAGCAAGATATACTTCTTTGAAGTTCAAAACCCTAGCTCCTAGATCAAGAAAATGCTTTGAGGAACCTTGACAATTTTGAACCACCTTTTTGTACCAACACTCTTTATTTGTAAATAGAAGTTATTAAGGATTAAAATTAGAATTAATAGCCATAAAAACCACTTCCATATCTTGATAATTTAGAGAAATATGCACTTGTGACCAATGGGAACAAGGCCTTGTCCAACCATGACAACCTCTTCAATCAATCCCTTGCACTTTTGAATTAACCTTGATAACTTTTAAATGTAGTGAACCAAAATAATCTTGCCATTCCATCCCTTCCAAAACAACTTCAATAGTGAGGTTTGGACTTCTCAAGTTTTAGTGACTATGGCATGGAAATAAACTCATGAACCCATGGAGCAACTTGCTAAGCCTCATTGCCTTTACCTACATTATTAATAAGTAAGACAAACCAATATTGCATTTTATTAATTAAAAGAAAAATCAAGACAAAATATTCATGATTGTGATCGGTGGGAATAGAACTGACTGTTTTTTAATGTTGGTTCGCAAAATGTCGCGGTAAGCAAGAGTCGCCACCGTCTTTTATTTTCTCCAACAAGGAAAGGACAAAAGCACAGCAAAATTCCTTTTCGAGGTGTTTCTTGGTTCGGGAGGTAGATTATAGAAAGGGAAGGTGTTAGCACCCTTTCTATTCGTGGTTATCCACGGGCTCTTAGGTACTTGCTCACTATGTTTTCAAAATGCTTTGCTTTTCTTGTGTTTGTGGGTTTTGAAAAAGTTTGTTTGAAAACTTCGTTTTAACTCTTGTATCAGTCCTCAAGAGTGTATGAAGTGTTTGTTTGAAAACTTTTGTTTGAAAGTGTAGGTGCGAAAAGTTGTTTTGTTTTGAAAGAGAAAATACCTGAGAACCTCTACCTACTCAAAAGAAATTAAGCTGTGTAAATGTCCTTTAGACAGTACTATCCCACTATTGAGAAGTAGGTAGCACCGTCGTTGGATTTTTCGAGTCAATTCGATTATAGGGACATGTGTGGTCACCAAAGCAATAGTAGGACACCTTAGCAGTAATCCTAATGTCCTAGATCCTTTTTATCTGAGGCAACCGTTTCGAGGCAACTTGGATCTTTGGACAAGAGGGCGACCTCTAAAACACCCTATACTCAATGACCACGTCGAGGCAACCAAGTGAGGCGTACCCTAGGAGTGGCATGTGCAATTGTGTCAGGATTCAGTTAAGTTATCTTTGCACAAGTTATGGTGAGCTACGTTTTGATTTTTATTTTCAGATAAGTCTTTTCATGCATAGCCTAATTAACATACATCTAACAGTTAATAGTTTGCGGAAAGTAAATTGCAGAAAGTAAAGCTACGCTATTACAAGGCGTCGGGTATTTACATCGCCAAAAGCAACCCTTGAAAAGTAAATTGCGAGAAATAAATGAAAAGCGATAAAAAGTCCTAATTAACGCTATTACATCCTCGGAGCAATTACATAAATATGATCAAAAATAATATGCGCGAATAAAAATTGAATCGGAGAAGTCCTTAGGGTTTTGACCCTTTTTGAGAAAAGAAAGAAGTTTTTGTGATTTATGAATTAAATTAAATTAAGCCTAAAACTAATTAATAAAAAGAAATATTTTTTAAGTTTTTTATGTTTTTAATGAAAATAAAATAAAATAAAAAGATGATTAAAATTGTCAAAACCCTAATTCTATGTTAATTTTATTTATTGTGAAAAAAGTATTGAAATTAACCTAATTAAAAGACTAAATTAATTAATTATATTTATTTACAAAAATAACTAATTAAGGGTGAAATTAATTTAAATAATAATAATAATAAAAATATTACATTTTTAGTTTTCTGAATTTTATTATGAAAATAATTAATTTGGTTAATTTAAGTAATAATAATAATTATAGTAAATAATTAGAATAAAAGAAAATAAAAAGGAAAAGAAATAAACTTGTGGGATGCTGGCCCAAATCAGGAGGTGAGAAAGCAATTTCCAGGCCCAACAACATGCAAGCCTCTTTGACTTTTGAGATTGTCCACGCAGGCATTGACTGAGGGGTATGGTGACCATCATCTCATGGCCATTGGATTCAAGTTTGTGGCCACTTGGCGCCTGGATATTGGAGGTACATGGTGGAACACCCTTTGGAAAGCTGCACAAGAACATGTTAAGAAAAGGAACAAATAATTATTTTGGGGGGACCTGGGATTCAAACCCAGGTCCCAGTGTTCATATGCGCACGTATCAACCACTCCACCAACTTGCCTTAGTTGTTAGTAAAATAAAGGGCAAATATTATATTAAGAAACAAACCACTAAGCTATAAAACAAATAAAACGCGCACCTTTTTTGAATCAACCACCCAGAAGCTAACACGTACTCATCTTCCTCGCTGGTACCTGTAAAAACATATTAGATAGCGGGGGTTTTTAACCCCCACAAAATACAGTGACGAAAAATAGCGAATAGAGATGTGATTAATATAAATATTTCGCGAATAGTCTGTCTTGTTCGTCTTGGCTCAACGATTCCAACCATCTATCTTAGGGGTCCTAATTGTTCCTGGATTGCAAAGCCCCAAATTCACAGTTCATGAACCCTAAAATTCAATCATGGCATCTCGTGATTCTGTGCATTATAATTCAATTAACTTATGCCATTAGCTTCATATGGATTCAAGCAATGCAAAACAAACAAGAAATCATGTTAAATGCGCATGAAATAGACAATACGATTCTGGAAAAAAGCTTCAAACCGTGGTTCTGTAATTAGTGATTTCTTGAGCTTTAGCGTGTGAATTCAATTGCCACATGTTCCTGGGAACTCCTGCAAGGTGTTAGAATTAACAAAAAGCTTTGAATTGCCCTGGAATATAGAAATCTGTTTTGCAATTTTCTTGAATTTTCTCAATATGATATGGCCTCTTTTCTGCAGTTCTTTCACGTGTATGGCATCAGGGTTGGCTTGCATATTTATAGAGGAATAGAATTAGGTCAGAATCTTGCACAAAAATCCATTGAAATGATGATTGAATATTTGATTGAAAATCAAATCTTTTTGCATTTTCATGATTGAATAAAGTTGCCAAATTTGGAGATTTCTGCACATTTGATTTGTACACGAAATTGCCAGCATATCTTGACCATCTTTGCTTCACAAAAAGATTGAAAAACCATATCTTTGTATTTTCCTACAATTTAAATTAATTAAATGAATTAATATTGATTAAAAATCCAATTAATTAATAAAAATAAGAAAATAAATTCAATTAAGCTTTATGGGTCGTGCATAAGCCATGGATAAAGTTTCAAGAAGAAGTTTGAGGCCCATTAGCAAAAACAAAGTGTTTTGAGCAAAGTTGACTTTTGCAAATTCATAACAATTTCCCAACTTCTCCACTGCATATCTTGCACAATTTTGATCATATGAACATGTTCTTGGACATTTTGGAAAGGTCTTGAAGTCCTCTAACCAATGCCTTTGGTCCCATGTCATTTGGATTTACCAATCTCAAGTTATGGTCTTTAACTTAAAAGGTATTTTTGTTGACTTTTGAAATTGACCTATAATGTAGAAATTGATAACTTTTTATGAGAGCATTTCTTGAACTTGGAATGTGAATATGGATTGTAGGAGATGTTGTGATGCGGTGGGAGAACTGACTTGAGGTTTTGCGTTTGTTTTCGCAAATGTTTCGGTTGAGCAAGAGTCGCCACCGACTTTTTATTTTATCCTAAAGGAAAGGTTTAAAAAAGCACAGCAAAAACCTTTTGAGATATTTCGTGGGTTCGGGGGGTAGATTATGAAAAGGGAAGGTATTAGCACCCTTTTCATCCATGGTTATCCATGGGCTCTTAGTTACTTGGTTTTTAGATCACTTGCCTTGATTTTCAATTGCTTGAAATTGTGGTGTGTGTGTGTGTGTTTTGAAAATGTTTTTGAAGAGATGCCTTGTTTTAGGCAACCGTTGTATTTGACTCGTGTTTGAGTGTTTTACAAAAGTGTGTATCTTTTCGAAAAGATGTTTCAAAATGTTTTTGAGAGTTGTTTGAAAGTGTGTATGAAGTGTGGTTTTTGAAAAGAAGGCAAGTGTTTTTGCAAGTTGATCTCAAGTAACTAAGAGTTTTGTCTACCCCTATTGTACTCAAAGGTTTTCTCTATGTTTTCAACCCTTTTTTAACAATTTTGTTCCACCATTAAATTTGGTGGGCAATCTTGCGTTTAGGATGTTTAACGGGACGGGCGCGGGTCATCGTATGGACCATGAATGCAATGGTGCCAAGTATCTTTGGCAATTTTCTTTCAAGGGACTATGATCATTCCATTTAGGCAACTTTCGAAAGCGTCATCGAGGGATTTATGATCATTTGAATTTGTTTTGCCAAAGAAAACTCGACGTGCAAGCATGGCCCATTTTGGAAGGCAACGAGCGGGATTACCCTAGGAGTGCAAGTGTGATTGTGTATTAATTTCATGTATTTGTCTTTGTATTAGGTTATCTAGCGTTTGATTTTATGTACATGCAAACCCTAGGTCTAACCATGGTATAATTGAAAGCGGTAAATTGCAAGAATTTAAAGTCTACGCTATTACAAATAGTATCCGGGAGTGGGGGTACAAATTCACAAATGGGGATGAGACTTTAGGAATGTAGTGTCCAATAAGTTACAACCAAATCGAATTGCGATAAAAATGTAAACAATGTATAGTAACGTTTAAGAATAGCAATTGTACATGTATCAAATGTAAAGTGTATTGTGTAAGTGTAAGTGTAAGTATATGAGTATGAGATTTATTTACAAGTGCGGAAATGTGAATTTAATGTGTATTATTAAGTATTGTATGTTTGATTTGTTAATTATGTACAAATTAAGTATTAATCTTAAGAAAAGAAAAGTATTAACCTTAAAGAAAAATTATATATTTATGTACAAATATTTTCCAAGAAAAGGAGTTGTATTAACTTAAAGAGAATTTATGTATAAATCGAAATAAGTTTTAATAAAATAAAATAATAATAAAAAAATGTTTTAAATAATGTATTTTTGTGTATTTTATGTATTAAGGTATTAATGTACAAAGATTTTAACTAAAGAAAATAAAATAAAATTTTTCAACCCCCTTTTTTTAGAAAAAATTAATATTCATATCTTTTCTTAAAAATGTAATAATAAAAGGGAAACAATTAAGAAAATTAATATGAAAATGTGTGATTTTTGTTTATCAAAGAAATTATTAATTTAAAATAATGGTAAGTTGATAAATAAAAAAAAGAATTAATAAAAATACTTTTTGTTCAAAAACAAAAGGAGAGGATGGACCTAGTAGGATTTGCGTTGGCCCAAACTAAACAGAGTGAATGGACAAAAGGGGGTTTTGGGTTTGTGAAACGGGTTAAGCCCAATTGTCTGAAGCGAATAGTTTTAGGGTTCACAGTTTTTGTTCCATTTGGGGAAGGCTTTAGGGTTTACAGCGTCGTTGCTAGTTTCATCTTTGTTCTCGCTGAATCGACGCTTCTGGACGCGATTTTCCGTCCCAGTTGCCGAGCCACCCAGCGCCACCTCCGGTTTCTTCGCTCTCCATGGTTGGACCAAGCCAAAACGTGAAAGGGTAACGATTTCGCCTTCTTTATGCATTAGGGTTTTCATTTTTTATATCTTGCATGTTCTATTGTGTTCTGATCTTAAGTGTCATTATTGTCGTTTATGTTTGAGATATGAAAGGGAAGGGAAGGGAGGATACTACCTTTACGGAGGAGGAGGCGGATTGGGAGGCGCTGAGGCGGAGGCTCGGTGATGAGGGAAGCTAGCTTGGAAACCCTGGTATTCTGTACTTTTGCTTCTTTGTGTGTTGGTTTTGTGATGCGTTTTTGAAAACCTTTTTGATATCCCTTCTTTCTTCTTCTCTTCGCTTCTGCTTATGTATGATAATTATCTGTATCTTTGATCTTCTTCTTCTTGTCGCCCTGATGCCTAGCTTGATGCCTTGTGTTTGAGTATTTGTTGGGTCTGATCTGTTGCCTTGAATGAACGCCCGGTGATGAGAATACTCTGAGGGCCTCTTTATGTTGCTTCTGAGTGCTTTGATGCCTTGAAACACTTCCTTTTGATTGTTTCTGAATGTTGGTATGCTGAGATTTTATTGGTTGATGCTTATGGTTGCTATGTACTTCTGTTGCTATGTGCTGGATGCCTAGCTTGATTTTGGTTATTGGCTTCTTAGTGTTTTTGATGGTAAGGCTTGACAGGTTCAAGCTTTGGTTCAAGGTTTTTAGCTTTGGCCTTTTGACAGGTTTGCTGGTTAGGCTTTAGCTTGGACAATTTTGTGATTGAAAGGCTTAAGGCTTTGAGGCTCACATTTCTGTTTGTATTTTTTTGGCTTTCTGTTTGAGTTGAATGGTAAGGCTTTTTGTGCTTGCAAGGTTTACAGGTTGGGTGAGTTTTACTGGTTCATGGCGTTTTGCTATGGCTTAGAGTTGGACAGCTTAGTGTTTGCATATGCTGGTTTGGACATGATAAGGCTTTGGGATAGAGGTTTACTTCAGGCTATGCGTTTGGGCTTGATGAAGCTATGCTTCAGCTTGGTATGGTTTTGTTTCAGCAGGTTATGGCCTTTTGTTCTTATGCTTGTAAAACAGGTTAAAAGTCTTTGGCTTTGGCTTGACAAGTTTTTTTGTTTAGGCTGGAGGTTTTAACAGGTTTTTTTAGCTTACAGGTTATACTGGTTACACTGGTTTTAAGGCTAGAGGCTTTCTTTTGGTGGAAGGCAGTTCTGTCCTTTTGTTACAGTTTTGAGACCTTTTATCCTTTTCTTATCTTTTTTCTCTTGTCCACTGTGTTATTTGCAGTTTTGTATATTTGTCTTGCCTAAAGCCAAACCTGTAAGCCTAAACTCTTTTCTCTCTCTTTCTCTCTCCAGTACAGCATTTAGCATATTATATTGCTTGACATGTACTACTTCTGAAAAAGCAATGGCCTAGGGAAATGATGAAGCTGAAATTTGTTGCTTGCAATACATGTTTCCTCTGCATTTTATGTCTTCTTTTCCATACTTTCTGCTTCTTGACAGCATTGATGGCCTTGTGTACTTGTTTGATATCTTGCCATATCCCTTTTGGACAGCTTTTGGTTTAGTTTGACATTGGAACTTTATGGTTCAGTTTGGATTTTGTACTTGCTCATGCTGTTTGAGACTTTGGAAATTATGCAGTTTTGACAATTTTCAAATGTGCAATTTTTTTACTTTGTGCATTCACATTTGACTTGCAAACATTTTCACCCTTCTTTGTGAACCGGGAGAAATCCCGTGATTTGCAGAGAGGGCTAACTGATCCCGGCCGTTGCTTTTAATGATGACCCTTATTTTTATCTGTCTCTTTAATTGTTTATCCGCTTCAACTGACTTTTTCCTTCTTTTCTTTGCAGATAAATAATTAAATGGAGAGGAATAGCAAAAGATGAAGAAATGAAGATTTAGAAAAAATTAGGATAGTCTTATTTAGGTTTAAATTACTGTAAAATCATTGTTGTAAACAATTTGTAAACAAAACAATTGTACAAATAATTTAAAAATAAATAAAAGTTTTTATCCAATTAATTCTTTTCCTCTTTTTAATTGTTCGTTTTATTATTTATAATTCTTTAATTATAATAATTGAAAATAAATTCCAATCATTTAATCTTAGAATAATAAATAATTAAATAAACATTGCTTCAGTATTGATCAATTAAACCTGGCGTTTCCAACATCCAAAGCAAAACAATAGTTAATCACAGCAATTGCCCAGACGTTTTTTCCTTTTATGACTTTAATCAAACATTGCAAATTCAAACCCAATGCATCCTTTCACTGATTTAATCACACAATGCGAATTCCATTCAAGTGCAATTTTTTTACTGATTAAGTCAAACAATGCGAATTCGAATCCAAATGCCTCAATCCACATCTCAGAATAACTTGACAAGCACTGTAGAGTTAGTCTTTCTAAAATCTGCGCACAAAAACCTAATTCCTGATTAAATGCCAAAGAAGCGTTCGCCTGATCAAAGTTGAGCCAAAATCAGCCAAAACCCTAAGCAAACTGTATGAACTGTTATAGAGCCATGAAAATCAATAAAACCTTAATTGTGTCTGACTGACGAGAAAAGTCTGTTTGACCGATTCTTGAGCCAGTTTGAAAAATCAGGAAACGCCTGAAGTTGTGATTTCTTGAGGAAAAAAGCGAGGGCAAATTTTGGGGTACAACAGTTGCCCCTGTTCAATCTTCTTGAACCTGAAGAGTTAGATTGGCAAGTTTGCCTTTCGCGACTCGAAGGTAAAAGGAGATTGGACACTAAAGTGCCCAGAAAATTTGCACTCGGCGATGTGATGGTAGAGGTGAATGGGCTTAAAGATGCCATTTGGTGATGGGCTTAAAGATGCCATCTGATGCGATAGAATCTTGTCGGGGGATGGGCTTAGAGATGCCATCTGAGAATGGGCTTAAAGATGCCATTTGGTGATTGCTGGTAGGAGGATGGGCTTATAGATGCCATTTGAGAATGGGCTTAAAGATGCCATTTGGTGATGGGCTTATAGATGCCATCTGAGAATGAGTATCAGAAAGGTGTCCATGTTTTGGACCATCTCTGAACTGGGGGTTTGAATAAGCAATAGAGCAGCATCCGTTGTTGGGAAGCGTCCGTAAACTGTTTTCAGAAGTTGAGAAGAGTCTGAACAAGCGATAGATTAACATCTGTTGTTGGGAGGAATCCGTAAACTGTTTTCAGAAGTCTTAAAGTGGAAGAGGAACCGGTGTAGGGTTTCCTGATGATGCGTCCGTGTAAAACTGCATCCGAGTGAATCTGGAATAAGTATCAGAATGTCGCCGTGTCTGGGTCACATCTGAACTATTTCTGGATGAATCTCGGAAAATGATCTTTGTCTGTCGACTGATCTTACCTGAAAAGGTAAAGGGTTAGTTGTATGCAATGTTATGATGCATGATGCAATGTATGTGACATCAATGTTTATGACATGAATGTGATGAATGCGCATGTAAGATGAAGAGCTATCTTACTGAGGATAAATGAATCCTGGATGGCTGAAGATAAAAGAATCTTGACTACTGCCGGGGAAAATAATTCTTTGGCTGCTGTTGTGGAGGGCAATAATCTCTTGATTGTTGAAAAATGAGAAGTCTTGGGACCACTGTTGGGGGAATCAGAAGCTTGGGTTGTATGCCAAACTACTGGGGACTTCCTATTTTGAGGAGATCTGTGTAGGATTTCCTGATGATGAGTCCGTGTAAAACTGCATCGGGTTTTTGAACACTTTTGACATTCGAATGCCCCAAGTGGTGATGTAGATAATTTCCTAGCTTGTTACGGGTGTTAATCCACAATCGGACGTTCACAGATATTTTCCTGGCTTGTTACAGGTGTTGATCTGGAACCTAAGAAAAGTTGGTCAAGGAGATATTGTCCTGGCTTGTTACAGGTGTTGATCTCTGACCTGAGAAAGAAAGATGGTTCCCTGGCTTGTTACAGGTGTTGATCCACAATCGGGCGTTCACAGATATTTTCCTGGCTTGTTACAGGTGTTGATCTGGAACCTAAGAAAAGTTGGTCAAGGAGATATTGTCCTGGCTTGTTACAGGTGTTGATCTCTGACCTGAGAAAGAAAGATGGTTCCCTGGCTTGTTACAGGTGTTGATCTTCAATCTCTTCAGATGTGCCCTGGCTGGATACAGGAATCGAATCTTCAAACTCTTCAGACGTGCCCTGGCTAGATACAGGAATCGAGTCTGGAAATAGTCGTCAACAGATATGCCCTGGCTGTATACAGGAATCGAATCTTCAAACTCTTCAGACGTGCCCTGGCTAGATACAGGAATCGAGTCTGGAAATAGTCGTCAACAGATATGCCCTGGCTGGATACAGGAATCGAATCTTCAAACTCTTCAGACGTGCCCTGGCTAGATACAGGAATCGAGTCTGGAAATAGTCGTCAACAGATATGCCCTGGCTGGATACAGGAATCAAATCTTCAAACTCTTCAGACGTGCCCTGGCTAGATACAGGAATCGAGTCTGGAAATAGTCGTCAACAGATATGCCCTGGATGGATACAGGAATCGAATCTTCAAACTCTTCAGACGTGCCCTGGCTAGATACAGGAATCGAGTCTGGAAATAGTCGTCAACAGATATGCCCTGGCTGGATACAGGTATCGAATCTTCAAACTCTTCAGACGTGCCCTGGCTAGATACAGGAATCGAGTCTGGAAATAGTCGTCAACAGATATGCCCTGGCTGGATACAGGAATCGAATCTAGAATTGTGATAGTTGATTTGTTGGTGGTTGTGATTTTCAGCAGGTGGTGAAGGAATGATTGAACACTTTTGACATTCGAATGCCCCAAGTGATGATGAAGGAGTCTTGAATCAGACTACTCTGCGGATTGAGAGATTTCTTGAAATCTTGACTGGACTACCCCAGGTTAACTAAACTTTGAAAGATCTGTTGAAACCTTGACTGGACTGCCCCAGGTTAACTGGATGGTGCTATGTCACCCCCCTTGTTGATAGGAGATTTGTAATGGAAGTGTCATCCTTTTTGAAGTGATTTTACTCATTGAGAGAGTTTTCGTTCCTCCGAACATTCGTTGTATGAATTTCTTCGCTGTCAAACAAAAAGCCAAAGGAAGACAGTGATATTCAAGCAATGCAAAGTTTATGTTTGTCTCGAAGTTTTGCAAAAATGCATTTTTAGCAGAAAACTTTTTATAAGACAGATCAACACAAGATTTAGAGCAAAGCCTTACAGGAGTCAGGATACCTTTTGTAACAGTATGCTTTCGAACTAGCCCATGCTTCAATTAGGACTTTTGAAGGGTTGTAACGCGGCTTGGTTCACGGTTTAAGAAACAAAGGATAAAGGCTCAAAGTATATTTGTACCCACCCGTTCTTCGTGATGTTCTTCATACCTAAGCTCAGTTAATTGTGCGTCGCACTCTGTTTTGAGTTTGTAACGACTTTTGGGCGATGGTTCACCAGTTGAATTTGGGGAGACAGTCCTCGTCTCCTTTTTCTTTATCAACATTTTTCATGTTGTTGAGGATTTGTAATGACCCAACTATTTTGATTTTGATTTGTTATCCCTAACTTTTGCCTGACTGCTCCCATTTTCGAGATTACAGTCAGCGGGATGCCCCAGCTTTCTTAAGCCTCCTTTATAGGTTTTGGCTTGGTGGGCTTCTCTCCTTTGAGAGATTGACTGCTTATGTGATAGGGAACCACCCTTGTCTTTTGATTCCAAAGGAATGCTTTCTTTTTCGACGTGGTCCGTTGTGTTACAAACTGAGAGTTTGCGACTTCAATGAGCATTTTCTTTTGAATTAACTGAGATACTACCCTTCCCCAGGTTTATATCAAAGGTTTTAATTGTTTAGAACAGAAAACTCCTACTTCTTTGGCTCGAAGGGGTTGACTAGGGATTAACTTCCTTATAACTCCAGTGTTTGGGAATTGAAAGAAATGCCTGCACATCATCAGCAAGGTCTGTTCAAAAGCATACTGTATGAGATTATGGTATTGTTTCGTCATCCTCCCTCTAAAGGCTTGCAGCTTTTTATCAAGAGTCGAATATCATAAAGCAAACACAAGAGTAGTGAAAACGAATGGATGAATTCAAGACAAACATATGCAGTGCATTAATGAAAACAGAGTTTTGACATCAACAGTTAATTGTTTGAATAACAAAAGAAAATTATAACTTTGAAAATTCAAATGAAGCAAAAGTCTCTCAGTTTGAGCTTCGTCACTTCAGGTGGAGAACCCTTTAACGGAATATTTTCATCTCACCGTCTGGCATGAATTCCAGCACCCCAATGTCGATCAGATCTTGAATCTTGTTCTTCAAGGCCCAACAGTCGTTATTGTCGTGTCTCGGGCTGTAGGAGTGGTAAACACAAAATGCGTCGGGACGATAGTTAGGAGAGGAGGTATTGAGCTTCTGAGGAGGATCCTTTAAGGTAAGCAGGTTGACCTCCAATAGGCGCTTCAGTATGAAGAATGATGGTATCTCAATCTCCGTGAACTGTCTTCCCGACGTTTCTTGCTTACGCCGATTACCCCGTTGACGCTGGCAAGATTGTTGATGGGCTTGTGACCCTGAAGCAAGCGAAGGAGCCTTCCCCTTGTCTTCTTGAGTGGATGGAGGCTGAGCGGTGACTTGCTCTTCAACCTCAGATGTTTGCCCCAATTGGTTGTTTTGAAGCAGTTGGCGGACAAGAACCCTGAGTTCCTCTTGTCTTTGAGATAGGTCTTGGATGAGAGCCATCTGGCCCACCAATTGCCCCATCACTTGGATCCTCAAGGTTGTCAAATCAAACTGCAGCTCCGCGAGCTGATCACTCTTGGCATTGTTTGAATTCTCCAAGCTCTTTGTGAGGAGAGCTTTCATTTCTTCTTGCCCCAGAGACAAGTTCAGGAACATTTCCTGCAGCTGAGCAGTCTGGTCTTGGATGTCTTTGACAGACCTTTCTAGAGCCATCCCTTACTGAAATAAACAGCAGGAGAGTAAGGAAACCTGAAAAAGGAAAGATCGTTAAGATGCAATGCATGATATGTGGATGCATGCTTTCAAGGATCTCTTGGGGTAAACACAAGAAAATGTTAGAGGTTGAACTTTGTTCTTGGATTGGAGAACTTTGCACCGGTGGATGTCTTTTCACGAGAATCAAGCTCACCATGTCAAGTGGGTCATAGCCACTGATTCAAGTTGTTGCACTTGATCTTTGACTGGAGACCTTTGTATCGGTGGATGTCTTTCCACGAGAATCAAGCTCACCATGTCAAGTGGGTCATAGCCACTGATTCAAGTTGTTGCACTTGATCTTTGACTGGAGACCTTTGTATCGGCGAATGTCTTTCCACGAGAATCAAGCTTACCATGTCAAGTGGGTCATAGCCACTGATTCAAGTTGTTGTACTTGATCTTTGACTGGCATTTGTTTAGAGGAGAAACCTCTTGCCTCTTGGTAGACGTCTGGTTCAACGTAACCCTGCATCAAAAGAACCCTCGAGATCCTTGAAATGGTTATTAAAAATGCCATGGTATGATGTACATGTATGCAAAAACAAGTGGGTGTATATACAGGTAATCATATCCACACAGAGCAAACAAGTCCTTAGTTTTAGGCTTGCATGGGGTTGCAGGTAAGTACCCTCTTGAAGTTAGTTGGCTCATCCTGTCCTAAAATAGGAACTGGGTTATAAGGAGCTCAATATCATTGGATTCTTTTATGTGTTCATCGTTTCGGTTTAGCCACTTACTTGCAACCAAAATATTCCAAGAAAACAACCCTCAAATGAGTGTAGTATCGAGTATCTACCAACTTCGGACTGCACCAAAGTCAGTCATCTCACTACCCCTAAAAAGCCTAAGATGGTCAATTAAGGTTCTAAGAGTTCGTTAGTGCTTCACGACATCACTCAGCGGCCCCGTACTCTCCTTGATTGAACTCAAGGGTTACCGGTACTCACAAATATGTCACACTAACATAGATTACTGCTTCAACCATGTCGGTATACCCCGCACAGTTCCCTCACAGTTTTTTTGCTATTTACCTAAAAAGGTGCCCCAAATCCGGGTGTAGGATTTACAACAAACCCAAACAAGAACCCAAAAGATAAAGCAATCAAGTCAATCAAAGCAAGAAAGTAAAGGTGATCCAAACCCTAAGGTAACCCCACTTTTAAGTTTATCCCCAGCAGAGTCGCCAGTTCTGTGATATGGTGGGAGAACTGACTTGAGGTTTTGCGTTTGTTTTCGCAAATGTTTCGGTTGAGCAAGAGTCGCCACCGACTTTTTATTTTATCCTAAAGGAAAGGTTTAAAAAAGCACAGCAAAAACCTTTTGAGATATTTCGTGGATTCGGGGGGTAGATTATGAAAAGGGAAGGTATTAGCACCCTTTTCATCCATGGTTATCCATGGGCTCTTAGTTACTTGGTTTTTAGATCACTTGCCTTGATTTTCGATTGCTTGAAATTATGGTGTGTGTGTGTGTGTTTTGAAAATGTTTTTGAAGAGATGCCTTGTTTTAGGCAACCGTTGTATTTGACTCGTATTTGAGTGTTTTACAAAAGTGTGTATCTTTTCGAAAAGATGTTTCAAAATGTTTTTGAGAGTTGTTTGAAAGTGTGTATGAAGTGTGGTTTTTGAAAAGAAGGCAAGTGTTTTTGCAAGTTGATCTCAAGTAACTAAGAGTTTTGTCTACCCCTATTGTACTCAAAGGTTTTCTCTATGTTTTCAACCCTTTTTTAACAATTTTGTTCCACCATTAAATTTGGTGGGCAATCTTGCGTTTAGGATGTTTAACGGGACGGGCGCAGGTCATCGTATGGACCATGAATGCAATGGTGCCAAGTATCTTTGGCAATTTGCTTTGAAGGGACTATGGTCATTCCATTTAGGCAACTTTCGAAAGCGTCATCGAGGGACTTATGATCATTTGAATTTGTTTTGCCAAAGAAAACTCGACGTGCAAGCATGGCCCATTTTGGAAGGCAACGAGCGGGATTACCCTAGGGGTGCAAGTGTGATTGTGTATTGATTTCATGTATTTGTCTTTGTATTAGGTTATCTAGCGTTTGATTTTATGTACATGCAAACCCTAGGTCTAACCATGGTATAATTGAAAGCGGTAAATTGCAAGAATTTAAAGTCTACGCTATTACAAATAGTATCCGGGAGTGGGGGTACAAATCCACAAATGGGGATGAGACTTTAGGAATGTAGTGTCCAATAAGTTACAACCAAATCGAATTGCGATAAAAATGTAAACAATGTATAGTAACGTTTAAGAATAGCAATTGTACATGTATCAAATGTAAAGTGTATTGTGTAAGTGTAAGTGTAAGTATATGAGTATGAGATTTATTTACAAGTGCGGAAATGTGAATTAATGTGTATTATTAAGTATTGTATGTTTGATTTGTTAATTATGTACAAATTAAGTATTAATCTTAAGAAAAGAAAAGTATTAACCTTAAAGAAAAATTATATATTTATGTACAAATATTTTCCAAGAAAAGGAGTTGTATTAACTTAAAGAGAATTTATGTATAAATCGAAATAAGTTTTAATAAAATAAAATAATAATAATAAAGTGTTTTAAATAATGTATTTTTATGTATTTTATGTATTAAGGTATTAATGTACAAAGATTTTAACTAAAGAAAATAAAATAAAATTGTTCAACCCCCTTTTTTTAGAAAAAATTAATATTCATATCTTTTCTTAAAAATGTAATAATAAAAGGGAAACAATTAAGAAAATTAATATGAAAATGTGTGATTTTTGTTTATCAAAGAAATTATTAATTTAAAAAAATGGTAAGTTGATAAATAAATAAAAAGAATTAATAAAAATACTTTTTGTTCAAAAACAAAAGGAGAGGATGGGCCTAGTAGGATTTGCGTTGGCCCAAACTAAACAGAATGAATGGACAAAAGGGGGTTTTGGGTTTGTGAAACGGGTTAAGCCCAATTGTCTGAAGCGAATAGTTTTAGGGTTCACAGTTTTTGTTCCATTTGGGGAAGGCTTTAGGGTTTACAGCGCCGTTGCTAGTTTCGTCTTCGTTCTCGCTGAATCGACGCTTCTGGACGCGATTTTCCGTCCCAGTTGCCGAGCCACCCAGTGCCACCTCCGGTTTCTTCGCTCTCCATGGTTGGACCAAGCCAAAACGTGAAAGGGTAACGATTTCGCCTTCTTTATGCATTAGGGTTTTCATTTTTTATATCTTGCATGTTCTATTGTGTTCTGATCTTAAGTGTCATTATTGTCGTTTATGTTTGAGATATGAAAGGGAAGGGAAGGGAGGATACTACCTTTACGGAGGAGGAGGCGGATTGGGAGGCGCTGAGGCGGAGGCTCGGTGATGAGGGAAGCTAGCTTGGAAACCCTGGTATTCTGTACTTTTGCTTCTTTGTGTGTTGGTTTTGTGATGCGTTTCTGAAAACCTTTTTGATATCCCTTCTTTCTTCTTCTCTTCGCTTCTGCTTATGTATGATAATTATCTGTATCTTTGATCTTCTTCTTCTTGTCGCCCTGATGCCTAGCTTGATGCCTTGTGTTTGAGTATTTGTTGGGTCTGATCTGTTGCCTTGAATGAACGCCCGGTGATGAGAATACTTTGAGGGCCTCTTTATGTTGCTTCTGAGTGCTTTGATGCCTTGAAATGCTTCCTTTTGATTGTTTCTGAATGTTGGTATGCTGAGATTTTGTTGGTTGATGCTTATGGTTGCTATGTACTTCTGTTGCTATGTGCTGGATGCCTAGCTTGATTTTGGTTATTGGCTTCTTAGTGTTTTTGATGGTAAGGCTTGACAGGTTCAAGCTTTGGTTCAAGGTTGTTAGCTTTGGCCTTTTGACAGGTTTGCTGGTTAGGCTTTAGCTTGGACAATTTTGTGATTGAAAGGCTTAAGGCTTTGAGGCTCACATTTCTGTTTGTATTTTTTTGGCTTTCTGTTTGAGTTGAATGGTAAGGCTTTTTGTGCTTGCAAGGTTTACAGGTTGGGTGAGTTTTACTGGTTCATGGCATTTTGCTATGGCTTAGAGTTGGACAGCTTAGTGTTTGCATATGCTGGTTTGGACATGATAAGGCTTTGGGATGGAGGTTTACTTCAGGCTATGCGTTTGGGCTTGATGAAGCTATGCTTCAGCTTGGTATGGTTTTGTTTCAGCAGGTTTTGGCCTTTTGTTCTTATGCTTGTAAAACAGGTTAAAAGTCTTTGGCTTTGGCTTGACAAGTTTTTTTGTTTAGGCTGGAGGTTTTAACAGGTTTTTTTAGCTTACAGGTTATACTGGTTACACTGGTTTTAAGGCTAGAGGCTTTCTTTTGGTGGAAGGTAGTTCTGTCCTTTTGTTACAGTTTTGAGACCTTTTATCCTTTTCTTATCTTTTTTCTCTTGTCCACTGTGTTATTTGCAGTTTTGTATATTTGTCTTGCCTAAAGCCAAACCTGTAAGCCTAAACTCTTTTCTCTCTCTAGTACAGCATTTAGCATATTATATTGCTTGACATGTACTACTTCTGAAAAAGCAATGGCCTAGGGAAATGATGAAGCTGAAATTTGTTGCTTGCAATACATGTTTCCTCTGCATTTTATGTCTTCTTTTCCATACTTTCTGCTTCTTGACAGCATTGATGGCATTGTGTACTTGTTTGATATCTTGCCATATCCCTTTTGGACAGCTTTTGGTTTAGTTTGACATTGGAACTTTATGGTTCAGTTTGGATTTTGTACTTGCTCATGCTGTTTGAGACTTTGGAAATTATGCAGTTTTGACAATTTTGAAATGTGCAATTTTTTTACTTTGTGCATTCACATTTGACTTGCAAACATTTTCACCCTTCTTTGTGAACCGGGAGAAATCCTGTGATTTGCAGAGAGGGCTAACTGATCCCGGCCGTTGCTTTTAATGATGACCCTTATTTTTATCTGTCTCTTTAATTGTTTATCCGCTTCAACTGACTTTTTCCTTCTTTTCTTTGCAGATAAATAATTAAATGGAGAGGAATAGCAAAAGATGAAGAAATGAAGATTTAGAAAAAATTAGGATAGTCTTATTTAGGTTTAAATTACTGTAAAATCATTGTTGTAAACAATTTGTAAACAAAACAATTGTACAAATAATTTAAAAATAAATAAAAGTTTTTATCCAATTAATTCTTTTCCTCTTTTTAATTGTTCGTTTTATTATTTATAATTCTTTAATTATAATAATTGAAAATAAATTCCAATCATTTAATCTTAGAATAATAAATAATTAAATAAACATTGCTTCAGTATTGATCAATTAAACCTGGCGTTTCCAACATCCAAAGCAAAACAATAGTTAATCACAGCAATTGCCCAGACGTTTTTTCCTTTTATGACTTTAATCAAACATTGCAAATTCAAACCCAATGTATCCTTTCACTGATTTAATCACACAATGCGAATTCCATTCAAGTGCAATTTTTTTACTGATTAAGTCAAACAATGTGAATTCGAATCCAAATGCCTCAATCCACATCTCAGAATAACTTGACAAGCACTGTAGAGTTAGTCTTTCTAAAATCTGCGCACAAAAACCTAATTCCTGATTAAATGCCAAAGAAGCGTTCGCCTGATCGAAGTTGAGTCAAAATCAGCCAAAACCCTAAGCAAACTGTATGAACTGTTCTAGAGCCATGAAAATCAATAAAACCTTAATTGTGTCTGACTGACGAGAAAAGTCTGTTTGACCGATTCTTGAGCCAGTTTGAAAAATCAGGAAACGCCTGAAGCTGTGATTTCTTGAGGAAAAAAGCGAGGGCAATATTTGGGGTACAACAGATGTCATCCTCTTTAAAATGAGCATTGGATGGGATTTTTCTGATGAACCATGAAAAAGTTATGCCTTGGTCAAGATACAGTTGACTTTTCAGCTGTCCAAAAATAGTAACTTTTGCATCCTTGATGATTTTTGAGCTATGTTTGTGGAATCATGATCAAGACTTGATCAAATGATGATTGTGAGCTAAAAATGAGATGTTGACCAAAAATTCTGACTTTTGACTGCAAAATGACCATTTTTCCCCTGCAGTTGACTGTAGGTCAAATGAAGCTTCTGACTGTGCAAATTGGCACTGTGAGTCTTGAAGCTTGGAATGTAGGTGCTTGAGAATGTATATGGGCCTATGAGACTTGATTGAACCATTGAAAACCTCAAATTCCTTGAAAGAACCAAAACCCTAATTTCAGTTGTCTTAGGAGGTGGTTGGACTGTGCAGTCCTTAAGCCATCTTGAGTAATTTGAAGATTAATCTTGACAAATCTTGAGGAATATGGGAGGGAAAATTTTGGAGTACAACAGTTGCCCCTGTTCAATCTTCTTAAACCTGAGGATGTAGATTGGCTTGTGTGCCTTTCGTGATCCGAAGTTGGAAGATGATTGAACACTAAAGTGCCTAGAAATTTGCACTCGCATAGTGTAGCATCAGCAATATGATGTCGGGAATGGGCTTACAGATTCCATTTGGAGAGATGATGGATAGGGGGATGGGCTTATAGATGCCATCTGGAGATGTGGCAGAATCCTGTTGGGGATGGGCTTATAGATGCCATCTGGAAATGTTTGTTGAATTGTGACTTGGTAGGTTGAAAAAAGGAACTTGTGTAGGGTTGCCTGATGATGGTCAAGTAGATAGCTGTCATGTCTGGTTTCAGGTATTAATCTACAATCCGTCGTCCACAGATATTTCCTGGCTAGTTACAGGTGTTGATCTGGAACTTAAGAGAGATGGGTCACGGAGATAGTTGTCCTGTCTGGTTTCAGGTATTAATCTCTGACCTGAGAAAGAAAGATAGCTTTCCTGTCTGGTTTCAGGTATTGATCTTCAATCTCTTCATGTAGATACTTTCCTAGCTAGATACAGGTGTAGATCTACAATCAGTCGTCCACAGATATTTCCCGGCTAGATACAGGTGTTGATTAGGAACTTAAAAGAGGTTGGTAGAGATAGCTTCCCTGGCTGGTTTCAGGTATTAATCTCTGACCTGAGAAAGAAAGATGGTTTCCTGGCCTGTTACAGGTGTTGATCTTCAATCTCTTCAATGTAGATACTTTCCTGTCTAGTTTCAGGTATAGATCTACAATTAGTCGTTCACATATATTTCCTGGCTAGATACAGGTGTTGATCCGAAACTTAAAAGAGGTTGGTCGAGATAGCTTCCCTGGCTGGTTTCAGGTATTAATCTCTGACCTGAGAAAGAAAGATGGTTTCTTGGCCTGTTACAGGTGTTAATCTTCAATCTCTTCATGTAGATAACTTTCCTGGCTAGTTACAGGTATAGATCTACAATCAGTCGTCCACAGATATTTCCTGGCCTGTTACAGGGGTTGATTTGGAACTGCAAAAGTTGATGGTAATCATCTTTTGATTGACCTTTTCCTGAAAAGGCAAAGCATTAGTTGTATACAATGTCATGATGTATGAAATGCATGATGTCATGATGTTCTCAAAAATAAATGAGATCATGTCGTATGCACTTTATCATGTATGTAAATAGGAGATATGAAATGCGATATGTTTATGAATGTATTTTCGTCTAGGAAAATAAATCCTTGACGAACACCGGGGAGTTTGTTGAATCCTGGGCTGATGTTGAAGAGTAGAGTTCTTCGTTTCCGCTGGGGATGATGAACAAAGATGATTGCAAGAATAAACTGGTAGGAGAAGATGTCTCCGTTGGGGAATAAACCTGGTGAAGAGATTACTCTGCGGAGAATTACTCTGTGGGAAGAGATGCCTCGCTGAGATTTTTAACAATAACTTCGCTGGGGATTCCGTTGATAAGCTCTGTTGGGGAATTTGATGATGAACTCCGCTGGGGATACTTGTATTCCGTCGGGGAACAATCTTATATTTCTGTTGAGGAATATTAAGACTGTCGGGGATGCTTGCTGAGGAATATCTTTATACTCCATTGGGGAATATTAAGACTTGCTGGGGATATCCAACCTTTTTAGGGTTGATGGTAGATCAACTCTGCTTGGGGAGAGTACTGCTGATTTTTCCATAGTTGCAAGCCTCAGTGGGGAGAGCTACCATTACTGTCTTACTCTTGGGGAGTGAGGGTATCTCGGTCATATTCTTCAACTGAATCCACCTCGTACCTGGAGGACAGCGCAGCTTGTACAGTTCGGACAATTCTTATTGCCCCAGCTTCTGTGGGAGAAAGTACCTGTGGAGGTGCTTGATAACTGCCGATTGACAAATCTTCTTCTGGTAGGCAAGTGACGAGATGACGGGACATAGTCGTACGCTTTGATCCCTAATTTTTTCCTGGACCGCCCTTTCGGTTTTTCAGTCCATCGGGATACCCTTTTTTGCCCAAGCCGCCTTTTCAGGTTTTCGACTTGCCGGGTGTACAGATTTTTTTATTTCCATCCCTTATTTTTTTGCCCGAACCCTTTTGGTTCGCCGGGAAGCCCTTATTTTTGCCTAGGCTAGTCAACCTAGCGGGTCTTTGATTATGTGTAGTATTTTTTTGACTATGTCCACGTTCTCAGAGTGCAGGGAGTTGTCACTGCCAGTAATGTTGTGTCGCCGTACTACCAGAAGATGTTTGATCACGCAAGATTCGTCGCTGGAATTCATGCCTAATGCCCCAAGTGATTCAGGCGGAGATTTTCCCCTGGCTATTTGGCATTTTGAGAGATTCCTTGAATCTTGACTTAACTGCCCCAGATGATGGACAATGCTCATGTCGTGCCCCTGGATTGGAAGTGTTTTTCCACTTGAGGTGATCCTTTTTGTTGAGAAGGTTTTTTGTTCACTAGATATTCGTCGTGCGAATTTCTCTGCTGTTCGAACAAATAGTCATATGCAAACAAGGTTATTTTAAGAATGCAAAGCTTATGTCTGTCTTGAAGTTTTTGAAAATGCAGTTTTCAATAAAAACAAGCGATTTTGTGTAAAATGTGATGTCAACTCAGGATTTTACAGCAAACCCTACAGGAGTCAGGATACCTTTTGTAACAGTATGCTTTCAAACTAACCCATGCTTCAGCTAGGACTTTTAAGGGTTATAACGTGTCCTGGTTCACGGTTTAAGAAACAAAGGATAAAGGCTCAAATTTTATTTGTACCCACCCGTTCTTCGTGATGTTCTTCGATCTTAAACTCAGCTAATCGTACATTAGATCTTGTTTGAGTCTTTGCCATGATATTCCAGTGATGGTTCAGATACTGACGGTTTATTTTGAATAGGCAGTCATTTCTTTTTGTTGAGGGTTTGTAGGACCTCTTTCTTTTTTTATTTTATTATCCCTGTCTTTTTCCTGAACTGTTTCTTTTGTGATTTACAGTCAGCGGGATGCCCCAGTTTTTTGTAAGTCTCCTGCATAGGTTTTGACTTATTGGGCTTTTGTTTTTTGAAAGATAACGACTGCCTGTCTTGACGATTATAGGGAACCATCACTGTCTTTTGTTTTGGAAGGACTCCTTTGATGTCATTCATTGTGCACCTGGATCAACTGAGAAAACTACCTGCCCCAGGTTATAATTAAGGGTTTTAATTTTTGTGAAAAGAAAAACTCCAACTTCTTGGCTCAAAGGGGTTGACTAGGGATTATCTTCCTTATAACTCCATTGTTTAGGATTTGAAACAATGCATGTACATCGTCAGTGGGGTCTATTCAAAAGCATACTGTAAAGATCGTGGTATCGTTTTCGTCATCCTCCCTCAAAAGGCTTAGAATTTTTTTAATTGAGAGTTTGAACATCACAAAAAAGGAAATATGAAGCAATTTTAAGCATAGTGAAAACAATTAATTCAAAACAGACACGTGTAATGCATTAATGAAATAAAAGAGTTTGACATGATAATTGTTTGAATAAGCAATGAAAAATACAGCTTCAGAATTCAAATGAACAAAAATCTCTCAATCCTAGCCATGTTTTGGCAAGGGAGCAGTGATCACATTGGGAGTCTCAGAAGGCTCGAATTCGATCTCCTTAGCGTTAATCATATTCTGGATCTTGTATTTCAGCGCCCAACAATCATCAGTATCGTGCCCCGGGCTACCGGAATGGTAAGCGCACCTTGCATCTGGATTGTAGTTTGGAGAAGAAGTCTTAGGGTTCGCAGGAGGATTTATCACTGCAATCAGGTTCATCTTCAACATGTGCTACAATGCTTGTGACAATGGCATATTGATGTTGGTGAGCTGTCTTTTAGGCTCTTCTGGCCTTCACTGATTTCCCTTTTGCGGTTGTCGGCGTGACGCAGAACCAGAGATCATGACTGCCCCTACATGTTGGTCACGACGACTCTTTTGACTGTACGCAGCATTGGACTCTTTCTTCCCACTGTAAGGCTTTTTATGAGCATCAGAAGGTGTAGCTTCTTGAATCTTCCCACTTTTGATGCCAGCTTCAATTCTCTCACCAGTCAAGATAAGGTCTGTAAATCCGGCTGAAGAATTTCCAATCAAATGGTTGAAGAACGGACCAGACAGGGTCCCCAGGAACATATCAACAAGCTCACAGTCAGTTAAAGGTGGTTGCACCCTTCCAGTCAGGTCTCTCCACTTTTGAGCATACTATTTAAATCCTTCACCCGTCCCTAGTGACATACCCTGGAGTTGGGTACGCGTAGGAGCGAGGTCGGAATTATATTGATACTGCTTATAGAATGCAGTAGCCAAATCCTCCCAGTTACGGATGCTGACTCCATCCAGCTGATAGAACCATTCGAGTTGAGTCCCTGAAAGACTATCCTGAAAGAAATGGATCCACAAATTCTTGTCAGCAGTGTAAGGTTGGATCTTCCTTACATACGACCGGAGGTGCAGCTTTGGGCAGGAGGCTCCGTCATACTTTGCAAAGGCAGGTGCCTTGAACTTGTGGGGAATCACCACCCCAGAGGATAAGCCTAGGTCTCCAAAGTCCAACCCAGGCACATTCTAAATCTCCATAGCACTTAAGCGGTCCTCCAGCTGTTTGTACTTGTCCTCAGCAGGAGGGTACTGTTCATCATTATAATTCGTCTCGTTGTCGGAGACCACGGAACTAGGAACCCTTCTCTCTTGGGGATTGTCTTTCCCTACAGAGGAAGTAGTCAGATCAACCTCATTTTGTAGTCCATTCCCAAATCTGCATCCAGTGTTGAACAAGACGGTCCTCTTCTTCTTCTTCTTCCTCTCTTTCAGAATCAGAGTCTTCAAATCCTGTTGACCCTGGGCTAGGCTCATAACCAACTCTTGGAACTGGGCATTCTGGGCCTGGAGGGCCTTGATAGCTTGTTCAGTGGAAGGTTCAGTAGATATGACGATTGCTGAAATAAACAGCGAAGAAGATAAGTGACCTGTAATGGTACCTGTAATGCAATGATATGTATGATATGCATGCAATGTCTTCAAGGATCTCGCGGGGTAAACAGAGAAACTTGTTAGAATTTGAATCTGGTAGCTTGATTGAAGGAACTTCATGTTGTTGAGAGTCCTTCTTCAAGAGTTAGGCTCACCATATCGAGTGGGTCATAGCCCCTGACTCAAGTCATCATGCTTTGATCTCCAAACAACCTTGGCTAGAGGAAAATAAATCCCCTTTTCCCCTTGCTACAGTTGGTTCATCATGACCTGCAACACAAACCCTTGAGATCCTTGAAATGGGTTAGTCCTTATGCAGGATGCATGCAGTGGTATGATGGTATGATGTCATGGTAAAGGCACACCACAAGTATTCACAAAAGGCAAACATGGTAAGGCACACAAGTCACACAAGATCCCTTAGATTTCAGGTTGGCATGAAGTTTAGGTACTACCCTCTTTCAGTTTCAGTTGGCTAAGAGCTGTCCTAAAAATAGTAACCGGGTTCTATAGGATCTCAATATCACTGGCTACCCTCAATCGGTCATAACTCCAGCTTCGCAACCTTTTCTTGCGGTCGGAACCATCGCGAGAGTTTAGCCTCAATGAGCGTAGCATACTGCTACTGTTCTATGGCCAAGTTGGTCAATTAAGGTTCTAAGGTCAGTTGGTGCTTAACGACTCCTCAGAAGACCCATACTCTCCTCGTTCCAACACAAGGGATATCGGTACAGACCAAGGTGTCACACCAACGTAGCTACTACTTCACCCATGTCGGTCTACGCCAGACAGGTCCCTCACAGTTTATTGCTACTTACCTAAAGGGTATTCCCCAGATCCAGGTTAGGATCTATGAAACTCTAATACAAGTCCACAATATTAAAGCAAACAAGGCATACAATTGAAAACATAGAATGATCTAATCCTAAGGTACACCTCACTTATTATATTATCCCCAGCAGAGTTGCCAGTTCTGTGATTGGTGGGAATAGAACTGACTGTTTTTTAATGCTGGTTCGCAAAATGTCGCGGTAAGCAAGAGTCGCCACCGTCTTTTATTTTCTCCAACAAGGAAAGGACAAAAGCACAGCAAAATTCCTTTTCGAGATGTTTCTCGGTTCGGGAGGTAGATTATAGAAAGGGAAGGTGTTAGCACCCTTTCTATCTGTGGTTATCCACGGGCTCTTAGGTACTTGCTCACTATGTTTTCAAAATGCTTTGCTTTTCTTGTGTTTGTGGGTTTTGAAAAAGTTTGTTTGAAAACTTCGTTTTAACTCTTGTATCTCCTCAAGAGTGTATGAAGTGTTTGTTTGAAAACTTTTGTTTGAAAGTGTAGGTGCGAAAAGTTGTTTTGTTTTGAAAGAGCAAATACCTGAGAACCTCTACCTACTCAAAAGAAATTAAGCTGTGTAAATGTCCTTTAGACAGTACTATCCCACTATTGAGAAGTAGGTAGCACCGTCGTTGGAGTTTTCGGGTCAATTCGATTATAGGGACATGTGTGGTCACCAAAGCAATAGTAGAACACCTTAGCGGTAATCCTAATGTCCTAGATTCTTTTTATCTGAGGCAACCGTTTCGAGGCAACTTGGATCTTTGGACAAGAGGGCGACCTCTAAAACACCCTATACTCAATGACCACGTCGAGGCAACCAAGTGAGGCGTACCCTAGGAGTGGCATGTGCGAGTGTGTCAGGATTCAGTTAAGTTATCTTTGCACAAGTTATGGTGAGCTACGTTTTGATTTTTATTTTCAGATAAGTCTTTTCATGCATAGCCTAATTAACATACATCTAACAGTTAATAGTTTGCGGAAAGTAAATTGCGGAAAGTAAAGCTACGCTATTACAAGGCGTCGGGTATTTACATCGCCAAAAGCAACCCTTGAAAAGTAAATTGCGAGAAATAAATGAAAAGAGATAAAAAGTCCTAATTAACGCTATTACATCCTCGGAGCAATTACATGAATATGATCAAAAATAATATGCGCGAATAAAAATTGAATCGGAGAAGTCCTTAGGGTTTTGACCCTTTTTGAGAAAAGAAAGAAGTTTTTGTGATTTATGAATTAAATTAAATTAAGCCTAAAACTAATTAATAAAAAGAAATATTTTTTAAGTTTTTTATGTTTTTAATGAAAATAAAATAAAATAAAAAGATGATTAAAATTGTCAAAACCCTAATTCTATGTTAATTTTATTTATTGTGAAAAAGTATTGAAATTAACCTAATTAAAAGACTAAATTAATTAATTATATTTATTTACAAAAATAACTAATTAAGGGTGAAATTAATTTAAATAATAATAATAATAAAAATATTACATTTTTAGTTTTCTGAATTTTATTATGAAAATAATTAATTTGGTTAATTTAAGTAATAATAATAATTATAGTAAATAATTAGAATAAAAGAAAATAAAAAGGAAAAGAAATAAACTTGTGGGGTGCTGGCCCAAATCAGGAGGTGAGAAAGCAATTTCCAGGCCCAACAACATGCAAGCCTCTTTGACTTTTGAGATTGTCCACGCAGGCATTGACTGAGGGGTATGGTGACCATCATCTCATGACCATTGGATTCAAGTTTGTGGCCACTTGGCGCCTGGATATTGGAGGTACATGGTGGAACACCCTTTGGAAAGCTGCACAAGAACATGTTAAGAAAAGTAACAAATAATTATTTTGGGGGGACCTGGGATTCGAACCCAGGTCCCAGTGTTCATATGCGCACGTATCAACCACTCCACCAACTTGCCTTAGTTGTTAGTAAAATAAAGGGCAAATATTATATTAAGAAACAAACCACTAAGCTGTAAAACAAATAAAACGCGCGCCTTTTTTGAATCAACCACCCAGAAGCTAACACGTACTCATCTTCCTCGCTGGTACCTGTAAAAACATATTAGATAGCGGGGGTTTTTAACCCCCACAAAATACAGTGACGAAAAATAGCGAATAGAGCTGTGATTAATATAAATATTTCGCGAATAGTCAGTCTTGTTCGTCTTGGCTCAACGATTCCAACCATCTATCTTAGGGGTCCTAATTGTTCCTGGATTGCAAAGCCCCAAATTCACAGTTCATGAACCCTAAAATTCAACCATGGCATCTCGTGATTCTGTGCATTATAATTCAATTAACTTATGCCATTAGCTTCATATGGATTCAAGCAATGCAAAACAAACAAGAAATCATGTTAAATGCGCATGAAATAGACAATACGATTCTGGAAAAAAAGCTTCAAACCGTGGTTCTGTAATTAGTGATTTCTTGACCTTTAGCGTGTGAATTCAATTGCCACACGTTCCTGGGAACTCCTGCAAGGTGTTAGAATTAACAAAAAGCTTTGAATCGCCCTGGAATATAGAAATCAGTTTTGCAATTTTCTTGAATTTTCTCAATATGCTATGGCCTCTTTTCTGCAGTTCTTTCACGTGTATGGCATCAGGGTTGGCTTGCATATTTATAGAGGAATAGAATTAGGTCAGAATCTTGCACAAAAATCCATTGAAATGATGATTGAATATTTAATTGAAAATCAAATCTTTTTGCACTTTCATGATTGAATAAAGTTGCCAAATTTGGAGATTTCTACATATTTGATTTGTACACGAAATTACCAGCATATCTTGACCATCTTTGCTTCACAAAAAGATTGAAAAACCATATCTTTGTATTTTCCTACAATTTAAATTAATTAAATGAATTAATATTGATTAAAAATCCAATTAATTAATAAAAATAAGAAAATAAATTCAATTAAGCTTGATGGGTCGTGCATAAGCCATGGATAAAGTTTCAAGAAGAAATTTGAGGCCCATTAGCAAAAACAAAGTGTTTTGAGCAAAGTTGACTTTTGCAAATTCATAAAAATTTCCCAACTTCTCCACTGCATATCCTGCTCAATTATGATCATATGAACATGTTCTTGGACATTTTGGAAAGGTCTTGAAGTCCTCTAACCAATGCCTTTGGTCCCATGTCATTTGGATTTACCAATATCAAGTTATGGTCTTTGACTTAAAAGGTATTTTTGTTGACTTTTGAAATTGACCTATAATGTAGAAATTGATAACTTTTTATGAGAGAATTTCTTGAACTTGGAATGTGAATATGGATCGTAAGAGATGTCATCCTATTTAAAATGAGCATTGGATGCGATTTTTCTGATGAACCATGAAAAAGTTATGCCTTGGTCAAGATACAGTTGAGTTTTCTACAGTCCAAAAATAGTAACTTTTGCATCCTTGATGATTTTTGAGCTATGTTTGTGGAATCATGATCAAGAATTGATCAAATGATTATTGTGAACTCAAAATGAGATGTTGACCAAAAATTCTGACTTTTGACTGCAAAATGACCATTTTGCCCCTGTAGTTGACTGTAGGTCAAATGAAGCTTCTGACTGTGCAAATTGGCACTGTGAGTCTTGAAGCTTGGCATGTAGGTGCTTGAGAATTTATATGGGCCTATGAGACTTGATTGAACCATTGAAAACCTCAAATTCCTTGAAAGAACCAAAACCCTAATTTTAGCTGTCTTAGGAGGTGGTCGGACTGTGCAATCCTTGAGCCATCTTGAGTAATTTGAAGATTAATCTTGATAAATCTTGAGGAATATGGGAGGGCGAATTTTGGAGTACAACAATGATCACAAAAGAAAATAAGTCAAGGTGCTTGGTGATTCCTCAAAGAGAAAATCTAAAGATAGGGAGGAGAACCAAAAGCCCTAATGTGATCTTGTTGTGATTGAATCAACATGGTATGATGAAGGGATCTTAGGGGAAAAATTGGGGTACAACAATTAGAAATTCAAAACTCAAGAGTTGGAGCTTTGTGAATAATTATGGTTTTTTTAGAGTATGGGATTTTGAGGGGCTTGTCTATGCAACAAAACTTCTGGCCTTTCTCTCTATTTTTGTCTGACCTCTTTCTCTTGCAAATGTTTTTCCTATTTATAGGCAAGAGGTTTGTGAACAAGCTGATTTGGTTTACAAACTATGGAGTTATGGCTAGGTTGGATTGCAAATATTAAGTTATGTCATGGTCCCAAGATGAAGTACCAAAGTTGTTGGTTTAGAGGGGTTACTTTCCATGATTTATGGTGGGGGGAAATCAGAAGCAAACAAAGTATGGGCTCAAGACAAATTTGTGCCAAAAAGTTTATTTTTCAATAATGGCAATGATAACTTTATACCATAAATGTAAAGATATTTTGGACAAAGGCTTAAACACTTGGTTATTAGCTCAAGAGTTGGTGTAAGCATTAAATTATGATAAGATTTTCAAGCAAGGAGGCCTGCAACACAAGATTATGCAGCATAGCATAAGGGTTTTGTTATGTGTTCTTCAATAAAATGACTTGCAATTCAAGAATGGATTCCCAACTTTATGCCCTTGAATCTTCTAGCTCAAGTATGATAAATTAATGCTCTTGGGTGTTTTGGAAAGATTTAAACACCCTCTATAACTTTCATGTTGTCCATTTTGACAAAATCATCTTGGAACTGTATGAAAAAATACCAAGAAGTTGGATAAAATCCTGACCAAAATCTGTTGAAAATTTCTATAAGTGTTAGATGAAAATGTTACGACTTCATGAATTTATAACTCAAAACCGATGCACTTCTAGGACTTGATCATAAAATCAAAGTTATATATCTTATCAAGATCTACAACTTTCATGTTGAAAGTTTTCTTTGAATCATATTTCATCTTGGTGAAAGATTGGCATGAAGTAATAAAATTATCATGTATAAAACACTTAGAAAATTTCTAAGTCTTGGAAATCTTGACTTTTTACATTGACTTTTGACTTTCTTGATTTTTTAATGATCAAGCTTCATATTCTTAAATTTCTTGATGAATTTTGATCTTTGAAACTTAATGTTGACCAAAAAGTCAAAGTTTGACTTTTGGTGTTATAGTTGACTTTTTCATCAGTACGCTGATTTTTGGTCAATTGGCCGAGCAGAATTTGTGGTACAAGACTTGAAACTTGACATGAGAAAATTTGAAGGTCCATAATGATTCATGAAATTCTTTTGAAGCATTAACAATCCAATTGTCCTTATGCAAACTCAAACCCTAATTTTGAGGCATCAGTGTTGAGTAGATGGCTTGACCTAATCAATCCTTGTGCAAGGCTCGAGCCTTTGAAGATCTTTATGAGAAATGTTTTGAGAAATGAAAGGTCAAATTTTGTGGTACAACAGTCCATCTTCCAAATGGATTTCAAAACTACAGTTTTGAATGAACCACTTGAAGAGGAAGTTTATGCAGAAAAAACCCCTGGTTTTGTTGTGAGAAACCAAGAGTCAAAGTTTTATAAGTTGAAGAAAGTGTTGTACAGTTTGAAACAATCTCCAAGAGCTTGGAACAAGAGGATATATGGTTTCTTAAAGGATATTGGCTTCAATAAGTGTGTATCCAAAAACGGTGTGTATGTGAAGAAGGATACAAGTGAATGGGTGATAATCCTTTGTACATAGACAAATTGTTGATTACGGGAAGCGATGAAGAGTGCATTTCTAAGTTCAAGAGTAAGCTTATGAAGGATTTTGAGATGACCAACCTTGGCCTCATGACATGTACTTTCTTGGCATTGAGTTCTACAAGTCCAAGAATCGCGCATGCACCAAAGAAGGTGTGCACTTGAGATTTTGAATAAGTTTGAAATGGAGCATTGTAGTGCTTCCATTACTCCGGTCGAACCGAGGCTGCACTTGTTGAAGAATGAGGATGAGAAATATGTTAATCCAACTCATCACAGGAGGTCAGTTGGATCCTTGCGTTACTTTTAAAATACACGACGAGATTTATCGTTTAGTGTCGGTATTATTAGTAGATTCATGGAGAGACCAAAGGTATCTCACTTGGAAGTTGTCAAGAGGATTCTAAGATATGTCAAAGGATCTATTGGCTGCATAATTCTTTTTTCTGCAATGGAAACAGGTAGAGAATTCAATTTTCTCGATTTTACCCATTCCAATTAGTATGGAGATCAACATGATATAAAGTATACAACTAGATATATATTTATGTTCGGGGAAACACCAATCTCGTGATGTTTGAAGAAGGAACCAGTAGTAGCACTCCTTTCTTGTATGTCGAGTACATTTTCGCTACATTTTGTGAGTGCCAAGTCGTGTGGTTAATGAATTTGTTGAATGAGTTGGGCAGCGAAGAGGGTGGCGATGTAATGGCCATGGTTGATAATATTTCTGCAATAAACCTTGTTGGGAACTCAATTTCACATGGGAGGAGAGCATATTTAGATGAAGTTTCACTAAATGGGAGAACTTGTTAGTGAAGGAAGATTGAGATTAGGATATTTTAGAAGTTAAGACCAAGTGGTTGATTTGCTGACAAAAAGAGTGTCGAGTGAAGTCTTTAAAAGGTTAAAGAAGAAACTGGACATGAGATACTTGGAGAACTTGAATTAAGGTGGTGAGTTGTGAAAATCACATAATTCAAGTGTTGCAATTGGTTACTGTGCTTTGGTAACTGGTCATCATTGTACTGAAAATTGGTTTTTAGAACAGTTGTAAATAATTACTGAATTTTGGTAATCGGTTACCACTGAGTTGATTTTTAATTGTATAAACAGTTGTAATCGGTTACAGGCAGACAATTTCAATTTTTATATTGTTTTCAGTTAGTTGTATTATCAAAATCAATTTTACTTTGTCCATGTGCCTTTCTAAAAGTTCTAGCAAAGTAGCAAGTCCAGAGTTCATTCTTGAGAAATTAACATGTCACCCCCAAAATCAAACATCACACTCCCCCAACTTTAATTATTTCAGAATTACCCTTGTTGAATTACAAACAATTTTCGTATGAAATTTTCGGTAAAGGGTTTGAAATTTCTGGCGCAAACAAAATTTACGGTACACCCCTGCGAAATTTCCGATTTATGTAAATTTTCGGTATTCCGAAAATTTCAAATTTACTAGGCAGTACCAGAAATTTGAGTTATACTGAAATTTCTGGTAGTTCATTTATTCAATTTTTTTAACGGTCTTCTTTGGAGGGTCCTCAATACACCGAAAAATTTGTGTGGTTTAGAATGCATCACCATTTTTATAAGTAGGGGCATATGCTATAAAGAAAAATATCTTGAACAATACCTCTTCCTCAATTTCTGATTAAGGCGGACGTATATTATAACAGAAACAACCCTGTTGTTGAATTCAAGCTTCCAGATGGAAGCACATCCCTTTCCACCTTGAAAGAAACGTTGAATTCATTACTACTTGATTCCGATAACAGAAGGGTAACAAAGATCGAGTTTCAGGAAGATTGGATTAAAACAAATGGAAGGGTGAAATACAACCTGATTAAGTTGAAGACCGATGAAGATGTGAACATCATGTGGAAATCATTTCTTTGTTGGATAACTAAATGTCCGATCGAGTTGGATGCGGAGATCTGAAGATCCGCTGATGACATAATCAAGATGCTGAAACATCCAAAATCATCCGGTAGTGCATAGGTTTTCATGTTTAGTTATTTTTAGTTTTTGTTTGTTGTATTTTTTTATGTTATGTTCATCATCGATTTGAAACATGTATTCGCCAAAATATTATGTAATAAATAAGAAGTCTATGTGTCACAAAATATACATATAATACAACCAAAATAAAAACAGACCTACATAGGCCATCCATGGTCTACGTCGGATAACTTAGCTAAACTTGTATAAATTTCACCATCAGGGTTTACCAAACCCATGAGGTTATCTAAATGAATTGCAATAAACTGTATGCAGTTGTCCTAATCTCTTGTAGGTGGTGGAGATGGTGGCGGCGGCTCGGAAGAAACTCTAGCACGTGAAGGCCCAGGAACATCAGATGCTAGAGCTGGTGGTATGACCTGAGGGTGTGATACATTATTATACCACTCTAGGTATACATCCTCGCACTGTGAAGGATGTTGAACCATAGTTGATCTCTCCCTGTTCTCACGGGAAAAGCTGATGATGTGACTCTAAAACCATCTGTCAATGCCACCAGATGGAGCCACAAGAACTGGGCAAAGGATGACCTAGATATAACCATATTGTCGTAGACACCTCTCAGGAAAGTATCTAGTCACATGGTTCTCCCACCTAATATGCCATGAATACAAAGAAGAGTCATTAAATGTATGATGAGTCTGATGAGATGTATATGGTGTCTAGATGATATCCTCTACGGTCGGAGCCTCAAGCCTCCTCTGGTACTCCATCAAACCTCCTGAAAGGGCTTGCTTGCCTTTCTATCTCCTCGCACATGGTACAGCCTCCTGGACACTCTAGATCTTCCGGTCACAGATGTGGGGGAAGTGCTCGTATATTCAACACTGCATAAATAAAAGCAATCAAATAAATACACCTAAATAAATAATAAAAACCATAAAATAAATTATAGCATACTTGTAAAAGACTAAAATTTGAGAGGTAAAGAGGCATGAATCAAGAGGGTTAAACCAAGATCAACAATGTGTCTATGCTTCCTCTCCACTACACCATTTTGGTGATGAGTGTGAGGGAAAATTAGACGATGAATAATGCCAAGATCAGAAAGAAAATTTGTAAATGGGCGAAATTCACCACCCCAATAAGTTTGGACAGATTTAATAGGAAATCCAAATTGTAATTCAGCCATGACTTTGAATTGTTTAAAGATAGTTAAGGCTTCATATTTATTTTTGAGCAAATAGATCCAAGTAAATCTAGTGTATGCATCAACAAAGGTGATGTAGTAGGTAAAGTTTTGGGAGGATTTGACTGGGGAAAGACCCCATAGGTCACTAAAAATTAATTCAAGAGGAGAGTGATATTGAGTTTGTGACTGAGGGGAGTGGAACCTATGTGCCTTTCCCATACATCAGGAAGAATAAAAGACATATTCAGCTTTATTAGAATAGGGAATATTGCATTGAGCTAAAACAAGTCTTGTGGTATTAGAATTTGGATGACCAAAGCATAAATGCCAAGTATGTTGAGAATTATATGAGTTATTAGTTGATATATTTTGATTAGAAACTGAAACCCTATCACTAGTGTTGGAATCAGATCTTGAAACAGGAGCATTAGAGTCTAAGGTGAGACATGAGACTTGACTTGTTGAAGGAAACTTATGAAGCTGGAGATGGGGAAATTGGTACAGGCCATCACTTCCTACATGTCCTTGGAGCAGAATTTCATTGGTAGCCTGAGATTTGACATAGCACATATTAGCATGAAACTCAAAGAAAACTCTATTATCAAGACAGAATTTGCTGACACTTATCAGGTTCTTTGTAATAGAAGGAACAAGCAGTAAATTATGAAAAGCTAATGGAGTGTTGGGTTTAGAATGAGAGGGAAAATAAGAAGAGCCTGGAGAGTGAATGTGCAAACCTTGACCATTACCAATGAAGATCTAATCGGGACCTTCAAAAGGTGTGGTATGTTGTATGTTTTGAGAGGCATTGGTAACATGATAAGAAGCTCTTGAGCCTGGGAACCAGGCACTGCTTGGAACTGAAGTTGTATTAGTAATCATAGCATTGGGAGTGATTTGTGACTGAGGAACAGGGAGAGGAGCAAGTCTTGGTTGATAGCTTGGGCGTGACCAAGTGTTAACCATGGGCTGAGCAAATTGAGGTCCACCAATAGGTTGATACAGATTGTAGAAATTTTGTAGGTTCATTGTTTGAAAATCAGCAGGTATGTTAGGTTTAAATTGTTGATTAAACCTGTGATAGCAGTTAGCAGAAAGGTGACCATATTTAAGCAAACTTAACATTGAATTTTGTTGAACCTACCTCTCCCACGGTCGCGTCCACCACCACGGCCAGATGCACGACCTCCTCTTGAATAGGTTGGATTAAAGGTTGAATTCACAGCTTGTTCAGTGTTCTTGTTATTGGAGTTATCAGTTTCAGGTTGAGAATTGGCTTGAGTGAGATTCACTGAGGCAGCCACCTCTATTTCAGAGTGTTTCCTATACTTGTTGAATCTCATCTCATGAGCAAGAAGTAGAGCTTCAACTTCTTCAAGTTCTACTGAATCAAACTTGCTTTCAATGACTGAAATAATAGAGGCAAAGTCTTGAGGAAGACCTTCAAGAATCACATCAATGTGTTATTCATCTGGAACTAGATCTCCTATTGAAGCAAGTGCATCAATAAGAACTTTGATGTGAACCAGGTAATCACCAACATATTTTTCTTCAAGTGTTGTAGATATCAGTTCCGCTCGTAGTTGTCTTGCTTTTGCACGTGTAAGATTTTGAAAATGCGCAAGAATATGTTCCCATAGCTCATAGGAATGAACGCATCCAAGAACGCGTGAAAGAATCAAAGGTGAAAGTGTGGATTAAAGCCACGTCATAAGCCAATGATCTTGCGTAATCCAAGTGTGATACGCAGGGTTCTCATGAGCAGTTGCACGATCTTCATCAGTTAGGTATTGATTCGGTATGTCACGAAGATAAAGGTAGTTTTGAAGATTATTTGTGTTAACAAAAGGATCTACTTGTTAGAACAAGATTAGTTATGATCTATCTCAGAGTTTTGATGATAACAATAAATTATATTTTAGATAATTTATACTCTGATGAACGTATTTTAATGTTTCAGATAATGTTCTGACAGAAGAATTTTGATGTGCTGAGCTAAAAATTAATGAAGAAGTTCTTTGATGAAAGAACTATTTGCTTTAAGAGCAACTATTGTTGCTGACTCTGGTAAGACAAGTAATTTAATTGCATCTTCTAACACTTAGCAGGATTCACTGAGGGTAGCAAAAATATAACAAGCACCAACTTTCACTGAAGGTGACCTACCAACTTTCACTGAAGGTAGAAAGAGAATATATCATAGCACCATCGTTCACTAATGATGAACTACCAACATTCACTGAGGGTAGCAAAAAGATAACAATCACTAACTTTCTCTGATGGTGACCTACCAACTTTCACTGAAGGTAGAGAGAGAATATATCATAGCATCTCTGTTCACTGACGATGAACTACCAACGTTCACTGAGGGTAGAAAAAAGATAACAAGTACCAACTTTCACTGAAGGTGACCTACCAACTTTCAATGAAGGTAGAAAGAGAATAGGGATGGAAACGGGGCGGGTCGGGGGCGGGTTTAGCTAACCCCGCACCCGCACCCGCAACTCCAGTAATAGACCCGCCCCCGCCCCCAAACCCGTCGGGGGATGGAAATTCACCCCCAGACCCGCCCCCAATGGAGAACGGGTCACCCGCACCCGCACCCGCCCCCACCCGCGAAAACTATTTTTTTTAAATAAAAAAATATCTATTTTTTTCACAAATTTCCTGGACAGCATTAACAAATACATTAAAAATACAAAATTATTTAAAACAATTAAAAGTAACATAAAAATAAAAGTAACATAAAAATAAGTAAAACAAGGTTATTACAAGGTTATTATAAAAGTAACATAAAAATAAAAGTAACATAAAAATAATTAAAACAAGTTGAGAAAATAAAAGTAACATAAAAATAATTAAAACAAGGTTATTATAGTAATTGGATTATTCGGGGCGGGGCGGGTGCGGGTGCAGGCGGGTCTCAGTGTCTTACCGCCCCTGCCCCTGCACCCGTAGTTAGAAACCGGGTTTTACCCGCCCCCGCCCGTACCCGTTTTAGCCGGGTTTTCCCCGTTAATTTCGGGGCGGGTCCGGGCAGGGCCCAGCGGGTCTGGGTTTTTTTACCATGCCTAAAAGAGAATATATCATAGCACCGCCATTCACTAGAGATGAACTACCAACATTCACTGAGGGTAGCAAAAAGATAACAAGCACTAACTTTCACTGAAGGTGACCTACCAACTTTCACTGAAGGTAGAAAGAGAATATATCATAGCATCGTCGTTCAATAACAATGAACTACCAACGTTCACCGAGGGTAGCAAAAAGATAACAATTACCAACTTTCACTGATGGTGACCTACCAACTTTCACTAAAGGTAGAGAGAGAATATATCATAGCATCACCATTCACTGATGATGAACTACCAATGTTCACTGAAGGTAGCAAATAGATAACAAGTTTCCCCAAAATTCTGGAATTTCACCTAGAACGGGTCTCAACTTCTTCTTTAACCAAGGCATTCTGCCTGGAAAGAGTAATATATAAGTTGCCTCAAATAAAGAGACTACCACTTACAAAGATTTCACAATGAACTGTCTATGCGATATCGAAAGACTTGCCATCCACTGGAGTAATTTGACAATGAGCTGCAAACTATCTACTCATAAGGAAGATAGCAAAAAGGGTAATGTCGACTTTTACGGGGAAGTATAAGTTGCTCAAATAAAGAGACTTGCTACTTGCTGTTATGGAGGATTGTAAAAAATGACTTTCTGGGGAGAGCAATATGGCTTCATGGGGAAAGAAATATGACTTCCTAGGGAATAAAATATGACTCCCTGGAGAAAGAAATATGACTTCCTGGGGAAAGAAATATGACTTCCTGGGGAGATGCCAATATATTTCTGCTGAGGAGATAAAGTCTTCTCGTGCAAAATAAATGCACATTCTCAAACTAAGGATCGAAGTCTGCAGATATCATAAGTAATAATATTGCCGAGGATCAATGATTCAAACCAGAAATAAACTGGAATGAGACAGTCATCCAAAATACATCCTTTGAGAAATAAACTCAAGAGGGAAACCCAAATCATCCAGACAAATAACTGTGCAGGAAGGCTAAAGCAAAAATCTTCCACGAGGGATAATTCAGTGGAAAACTTGAAAGAACATACACTTTCCGCTTAAGGTTGACACTCTATTAGAGAGAGGACAACACAAATCTGCAAAACAAGGTAATATGTCCACAAAATATTAATGAATGTCAATGAGCAGTGATTTGCTAAATTTAACTATGCATGATGTATGTATGAATGTATGAGTGCTATTGTGCATATGCTGACAAAATGGACATATAACACTGGGAGTAACAAGGAAAAACCAACTCAGGCACAAACAACACTCAACTAAATCACATCTAAGATGAACATTCCAAGAAAAAGTAATCACCAATGAGGCAACAAAATCCTATTTCGCGGTTTAACTTCACTGGGGAGAAACATAGTATAGTGACGAAACAGTACAGATACAGATACAGGGATATAATATCCTTCTCCGGGCTTCACCAGGGAATAGCACTCAGACTTCAATGGGGAAACAAATGTTTTCAAATGTAACGCTTCTACTGGGGATTGCAAAACTAATTTCAAGTAAATCATATGGACGCCAAATCATCAAAGCATTCACTGGGGAATTCAGGCCCATTTTGAAGGAGGAAAAACATACAAACTTCGCTAAGGCATATAATGCCCCATCATCGAGACATTAACTGGGGATTTCATGCTGACTTCATTGGGGAGGTTAACACCATATTCTCAAATGGGAAACCAATATACGTTCTTCACTGGAGAAACTAGAGACACATGTTCTTCGAGAGTAATTATTGTACCAACTTCTCTGGGAAGAAAGGACTTATATTAAACAAGGTAAACCTTTATTGGAGAAATCTTGGATTGAGTCTTCACATCGTGCAAACTCAGAAAAGAAGAAAAAATGAACCAAGACTTGACTGGGGACACTGGAGTCACAAACCCAATACAGCGAAAACATCCTGAGTAAACCTTCCCGGGGGAAACAAAAACTTCTCAAAACAACTGGAGTTCGTCCATTCCTAGGATCATTACTTTTTTTTTTCTCTTGCATCACAAATTCTAAAGTAAAAAGCAAATTGTAAATTCTTTTTAAAGATCAATTTTGTTATTTAATCTTTTCGCTTTGAAAATTATTATCAATAATAAATGGAGTCTTTGCAAGCTAAACAAAATAAGAAATACAAAGAATTGGGTAAAAGCTCAAATTTCATTAATAGAATGGTAGTCTGCGAATGGCGAGACTCCATGGATGATTACAAAGTTCAGAAAATGGTAATATATAATGGGAAAGATACATTGAGATACAATGACCACTATCCCCTCTAACAACTTTTGAAATCCTGAGCAGCAGCTTCCGTTGAAGTATGATGAGGATCCGAGAAGATTGTTGCTTTAATGATCAAGTCTTATCTGATGTAGTTACTTTCCATGAAAGTCCCTAACTTTTGCCTAAGCTGCCCTTGCAGGTTTTCAACTTAGCGGGAAATTTATTCTGTTTATGTCTCTAATTTTTTCCTATACCGCCCTTTCGGGTTTTCGGCCTACCGAGACACTCTTTTTTGCCTAAGCCTCCCTTTCGGGTTTTCGGCCTACCGAGACGCTCTTTTATTTCTTTAGGCAAAGTATTTCTTGACTGCATCAGCATTCATGGGACGTAGGAAATCCTCGCCATCTATAGTTTCAAGAATTAATGCACTGCCAGAGAAGGCTTTCTTGACAACATATGGGCCTTCAAAATTGGGAGTCCACTTGCCCCTAGAATCAACTTTAAAAGACATGATCTTCCTGAGCACGAGGTCTCCTTCCCTGAATTCACGAGGCTTGACCTTCTTATCAAAAGCTTTCTTCATTCTCTTTTGATATAACTGTCCATGACACAAAGCTATCATTCTCTTCTCTTCGATCAAATTCAATTGGTCAAACCTGTTCTGGACCCATTCAGCCTCTGAAAACTTGGTTTCCATTATCACTCGCAAAGAGAGAATCTCAACCTCGATTGGGAGTACCGCTTTCATTCCGTACACAAGGGAGAACGGGGTTGCTCCTGTTGAAGTGCGGACAGATGTATGATATCCATGCAAAGCAAAAGGGGGCATTTCATGCCAATCCTTATAAGTAACAACCATCTTCTGGATAATCTTCTTGATATTCTTATTAGCAGCTTCAAAAGCCCCATTCATCTTTGATCTGTACGTAGATGAATTGTGATGGACAATCTTGAATTCCTCACAAAGTTCTGTCATCATCTTGTTGTACAGATTCGAGCCATTATCAATGATAATTCTCCTCGGCATACTATACCAACATATAAGATTATTCTTAATTAAGTGCACAACCACCTGCTTAGTAACATTAACATATGAAGCTGCTTCAAACCCATTTGGTGAAGTAATCAATTGCTACCAAGATAAAACGGTATCCATTCAAAGTTTTTGGTTCTATCATCCTAATCATGTCAATACCCAACATAGAGAAAGGCCATGTGAAAGAGATCACATTGAGAAGTGTCGGAGGCACATGAACCTTGTCGGCATAGATCTGGAATTTATGACACTTCTTTGCAAATTTGTAACGATCAGATTCCATTGTCAGCCAATAGTAATCTGCCCTTAGCATCTTTTTAGCCATCGAATGTCCATTGGAATGAGTTCCAAATGAACCTTCATGAATCTCATGCATCAACATGTCTACTTCATGTCTATCCACGCATCTGAGCAAGACCATGTCATAATTTCTCCTGTACAACACATTTTCACTGAGGAAGAAAATGTCAACTAATCTTCTCAATGTCTTTCTATCTTTATTTGAAGCACCAATCGGGTATTCCTGAGTCTTAATAAAATGCTTGATATCATAATACTAGGGTTTTTCATCTTCTACCTCCTCTGTTGTAAATACATGAGCGGGCTTATCCAGTCGCCGAACTACAATTCGAGGTATATCATTCCAAGCATTTACTTGATACATAGAAGCCAGAGTTTCCAGAGCATCCGCCATTTGATTTTCATCTCTAGAAATGTGATGGAATTCAACTTTATTAAAGAAGGGTAGCAATCTTCTAGCATAATCTTTGTACGGGATCAAGCCGGGGTGATGAGTATCACATTCTCCTTTAATCTGATTTATTACCAAAGCTGAATCGCCATACACATATAAAATTTTAATTCTAAGATCAATAGATTCTTCGATACTCGTGATGCAAGCCTCATATTCTGCCATATTATTAGTACAATCAAATGTCAACCTTGCAGTAAAAGGAATGTGTGATCCATGTGGAGTGACAATCACAGCACCAATTCCTTTACCATAAGCATTCACAGCTCCTTCAAATATCATACTACAGCGAGATTCGAGATCAGGACCTTCCTCAGGTAATGGTTCATCACAATCTTTCACTTTCAGAAACATCACATCCTCATCGGGAAAATCATGCTTCACAGACTGATAATCATCAACTGGTTGGTGAGCAAGATAATCTGCCAATATGCTTCTCTTAATAGCTTTTTGAGTATGGTATTCGATATCATATTCATATAACAGCATCTGCCAGCGGGCAATTCACCCAGTATGAGCAGGCTTTTCAAAAATGTACTTGATTAGATCCATTTTGGAGATCAACCAAGTGGTGTGATTCAACATATATTGCCGAAAAAGTTTTGCCGCTCAGTCCAAAGCACAACACGTCTTTTCCAACATGGAATACCATGACTCACAATCAGTAAAAAATTTACTGAGATAATAAATGGCATACTCTTTCTTCCCCGTTTCATCTTGTTGTCCCAGAATACAACCCATGGAATTATCTAACACTGTCAGATACATAATCAACGGTCTTTCTTCAACAGGAGGGAGCAAGATAGGAGGTTCAAGTAGATATTATTTAATACTTTCAAATGCCCTTTGGCAGTCATCTGTCCATACACAGCCTTGATCTTTCTTTAACAACTTAAAGATCGGTTCACACATTACATTCATGTGAGAAATGAATCTGGAAATATAATTCAAACGCCCGAGGAACCCTATCACTTGCTTTTCAGTTCTTGGCACTGGCATCTCTTGAATTGCTTTGACTTTGTCAGTGTCAACTTCAATTCCTTTCTGGCTAACAATGAAACCCAATAATTTCCCTGATCGAACACCGAAGGTACATTTATTTGGATTCAAGCATATATGATACTTTCTCAAATGCTGAAATAACTTCAACAAATCTTCCACATGCCCTTCTTCGGTCTGGGATTTAGCAATCATATCATCAACATATACCTCGATTTCCTTTTGCATCAGATCATGAAATAGGTTTATCATAGCCCTCTGGTACGTTGCACCAGTGTTCTTCAACCCGAAGGGCATCACTCTGTAACAGAATGTTCCCCAGGGTGTGATAAACGTTGTTTTTTCCATGTCCTATGGATCCATTCTTATTTGATTATACCCGGAAAATCTGTCCATGAACGAGAAAACTTTTAATTTTTCTGTGTTATCCACTAACATATCAATGTGTGGCAATGGAAAATCATCTTTTGGACTAGCTTTATTTAGATCTCTGTAATCTACGCACATGCCAAATTTCCCGTCTTTCTTTGGTACTGGGACAATAATCCATTGAGGGTACACTAATGTCACAAGAAAACCGACATTAATCTGCTTTAGAACTTCCTCTTTGATCTCCACTGCTATATCCGAGTGAGTTCTTCGCAACTTCTGTTTGATTGGCGGACACTCTGGCTTCAACGGCAAATGTTGCTCTACAATATCTGTATCTAGACCAGGCATATCTTGATAAGACCAAGCAAAAATATCCACATGCTCTTTCAATAACTCAATCAACCTGCTCTTCACATCAGGATGCAGCAATGCTCTAATCTTGACTTCTTTCGTATCTTCTTCTGAACCCAAACTGATTACTTCCAATGGCTCTTTATATGGATGAATGGCATTTTTCTTGCGCTCAAGCAGATGGAATGAGATAGACCTCTTAAATGAAACTTTGAAACTTGAAACATTCAAAATCTCCAAAAATTGAGAGAGTTATGAATTGTTGAAGTTGGTAAGAAATCATGAAATGACCTATAATCTTTTGTATCCCTAGGGCATATTCCATCTATTTTCTCACTTTTCACATAAAATAAGGAACAAAGTTCACATCCTCAAGATCATTATGGAAAAATAGTGTGACCAAGGTGATAAAAATTGACCAAGTTATGATCATTTGAAGTCACACATGAGAAATTGGGGGTTCATCTAGAGGACTTGTAATATTTCTTCATCATCAAGTTTCTTTCACATGAAAAATCCTTAAAACTTTTGAAGTGATTTGTTAATATCACTTTGAAGAGAAGGATTTATTTGGAATCACTCAAAAATACCAAAATATGAGCAAGATATACTTCTTTGAAGTTCAAAACCCTAGCTCATAGATCAAGAAAATGCTTTGAGGAACCTTGACAATTTTGAACCACCTTTTTGTACCAACACTCTTGATTTGTAAAAAGAAGTTATTGAAGATTAAAATGAGAATTAATAGCCACAAAAACCACTTCCATATCTTGAGAATTTAGAGAAATATGCACTTGTGACCAATGGGAACAAGGCCTTGTCCAACCATGGCAACCTCTTCAATCAATCCCTTGCACTTTTGAATCAATCTTAATAACTTTGAAATGTAGTGAACCAAAATAACCTTGCCATTCCATCCCTTCCAAAACAACTTCAATAGTGAGGTTTGGACTTCTCAAGTTTTAGTGACTAGGGCATGGAAATAAACTCATGAACCCATGGAGCAACTTGCTAAGCTTCATTGCCTTTACCTACATTATTAACAAGTAAGACAAACCAATATTGCATTTTATTAATTAAAAGAAAAATCAAGACAAAATATTCATGATCAGAAAAGAAAACAAGTCAAGGTGCTTAGTGATTCCTCAAAGAGCAAAGCTAAAGATAGGGAGGAGAACCAAAATCCCTAATGTGATCTTGTTGTGATTGAATCAACATGGTATGATGAAGGGATCTTAGGGGGAAATTGGGTTACAACAATTAGAAATTTAAAAATCAAGAGTGGGAGCTTTGTGAATAATTATGGTTTTTTTAGAGTATGGTATTTTGAGGGGCTTGTCTACGCAACAAAACTTCTGGCCTTTCTATCTATTTTTATCTGGCCTCTTTCTCTTGCAAATGCTTTTCCTATTTATAGGAAAGAGGTTTGTGAACAAGTTGATTTGGTTTACAAACTATGGAGTTATGGCTAGGTTGGATTGCAAATATTAAGTTATGTCACGGTCCCAAGATGAAGTACCAAAGTTGTTGGTTTAGAGGGGTTACTTTCCATGATTTATGGTGGGGCAAAATCAGAAGCAAACAAAGTATGGGCTCAAGACAAATTTGTGCCAAAAAGTTTGCTTTTCAATAATGGCAATGATAACTTTATGCCATAAATGTAAAGATATTTTGGACAAAGGCTTAAACACTTGGTTAATAGCTCAAGAGTTGGTGTAAGCATTAAATTATAATGAGATTTTCAATCAAGGAGGCCTGCAACACAAGATTATGCAGCATAGCATAAGGGTTTTGTTATGTGTTCTTCAATAAAATGACTTGCAATTCAAGAATGGATTCCCAACTTCATGCCCTTGAATCTTCTAGCTCAAGTATGATAAATTCATGCTCTTGGGTGTTTTGGAAAGCTTGAAACACCCTCTATAACTATCATGTTGTCCATTTTGACAAAATCATCTTGGAACTATATGAAAAAATACCAAGAAGTTGGATTAAATCCTGACTAAAATCTGTTGAAAATTTCTATAAGTGTTAGATGAAAATGTTACGACTTCATGAATTTATAACTCAAAACCAAAGCACTTCTAGGACTTGATCATAAAAGCAAAGTTATAGATCTTATCAAGATCTACAACTTTCATGTTGAAAGTTTTCTTTGAATCATATTTCATCTTGGTGAAAGATTGGCATGAAGTAATGAAATTATCATGTATAAAACACTTAGAAAATTTCTAAGTCTTGGAAATCTTGACTTTTTACATTGACTTTTGACTTTCTTGATTTCTTAATGATCAAGCTTCATATTCTTAAATTTCTTGATGAATTTTGATCTTTGAAACTTAATGTTGACCAAAAAGTCAAAGTTTGACTTTTGGTGCTATAGTTGACTTTTTCATCAGTACGCTGATTTTTGGTCAATTAGTCAATTGGCCGAGCAGAATTTATGGTATAAGACTTGAAACTTGACATGAGAAAATTTGAAGGTCCATAATGATTCATGAAATTCTTTTGAGGCATTAACAGTCCAATTGTCCTTATGCAAACTCAAACCCTAATTTTGAGGCATCAGTGTTGAGTAGATGGCTTAACCTAATCAATCCTTGTGCAAGGCTCGAGCCTTTGAAGATCTTTATGAGAAATGTTTTGAGAAATGAGAGGGCAAATTTTGTGTTACAACAGTCCATCATCCAAATGGATGTCAAAACTACAGTTTTGAACGAACCACTTGAAGAGGAAGTTTATGCAGAAGAACCCCCTGGTTTTGTTGTGAGAAACCAAGAGTCAAAGTTCTATAAGTTGAAGAAAGTGTTGTATAGTTTGAAACAATCTCCAAGAGCTTGGAACAAGAGGATATATGGTTTCGTAAAGGATATTGGCTTCAAGAAGTGTGTATCCAAAAATGGTGTGTATGTGAAGAAGGATACAAGTGAATGGGTGATAATCCTTTGTACGTAGACAAATTGTTTATTACGGGAAGCGACAAAGAGTGCATTCTAAGTTCAAGAGTAAGCTTATGAAGGATTTTGAGATTACCAACCTTGGCCTCATGACATGTACTTTCTTGGCATTGAGTTCTACAAGTCCAATAATCGCGCATGCACCAAAGAAGGTGTGCACTTGAGATTTTGAATAAGTTTGAAATGGAGCATTTTAATGCTTCCATTACTCTGGTTGAACCGAGGCTGCACTTGTTGAATAATGAGGATGAGAAATATTTTAATCCAACTCATCACAGGAGGTCGGTTGGATCCTTGTGTTACTTTTAAAATACGCGACGAGATTTATCGTTTAGTGTCGGTATTATTAGTAGATTCATGGAGAGACCAAAGGTGTCTCACTTGGCAGTTGTCAAGAGGATTCTAAGATATGTCAAAGGATCTATTGGATGCATAATTCTTTTTTCTGCAATGGAAACAGGTAGAGAATTCAATTTTCTCGATTTTACCCATTCCAATTAGTGTGGAGATCAAGATGATATAAAGTATACAACTAGATATATCTTTATGTTCGGGGAAACACCAATCTCGTGATGTTTGAAGAAGGAACCAGTAGTAGCACTCTTTTCTTGTATGTCGAGTACATTTTCGCTAGGTTTTGTGAGTGGCAAGTCGTGTGGTTAATGAATTTGTTGAAGGAGTTGGGCAGCGAAGAGGGTGGCGATGTAATGGCCATGGTTGATAACATTTCTACAATAAACCTTGTTGGGACCTCAATTTCACATGGGAGGAGAGCATATTTAGATGAAGTTTCACTAAATGGGATAACTTGTTAGTGAAGGAAGATTGAGATTAGGATATTTTAGAAGTTAAGACCAAGTGGTTGATTTGTTGACAAAAAGAGTGTCGAGTGAAGTCTTTAAAAGGTTGAAGAAGCAAATGGACATGAGATACTTGGATAACTTGAATTAAGGTGGTGAGTTGTGAAAATCACATAATTCAAGTGTTGTAATTGGTTACTGTACTTTGGTAACTGGTTATCACTGTACTGAAAATTGGTTTTAAGAACAGTTGTAACTAATTACTGCATTTTGGTACTCGGTTACCACTGAGTTGATTTTTAATTGTATAAACAGTTGTAATCGGTTACAGGCAGACAATTTCAATTTTTATATTATTTTCAGTTAGTTTTATTATCAAAATCAATTTTACTTCATCCATGTGCCTTTCTAAAAGCTCTAGCAAAGTAGCAAGTCCATAGTTCATTCTTGAGAAATTAACATGTCACCCCCCAAATCAAACATGACATTCCCCCAACTTTAATTATTTCAGAATTACCCTTGTTGAGTTACAAACAATTTTCGGATGAAATTTTCGGTAAAGGGTTTAAAATTTCTGGCGCAAACAAAATTTTCGGTACACCCCTGCGAAATTTCCGATTTATGTAAATTTTCGGTATTCCGAAAATTTCAAATTTACTAGGAAGTACCAGAAATTTGAGTTATACTGAAATTTCTGGTAGGTCATTTATTCAATTTTTTTAACGGTCTTCTTTGGAGGGTCCTCAATACACCGACAAATTTGTGTGGTTTAGAATGCATCACTATTTGTATAAGTAGGGGCATATGCTACAAAGAAAAATATCTTGAACAATACCTCTTCCTCAATTTCTGATTAAGGCGGACGTATATTATAACAGAAACAACCCTGTTGTTGAACTCAAGCTTCCAGATGGAAGCACATCCCTTTCCACCTTGAAAGAAACGTTGAATTCATTACTACTTGATTCCGATAACAGAAGGGTAACAAAGATCGAGTTTCGAGAAGATTGGATTAAAACAAATGGAAGGGTGAAATACAACTTGATTAAGTTGAAGACCGATGAAGATGTGAAGATCATGTGGAAGTCATTTCTTTGTTGGATAACTAAATGTCCGATCGAGTTGGATGCGGAGATCTGAAGATCTGCCGATGACATAATCAAGATGCTGAAACATCCAAAATCATCCGGTAGTGCATAGGTTTTCATGTTTAGTTATTTTTAGTTTTTGTTTTTGTATTGTTTTATGTTATGTTCATCATCGATTCGAAACATGTATTCGCCAAAATATTATGTAATAAATAAGAAGTCTATGTGTCACAAAATATACATATAATACAACCAAAATAAAAACAGACCTACATAGGCCATCCATGGTCTACGTCGGCTAACTTAGCTAAACCTGTATAAATTTCACCATCAGGGTTTACCAAACCCATGAGGTTATCTAAATGAATTGCAATAAACTGTATGCAGCTGTCCTGATCTCTTGTAAGTGGTGGAGATGGTGGCGGCGGCTCGGAAGAAACTCTAGCATGTGAAGGCCCAGGAACATCAGATGCTAGATCTGGTGGTATGACCTGAGGGTGTGATACATTGTGATTCCACTCTAGATAAACATCCTCGCACTGTGAAGGATGTTAAACCATAGTTGATCTCTCCCTGTTCTCACGGGAACAGCTGATGATGTGACTCTAAAACCATCTGTCAATGCCACCAGATGGAGCCACAAGAACTGGACAAAGGATGCCCTGGATATAACCGTATTGTCGTAGACACCTCTCAGGCAAGTATCTAGTCACATGGTTCTCCCACCTAATATGCCATGAATACAAAGAAGAGTCATTAAATGTATGATAAGCCCGACGAGACGTATATGGTGTCTAGTTGACATCCTCTACGGTCGGAGCGTCAAGCCTCCTCTGGTACTCCATCAAACCTCCTGGAAGGGCTTGCTTTCCCTTCTATCTCCTCGCACATGGTACATCCACTTGGACACTCTAGATCTTCTGGTCACAGATGTGGGAGAAGTGCTCGTATATTCAACAATGCATAAATAAAAACAATCAAATAAATACACCTAAATAAATAATAAAAACCATCAAATAAATTATAGCATACTTGTAAAAGACTAAGGTAACCAGCCAACTGTCTGGTCTCAGGCTGAGTAGAAACTCCAAGTGTCATGTACAGCATGGTCAACATTGCGACTCCTCAAGTCCAACATGGAGTGTTAAGAGTTCTGAACAGAGACAGGTAACGTACATCGATGTAAACTCTAGACTTGTCCTCGAAAAGAGTGCATGCCACCAGATGTAGCATGTACACCCTAGCGGCTTCCTGATACCTCTGGGCCTCCACGTGCTCCCCGTACCTCTCCCTAAGCCAAGACATGAAAGTTGATATCCCCTATTAAAGCCAAACTCCTCCAGAACCATCGCCTCATATACCTCCAAATCATCCACAACCATGTGCATTATCGTCACATGTTTAATATGAGGAGGTGTGAAGAATGTACCAGTAATCGAGATATGAAATAGGGCATCGACATCATCCAATGTGATCGTCATCTCCCCCAAATGGAAGATGAAAGGATGATGTCTCTGGGTGCCACCTCTCAACAAAAGCATACAATAGGGAGGCGTCCATCATGGTCAAGGAGCATTGAGCGAACTTCATCAGTTAAAAATATCTTACAATACTATTGACCTCCTCAGGCATCTCACCCTCTGGGAAGTTCTTCAATTTTGAACCATGGGAAGCGACCTTCAGCACTGGACGCTCTTGTAAGAAGGAAAAAGAAAATATTATACATCAACTTTCAAACACTTGCAAAAATAAAATATTATACACCAACCAATAAAAATATATATATCTCCATGCCCTATCCTGTAAGTGACATGGTCAGAAAATCCTGTGAGCACGGACATGTCTGAAGGTCCTCCTGGAAAGGCTTCATCAATGTGAAGTGATGGCTTCATAGGCGCACGAGTTGTGGTGTCTGTATCAGTGGGTGACACCTCATCAACACTCTCAGCTACAACCTACTCGACAATCGGCTCCACAACCTACTCAGTAATCGGCTCAACGACCTGTTCAGGAATCGGCTCCACAACAGGCACAACCTCCCCAATAGTCTGCTCGAGAACAGGCACATCCATAAGAGCAGGAGCATGTACCTCCTCGGCAGTAGAATCTTTAAGTCCTCGATGGTGGGGTGCTTTGCACCTGCTTCTTAGCCAACCGTTTTCGGTGAGAACCAGTTATAGCATGTCGTCCAGCCCATAGCTCGGAAGCATGTGCCTTGTCAGCCCGGGCCTGAGCTTCTACTTGATTGGCCATCATGCCCGCAACAGAACCATATTTTCCCCTGGTCCTCACTGAAACAATTAATAAAAAAAGGAAAAAAAATTAGGAAAATATGAACTTTCGGAAATTTTGAAATTTCCGGTATTTTTCAAAATAAAATTGAATTATCAAAATTTTGAAATTTCCGTACATGCTGCAAAGCTCCAGAAATTTTAAAATTTATGGTACAAAAGGTAAATACAAAAACCATAAATTTCAAATTTTCCGATTAGAATATATCGAAAATTTAGAAGTTTCTGATATCGCTTTGAAATTTCTAGTATCTCCTAATGAATTTAGAAAATTCAGTGTAGTACTGAAAATTTGGAATTTTTTAATACTTTTGGATTTTGGATAATCTAGTATTTTCATACTCCTTAGAAGGTGCCATGTACAACAGGGGGTGACATGTTATTATAGGAACATCTGAATCAGTATAATCCCTGATAGATGGAGAAAGACTGACAAACGCATTCATCGTATCAAGGTCATCGGACTTCATCCCTTTATCTACTTCAAGAGAGTACATAAATACTCTCCTTATTATAGTGAGATATGATAAAGAAGATAGAGAAATATAAAAGATAAAAGGAGAGAAACTGATTCTATTATTATATTAAATTGGAATGGAGCAAGATGCTCTATTTATACAAGAGAAGTTGAACATTCAAGAGTTGAATCATTCAAGCTCTACATTTAAGGATGGCCTTAATTATTCTATAGTGCTGAAATTTTCTTATTCTATTAAATTAAAGTTGGCCTTAATTATTCTATAGTGATGATCTTTCATATCCTAAGATATAACTCTAATACTCCCCGATAAGCTCAAGTTGGCTGCAAAGGCTGACTTGAGGCAGACAGGTTGAGCTTGCTAGTGAGGATGTCATCCTTCTGGTCAATACCAGGAATGTGGAAGACAGTGAGAGACTTATTAAGGGTCTTTTCTCTTACAAAAAAGAGGTCAATTTCCATATGCTTTGTTCTTGCATGAAGAACGGTGTTATAAGCCATGGCAATTGTGCTCTGGTTGTCACAATAGATGGTTGGAGTTGTCAAGGGAATTTTTAGTTCAGCTAGCAAAGTTTGAACTCATAAAACTTCTTTTGTGGTGTGAGCCAAGCTGCGATACTCTGCCTCAGAAGTAGAACGAGAAACAAATGTTTACTTTTTGGACCACCAAGAGATCAAATTGAGGCCTAAGTACACAGCTGATCCAGGTGGACCTTATATCATCTGGGTCAACAGCCCACTCAGTATCACAGTGGGCCTGCAAAGAGAACGGAAAAGTGGAGGCAGGAGTGAACAATAAACTAGAGGTGATAGTGCCTTTTAGGTAGCGCAGAATACGCTTGACAGCTAGCCAATGGGACTCCAAGGGGTGTACCATGAATTGACATACTTTGTTAACAACATAGCAAATTTCTGGGCGTGTAATTATTGCATACTACAGGGCCCCTACAATGGACCTGTAACGAGAAGCATCAGACAAGGCAGCAGACCCTGTTTCGATGAGTTTGGTGGTGTATGCCATAGGAGTAGCAACTGGATTGGAGTTCTCCATATCAATTTTGATTATCAAGTCCCATAGGTACTTAGGTTCAGTGAGAAGGATATTACCATTGGACAGTTTCTTCACCTCAAGGCCCAAAAAATAATCCAACTCACCAAGTTGTTTGAGAGAAAACACATGATTTAGTTGTTGAGTAACTTGCTTGATGAGGAGGAGAGTTGCTTGTGATGAGGGTGAAGGAGTAGGATTAGTGCTGGTTGTTTGTGTTACAGGGGTGGCTGACACAGAGGTAGTAGGTGTGTGGCTGGAATTGGATTGAGAAAAAGAAGAGGAGTGTGAGGTAGTGGAAGCAGTAGGAATGGGAAAAACATTATGGAGAGCTTGTGTATTAGATTTACTTTGGATGATGAGGAGGATGGAATGGTTGATGAGGGGAGAGAAACATTAGAGAAAAAAAGATCATTGTAAGGAAATTGGACTAGTTGAAAAGGACATCTTTAGAGATGAATATTCTACCACTTGGGGAAAGACATTTGTAACCTTTATGAGTTGTAGAGTACCCTAGAAAAAGGCACTCATGGGATCTAAAGTCAAATTTTTGAGAGTTGTATGGGAGAAGGAGAGGAAAACAAGCACACCCAAAGACTTTGCGGAATTTATAGTCAGGATTTTGGTTGAAAAGGACAGCATATGGTATATGTTGATTGAGAGACATGGTTGGTAACCTATTTATTAGGTAGACAGCAGTTAAAAAGGCATGATCCCAAAATTTGAGAGGTAAAGAGGCATGAATCAAGAGGGTTAAACCAAGATCAACAATGTGTCTATGCTTCCTCTCCACTACACCATTTTGGTGATGAGTGTAAGGGCAAATTAGACGATGAATAATGCCAAGATCAGAAAGAAAATTTGTAAATGGGCGAAATTCACCACCCTAATAAGTTTGGACAGATTTAATAGGAAATCCAAATTGTAATTCAGCCATGACTTTGAATTGTTTAAAGATAGTTAAGGCTTCAAATTTATTTTTGAGCAAATAGATCCAAGTAAATCTAGTGTATGCATCAACAAAGGAGATGTAGTAGGTAAAGTTTTGGGAGGATTTGACTGGGGCAAGACCCCATAGGTCACTAAAAATTAATTCAAGAGGATAGTGATATTGAGTTTGTGACTGAGGGGAGTGCAACCTATGTGCCTTTCCCATACATCAGGAAGAACAAAAGACATATTTAGCTTTATTAGAATAGGGAATATTGCATTGAGCTAAAACAAGTCTCATGGTATTAGAATTTGGATGACCAATGCGTAGATGCCAAGTATGTTGAGAATTATATGAGTTATTAGTTGATATATTTTGATTAGAAACTGAAACCCTATCACTAGTGTTGGAATCAGATCTTGAAACAGGAGCATTAGAGTCTAAGGTGAGACATGAGACTTGACTTGTTGAAGGAAACTTATGAAGCTGGAGATGGGGAAATTGGTACAGGCCATCACTTCCTACGTGTCCTTGGAGCAGAATTTCATTGGTAGCCTGAGATTTGACATAGCACATATTAGCATGAAACTCAAAGAAAACTCTATTATCAAGATAGAATTTGCTGACACTTATCAGGTTCTTTGTAATAGAAGGAACAAGCAGTAAATTATGAAAAGCTAATGGAGTGTTGGGTTTAGAATGAGAGGGAAAATAAGAAGAGCCTGAAGAGTGAATGTGCAAACCTTGACCATTACCAATGAAGATCTAATCGGGACCTTCAAAAGGTGTGGTATGTTGTATGTTTTGAGAGGCATTGGTAACATGATAAGAAGCTCCTGAGTCTGGGAACTAGGCACGGCTTGGAACTAAAGTTGTATTAGTAATCATAGCATTGGGAGTGATTTGTGACTGAGGAACAGGGAGAGGAGTAAGTCTTGGTTGATAGCTTGGGCGTGACCAAGTGTTAACCATGGGCTGAGCAAATTGAGGTCCACCAATTGGTTGATACAGATTGTAGAAATTTTGTAGGTTCATTGTTTGAAAATCAGCAGGTATGTTAGGTTTAAATTGTTGATTAACCCTGTGATAGCAGTTAGCAGAAAGGTGACCATATTTGAAGCAAACTTGACATTGAATTTTGCTGAACCTACCTCTCCCACGGCCGCGTCCACCACCACGGCCAGATGCATGACCTCCTCTTGAATAGGTTGGATTAAAGGTTGAATTCACAGCTTGTTCAGTGTTCTTGTTATTGGAGTTATCAGTTTCAGGTTGAGAATTGGCTTGAGTGAGATTCACTGAGGCAGCCACCTCTATTTCAGAGTGTTTCTTATACTTGTTGAATCTCATCTCATGAGCAAGAAGTAGAGCTTCAACTTCTTCAAGTTCTACTGAATCAAACTTGCTTTCAATGACTCAAATAATAGAGGCAGAGTCTTGAGGAAGACCTTCAAGAATCACATCAATGTGTTATTCATCTGGAACTAGATCTCCTACTGAAGAAAGTGCATCAATAAGAACTTTGATGAGAACCAGGTAATCACCAACATATTTTTCTTCAAGTGTTGTAGATATCAGTTCCGCTCGTAGTTGTCTTGCTTTCGCACGTGTAAGATTTTGAAAATGCACAAGAATATGTTCCCAGAGCTCATAGGAATGAACGCATCCAAGAACGCGTGAAAGAATCGAAGGTAAAAGTGTGGATTGAAGCCACGTCATAAGCCAATGATCTTGCGTAATCCAAGTGTGATACGCAGGGTTCTCATGAGCAGTTGCACGATCTTCATCAGTTAGGTATTGATTCGGTATGTTACAAAGATAAAGGTAGTTTTGAAGATTATTTGCGTTAACAAAAGGATCTACTTGTTAGAACAAGATTAGTTCTGATCTATCTCAGAGTTTTGATGATAACAATAAATTATATTTTAGATAATTTATACTCTGGTGAACATATTAGAATGTTTCAGATAATGTTCTGACAGAAGAATTTTGATGTGCTAAGCTAAAAATTAATGAAGAAGTTCTTTGATGAAAGAACTATTTGCTTTAAGAGCAACTACTGTTGCTGACTCTGGTAAGACAATTAATTTAATTGCATCTTCTAACACTTAGCAGGATTCCTTGTTCAGAAGTTTACTTGAAAGCAAGTGTTGTTCAGAAGTTTATTTGAAAGCAAACACTGATCAAGTTCTTAGAAAGCAAAACATTGTTTAGAAGATAAGCAAAGCATGTTCTGAATTCAAGACGTTGAAGCAAGTTCTGAAAGAATGCGAAAGCCAACTTGTCTTGTCAAGCTTCAGGAAACATGTTCTTACAAGTGTCATTTGCTCATTTAATGCAAAGACGGCTGCAAGCACTCAAGTGTCTATGCTAGTTCTTGGAAAATGGAATAGTGCAAAGAAACAAGTAAGCATTTAATGCTCTCCACTTTTTGAAGGCAGAAACGGTATTTTTGTTCTTACTATATATAGAAGGACATTTATTGCAAGCCAACCAACCAATCAATTTCAAAAAGAAGCAAAAAACTACGTAAAAAATTTTGGGCTCACAAACTCTTTGTTCATACACTTTGTGCAATTTATTCTAAGTGAAAAATCACAGTTGTGATATAGCTTGATTAGAAGCAAATTTTATTTCACTATCTGTAAGATTAAACTCTTGTAATTGTTCCTTGAGAGACCAAGTTTGGTCAGATTTCTCAAGTAGGCTAGGACTAGATTTAAGTCTTAGTGGTGTTAGTCACTTGTAAGATTACTTGTGCATTGTTAGTCACAACAGTTGTTGTGTGTTTGTAATCAGTTGATTATAGTGGATTAAGTCCTTGTTGAGAAAGTCGAAATCACCTTGACAGGTGGACTGGAGTAGTTTGAGTTCAAACGAACCAGGATAAAAATAACCTTGTCTTTCCATTATTGTTGAGTTTTTATTTGAAACTCAAAAAGAGTCACTTATTCACCCCCCCCCCCCCCCCCTTATAAGTGTTTTCTTACCCCTTCAATTAGTATCAAAGCTTGACTCTGAGCACAACATTTAACCGTGTCAGGAAAAGATCCAGAAGAAAACACAATGGTCGCTGAACAAAACAACAATAGTTACAACAAACCTCCTATTTTTGATGGAGAAGATTTTGAGTACTGGAAAGACAGACTAGAAAGTTTCTTTCTAGGTCATGATAGTGATTTATGGGATATAGTCTTGGATGGTTACACACATCCTACTGACTCAGAAGGAAACAAAGTTGAAAGAAAAAATATGGATAGACAACAAAAAGCTGATTTTTAAAATCATCATAGAGCTAGAAATATTTTTCTAAATGTTGTCTCTAAAGTAGAATATGAAAAAATCACTAATAGAGATACAGTGCATGATATGTTTGAGTCTCTTAAAATGAATCATGAAGAAAACACTCAAGTAAAGGAGTCTAAAGCTCTAGCTTTAGTTCAAAAGTATGAAGCCTTCAAAGTTGAAGAAAGTGAGTCTATAGAAGCAATGTTCTCTAGATTTTAAACCTTGATCGCTGGTCTAAGAGTTTTGAACAAGGGGTATACTAAAGCAGATCATGTTAAAAAGATCATCAGAAGCTTACCCAGAAGATGGGTACCAATGGTCACTGCTTTCAAAGTTTCTAAAGATCTGAACAACGTGTCTCTGGAGGAACTCATCAGCATTCTCAGAAGTCATGAGATAGAACTTGATGAGCACGAGTCTCTGAAGAAAGGTAAGTCTCTTGCCCTTAAATCAATTAAGAAATTTGATACTAACGCTTTTCAAGTTGAAGAGGAAAACTCTGAAGAATCAGCGTCAGAAGAAGACGAACTATCCTTGCTCCCAGAAGGATCAATCATCTGTGGAAGCACAGACAAAAGAAGTTCAGGAACTTCAATAAGTCAGAAGATAAACCTGAATTTTCTGGACACAAAAAGTCAAACAGAAGAGAGATCATTTGTTATGAATGCAAAGAACCTAGTCACTACAAAAGTGAGTGTCCAAAGCTTCAAAAAGAAAAACCAAAGAAAAGGTTTGGTAAGAATAAAGGGATGATGGCAACCTGGGATGACTCAGATTCTTCTGAAGATGAATCTGATTCTGAAGATGAGAATGCCAACCTAGCTCTGATGGCTACCACAGCAGATGACTCAAACTGTGAGTCAAAACCAGAAGAGGTATTTTCTGAATTCACTAGAAATGAACTTGCTGATAGTTTATCAGAACTTTTGGAAAACTATAGTAAGCTCAAAATCAAATACAAGAAACTCAAGAAGAGTCTTGCATCTGATATTGAGAAACATGAAGCAGAAAAATCTGAACTCTTAGAAAATAATTTTAAACTTAAAGAAGAAATTCAAAATGTTCAAAAAATTTCTAGTTCAGAATCTTTGTCTAGTTCAAAAGATATTCTGAAATAATATGACTATAGCTTTCAAAATTTCCTAGATAAAGGCATAGATAGAAGAAAAATGGCTTCAATGATCTATGGAGTTAGTGGGAAAAACAGAAGAGGAATTGGATATGAACCTCCCAAAGGGAAGGAGACATACATACCAAAACTTGTTGCTAAAATGATTTTCACTTACAAACCTCTGAATAAACAATTCAAGTTTGGACACTCACATGATATAAAATATACATCACATTCTGGAAACTCTTATGCTAACCCAAAGTTCAAATAGAACTTTAAACACTCTAACCCAAAAGGACCCAAAAAGATATGGGTACCTAAGGATAAAATAATATTTGTTGCAGATATCCTTAACAGCTCAATTGAGACACCTGTCATGGTACCTGGACTCTGGGTGCTCATGACACATGACGGGAAAAAGGTATATGTTCCAAAGCCTGGAATTTAAAGCTGGAGGAGACGTGAAGTTTGGAGGTAATCAGAAAGGGAAGATTATTGGTTCTGGAACCATTGGAAATGGTAACCTTCCTTCTATCTCTAATGTTTTATTAGTAGAAGGATTAGCTCATAATCTGTTGTCCATAAGTCAATTAAGTGACAATGGTTATGACATTATCTTCAATCAAAACTCCTGTAGAGCTGTGAGTCAAAAAGATGGATCAATCCTCTTTTCTAGCAAGAGAAAGAACAACATATATAAATTTAATTTATCAGATCTTAAATCTCATAATGTTAAATGCCTTTTGTCTGTTAGCGATGAGCAATGGGTATGGTACAGAAGATTGGGACATGTCAGTCTCAGAAAAATCTCTCAACTAAATAAATTAAATTTAGTCAGAGGACTTCCCAATCTGAAGTACAACTCAGAAGCTCTGTACGAAGCATGTCAAAAAGGAAAATTTTCAAAACCTTCCTTTAAATCCAAAAGTGTTGTCTCTTCCTCTAAGCCATTAGAATTACTTCATATTGATTTGTTTTGGCCAGTTAAAACTGCATCCATCAGAGGCAAGAAGTATGGATTGGTCATTGTTGGTGACTTCAGCAGATGGACATGGGTAAAGTTTTTAAAACACAAGGATGAGTCACATTCTGTGTTCATTGACTTATGTAACAAAGTGCAAAACAAAAAAGATTTTAAAATCATAAAAGTCAGAAGTGATCATGGTGGCGAATTTGAAAATCATTATTTTGAAAAATATTTTAAAGAAAACGGTATTGTTCATAACTTTTCTTGTCCTAGAACTCCCCAACAAAATGGAGTTGTAGAAAGAAAGAATAGAACATTACAAGAAATGGTCAAAACCATGATCAATGAAACTAATATGGCAAAGCACTTTTGGGCAGAAGCTGTGAACACAGCATGTTACATTCAGAATAGAATATTTATAAGACCTATTCTTGAAAAGACTCCCTATGAATTGATGAAAAACAGAAAACCAAACATTTCTTATTTCCATCCTTTTGGATGTACTTGTTTTATTCTGAACACTAAAGAAACTCTGAACAAGTTTGATTCTAAAGCACAAAAGTGTTTTCTGCTTGGATATTCTAAACGCTCAAAAGGCTATAGAGTATACAACACAAAAACTCTGATTGTTGAAGAATCAATCAGAGTCAGGTTTGATGATAAGCTTGGCCAGCAACAGCCAAAGCAAATTGATTTTTCTGTAGGTACAGAAGATCACCCCTCAAACTCTGAAACTTCAGAAGCAAAGGAAGACTCAGAAGCAAAGGAAGACTCAGCAGATCATCCTCTTGACAATGCTCTGGACAACCTCAGAATCTCTGATCAACCCACTCAGAAAAGGTTTCCTAGAATCTCTTCAGCTCATCAAGAAGACGTAATCATTGGTAGAAAAGAAGATCCCATCAGAACAAGATCCTCTCTCAGAATCAATGAAGAATCATTGTTTGGTTTGGTTTCTTTGATTGAGCCAACTTCTATTGATGAAGCTCTGGAAGATAATGATTGGATCTTAGCAATGCAAGAAGAACTCATTCAATTCTCTAGAAATGATGTATGGGATCTAGTTCCAAGACTCAAAGGATTCAACATTATAGGAACCAAATGGGTTTTCAGAAACAAACTAAGCGAGCAAGGAGAGGTGATCAGAAACAAAGCACGACTGGTTGCACAGGATTATAGTCAACAAGAAGGAATTGATTATAATGAAACATTTGAAGGGGTGAAAAACACAAGAAGGGGGGGTTGAATTGTAAAACTGAAATCTTAAAGCAATTGACAAGATATTTTTATCCTGGTTCGTTTGATCTCAAACTACTCCAGTCCACCCGTCAAGGTGATTTCGCCTCTCTCCAACGAGGTCTTAATTCACTATATTCAACTGAATATTACAGACTGCTTTAACAACTGCTAAAGCCTTCTTGATTCAAACCATAATCCGGTTTGTCAAGGCAACACTTTCTTACAAAGGTATAAAACAATGTGTGTGAATGTTTTCTACAAAACTTTATCACAACTGTGATGTATACACAAAATGAAGCTTAGAAACTAGATTGCTAAACAATAATGAAGTATCAGAGTTTGTGGTTTAGCAAAACTGGTAGATGAAGATTATTGTTCAGCTTTGTGCGTGTAGAGATTTTGAGAGCATTAGCCATTATAATCTTCAAAGCCTTGTTTATATAGCACTTGAGAAGATGAACGTTGAATGCAATATTCTTGATTCAATGCTAATAACAAGCTTTCCTTTTTGAGCAGATCTTGTCTAGAATGAGGCCGTTGGGATTAATTAGCTTTCAATGCACAGTACCGTTGCTTCTTCAATGCACGTTCTGGCTTGGCTCATTCTGATTCTGCTTCGCTGCTGATGAACTATTGTGTTTCTGTATCAGAGTGTTTACGCGCAGTTCTGTTCATCAAGCTTCAGCATGTACGTGAGTTGATCATCTGATCTTGACGTTCTGATTCAGCAACTTCTGATGCTGGTGTATGAAATCAAATTCTGATGCTGAAGAAGTGATCTTGCTTATTTTAATCAGCGTATCTGCAAGTCAGAGCATAGTAATTTTAGGCAGCATATAGTTCAAACATGAAACATATAAATACTATATCTTTTCACTTTGTTATCATCAAAACTTAAATATAGGGTAGTAGATTCAAACATTGTTCTAACAATCTCCCCCTTTTTGATGATGACAAAAACTAGATATTTTAAATGAAAAATAACGTGAAAAAGTATCTGGATATGTATCAGAATAAGAAGTACGGAGAAGTCAGAGTTAAGAGATACTCCCCCTGAGTTTGTTACTTCCCTTTGATATACGAGTTCTTCAGGATCAGATCTTTTTCTTTCTTTGAACATCAGATTATAAGAGTCTTTGACTTATCAGAGAGCAGAGCTTCAGAGCTTTTCCTGTCAGAGCTTTGCTTTGGATCAGAGTATTAGGTCGATCAGAACTTCATATTGATCAGAGCAACATTGATCAGAGCTTCTACATTTTGATTAGAGCTTCTAGTCTTCAGAGTTAGACTTGTGCCTGTAGACTTTAAACAAAACAGAAAAAAAAAACATTTCAAGTAATAGAGTTAGAATGTTTGAGAGTTTTTGTCTAGTTAGTCGTTATTGATTTAAATATCATTCTTGTTCTCCCCCTTTTTGTCAGCAATCAAAAAGTGTTGGTGATGTGCTAAAACAATTTAGATCAGAAAAAAACAAATTATATTAAAATAGTTCAGAATCAGAGGAAGAAAATGTTACAAAGCATAGTCAAAACAGGACATCAGAAAATGAAGAAAACATGAAAAAATTATGCATGAAAAAGATTTAAGGTTGAGGAGGCATGCGTGAGAACAGGCTCTCCAGCATCGCTTGAATCTTTTCAGAAGTTTCATTCTGCTTCTGAACCATGTTGACAACAGTGTCAATCTTGCTGTCCTGCACATCCATTCGTGCTTTCATCTTCTGATCATTGTCGTCCATTCGCTGCTGTAGACGCAAGTCATTCAGCCTTAGTTCTTCCAGAGCCTGCCTGTCCAAGGCAGCTTGAGAAGCATCAGAAGGAGGAGGCTTCTCAGAACTTTCAGCGACATCTTCTGCTTGACTTTCAGCCTGAATGGTCTTGTCTTCTTCTGATGGTTGCACCTGTGCAGCTTGCTGTTGGAGGATTTCTAGCAGTGCTCCTTTCAGACGTTGAAGGAATGTCTGTGTTGAGAGCTTCTGATGACTTGTCTTCAGAACCTGCAAATTCAATTTCTATACCTGCAAAATTTTCATTCTGCTTTGACTTTTCAGAGTCAAGCTTATCATCAAAACGAACACTGATTGATTCTTCCACAATCTGTGTTTCTGTATTGTATACTCTGTACCCTCTTGAGCGTTCAGAGTATCCTAACATAATACACTTCTGTGCCTTAGAATCAAACTTGTTCAAATAATTCTTTGTATTTAATATAAAGCAAGTGCATCCAAATGGATGAAAATACGAAATGTTGGGCTTTCTGTTCTTCCACAATTCATATGGAGTCTTTTCCAGAATAGGTCTTATTGAGATTCTATTCTGAATGTAGCACGCTGTGTTTATTGCCTCTGCCCAGAAAGTCTTAGCAACGTTTGTCTCATTGATCATGGTTCTGGCCATTTCTTGCAATGTTATGTTCTTTCGTTCTACAACTCCATTTTGTTGGGGAGTTCTAGGACAAGAGAAATCATGCAGAATGCCTTTGTCATTGAAGAATGACTCAAAATCTTTATTTTCAAATTCTCCACCATGATCACTTCTGACTTTAACGATTCTAAGGTCTTTTTCATTCTGAACTTGGTTACAGAAGGTAACAAACACAGAGTGTGACTCGTCCTTGTGTCTTAAGAACTTTACCCATGTCCATCTGCTATAGTCATCTACGATTACTAACCCATACTTCTTACCACTGACTGAGGCAGTTTTAACTGGTCCAAATAAGTCAATGTGCAGAAGTTCTAATGGCTTAGAGGTAGAAACAACATTTTTGGATTTAAAAGAAGGTTTTGCAAATTTGCCTTTCTGACATGCTTCACACAGAGCATCTGAATTGAACTTCAAATTAGGAAGTCCTCTGACCAGATTGAGTTTGTTAATCTGAGATATTCTTCTCATACTAACATGCCCCAATCTTCTGTGCCAGATCCACTGCTCGTTGTTAACAGACAGAAGACATTTTACATTCTGACTCTTTAGTTCAGAAAGTTTGATTTTGTAAATGTTGTTTTTCCTCTTACCATTAAACAGGATAGTCCCATCTTTCTGACTAACAGCTTTACATGATTTTTGATTAAAGATTATATCATAACCGTTATCACTTAATTGACTTATGGATAACAGATTATGCATCAATCCATCTACTAGCAGAACATTATTAATAGAGGGAAGATTTCCATTACCTACAGTTCCAGAGCCAATAATCTTTCCCCTCTGATTGCCTCCAAAGCCAACGTGGCCTCCAGGCTTAAGTTCCAGGCTTTGGAACATATGCCTTCTTCCCGTCATGTGTCGTGAGCAGCCAGAGTCCAGGTACCATGACTGGTGTTTCTGACTTGCTGCTAAAGATATCTGCAACATGTATTATTTTATCCTTAGGTACCCAGATCTTCTTGGGTCCTGATTTGTTAGTTTTACCAAAACTCTGGTTGAATTTTGGTTTCACATAGTGCTTACTGCTAGTATATTTGATATCATGTGTGTGACCATACACAAAGTGTGAATTTAGAGGAGTGTGTTTAATGGTCAAGTCCATGACATTCTTTGGTGTAGGAACCTTACCTAGGTATCCTATTCCTTTCCTGCCGTTTCTGCTAACTCCATAGATCATTGAAGCCATTCTGCTTCTATCTATGCTTTTAGCAAGGAACTTCTGAAAATTGTGATCATACTCCTTGATGATCTCATCAGCGTTGCTGGGAGTTTCAGAAATTGGTTCCTTCTGAGAGTTTTGTAAAGAGTTTTCTAATTTTGAAATTTTATCTCTCAGCTCAGAGTTTTCCAATTTGAGACTCTCAGACTTATTAGAGTCAGATTCAAGATTCCTTTTCAGGTCTCTGAATTTAGCTCTAATCTGCTGATAACGTTCCAGAATTTCATTGAGGCTTTCAGCAAGTTCAGCCTTTGTAAAATTAACAGCGAAGTTAGGGAATACCTCTTCTGTGTCTGATTCTGAGTCTGATTCAGAAGCTTCACTATCATCTGGAATGTTAGCCATGAGCGCTATGTTTGCCCTTTCATCATCTGATTCTGAGTCAGCTTCAGACGAGTCAGAGTTATCCCATGTGGCCATGAGACTTTTCTTCTTCTCTCTTCCAAACTTCTTTTTGGGCTTTTCCCTCTGAAGCTTTGGGCAGTCACTCTTGTAGTGTCTTTGCTCATTGCACTCGTAGCAGATGATGTCTTTTGTGTTTGGCTTCTTGCTACTGGAGGAGCCTTCAGATCTTCTGTATCCAGAGGAAGAATCTGTCCTTCTGAATCTGGAAGAAGACTCGTTCTGATCAGATCTTCTGGGATTCCTGAACTTCCTTTGTCTTTGCTTCCATAGTTGATTTACTCTTCTGGAGAGAAGGGAAAGTTCGTCTTCTTCTGATGAGGATCCATCAGATGTTTCTTCAACTGCCTGCAAAACTTTAGACTCAAATTTTTTGTTAGATTTTAATGCTAAAGGCTTACCTTGCTTCTGAGGCTCATCAGCTTCTAGCTCTATCTCATGACTTCTGAGGGAGCTTATAAGTTCCTCCAGAGTGATTTTGTTGAGATCTTTCGCTAGCTTCAGAGCAGTAACCATAGGCCTCCACTGCTTGGGTAAACTTCTGATTATCTTCTTGACATGGTCAGCAGTAGAGTATCCTTTGTCCAGAACTTTGAGACCAGCTACCAGAATCTGGAATCTAGAGAACATAGTTTCAATGGATTCAGATTCTTCCATTTTGAACGCCTCATACTTCTGAATGAGCGCCAGAGCTTTTGTTTCTTTGACTTGGACGTTGCCCTCATGCGTCATTCTGAGAGAATCAAAGATGTTCTTAGCTGTGTCTCTGTTGGAGATCTTTTCATACTCAGTATAGGAGATGGCACTGAGGAGGATGGTTCTGGCCTTATGGTGATTCTTGAAGTCATGCTTTTGTTGATCAGTCATTGATTTTCTATCAATCTTCTGACCAGTTGCATTCACAGGGTGCGTGTATCCATCTGTCACCATATCCCACAGATCAGCATCATGTGCTAGAAAGAAGCTTTCAATTCTGTCTTTCCAGTAATCAAAGTTTTCTCCATCAAAGACTGGAGGTTTGCCACTGAATTTGTCTCTGTCCTCGTTATTGTCATTGCTGAAGTGAGAATTGTTTCCTGCCATTGTGTTTTTCTGACGCCGGATCTTGTACTGACACGGTTAAGTGTTTTAGCTCAGAACCAGGCGCTCTGATGCCAATTGAAGGGGTGAAAAACACAAGAAGGGGGGTTGAATTGTAAAACTGAAATCTTAAAGCAATTGACAAGATATTTTTATCCTGGTTCGTTTGATCTCAAACTACTCCAGTCCACCCGTCAAGGTGATTTCGCCTCTCTCCAACGAGGTCTTAATTCACTATATTCAACTGAATATTACAGACTGCTTTAACAACTGCTAAAGCCTTCTTGATTCAAACCACAATCCGGTTTGTCAAGGCAACACTTTCTTACAAAGGTATAAAACAATGTGTGTGAATGTTTTCTACAAAACTTTATCACAACTGTGATGTATACACAAAATGAAGCTTAGAAACTAGATTGCTAAACAATAATGAAGTATCAGAGTTTGTGGTTTAGCAAAACTGGTAGATGAAGATTATTGTTCAGCTTTGTGCGTGTAGAGATTTTGAGAGCATTAGCCATTATAATCTTCAAAGCCTTGTTTATATAGCACTTGAGAAGATGAACGTTGAATGCAATATTCTTGATTCAATGCTAATAACAAGCTTTCCTTTTTGAGCAGATCTTGTCTAGAATGAGGCCGTTGGGATTAATTAGCTTTCAATGCACAGTACCGTTGCTTCTTCAATGCACGTTCTGGCTTGGCTCATTCTGATTCTGCTTCGCTGCTGATGAACTATTGTGTTTCTGTATCAGAGTGTTTACGCGCAGTTCTGTTCATCAAGCTTCAGCATGTACGTGAGTTGATCATCTGATCTTGACGTTCTGATTCAGCAACTTCTGATGCTGGTGTATGAAATCAAATTCTGATGCTGAAGAAGTGATCTTGCTTATTTTAATCAGCGTATCTGCAAGTCAGAGCATAGTAATTTTAGGCAGCATATAGTTCAAACATGAAACATATAAATACTATATCTTTTCACTTTGTTATCATCAAAACTTAAATATAGGGTAGTAGATTCAAACATTGTTCTAACAACATTTGCCCCAGTCTCTAGGTTAGAGTCTATCAGATTATTAATTTCTTTTGCTGTGCAAAATAACATTTCATTATACCAAATGGATGTTAAAAGTGCCTTTTTAAATGGCTATATTGCAGAAGAAGTTTATGTCCATCAACCTCCTGGATTTAATGATTCAAAACATTCAGAACATGTTTTTAAATTAAAAAAGTCTTTGTACGGTTTAAAACAAGCTCTCAGAGCTTGGTATGATCGTCTGAGTAATTTTCTTTTAGAAAAAGATTTTACCAGAGGGAAAGTGGACACAACTCTTTTCAGAAAGACATTTAAAAATGATATTTTAATTTGTCAAATTTATGTTGATGATATAATTTTTGGAACCTCTAATATCTCCCTTGGAAAAGAATTTGCTGAGACCATGCAGGCAGAATTTGAAATGAGCATGATGGGAAAATTGAAGTTCTTTCTGGGAATTCAAATCAACCAGACTCCAGAAGGTACTTACATACATCAGACGAAGTATGTTAAAGAACTTCTGAAGAAATTTCAGATGTCAGAAAGCAAAGATGTCAAGACACCAATGCATCCAACCTGCATTCTGGGAAAAGATGAGGTAAGTATGAAGGTAGATCAGAAGCTCTATAGAGGTATGATTGGATCCCTTCTCTATCTGACTGCATCTAGACCTAATATACTATTAAGCGTGTGTTTGTATGCTAGATTCCAATCAGATCCTAGAGAATCTCACTTAATAGTTGTTAAGAGAATTCTTATGTATCTGAAAGGTACTACTAATCTGGTTTTGTGTTACAGAAGATCACAAGATTACAGACTAGTAGGTTATTGTGATGTTAAATTTGCTGGAGATAGAATTGAAAGAAAGAGCACCTCTGGAAGCTGTCAGTTTCTAGGTGACAATCTTATCTCGTGGTACAGCAAGAAGCAAGCAACAATTGCATTTTCAACCACAGAAGCTGAGTATATATCTGCTGTTGGATGTAGCTCTCAGATGATTTGGATGAAAAGTCAGCTAGAAGATTTTAATCTTTATGAAAGTAAGATTCCTATCTTCTGTGACAATACTTCTGCTATTTGTCTTTCTAAGAATCCAATTTTACATTCTAAAGCCAAACATATTGAAATTAAATATCATTTTAGAAGGGACTATATTCAGAAGGGAATTCTAAATTTATTTTTTGTAAAAACAGACCATCAATGGGCTGACATTTTTACCAAACCCCTTTCAGAAGATAGATTTAATTTCATTTTGAAAAATATTTGTATGGAATTATGTCCTGAATAAAATAATATTTATCTTCTGTGTTTGACTTCAGAATGTTCTGAAATGAATGTTCTGATTAACAACTCTTCAGAAGTTAGAAGAGAAGTTACATCAGAAGCTATATGAAAAGCTCTAAAATGTTCTAACGTTTCATTTCTAAGTATAGTTCAGAAATTCATTAGAACAAACAGCTGTCCCATGCAACCTTCAGGAGATGAACACGTGGTGTGTCACGCGTGCAAAAGCTACTGACGCCGTTCTAGGTAACTGTTATGATTAGCTAATCTCACGTTTTCCCTTAATTTTGGCAAAATCATTAAATGCTTGTAATGATGAGATTCGTTTTAAATTCTTTAAAAAAAAATTACAGTTTTATTTCTAAACCTATTTCTGGAAAAAAAATTCATATAAATACTTTTGGAAAAACCCTTTTTCATTTTTTATCGTCTTTTTCAAACTCAAACGTTTCTGTACTTTTTCTCTAAAACCCTTTTCATCTCTCAACTCTAAGAGCTCCAATGGCTTCTTCCTCTACCCATTCTGAGAACATCCACTCTAAGCAATACATCATGTCTGAGAGAACAACTCTCATTCCTGTAGACAGCTTGGAAGTGTTAAGTGAGTTAAAGGTGGATTTTGAGAATCTAAGAGAAAATGCTTTTGATTTGATTCCTATTGTTAAGTTTCAAGGTTGGGAAAACTTTTTTGACCGTCTTATTGGTCCAATTTTTCCACACCTGGTGAAGGAATTCTGGATACATGCGATTGCAACCCCTAAAGTTATCCTCACTTTCGTAATGGGTAAGGAAATTTTCATTACTGAAAATCAAATCAGAAAGTTGCTAGGTTTTAAAGGACTTGGAGTAACAGGTATGCCAAGTGGAAGAATGGAAATGTCAAAGGTCTACTCAGAAATTTTCACAAATGGTCAAGGATCTTCTAAAGTCAGGGACTTGAAAGATAAGTACAAAATTTGGGCAAGAATAATCCATGGGTGTATTCACCATAGGAAGGAAACCAGCTCTCCAGATTACATTAATGTTGATCAACAATACTTGTTGTTCTGCCTTAGAACAAATGTAAAAATTGATTTTCCTTATTTGTTGTTTGAACATCTCTGGAATCATGTAAAAGAGACTAGGGAAGCTAAAAGGATGAAAAACCCAAAATCCAAAAGGAATTGGATTCCTATGGGTAGATTAATTTCAGACATTCTGACTGAGAATGGTCTGATTGCTCACCTAGACGAAGCTAATCTTATGGGGGAGCTAGAGCCTACTTGTGGAAAGACTATGACTGGGAAGAATTTAGTGAAGAGGAAAATTATTGACAAGTTGCTGGTGGAACCAACTTCGTATGTGTCAGCTACTGTGAAGAGAAGAAGGATACTTATTGTTGATTTCCCTATGTTCAACTCAGGTGATCATCCACGTATCATCCTGCACTACATTGAAATCTGTAAAGAGACTGGAACACCTATTGATCCAGCTTGGCTCCAAGGAAGAAATCAAGTTGCTCCAGATGTTGTACTTCAGCAACCTTTGAAGAGGAAAGCAGTTGAAGGACCTTCTGCCACACCTCAGAAGAAGGAGAAAAAATCAGGTAAACCTGTTGAAACTATTACTGTTTATGATTCTGTCAATATATCTACATCTGCTGAACCCCAAACCTTAGGTGATATAGATGTTGATATTGACCTGACCATACCCTCTAACCCTCTTGCTGATAACCCTCAAAGAAATCAAGTATTATCAGACTTGAGTGACTTTGACTCTGATGAACACTCTGAAACCCAATCAGAACCATCTCACTCAAAACCCTCTGAACCACCTGTTTCTCAACCAATTCCTGCTGAACACTTTTCAAGACCTCCTCCCAGACCATTATCACCCAGACCTACTGGATGGTATGATGCTGGCTCTTGGAGAATACCAGGAATAAATGAACCTCTGGCCACTCTAAAGCCTCCATTCAACCTACCGTCTGAAAACATTTTTTTCCATGAATCAACCACAACAACAAAATCCCGTTCCCACTGTTGAAAATACAATCATTATCTCACTTGACATCACACCACCTACTTCACCACAACTTCCAACACCAAACTCACATATACTCTCACCTCCTCACATTCCAGAACACCAAACTCATGAACCACATGAAACTTTTGTACCTTCTGAAAATCATGAATCATCTGAACCTCATGATCAATCAGCACCACCTAACCTTGTTTACCAACCTGACCATTCAGCCACTCCTGAACCAACAACAAATTCTAAACCTGCTAACTTTTTAAGAACTGTAGTGGATTTTGAATCTCTACAATTTTTGAAAAACAAAACTTTCAAGAAGGCTGTCCCAAAACATGTTCAGCCAGATGTAAATATATTATTTCAGAATTTTTTAACAGAAGTTCAAGCATGGTTTAATCTGCCGAAGGAAGACCGCTCCAGAAGTGTGAATCCAGCTGCAACAGATCTTCTATGGGAAACCTTGAGAAGAACTTTTGATGCTGAGTCACTGAAGCTGCAAGATTTATGTCACTCTCAGGTGATTGAAAACTTCTCCAAGCATCTGCATGCCTTTCAATCAGAAGCTGCTGATGTCTGGAACAAGAAGTCTTCTCTAATGATTGTTGATGCTCCAGCTGATGAAATGGACATTTCAGAAGATGAATCTGAAGAATCCTCTGAAGATTCAAATCCTCTGGAAATTGTTTTGTTGAATCAACCTTCTGCAAAGGCAGCACCTGAACAAGTGCCAACTCTTGTGATGGATATGGGACTCTGCTTTCAACATTTATTCGTTCTGACTCCACGGTTGCTGCTCTAAAGGATGTTTCTGCTGAAGCTTCGTCATCCTCTGCTCCTACTTCACTTATCATGGATACTCTGAATGAGCTCAAGAGGGAGAATGAAGTCATTCATGAGCGCTTGGATAAGCAAGACCAGACAAACCAAGAAATCAGAACATGGATGATGAAACAAGAAGAATCTTCCTCTGAGATCAAGAATCTTCTCATGGCCCTTGTTACTAAGAAATCCTAGTGTCTGTCTGTTTCTTGTTTTTTGTTTGTTGTTTTGTACTTCTGGATATCTTTTTCTATTTTATGAAAACTTTTAAGCTCTTTATCTATTTTTATATACTTTTTTATTATGCCAAAAAGGGGGAGAAAATGAGTATTTTGATCTAATCTCTGATTAACAATTATGGGACTAAGTCTCAGACATTCTAAAAATATACAAGATTTCTTTCTATGTGCAAAAGAATTTTTGCAGCTATCACTTAAACTCTGGAAGAGTAATTCAGCTGAACATTATCTTCAAAAGAAGTTATGAATAAATCCAAGAAGATATTTTCAATGCTCTGATAAATAATCTCAAGAAGTTTTATATATAGAAATATTCATTTCAGGGGGAGATTCTTATCTCTTATTATATTTTATTTCTATATCTGAATAATTTTTGTCATCATCAAAAAGGGAGAGATTGTTAGAACAAGATTAGTTTTGATCTATCTCAGAGTTTTGATGATAACAATAAATTATATTTTAGATAATTTATACTCTGATGAACGTATTTGAATGTTTCACATAATATTCTGACAGAAGTATTTTGATGTGCTGGGCTGAAAATTAATGAAGAAGTTCTTTGATGAAAGAACTATTTGCTTTAAGCGCAATTGTTGTTGCTGACTCTGGTAAGAGAATTAATTTAATTGCATCTTCTAACACTTAGCAGGATTCCTTGTTTATAAGTTTACTTGAAAGCAAGTGTTATTCAGAATTTTATTTGAAAGCAAGCGTTGATCAAGTTCTTAGCAAGCAAAGCATTGTTTAGAAGATAAGCAAAGCATGTTTTGAATTCAAGACGTTGAAGCAAGTTCTGAAAGAATGCAAAAGCCAACTTGTCTTGTCAAGCTTCAGGAAACATGTTCTTACAAGTGTCGTTTGCTCATTTAATGCAAAGACGGCTGCAAGCACTCAAGTGTCTACGCTAGTTCTTGGAAAATGGAATAGTGCAAAGAAACACGCAAGCATTTAATGCTCTCCACTTTTTAAAGGCAGCAACGGTCTTTTTGTTGGCGCCAAAGTAGAAAATTCTTCTCATCGAGTTTTTATGTGATTTTGAGTTGAAATGACATAGATGATGCGGTGGCCGGAGCCGCTGTCATAGATAGAACCGAAGCTCTATGGTACCATATTATAGTGAGATATGAGAAAGAAGAGAGAGAAAGCTAAAAGAGAAAAGAGATAAACTTGTTTTGTTATATTGAATTGGAATGGAGCATGATGCTCTATTTATACAAGAGGAGTTGAACATTCAAGAGTTGATACATTCAAGCTCTACATTTAAAGATGATTTTAATTATTCTATAGTGCTGAAGTTTTCTTATTCTATTAAATTAAAACTGACCTTAATTATTCTATATTGATGATTTTTCATATCCTAAGATATAACTCTAATACTCCTCAATATAAGCGCTCAAGGGTTCAATTTTCATCAACATTTTGATTCTAAGATCCAACAATAACTCACCCTTTACACTAATAACATGTCTGAATTAATACCACTCCAACAAATTATATTGCAAGTCATTTTTTACATAAAAGTATACCATCATTAATCCATTTACTACACTCATCTTGATGAGTAATACGGACACAAATACAAATCTTTATATTTAAACACACTCACAATTGGTAAAAAAAGTATAATATAAGATAATTACTTTAATATTATTATTGATATTGATATAAATAATATTTCATTTTATATTTTATGGTTTGTGTGTGCCTAAAATGATAATATTTGTATTTGTGTCCAAATAAGTCTTGCTCCATCTTGAGTAAAAAAAATCTTGTCCAGTGGACACTTTAACCAAGACATATTTTCAAATAGAAAATATGCAGAAACAATTAAAATAAAAGATGAAGAAAAATATATTTATTTTTCTTCTTATAAGTGGGTTTAGAGAATTTCATATATCATCTTATATAGAGGGAAAATATTCTATATAAAATCAAAATGCTTCTTGGAAATGCATTTTCAAGGCGCACTTTTTTTAAAAATTTTATTTGAAATTGAAAATGTAATTACGGTTTGGTACCGTATATGTATTTTTGGTTCCTGCACAGACAGTTCAGAGCATGTTTTTATGCAGGTTTTGATGCATTTTTATAAAATATAAAATACGATTTCGATTAAATAAAAAGTAATCCTAAAACACATACAAATGCTGAAAAATATTATGTTCCAAAATACATACAAAATACGATACGTAAAATATTCCTCAAAGTGTTATACAAATAATCCAAAATATGAAAAACATAATAGTACTATAAACAAAAGTCATCTAAAACTATCAGACTACTGAGTGTGTCGGATAATGAGTCGGCCCGTGATTTTCTCGACATTCCTCCGATGCCGTCTATAACACAGAGCCTCCCTAGCCTCCGTCGTGATTGCATCCAGAACACCTCTAACATCGGATCCATTAGAAAACAGACCTCTATCAATACCATCCCGCACAATCTCCATGATACGACGACACCTAGGCAACACGTCAGTGATATGATCAGTATGTGACTGCTCCTCCTCTAGAAGTCAGCATGTGCTGGTCTAGGTGGCTTACCTGGAGCCTCTTGTACCAAATATGGATGTGACACCTTGAAGAACCATAAGATATATACATTCTCATAGCTTCAATCTTTTTGTGTTATAGTACTTCGGGCCTCATCCGACACAAGATGGTTAAGATAATCATCAAAGATGTCATCCATATCTCTTTGTTTCACCATGGGAGGGGCACGCTCAGATGGGTGTCTGGGAATGTGTTGTATGTATCTGAATTGTCGCATCACACGCTTAGACAAATAAGCAGCCATCTTGCGCGATCCACATGCCAACCACCTAGTGAATAACACAGTGTCATCAAAGGGAACCGTCTCACGGTGAGCCTCATATGCATGGAAGCATATATCCGCATAGGTCAGGCGGTCTATATACACCTTGAATGGCTCTGTCGCCTGGTTCCCTCAGAAGGGATCAAATGAAGAGGCACGTGGCAGGACCTCAGTATATGTAGGCTCAAGTGACCATTCAGATATGTGAGGGAAGTGTTGTAAGATTTAGGCATAAAATGTTATCGTCATTAGTAAGTAACGACATCAAAGTAATTTACATAACAAGACAAAGCTAACATAAGAATAAGAAATTTTATCATCATAAGTGTGATGTTGCTGATCATCTGCTTTGTATTCCACTTAGCACCCTCGGAAAGCTTATGGTACAAATACATCAAACAAGTTGTCCCCCCAGTTCCACTCAGTGATCCGCTAAAAATCACTAAATAACTGCAGGTACATGATATCAGTGTAAGTGGCACTAGTGTCCACAAAAATCTGTGTGCCAACCAGATACAAAATATATGCCCTCATAGCACGTTTGTGCTGGGCTACCTTCAGATCGTCACCATGGGCCTGTTGTACACGTCGTAGCTCAATTGTGTATACCTCTTGCAAGCAGCTAAATCTGAGATGACACCCACGGGTTTTGTCGATCTCAGTAGTAGCCCTCTCTGGAGTAACTCCTAAGTACTCCACCAACATATCCAGCGCCTCATCTTTAGTGCACCACTCATGATCGAAAAACCTCCCTCTAATCAAAAGGTGCAACCGACACGCGACATTGTCAAGCATGATTGTCATCTCATTATGTGGTAGGTGGAACGACGATGTCTCGTGATGCCATCTCTTAACAAAAGCGTTAATCATGTCATGATTAACAGTAGTATATCCACATAAGACCAAATCACGCATCCCAGTGATGTGCAACAGCTCTCGGAACCATGGTTGGGCGGGTGGTACCAGACTCCTGATCTTCCTAGCGTGATTAATTATCTTGAGTGAATCGCGGTCATGCATGCATAGATAAACACCCAAGACTTAAATGAACATAATACTTAGAAAAAATAAACATATAAACGTAACAATTGTTAAATGAAATATTTACCTCTCTGCCCCATAAGCATCTCGCAACATGGTCCGGATACAACGTAAGTAATGACAAATTAGAAGGTCCTCCTCCAAAAACCCGAGGCGTCTCTGGTGTCACCTCTAGTGAAGACTGGGTGGCCTCTGGTATCTGTTGGGTGGAAACCGGTGTAGACTGGGTGGGAGCAGGTGTCGGCTGGGAAGAAGAACTCTCATGTCTCAAAGATCATAGGGAGTTCGTGGGAGGAAGGAGGTAGAGAGGTATGGACTGAATGTGGTGTAGTCTATGGGTGGGAACCAGATGTCTCTCCTGGTCCGGATACCTGCGGTGAGAACGTACATCTGCGGGAGGACGGAGACAGAGATGGATGGACAAGAGACTCTCGCCTGCTGGTTGACGGAGTGGAAGTAGAAACACCATCGACAATGGGTACATCCGACACAACCTGTCTAGGAGCCTGAAAAGCCTGATTCTTTTACCTGCGCACGGAAGCATGTTGTGAAAGTCTCCCGTGTAGCAATCTGGATGGTCTCTCAACCATAATACATGTAGAATAAATGAAACAAGTATTAAAAAATAAAACTCTTGTACATAAAATAACAGAAGTATACTTCTGATTTTAGTCAAGAACAAAATCGGAGATACACTTCCAGTACGACCTGCAACTTAAAAGTTTTGTCAATGGCGAAGCTGTTAGCCAATGGGGACAAAAAAAACAGGTATTGATCGTCAAAAAGACATGGCTAACACTTCCGTATTGAATTCAAACATTACAAGAACTAAAAAAAAACTACATTTTACTACCCTAAAACACAATTTGTATGTGAAATCAAAATAACTCAATAATGCTCAAAAATAACTTACAATGATTGATTCTCCTTAGTTGATTCAGATTATGCTTACTAAAATTGGTGGATTTTAAAACAATGAGTGTTTTGGAGATTGGGTTTTGGGGAGGTTTGAGTTTTGTGTTTTGCTGCAAATGAGGAAGGGGAAGAGGTGGCACGGGTATAAGTCAAACTATAAACCGAAAATACACTTACAGTTTGAAAAGTTTCAGTTCGTATCAATATGATAGAGTGTGGCTTCTCACAGTGTTTTTTTAATTTTATTTAGAGTGTAACCGAAAATACAATATCGGTTTGGAAACCGTAAGTATACTTCCAATTTGTATGTTTTTTTCATATAATAGGGTGCATACCGGCTAAGAAACACATAGGATGCACCCTAAACCCTAATAAGAATAAATCAAATAGCTAATACAATAATTAAACTAATTATGTTTATGAAAAATTGCAAACTATAATTCAAACATGCAACTTCTAACAGACACTCAAGGTTACATCCACCCCTTAAGATTCACGTCTACTTTTTGGCTTAGTCTTGTTTCCGAAATAATTTAACAAAAAATAGTAAAGGCCTCCTTTTTCATAGAACATAAGTGGTAGCATCAAGTATTTCAAAACACCCTTTAAAAATTGAACCAGGGAGAAAAGTAGAAACCGAGAAAATTTAAATAATGAACTGTATTATTAATTCTGACATGAGAAAGATACATGAGTGTCTTAATAGTGTGGCTGAGATGCGCCTCTTATGTAGGCTGCAACAGGTAATAATACAAGGTCTAATACAGAACATACAACAGTGCTAGCAGACACTTGTATTCTTGATAGTGCCGGCATTGGAAACAATTGTGTAAGTCATAAAAAATTGAATAAAAAATGTTTCTTATCAAATTCCCATTCCTACATTAGATATTTGGACAACCAAGGTATATCTTTGCAGTCTCTCAGCGAGAAGGCTACATCGTCACTGTCATAAAGTAAAAAGAAACCAGTCAATTTAATGGAATTACAAAACTAAAAGAAAATAATGATTGATTTGGTTTATTGAACTTAAAAGATTCTCATCATAATCCCGTCATTAGTTTGTTTCATTACAAGCAGATGAAGAAGTAATAAGAGCTTTGAGAAATAACCTCGGGAAATTGAGCTGCAACTTTTGCAACCTGTGCCTGGCACCTGCTTCACACAAAATGACCCTGCACTCGCCCAGCTTACAGCTGCAAAAATTGGAACAAGGGCTTCTTAGATAAAATAAAAATGCAACTAGGATGGTTCTCGCGCACTTAGCATTTAAACAGCCTGTTATATTTGAGGACAAAGCAAGACAACCCCTTCCTTTTCCCTGTTTTCCCTTCTATGGCCACTTCAAATCAGAAACATGTAGGAAACAAACATAAGTCTTACCCAACTTGCAGGAGGATATCATATCCAGGAAACACTTCTCCATTGCTGGTACAGAGACATGAAACCGTATTTGCCAACTGCATTGTTAAAATGAAACCTTACATAAGAGCACTTAAACAACATTAAGCTCCTAACTAACACCATTTCTAGTAGAAAATCAACACCAGAATATAAAACCTAAGTTCACCTAGAAATTTAATATATTGAGTCATTTGCAAGCATAAAAAACATCAGGTAATGCCATTAAACTGAAAAGGAGCTGAGGACTAAGGTTGTAAGCATATTTCACAGTTTCACCTCTTCAATGTAAAGGTAGAAAAAACTTAATGTATGATCTGAATGTGAAATGAGAGTAAAATAAATTAACAGAAAGAAGCTTCAGAAGCAGACCTTTTCAAAAGTGGTTTCCCCCATTCCAGTTTTGTAAAGCTCGTGCACCATAGCTGTCAGGAAAATTTTGCTAAGTCTGGAACAGTTTTTCATAACCTTCAAAATGAAAAAAGATTTATGTTACGTGAGACTGAAATAAAACATTAGCCAGTCTAATCTGACAGGTAAATGAATGTATACAAGTGCGTATGAATCTTTCCAAGGTAATGTCATGGAATTTGGAAGAAAAACGAGGCTTATATTTATAGATAAAAGGGGGAGCATTACCACCAATTCGTATTTAACTTATTACTATGCCCTATGATCACTGGTCAACAAGATTAGCCGTCACATCCGACAAACAAAAATAACATGCATGTTCTTTCTTTCATAATTACTAATGCCAAGGCCATATAAAACAAAATAAAGTCTGTGTTCATGCTATGATCCTCAGTTAAAGAAACCGCTCACTTTTGCTTTTCAAAAAAATAGTATCATAGATACATCCAAAACATTTATACTAAATGTATCTTGTATCATTAATAACTTTACATCTTATGACTTGGTTCACAGTCAAGACTAGTAAGATACGGGGGAATAAATATTTGAAATGTCTAGGAAAAGAATCAGCACACAGAGAATTTCAACTCACTTGAATATGAGGTGCTTGGAACATTTCTTGAATGGCTGCTTCAACGTCTGCCATGCTAACAAGTCCCTTTCCTAGAGAGCAGACACAGGAATTAGTGAGCCTAAGCACTACCTTGGCCATAAAGCATTTGCGCATAAGTGATGCTGACAGCATATTAGAGTTAACTGTGCTAAAAACATTCCACTATAGAAGCAAGATGAAATATTTCTGACTTTTAACATAATATCAGGCCTGCACACACAGGTGACAGCAGAATAACAAATATGGAAGAAGACCAAAATTATATATATATATATATATATATATATATATATATATATATATATATATATATATATATATATATATATATATATATATATATATATATATATATATATATATATATATATATATATATATATAGCATGTGAAGCGACCTTGGGGAAATCAGGTGTAGCACTGAAGAGGCCCGACATTAAATTTCGGTAATATGTTCAGCTTCAGGCTAGAATTCAATCTGGTAAGTTTAAGTCAGATGTTGGTAATTCAGTAGAGGATCATTAAGCCTGTCTAAAGATAGAGGTTATGATAGATGATAACTAAATAATCCGGTTTGATTAATTCATATAATGAATTTTTATTTTCTGAAAAAAACTTGTGGTTGGGCACTTTCCATACATCAATGTTATTATTGTATGACCTAAGTGGCTGAATTTTTAGTACAAATACTAACCACTATAATACCCATAGGGTTTGATACTTGTTCTTCTGACACACTTCCCAAACTCGAATAAACTACATTATGTGATTTTGCATTCCAATTCAAAAGAGGCTTGTTGCTAGCCTCTTGAAGGTATTAGTAAAAAATCAGCGGCCTCCCACAAGGATGGGTTGGAGTTCAGCCAATAGATTGTTTGGATAATACCAACAGATCCTTGAAAACCAGTAGCCGCTCTTGCAGGGCATATATTAGTTTAGCATTAGAAGCCTTCTAAAGAAGAACATATTGTTTGGATAATAACAACGTTGATGTAATTCAGTGTGCTTCTTGGGAATGTTTATCCAATATAGACTTATCACAATAATATTTTTTAGAATTTGGATTGGGTCTAACTCAACCTTTACAAAATTAGTTTGTAAGTTGGGGATTTTCTCCAGATATAAACTTAGGTTCAGATCATATCTCATCCAACATGGGAGGGACTATTAACACGCATCATCACGCTCAAGATTGAACAATATGAGTGTGACATGAGCGACTCAATAGAGGAGACGTGATAGCACGTAATCAAACAAATTTTGGATAGGCAATGGCATTGATACCATCTTAGAATTTGGGTTGGGCATACATAACTCAACATATACAAAAACTTATAAACATATGTTCAGACATCCCAACCAATGTAGAATTCTTAGCAGTATTGACTTCTAGAATAGCTTCATGGGAAGAAAACACATCAACAGCCTTATTTCTTGACCAGGCATGTAGAAGATGACCTTGAATTGGTATCCCATCACCTTGGAAAACCAATATTGTTGGTTTGCAGTTATGACCATTTGTCGGAGCAGGTGTTTAAGACTCTTATGATCATTAAAAACATTGTTTCTCCACCATTAAGTAATGTTGCCAATGTAGGATTGCTAACACCAATGCCATAATATCTTTTTCATATACGTTCTTAGGCCGGCTTCCAAATGAAAGTGATTTGCTGATATACGATCCAGCATAGGAATCACCTTATTTTGTAGCCAAGGATATCACAATCTTCAACAAATTCCTTGTTAAAATAACGTTATGGCAGCATAAGAGGATAGACATTGTTTAAGGCACTTAAAGGTTTGTTGCCCTCTACAAATCACTTGAAACCATCCTTTTTGGTAAGGGATGTCATTAGTTAAGCCAATTTTCTATTGTCCTTCATGAACCTTCGATTATATAAAGTTAGACCCAAAAAACTTCTATTCGCTTTTACATCTCTAGATGTTGGCCAATCGAGGACCACCTCAATTTTGGCGGGAACTTTCTCAACCTTTTGGCTGGATAACGTGTCCAAAGTATTCCATAGAAGTTTGTCCAAAAAGGTATTTGTTTGGAAACAAGAATCTCAAGACTTCATCCAAGTGAGCTGGGTTTAGGTTTCGAGTAGGGCTAAAAACCAGAATATCATCAAAGAACACCAACACACACCTTCATAAGAAGGAGCGAATCAGTGAACTCATGGTGGATTGAAAGGCAGAAAGGGTTTCCGTCCTAAAAACCATCTTATAGGCATCGTCTTCTTTGACTTTTATTCGACAAAAATTGAATATGGAGTCTAACTCTCAAGACCTACACATATGCATCTACTACAATTGTATACCTTTTCATTTGCACCTCCAAGTCCTTGCAAACTCATGTGATACCCATCAGTTGCTATTTCCAAGGCCCGCCATCTTGATAATCACTTCCAGTCCTAATGAACTAACCAACTCCTTGGGCATAAAATCATGATTAGCTCCATTATCCACTAAGAGTAGAATTGGATACCTCTACAAGACTCTCGCTAGTTTAAGTGTCTTGGGATGTTTAGTGTTTACTTTAGACTCCTCCATGACCAACGACTCTTTGTCTGTTTTGGATCCCATTCCCCTGAGTGGTTTTTCCGACACTATGTCATTCGTTTGTGTTGCGAAATCGTTTTTAAGCAGAGGGTGACGCTAACTTTTGGACACCTATGAGTGAGGATATGATTCAATCTCTGCGCGATTGCATGTGTCATTGAACTCAATTTGTGACAGTTGGGTGGCTTAAGTGCTTGCACCTCCATCATGACCTTCAGACATTGGTGTTACCTGAGCCATGAGAACCACAAACTATTCCACATGCATGTCCAACGTTTCTAAATGTCCAAGTAGTTTATGTTGGGAAAATGGATTCTTGATTGTTAGTCTCTATATTGATCTGCTAGGGACCGCTTCAAGGTTTCCCAACTCAATTATGGAATGAAATTTCCAAGTATCTTATTCTAGTGTCATGTCATCCTATTGAAGCGACAATCATCCATTGCTGAAAGTGAGAGGATTGAAGCTCTTAAAAGACAAAGTCGACCCTGTAAGCAGTGTTTATTGCCATTGCTTGGATGGCAACTAGATGCCAACTACTAGAGCAAGATCAATAAAGCTTGGATGTTATAAAGCATCTACTACGAACATGTGTATGATGATAATAATTACACTTGGGGTAGACAAAAAGTTGAATATTTGATTTTCTATAAAAAAAACACGGCAGTTTACTTCTTGCCACTACCATGTGACAGAATTCATTTTATTGATGCAGAGTGACATTAGAAAGAAAGAGATCAAAGAATTTACAATATCAGGCTTCAATCATATTGTAGATGAAACAAAACATCACAATATGAAGTTTAGTCTTGGATTCTAAAATCTTATAAATTCTGAAATAACTCATTTTTGTTTTGTTTTCAAGTAATCGAGTTGTCTGTGCGGGAGAAGACTTGTATGACTTACTTGCTTATCTTTGGTTTATTTGTATACATGGCTTTAGTTTACACAGGCTTATTAATATAGACACTTATTGTTTACGTATGTGTAAAATCAATTGACACTTTTGTGAAGGCTTGGGTAACTAACTGGCAACATGTAAATAGAGAACATGTCATTTAGAACATGATACAAAATTTATTTAACAAAAAGTAGCAAAAATTATATGGTCCCCTTTTCTTCTGTGATGACATAAAATAGAGCTTGTTCACATGACATACCTGCAGCAACATTATCAGGATTTGAAGCTAGCTTCTTTATACGATAATCTGCAATTTCAGCTGCACGTCTGCATATTTCCAAAGCACGGCGTGCATCTCCCGAGATAGCTGCAACCTGAATATGTAAAGATCATGTCAATAGTAAATCAACAAGCTATTTCCAAAAGAAGTGTCGATTGTGCTTAAAAGATTAAAGGAAGCCACTCTTAAAATGATTTGGAGACTAAACTTTCTCGAAGCAAATTCCATAGCTTGTTTTTCAAATATATCAATTCCATTAAGGCGACTCGAAATGATTTCTTGAAGCTGCTGATAATTATATGGAGCAAAGCAAAGCCTTTGGATGCCCATTCGGCTTGATATACGAGGAAGTAGCTTCTCTGGAAGATCCATTGTATTTGCTATCCCTGAATTGATTACATTATTACAAAAGAATAAGGTTTTGCAGTACACAGGCATTGTAGTTGTTATAATTATATGCATTCTTGTGATCCCAGTCCCACTATCAGATATTACATATGTTTAGACTGGTAGACCATAATTTTGTATATAATTCACAAGAGCTTAAATCTTACCTATCACAATTAGCTTGGAATGTGGCTTGGTAGGCCAGTCAAGGATATTGTACAGAACCTGTGATAAAAGGAAAAGTCAGCAATCCATTTCCATATAATAAAGAATGTGGACCTAATTATAAGTTTCTTACAATAGGATTTGTTGCTTACCGACTGATTTCTGGTTACAAGAAGATCAAGTTCATCAATGAGCAAAATACATGGTCGGTCAGCCTCTTCTTCAATTTTCTTCCCTTCAACAAACCTCTCATTTAGCAAACGAAGAGCCTCTTTCCATCCGACCCTGTGTCCGCTTAATGCCTCATATATGACCTAAAACAGTATTGTAAGCGGGAAGCATAAGACAACCAAGGATTGTGGTCATAAAACCCAAAACAGTATAACTTTTTAGAACTTTACCTTATAAATATTCTCAGGCGTAGCCAATTTCAGACCATTAATCTCCACAAAACAGTACGGTTTGATGTTTCCTGCATCAACTTCTGACCTCAAACTCCTCATCACTGAGAGTACACTCATTGTCTGCAGTTACACGTGGAAAAAATGAGTAAAACAATAAGATTTGCTTCATGATAGCTAAACTATGTCTCACTGGATATTACTTATTAGACTAAAAAACAGTTAGTTCTAGAAATTGTACCTTGCCAGTTCCCGGAACACCGTGAATGTAAAGACAGCGTCCCAGACATTGATTGTCAGAAATAGCACCCCTAATGAATGTAGTTATCTCATCCATTTCTCTAAATAAAAGTATACTTTGATTAGAAATAGTAACTTAACAATGATAGTGACATTAAAAAATAATGTTCAAACTTCAACATACTTATTTCTACAAGGTAACGATTTAGGCAGCGAAGCTAACAACAGTGAAGCCTTTGCTCTTTCAAGATTAGTCTGTTTGTGAGACCTTATATGCTCTGGAATTCTTTTTGTTCCTATCTTCTGAAGTCCAAAGAAACGTCCCTTGTGCAGATTCTGTATCAATTACAGATTAACTTTCCATAGGAACTCATGAACACAAAAAGAATGAATACAACTCAATTCAAGTGAACAATAATATTCATACTGCAGCTAGTTGATGGCTCGACGGTAGTTGAGATTGTGCAATTTTAAGATTTTCCTCTTCATAATCAACATCTTCATCTGAATCAGAGTCTGATTCCTTGCTGATCTTCCAGTCTTCATCCCCGTCACTCTCATCAGAACTCTGCCATGTAAAAATATACACTTGTCAGTACTACTAGTACAGTTACACGATCAGTTTTATCATCATTCAAACATGTGGGAAAAAACTCATCAATACTAAATGGTTAAATCCTTATATAAGAAGAATGGTCCTTGTGCATATATTTTCTAAGACAGTTACCTCTCTTTTATCATCAATATCAGCCAGGCGTTTGAAACTATGCCAATGGATGTCATATTCATATTCGCACAAGAAAACATCGTCTCCCTCATTGCTAGCTTTGGCGTACTCCTTAGGGGCCATGACATAGCAATGTCTAAGGACAGATTCCATCTATATTGAACAAAGAAGCACCATGAAGAGCAAAAGGAGGATAAGTTCTTACTACCCTGAACCTTATGCATTTGACTATTGAAATACTAACAATAATAGTCATGAAAAGCACTAAAAGTTAAGTTCAATTTTATGTTGAGAAAAAAATCACACACGCTAAGAATAGAATTTACATTGCATGGCACCTGTTGCCTACATTCACATAAACACTTCAACAAAATGGTTAACATTTCAAACTAATAGAAATAGATTACAAATTCTATGAAACTTGAAAAAGCCACCATTAGTTGTGCATTAACACTTACCTAAAGATTCACTCACTTTTTTGGGGATTGGGATCTTTCAACTCTTTCGAGAATAAATTTCAAGAGCGCGCTAAATTTCAATGTAGTTATTCCCCACATTTTAGGATGCAATTTTATATTTCATTTAACAACACAAGTGTCATCTACACAGACTATTTCATCATTAGAAAGCTATTCCCCTTTTATTGTACTCTCTCCTTTTAAAATGACCGTCGTTTAAGGTTTTTGCACACAAATTAAGAAATGTAATAATGTTGTCATAAGACATTACACTTTTACAAAATTAACCCTATTAATGTATTGGAAGTAGTGTAGAGAGTAAAAAGCAAATGGCACAATTGGAAAAATAGTAATCATTACTACATTGAAAAGTGAAAATGACAGTCATTTTGAAACAAAATTTATTTGCTAAAACAACAGTCATTTTGAAACAGAGGGTGTATCTTATTATATTGAATGCAAAAGGTAAAATAAATCAGGAGTACATTAACAGAAACATGTAAACCAGCCTAAGGGTGTTAAAGTTTGATAAGAGCCGTTAAGGCATATAAAAGTTGAGGTATATGTAGAGACATGATTGTAGATATGCTAAGCCAAACTAGTCAAGTATGTAATCAATCTATCAAAGTAAGCAATCAGTCCATAATCGACATCTACTGTTTAACCAATTAAACTCTAGTTCAATAATTTTTTTGCACATCTAGATACCTTGAGTATTTTTTCAGAGAAAGATTGAGACTTGAATTGAGAATGGACTATTGACTGTGGAGAAGAAAACTTAAGCTATCTAGATGTTCCAAAATTATCAAGGTTAGCCACTAAACATGATAAGTTCAATTTGCTATGATTGATTGATAGTTTGGAAATACGGCTAGGACACTTTTACTCGTACTAGCACTTTTTAATACAGTATACAACAACCAAATCATTTAAGATCCATCACCTCAATGTTTGAAGAATCATTGGTCCGATATAGCTCCCTGCTCAAGTTATGCGGCTGTCGTCCAACAGAAGTCTCCTCTGGGATCATATACCACCGTACCCGACACCAATAGCTGCCGTCCACATCTTTCCATATACTGCTCATATTTAAATAACAATGTCAATAAACCCCATAATCGGTGTCAACATAATTTCTATTTAATACAAGAAAAAACAGCAAACCCTTATGTGAATTATCATACCTCTCAATACGAGCAGCCCACAAATCACTTGAATGAAGCTTCTGGCGCATTGTCCTAGCTAGCTTCTTACCCGGAGGAGGCTTTGGAAAATCAACATTTTTACCCATCTTACGCCCCTCACAGATCCCACAGATCCAATCCCCTTCAGGAACATCCTTCAGAGGCGGCTTCAAGCATTTCAAATGAAACCCACCCAAACAACTATCGCACTCAATCATAATCTCCTCTCCAAAGCAAAAACACAACTTACACTCCTCTACTTCAGGATCTTCCTCGTCAGAGGAACCATCTTCTATCCTCTTCACATAAACATCATTCCCAACTTCAAACTCACCACCATCATAAACAACTTTCTTATAATACTGCACCTTCGCGATTTTCCCCCCTTTACTCGCAGCACCTTTACCCTTGGTAACAACCGTTTTTTCAACCACATTCTTCCTCTTCCTCTTCTTAGTTTCCGATTGTTCAGGCGATGTTGGAGCAAACAAAACCTTAACTGACTTATCCTTCCCATTTCTCTTCTTCGACGATTCAACAGTTTTTTCATCCTCCTTCTCCTTCTTCCGCTTCACAGATTTCGGTTTATCCGGCGATTGTAGAACAAATGGAATTACATATGATTCACTCTTCTTATTTTTTTCATTTTCTAATTTACTCGCACTCTTGCGAGTTAGAGCTTTCTCTTTGCGAGAGAAATCAAAATCAAGACGAGATTTCGCAGCAGGTTCAGTACACTGTCCAATTCTCCTCCCTCTTTTCGGAGTTTCGTCTTGGTTTTTCGATTCGTTGAATGCATCAACGAGATTGGGAGTTTGGGGAGAATCGGTGAGGAGTGAATTCAAGCGCGTGGATCTACGTGCAGGTAAGGAGTTTGGAGTAACCGGTGCTGTAACTGGTGAGAATTGTGATCGGAGCTTGGATTTTGAAGGAGAGTGAAGTGGTGACTTCTTGGGAGTTGAAGCCATAGGAGGATTGGAATGGAGTTCGGATTTGGCGTAGAGCTGCGAGCTAGGGTTTTGAGGAAGATGGAGTGAGAGAAGCAGCAATGGTGGAGGTGCGAGAAAGGGGCTTCGATGTTAAAGGAAAAATGGCGCCAAATTTATCTAGATTTTCCCCCTTTGAACATTTTTTGGGCCGGCTGGATGTGTCTAGTTTCTAACCCAATAGATTATGTTAGAGGATTTTTTTTTTTTTCACCCTATAGTTTTCTATTGCATCAGACGAAATTTTAAAAATGTCTCTTAAAATCAAAAATATATTTTCGGTCTGCATATTGTCAGATATAAAATGTATAAAAAATTTTGGTGTTAATCTGAAATATATTTTTGGAGACAACCGAATGTATATTTCCGATTCGTGTTGAGATTTAAAGGTGCAGTGTCTTTTCCCCTCCCTTTGCAGAAACTTATTTCAAAAAACAAAAACAAAACACACAAAAACACTTATTTCTCTCAAATTCCATGTTACAAAATCAAACTACTTCGCAAAAAGCTCGTCAGGAATCATCAAGCATCAGTTAACTCAAGTTTTCAAGAAAATTCATCAATTGTAAGTTGTTTTTGAGTTTTTTAGAGTTTATGTAATTTCTACTCAAATTTGTGATTTAGGTTAGAAATTGTGAATTTGTTATGAGTTTTCAATATTAGGACTCATTAGAAATGTGTTGGAAGTCTCATTTTTATGATCAATGATCTTTTTTAGAGGTCATTTAGGGCTCTGCTTCGCCATTGACAAAGCTCTGAAATTGCAGATCGTACCGAAAATGTATTTTCGGTTTTCATTTTAACGTTCAAGAAAACCAAAAATGCATTTCTGATTTTAGTTTGTTCTTATTTTTCCCTTAATTTTGAACATTATTCCTTATGTTAACGTTTGTTTTTATACTTCTACATGAGTAATGGCTGAGAGACCATATAGGTTTAGGCACGGCAAGCTTGCACAACATGTTTTTGTGCAGAGAGAAAGGAGTCAGGCATCTCAGGATCCTTCTGCCTCTGGACAGGCTGTACCGGATGCGTGTTCTACTCTGATTGCATCATCCTCCCACAGCAGGTGAGAATCTCCAGTTCATCCTTCCCCACATTCGTCCTCTCGTAGACGTACTTCCTCACTAATAGTATTTGAGGCAGGAGAGGCCTCTCGTTCTCAGCCAACACTAGAGATCACACGACTGACACCTCAGGCTCAGCCACAACTTGCATCCCCAACACTTGAGGCGGCACCCCAGACATCTCAGGCACATGAGTCGGCACCTGCGGTGCCTCAGAGTTTTGGAGGAGGACTGTCTGATTTATCTATGTTGCCTCTGTACTCGGACCATATTGATAGACATATATGGGACAAAAAGGTATGAACTTTGACTTGTTCCTTCTATTACATTTTTATTATGGATTTTTGTTGAATGAATTTTGTCAAACCGTGTATGTAGGAACGTGATCTGCTGAAAGTCATTAATGGGTGGAAGATCGGTAAACTCGAACCCCCTCTTGAGCCATGGTTTGATGAGCTATTGATGCTTACAGGGTTAAAATATTTGACCAGGTATGGTTATATCATCGTTAATTATGGTATGATTAACATTTTTGTTGAGATGTGGAACCTTGAGACGTCGTCATTTCATCTATCGCATGTTGAGATGATTATCACACTGGACGACATCGCGTCTCGGTTGCACTAGTGCCACTTAGATAAACGTGATGTACCTGGGATACTTTGATGATTTTGAGAATATCCATGATTTTGAGAAGATCCATTGGTGGAACTAAGGGGATGCTTGTTTAGCGTACTTGTATACGGAACTGTTTGGAGGATGTAAGTTGAAGACGAAGCAGATGGCCGACATTATCACACTCCTAACGGTAAAATTTCTTGGTCTTTGTGGCGTTTTTTTAATTTTTGTGATTTCATTACTAATTAATAAATATTATTATTTCAGGGCTAGATCCTAATGCATTTCCCCTGCATCTCGGGTTGGTCACTAGCTAGGGATTATACTGAAGCTAAGTTGCGTGCCACTGCATATGACCCGCTCCGAGGGAACCAGGCAACAGAGTTGTTTCGGGTGTATATTAATCGGATGGTGTTTAATTACATACATTTTCATTCATACCACGACCATTGTATTATGATACCATTTGATGATATTGCGTTATTTATGGGATAGTTGACTTGCGGTTCGCATAATATGGCTGCTTATATGCCTGAGTGTGTCATGCGTCAGTTCGAGTACACTCGATACATTCTCTATGATCATGTTGTATCGGCTCCTCCCCTAGTGAAACGCGTTGATATGGATGACTTGTTTAATGATTATGAGAATCATCTTATTCTAGATGAGGCCCAGAGTACCATTGCTCCAGACAATTTGAGCTACATGGACGGTTATATCATATGGTTCTTCATGGTGTCCCATCTATACCTGGTACAATATGCTCTAGGAAACCCACCAAGGTTAGGTCATCAAGAGATTCTAAAGGAGGAGCAGGCACGGGCTGGTCATGCCACTAATGTGTTGTCTATGTTCCGTTGTATCATGGAGATCGTGCATGAAGGTATTTGTGGAGGTTTGTTTCCTGATGGATCCAATGTTAGAGGTGTTCTGGATGCCATCATGGTGGAGGCTCAGGGGGCTCTGCTTTACAGGAGGCAGATGAGGAACGTCGGGAGGGTGACAAGCAGACTCAGAGTCTGCCATACTCAGTAGTCTTTGATGCTGTATATATATTTTGTTTATTGTTTTTTAATTGTATTTGGATAATATTTTGGGTTACCCTTTATATTGACCACGGGAACCTTTTGTACTATTTACTGGTATCTATTTATATATGTCTTTGTTCTACATGTCTTTGTAGTATGTTTTGTTGTATACGTCTTTGTATTCAATGTGAAACAACACGCAAAAAGAACCATTGTCAGCATAAGTCTTTTTGATACTGTCTGCAGAGAAATTGGAAAATACATTTTTGGTTCACTTTGCAAATGTATTTTTAGTTTCTTGACAGGGTTTAACAGAAAAATGTGTGCATCGGAAATATTTTTCCGGTTTCAAGGGGAATTTTAGGAATTGTGTAAGGTTTTTCTTTTCACTATATAGTGGAAAGAGAAATCCTCTTATGTTAAATAACGAGAATTTCTTTCTCCACTTATATATGTTGAGGAATTAACATCTCACCCCCTGTTATACATGGCACCCCCCCCTAAAGGGTATGAAAAGACAAAATTATCCAAACCAAAAAATTTCTCAAAAATTTCAAATTTGTGGTACCACACCGAAAAATTTCTAATTCCCTGGTCAGAAATTTTGAGGCGATACCGAAAATTTGTTGAGCAAGTACGAAATTTATGGTAGATTTGTGATATTTCTGGTACTTTATACCAGAAATTTCAAAATATCTGGTATACTTGAACTGGAAATTTTGAAATTTTCGGGTAATACATTTACCATTTGTACCGGAAATTTTGAAATTTCCGGAGCTTAAAAGCATGTATCGGAAATTTTAAAACTTCCGATAGTTCAATTTCTTTTTTGAAAAATACAGGAAAGTTAGAATATTCTGGTAGTACATATTTTCCTATTTTTTTCAATGTTCCAGTGAGGACCATGGGCAAAGATGGTTCTATTGCGTGTAGGGTGGTTGATAGAGTGGAAGTTAAAGCTCGGGCTGACGAGGCACAAGCTTCCGAGTCAGAGGTTGGACAACATCCTCTAACCGGTTCTCATTGGAAATTGATGGTTGTGCAACATGTGCAGTTATGCGCACCCCACCGTCGAGGATTTAGAGTTTCTACCACCGAGGAGATACATACTTCTCCTGTGGATGTGCCTATGATTGAGCCAACTGTTGAGCAGTATATTGAGGAGGTTGTGTCGGTTGTGGAGCCGAAAGCTGGGCCGACAGCCAAGCAGGTTGTGGAGTCAGCGGCTGAGGAGATTGTAGAGCAGGTTAAAAAGGCAATTGCTTAGCGCATTAATGAGGTGTCCCCCATTGATACAGACACCACGACTCGTGCATCAATGGAGCCATCAGTTCACACTTATTGAGCCTTTCCAGGAGGACCTTCAGCTATACAGGTGAGATCTATACAGGTTTAGCTAGGTTAGCCGACGTAGCCCGTGCAGGGCCTATGTAGATTTGTTTTATTTTGGTTGTATTATATGTATATTTTGTGACACACAGACTTCTTATCTATTGCATAATATTTTGGCGATTACATGTTTCGAATCGATGATGAACATAACATAAAATAGTACAACAAACATAAACCAAAAACAACTAAACATGAAAATCTAGGCATTACCAGATGATTCTATACGTTTCAGCATCTTGATTATATCGTTGACGGATCTCCGTATCTCCATATCTAACTCGATCGGACCTTTAGTTATCCTACGATGAAATGATTTCCACATGGCATTCACGTCTTCATAATTCTTCAACTCGACCAGGTTGTATTTCACTCTTCCATTTGTATCATTCCAATCCTCCTGAAACTCGATCTTGGTCACCCTTCTGTTATCGGAATCAGACAATAGTTAATTCAACTTATCTTTCAAGTTGTCGGAGGATGTGATGTCATCTGGAAGATTGAACTCAACAACAGGGTTATTTCCATTGAAATATACTTCTGCCTTAATCAGACATTGAGAATAGGTGTTGTTTGAGATGTTTTTCTTTGTAGCATATGCCCCTATTTATACAAATAGTGATGTATTCTAGACCATACAAATTTGTCGGTGCAATCAAGACTCGCCAAAGATGTCAGTAAAATCTCGACTGTTTAAAAAAATTGAATAAATTAACTACCGAAAATTTCAGTATAACTCAAATTTCCGGTACTGCCTGGTAAATTTGAAATTTATGGAATACTAAAAATTTCAAATACATTACCAAAAATTTACATACATCGGAAATTTTGTTGGGGTGTACCGAAATTTTCATTTGTATCAGAAATTTCAATAACTCTACTAGAAATTCCGTCTAAAAATTTGTTTACAACTCAACAAGGGTAATTCTGGAATAAAACAATTGGGGGGTGGCTGAAATAACCGGCTGAACATTCATCTGATAATGAAATCAATAAAGTCCGCCATTGAACTCCTTTTATCCCAATAGGAAGGGAAAGGTAGACATGAGAAAACCTGAAGGGGTGAAATGACGGTCTTGCGACCAAGAGATCAGGTAAGGGAGTCTGTTACGCGAGGGGAATATATTAACACCCTACACGCCTGTAGTACTCTATGGTATCCACTCTTGTTGTCTATCTTATGGGTGTGTTTATCTATATCTAAGGTGTACATGGAATGCATGCGAAAGAAAGGAGAAAAGAATGTAGGGAAAATAAAAGTTATGCTCGTCCGGGCCCTACCCCAATGCCTACGTATCCCTTTTAAGGAATCAGAGTTGTCGTAGTTTGGCTCCCATGATTTTGTTTGTTGTATGTTTTTTAATTGAACAATGTTAGGTTCGAATCAATTCACTGCGGCTCGACCTTTGCAGACTCACGACCTGTAGCGGAAGGAAACTAACATGTTATTAGAAAAGAAATGTCAATTGGCAAAAAGAAAGGTGTTGGTTTGTCTTTTTTACCTTGATAAATGATTTAAAGGTTTTAAGTGTTTTATGATTTGCAAAGAAAAAGAAAAGAAAGGTTTTTTGTTTTATTATGCAAAGGATGCAAAAGAAAAGAAAACATCTAAGAGAGACTAATCTAAATCTATTCCTAATGTTATGACACAAATGATTGACCCTAAAGTTGAGTATTGAAGTGGAAACTTTAACCTATGTTGACATGCATGGATAACAATCCTAATGTCTATCTCAAATCATCATCTATAGATGAATCAAGAAGTCCTAAAGGAGTATAGCAAGGGCCTATCACCTAAAACTATGTATATCTCGAATCATCATCTATAGTTGAAACGAGAGCTCCTAAGGGAACATAGCGAGGGTATATCATCTCAAAACATGCACACAAAGATGAAATCAAGCAAGCAAGCCAACAAGCTCAAGAGAGAACAAACAATATGTCGTGAACAACATGTGTTAACTCAAGTCAAATGCCTAACCATGATATGGACGATTGAGGTAGGTATAAAATCAGGTAGGGATGCTTTAGCCAAGGGGTCATATCAACCGAGGTAAACAAGTGGGGAGAGGATAGAAGAAAATAGCACGGAGCATCAACATCGACCAACGCGAGCTCAAGGCAAAATGTGGGGGATCCATTACAGATCCCTTTTCCACTTTACGACTCGATAACCATGATCTGCACAACTCTGAAGCATCGACGTACAACGTGAGTTAAGGATGACAAGGACTAGAATATGCAGGGGTCGATTGCGGACCCTCCCTTCTTGCATTCTATTGAGGACTTATTATTTGTAATATAATACAAGCACAAATGTAAACACACGTGCAGAATACCTACTTCAAAAGGTAGGATTTTAAACAAACCAAACACAAATAGCATACAAAAAGTTGTGCCTACTACAAGTCTTTAAACAGATACTTCAAACGCACACTCTTTATTTCCTGCTTCCTACTTCTCATGATCTCTAGAAAGTAATAAAGAATTTGATAACGAATGTGGTAAAAAGGTATGATAGAAATACCAAACAGATATCAATTCGTAAATACCGAGCAATAGCAAAGAAAACTGGAAAACTTCATAAGTTGCTAGCATCAACAAATATCCAGTGAGAATATGCATCGAAGCATTAATAAGCAAGATCAGAATATGTGGCGTACACATCCGAGTATCAATGGAAACCTTGCACCTGATAACCATCCTAGCAATGCAAGCAAATAATATGCATAATGGAGCAAATAATATGAAGCAAACGAGGAATATATGTCAGACATCTCCGAGTCAAATGAAACACATGCATAAAATACATTGACCAATGTACCATGGAAAACCAATTACAGAATGTGTATCAACACATCCGTATAACAAAGTACCTGCACAAAATACATAATGCAAAATACAGGGCACCAAACAGTGACATGCGTGTCGAACGCAAAACCAGACCATAAATCGAAAGTCCAAACAAGTTTTCCAATCAAATAATCGAGTAATAATTACATGATCGGAACCTATCCAAATGTACCTTGCACAATCAACGCACATGTTAAAAACAACAAGGAAAATTGAAGAATAAAAGAGTAAAAGGAAATTTGGAGCAAGCAATAGCCAAAACAAAGCCAAAGAAGCAAAAAGCAAAAATTTGGAAAAGATACGTCGACCGCAACATGGCATGAGTCGACTCATGCCTGAAATTTTCAATTTGAACCGACCGGAGGGTCGGTGCAACACTTCCCGCGGGTGACTAGAATGTTTGCATCGACTCATGCATGAAATTTTCAATTTGCGTCAACCGGAGGGTGGGTGCAACACTTCCCGTGTGTGGTCCAAACTGTGTACGTCGACTCAACTTCAATTTTGTTCAATTGAAACTTTGAAGCAACATAACTTTTGCATCGAGTGTCTGTTTCACGCATGTTTCGAATTCTTGGAAAGCTTGAAAATTATAGAATATCCACGGCACGAAACATAAACCAAAATAACAAAAATTATACGACAAATTCCCCGATCTTAGCACGATCGACATGTGAATTCATGATCCGATTTCACGAGTTTCGACGCATTTTTATCGTATCAATAAACCAAATTCACATCAATTATGCTATGACCATAGCACAAGGAAATTTGTATGCAACCAAAAATCAATTGAATCACGCGGTAAGATCACGACACAATGGCTCAAGAAATTTGTCAAACACATAATCTCCAAAATTCAACTCATGATTTTTGCACAATTAGAGATCTAAATTATACCATACATAATCAATCAAGAATCATCAATTAAGCTTGAAACAACTTCAACATTTTGTTTTCTCAAATAAGCACTTTCATGAAAATCGATTAATTGAATAAACACTTATTTAATCATCTAATTTCGGATTTGCACATCGTGATTCAAGATCTATTCATATTTTCATAATCGAAATCACTTCCACAATTCAAATTAGATCAATGTTCAATTTATTGATCCACAAAAGTGCTTATTTAAGAATCACTTATTTGAAAAGTGCTTAAATCAAGAAAAGCTTACCATAGAATTGAGGAGGAATACCATTTATAAAGATCGCAATAATCGTATTCGAGATCGAAGAAGAATTAGGCTTCTTTGACTCAAGCAAAAAAGCTCGTCAGGAATCATCAAGCATCAGTTAACTCAAGTTTTCAAGAAAATTCATCAATTGTAAGTTGTTTTTGAGTTTTTTAGAGTTTATGTAATTTCTACTCAAATTTGTGATTTAGGTTAGAAATTGTGAATTTGTTATGAGTTTTCAATATTAGGAATCATTAGAAATGTGTTGGAAGTCTCATTTTTATGATCAATGATCTTTTTTAGAGGTCATTTAGGGTTCTGCTTCGCCATTGACAAAGCTCTGAAATTGCAGATCGTACCGAAAATGTATTTTCGGTTTTCATTTTAACGTTCAAGAAAACCAAAAATGCATTTCTGATTTTAGTTTGTTCCTATTTTTCCCTTAATTTTGAACATTATTCCTTATGTTAACGTTTGTTTTTATACTTCTACATGAGTAATGGCTGAGAGACCATATAGGTTTAGGCACGGCAAGCTTGCACAACATGTTTTTGTGCAGAGAGAAAGGAGTTAGGCATCTCAGGATCCTTCTGCCTCTGGACAGGCTGTACCGGATGCGTGTTCTACTCTGATTGCATCGTCCTCCCACAGCAGGTGAGAATCTCCAGTTCATCCTTCCCCATATTCGTCCTCTCGTAGACGTACTTCCTCACTAATAGTATTTGAGGCAGGAGAGGCCTCTCGTTCTCAGCCAACACTAGAGATCACACGACTGACACCTCAAGCTCAGCCACAACCTGCATCCCCAACACTTGAGGCGGCACCCCAGACATCTCAGGCACATGAGTCGGCACCTGCGGTGCCTCAGAGTTTTGGAGGAGGACTGTCTGATTTATCTATGTTGCCTCTGTACTCGGACCATATTGATAGACATATATGGGACAAAAAGGTATGAACTTTGACTTGTTCCTTCTATTACATTTTTATTATGGATTTTTGTTGAATGAATTTTGTCAAACCGTGTATGTAGGAACGTGATCTGCTGAAAGTCATTAATGGGTGGAAGATCGGTAAACTCGAACCCCCTCTTGAGCCATGGTTTGATGAGCTATTGATGCTTACAGGGTTAAAATATTTGACCAAGTGTGGTTATATCATCGTTAATTATGGTATGATTAACATTTTTGTTGAGATGTGGAACCTTGAGACATCGTCATTTCATCTATCGCATGTTGAGATGATTATCACACTGGACGACATCGCATATCGGTTGCACTAGTGCCACTTAGATAAACGTGATGTACCTGGGATACTTTGATGATTTTGAGAATATCCATGATTTTGAGAAGATCCATTGGTGGAACTAAGGGGATGCTTGTTTAGCGTACTTGTATACGGAACTGTTTGGAGGATGTAAGTTGAAGACGAAGCAGATGGCCGACATTATCACACTCCTAACGGTAAAATTTCTTGGTCTTTGTGGCGTTTTTTTAATTTTTGTGATTTCATTACTAATTAATAAATATTATTATTTCAGGGCTAGATCCTAATGCATTTCCCCTGCATCTCAGGTTGGTCACTAGCTAGGGATTATACTGAAGCTAAGTCGCGTGCCACTGCATATGACCCGCTCCGAGGGAACCAGGCAACATAGTTGTTTCGGGTGTATATTAATCGGATGGTGTTTAATTACATACATTTTCATTCATACCACGACCATTGTATTATGATACCATTTGATGATATTGCGTTGTTTATGGGATAGTTGACTTGCGGTTCGCATAATATGGCTGCTTATATGCCTGAGCGTGTCATGCGTCAGTTCGAGTACACTTGATACATTCTCTATGATCCTGTTGTATCGGCTCCTCCCCTAGTGAAACGCGTTGATATGGATGACTTGTTTAATGATTATGAGAATCATCTTATTCTAGATGAGGCCCAGAGTACCATTGCTCCAGACAATTTGAGCTACATGGACGGTTATATCATATGGTTCTTCAGGGTGTCCCATCTATACCTGGTACAATATGCTCTAGGAAACCCACCAAGGTTAGGTCATCAAGAGATTCTAAAGGAGGAGCAGGCACGGGCTGGTCATGCCACTAATGTGTTGTCTATGTTCCGTTGTATCATGGAGATCGTGCATGAAGGTATTTATGGAGGTTTGTTTCCTGATGGATCCAATGTTAGAGGTGTTCTGGATGCCATCATGGTGGAGGCTCAGGGGGCTCTGCTTTACAGGAGGCAGATGAGGAACGTCGGGAGGGTGACAAGCAGACTCAGAGTCTGCCATACTCAGTAGTCTTTGATGTTGTATATATATTTTGTTTATTGTTTTTTAATTGTATTTGGATAATATTTTGGGTTACCCTTTATATTGACCACGGGAACCTTTTGTACTATTTACTGGTATCTATTTATATATGTCTTTGTTCTACATGTCTTTGTAGTATGTTTTGTTGTATACGTCTTTGTATTCAATGTGAAACAACACGCAAAAAGAACCATTGTCAGCATAAGTCTTTTTGATACTGTCTGCAGAGAAATTGGAAAATACATTTTTGGTTCACTTTGCAAATGTATTTTTAGTTTTTAGACAGGGTTTAACAGAAAAATGTGTGCATCGGAAATATTTTTCCGGTTTCAAGGGGAATTTTAGGAATTGTGTAAGGTTTTTCTTTTCACTATATAGTGGAAAGAGAAATCCTCTTATGTTAAATAACGAGAATTTCTTTCTCCACTTATATATGTTGAGGAATTAACATCTCACCCCCTGTTATACATGGCACCCCCCCCCCCCTAAAGGGTATGAAAAGACAAAATTATCCAAACCAAAAAATTTCTCAAAAATTTCAAATTTGTGGTACCACACCGAAAAATTTCTAATTCCCTGGTCAGAAATTTTGAGGCGATACCGAAAATTTGTTGAGCAAGTACGAAATTTACGGTAGATTTGTGATATTTCTAGTACTTTATACCAGAAATTTCAAAATATCTGGTATACTTGAACTGGAAATTTTGAAATTTTCGGGTAATACATTTACCATTTGTACCGGAAATTTTGAAATTTCCGGAGCTTAAAAGCATGTATCGGAAATTTTAAAACTTCCGATAGTTCAATTTCTTTTTTGAAAAATACAGGAAAGTTAGAATATTCTGGTAGTACATATTTTCCTATTTTTTTCAATGTTCCAGTGAGGACCATGGGCAAAGATGGTTCTATTGCGTGTAGGGTGGTTGATAGAGTGGAAGTTAAAGCTCGGGCTGACGAGGCACAAGCTTCCGAGTCAGAGGTTGGACAACATCCTCTAACCGGTTCTCACTGGAAATTGATGGTTGTGAAACATGTGCAGTTATGCGCACCCCACCGTCGAGGATTTAGAGTTTCTACCACCGAGGAGATACATACTTCTCCTGTGGATGTGCCTATGATTGAGCCAACTGTTGAGCAGTATATTGAGGAGGTTGTGTCGGTTGTGGAGCCGAAAGCTGGGCCGACAGCCAAGCAGGTTGTGGAGTCAGCAGCTGAGGAGATTGTAGAGCAGGTTGAAAAGGCAATTGCTTAGCGCATTAATGGGGTGTCCCCCATTGATACAGACACCACGACTCGTGCATCAATGGAGCCATCAGTTCACACTTATTGAGCCTTTCCAGGAGGACCTTCAGCTATACAGGTGAGATCTATACAGGTTTAGCTAGGTTAGCCGACGTAGCCCGTGCAGGGCCTATGTAGATTTGTTTTATTTTGGTTGTATTATATGTATATTTTGTGACACACAGACTTCTTATCTATTGCATAATATTTTGGCGATTACATGTTTCGAATCGATGATGAACATAACATAAAATAGTACAACAAACATAAACCAAAAACAACTAAACATGAAAATCTAGGCATTACCAGATGATTCTATACGTTTCAGCATCTTGATTATATCGTTGACGGATCTCCGTATCTCCATATCTAACTCGATCGGACCTTTAGTTATCCTACGATGAAATGATTTCCACATGGCATTCACGTCTTCATCATTCTTCAACTCGACCAGGTTGTATTTCACTCTTCCATTTGTATCATTCCAATCCTCCTGAAACTCGATCTTGGTCACCCTTCTGTTATCGGAATCAGACAATAGTTAATTCAACTTGTCTTTCAAGTTGTCGGAGGATGTGATGTCATCTGGAAGATTGAACTCAACAACAGGGTTATTTCCATTGAAATATACTTCTGCCTTAATCAGACATTGAGAATAGGTGTTGTTTGAGATGTTTTTCTTTGTAGCATATGCCCTTATTTATACAAATAGTGATGTATTCTAGACCATACAAATTTGTCGGTGCAATCAAGACTCGCCAAAGATGTCAGTAAAATCTCGACTGTTTAAAAAAATTGAATAAATTAACTACCGAAAATTTCAGTATAACTCAAATTTCTGGTACTGCCTGGTAAATTTGAAATTTATGGAATACTAAAAATTTCAAATACATTACCAAAAATTTACATACATCGGAAATTTTGTTGGGGTGTACCGAAATTTTCATTTGTATCAGAAATTTCAATAACTCTACTAGAAATTCCGTCTAAAAATTTGTTTACAACTCAACAAGGGTAATTTTGGAATAAAACAATTGGGGGGTGGCTGAAATAACCGGCTGAACATTCATCTGATAATGAAATCAATAAAGTCCGCCATTGAACTCCTTTTATCCCAATAGGAAGGGAAAGGTAGACATGAGAAAACCTGAAGGGGTGAAATGACGGTCTTGCGACCAAGAGATCAGGTAAGGGAGTCTGTTACGCGAGGGGAATATATTAACACCCTACACGCCTGTAGTACTATATGGTATCCACTCTTGTTGTCTATCTTATGGGTGTGTTTATCTATATCTAAGGTGTACATGGAATGCATGCGAAAGAAAGGAGAAAAGAATGTAGGGAAAATAAAAGTTATGCTCGTTCGGGCCCTACCCCAATGCCTACGTATCCCTTTTAAGGAATCAGAGTTGTCGTAGTTTGGCTCCCATGATTTTGTTTGTTGTATGTTTTTTAATTGAACAATGTTAGGTTCGAATCAATTCACTGCGGCTCGACCTTTGCAGACTCACGACCTGTAGCGGAAGGAAACTAACATGTTATTAGAAAAGAAATGTCAATTGGCAAAAAGAAAGGTGTTGGTTTGTCTTTTTTACCTTGATAAAGGATTTAAAGGTTTTAAGTGTTTTATGATTTGCAAAGAAAAAGAAAAGAAAGGTTTTTTGTTTTATTATGCAAAGGATGCAAAAGAAAAGAAAACATCTAAGAGAGACTAATCTAAATCTATCCCTAATGTTATGACACAAATGATTGACCCTAAAGTTAAGTATTGAAGTGGAAACTCTAACCTATGTTGACATGCATGGATAACAATCCTAATGTCTATCTCAAATCATCATCTATAGATGAATCAAGAAGTCCTAAAGGAGTATAGTAAGGGCCTATCACCTAAAACTATGTCTATCTCGAATCATCATCTATAGTTGAAACGAGAGCTCCTAAGGGAACATAGCGAGGGTATATCATCTCAAAACATGCACACAAAGATGAAATCAAGCAAGCAAGCCAGCAAACTCAAGAGAGAACAAACAATATGTCGTGAGCAACATGTGTTAACTCAAGTCAAATGCCTAACCATGATATGGACGATTGAGGTAGGTATAAAATCAGGTAGGGATGCTTTAGCCAAGGGGTCATATCAACCGAGGTAAACAAGTGGGGAGAGGATAGAAGAAAATAGCACGGAGCATCAACATCGACCAACGCGAGCTCAAGACAAAATGTGGGGGATCCATTACAGATCCCTTTTCCACTTGACGACTCGATAACCATGATCTGCACAACTCTGAAGCATCGACGTACAACGTGAGTTAAGGATGACAAGGACTAGAATATGCAGGGGTCGATTGCGGACCCTCCCTTCTTGCCTTCTATTGATGACTTATTATTTGTAATATAATACAAGCACAAATGTAAACACACGTGCGGAATACCTACTTCAAAAGGTAGGATTTTAAACAAACCAAACACAAATAGCATACAAAAAGTTGTGCCTACTACAAGTCTTTAAACAGATACTTCGAACGCACACTCTTTATTTCCTGCTTCCTACTTCTCATGATCTCTAGAAAGTAATAAAGAATTTGATAAAGAATGTGGTAAAAAGGTATGAGAGAAATACCAAACAGATATCAATTCGTAAATACCGAGCAATAGCAAAGAAAATTGGAAAACTTCATAAGTTGCTAGCATCAACAAATATCCAGTGAGAATATGCATCGAAGCATTAATAAGCAAGATCAGAATATGTGGCGTACACATCCGAGTATAAATGGAAACCTTGCACCTGATAACCATCCTAGCAATGCAAGCAAATAATATGCATAATGGCGCATGTACAAAACGAGGAATATGTGTCGGACATCTCCGAGTCAAATGAAACACATGCATAAAATGCATTGACCAATGTACCATGGAAAACCAATTACAGAATGTGTATCAACACATCCGTATAACAAAGTACCTGCACAAAATACATTATGCAAAATACAGGGCACCAAACAGTGACATGCGTGTCGAACGCAAAACCAGACCATAAATCGAAAGTCCAAACAAGTTTTCCAATCAAATAATCGAGTAATAATTACATGATCGGAACCTATCCAAATGTACCTTGCACAATCAACGCACATGTTAAAAACAACAAGGAAAATTGAAGAATAAAAGAGTAAAAGGAAATTTGGAGCAAGCAATAGCCAAAACAAAGCCAAAGAAGCAAAAAGCAAAAATTTGGAAAAGATACGTCGACTGCAACATGGCATGAGTCGACTCATGCCTGAAATTTTCAATTTGAACCGACCGGAGGGTCGGTGCAACACTTCCCGCGGGTGACTAGAATGTTTGCATCGACTCATGCATGAAATTTTCAATTTGCGTCAACCAGAGGGTGGGTGCAACACTTCCCGTGTGTGGTCCAAACTGTGTACGTCGACTCAACTTCAATTTTGTTCAATTGAAACTTTGAAGCAACATAACTTTTGCATCGAGTGTCTGTTTCACGCATGTTTCGAATTCTTGGAAAGCTTGAAAATTATAGAATATCCACGGCACGAAACATAAACCAAAATAACAAAAATTATACGACAAATTCCCCGATCTTAGCACGATCGACATGTGAATTCATGATCCGATTTCACGAGTTTCGACGCATTTTTATCGTATCAATAAACCAAATTCACATCAATTATGCTATGACCATAGCACAAGGAAATTTGTATGCAACCAAAAATCAATTGAATCACGCGGTAAGATCACGACACAATGGCTCAAGAAATTTGTCAAACACATAATCTCCAAAATTCAACTCATGATTTTTGCACAATTAGAGATCTAAATTATACCATACATAATCAATCAAGAATCATCAATTAAGCTTGAAACAACTTCAACATTTTGTTTTCTCAAATAAGCACTTTCATGAAAATCGATTAATTGAATAAACACTTATTTAATCATCTAATTTCGGATTTGCACATCGTGATTCAAGATCTATTCACATTTTCATAATCGAAATCACTTCCACAATTCAAATTAGATCAATGTTCAATTTATTGATCCACAAAAGTGCTTATTTAAGAATCACTTATTTGAAAAGTGCTTAAATCAAGAAAAGCTTACCATAGAATTGAGGAGGAATACCATTTATAAAGATCGCAATAATCGTATTCGAGATCGAAGAAGAATTAGGCTTCTTTGATTTTTGGATCTTAAAGAAGTTGTTGGAAAAGTTGTTGGTGTTCTTGATGAAAATGAGAGAAAGTTGCTCTTTGATCCTTGAGCAAGATGAGAGAAAGTTTTTGAGTGTTTTTTAGAATTGGTCAATTATGAGATTCCCCTTGAAAATTGAAGTGAATAAGAATATATAGTGTGCCCTTTTTTGAATGAGTGAGCCTCCAATAAACACAAGCAAATGTGCAAATTTTTAGTTTATTAGAGTTCAACACCTTAAGGTCAAATCCGCAGGTCCCTCGTTGCGACTTTCGAAGTTGAAATGTGAAACTAAAATGTAGCCAACATCTAGAACAACATCATTTCCGAAGATGAGATCAATCGGATAAATGGTGATTTAGTTATGATTTTTTGAAGTTTCATCTCAGATGAAAATATTTCTCGATTCAAGATTTTCAAATACGTTGTGCGCGTTTTGAACAAAAAACGATATCCTTCGGGATACCGTTAGAATTGGAAAGCTGAAACAAATATTTAGCCAACTCAATTTAGGAACCAATGTCACCGGAACCAGATTGATACGATAAGAATCGGCCGAGTTATGATTTTCTGAGGATGAAATAGGTGAACATTCATCACAATTTTCTTGTGCGAACATATTTGATAAATTCATATATTCGAAGACTCTCTTAGTAGAACTGGCTTCCGGCTGTGAGATACAAAATATATATGACATCAAGACGGAATTTTGGCCATCGGAACGGGTTCAAAATGATAAACGGTCTTTGAGTTATGAATTTTTTTAGTGTGCGAAAACCGCACCTTCAACACTTTTTCACAATATTTTCACTTGCACATTTTCAGAAGATCCGCTTATTCGGAGACTTTTCTTTGAGAATTAGCTTTTGGTCCGAACACGAAAATTGAATAAAACATCGAGACAGTTTCAAAACCTCAAGAATCAACCTAAAACACCATTCCAAGTTGGAGATACAAATTTTCAAACTCAGATCAGTCAAAATACTGTTTCCAGCTCGCACTATTTTAAATTCACCGAAAACACCCAAATCTTCCACAACTCAAACTTGCGTTGAAAAATTATGAGAATTTTGTTGTTTTAATAAAATACCTTGAACCCATGAATATGGAACCAATGATATTCATGCATGTGTATATGCAAACAAAGTATAAGCCAATCAAAGTTAAAACAAAGAGGGCAAATTTTGGGGTGCAACAGCTGCTCCTATTTAATCACCCTCAACCTGAAGGTGAGATTGGCTTCAGCCTTTCGAACTTTCAAGGTGGAAGAAGATTAAATACTTAAAATAACCCAAAAATTTGTACTCTGAAGCCTAGTCGGATATTATTATATTTTGGTTTTCTGCTTTTCTTTCTTTGCTTTTCCCTCTTTCTTTGGTTGCAATAGTTATCTGGGCAAATCTCTTGGATTTCAGGTCAAGGTTAGACACACAGGACAAAGATTAGATACTCAAGAAAAATATCCACTACAACAGACTCAATCGAAGATGCCGGGAAACATAAGATCCCACAATGATTTCACCCAAAGCCAACAAAGATGAATGAGACCTAACAAAGTGATCTCAAATGAAACTATCGGAAATGGAAGGGATCTAACAAAGCGATCTCGGCCAGATACCAAGGAGAAGGAAGAAATCTAACATAATAATTTCAACCAGGGATATCAAAGATGGAAGATATATAAGATGAGAGAGATCTAACAAATCAATCTCGATCGAACAACATGGAAGGAAGAAATTTGACACAGCAGATTCGACCAAAGACATCAAAGAAGGAAGAGACCTAACACAACAATCTCAACCATATATATCAAAGAAGGAAGAGACCTAACACAACAGACTCGACCGAAGATATCGAAGATGGAAGAAATCCGACAAAGTGATCTCGACTGGATATATCAAGGAAGGATGAAATCTAACACAGCGACTTCAACCAAAGATATTAAAGAAGGAAGAGACCTAACACAACGGGCTCGACCGAAGATATCGAAGATGGAAGAGATATAACAAAGTGATCTCGACCGGATATATCAAGGAAGGATGAAATCTAACACAACAACTTCAACCAAAGATATCAAAGAAGGAAGAAATCTAACACAACGGGCTCGACCAAAGATATCGAAGATGGAAGAGATCTAACAAAGTGATCTCGACCAGATATATCAAGGAAGGATGAAATCTAACACAACGACTTCAACCAAAGATATAAAAAAGGAAGAGACCTAACACAGCGGGCTCGACCGAAGGTATCGAAGATGGAAGAGATCTAACAAAGTGATATCGACCGGATATATCAAGGAAGGATGAAATCTAACACAACGACTTCAACCAAAGATATCAAAGAAGGAAGAGACATAACACAACAGGCTCGACCGAAGATATCGAAGATGGAAGATATGGTGCGGTGGGAGAACTGACTTGATGTTTTGCATTTTGTTCGCACTTGTGCGGTTAGCAAGAGTCGCCACCGACTTTTATTTTATCCAAAAGGAAAGGTAAAAAAGCACAGGAAAGACCTTTCGAGATTATTTCTCGGGTTCGGGGGGTAGATTATGAAAAGGGAAGGTATTAGCACCCTTTTCATCCATGGTTTTCCATGGGCTCTTAGTTACTCGTTTAGATCACTTACTTTTGTTTGATTGTGTGCTTGTGGGTTTTGAAAGTATTTTGGAAAATTTCTTTGTAATGGTTCTCGTCTCTATAAGAACGTATACAAAGTTTTGTTTCGAAAAATGGTTCAAAGATGTGTTTGTGAATCGTGTCTTGAAAAATGTTTTGAAAAGAGGTTTTACAATGGTTCTCGTCTCTATAAGAACGTATACAAAACATTTTGTCTTTTTGAAATGGGAGTGTAGGTGTAAAAAAATTTGTCGTGAGCAAGCGAGTAACTAAGAGAGAATCTATCTACTCGAAAGGTCTTAAGTTGTGTTTTTTCTTCCTCCTTTTAATGGTGCTATCTTACCATTGATTTGGTAAGAAGCCCCACCACTAGATGTGAAGGGACAGGTGCAGGTCAATTTTACAATCATTGAAGGCAACTTGTGAGACACTCTAGCAATTTTTGTAAGGGACGAGATCGTTTTAATCGAAGGCAACATTGAGGGTCATCGAGGGGCTACGATCTTTTTTTATCAAAGGGTCATTGCTAGAGTGTCTCATATTCGAGGGACATGATTGTATTTCCGAGGCAACGAGCGAGGTTACCCTAGAGGTGCGCGTGTGAGAAAGTGTGTTGGTTTCAAGTTATTTATTCTTTGATTAGGTCATCTAGCGATTGATTTTTGAATCTTTCCATACACGCCTAATTACTATACAGTATATAGAAAGCAATAAATTGAGGGAATTGAAATTCTAAGCTATTATAGAATGTTCAGGAATGGGGGTACAATTGTTACAAATGGGGATGAATCAAATGAAATAGCAATTTCCAAATATCAATCAATACAACCAAATCAAATTTTTGTGCGATTTAATATAAACCTATGACAATTAATGAAAATAAAACCAACAAAGTATGAAATGAAATGTATTTACTTGAAAAGAGAAAAATAAAACCTATTCTAAAAAAATGATTCAATTAAAAATCTTTATTATTAATTTGTATTTTTATTAATTATGTAAATAAATTTAAAGAAAGAAAACAAACTAAGTTAATTTTTTTGATGTTTTATTAAATGTAAAAAATTAATAAAAGGAAATTTATATGAAAAGAGAAAATGATAAAAATTAAACACTAAAACCTAAATTAAATTAATAAAAATGTCTTAAGTTTTAATTTAATATTTCAAAACAAAACAATAAAAAAAACAATAAAAAAAGAAGAAAAATGGGCTTAGGAGATTTTGGAAGTGTTAGGCCCAAAGAAACATGGTGTTATTGCTGAAACAAAACAAGGCCAGATGGGGGGGGGGGACTAGCAAAACGCGTGGGCTTAAGAAGTTTGTAAACGAAACAAGCCCAATGTATTTTAAATCAGTTTAGTTGTTGATTAGGGGTGGAAACACAATTAGGGTTCTTGGAACCCCTTGGTACAACGGCGCCGTTCTCACCTTCTCTCATTCATCTCTTCCAATTTTTGTTCATCTTTCCATCTCTGTTACTATCTCACCGATCGCCTCTTCCTAATTTCATGAGCGAAACGACCCTTGGCCTCTTTGTCTCGCCCTGATTTGCCCTTTTTTGGAAACCCTAAGTTCGGATTTATGCTTAAAATATCTGATTCTAGCTTATCTGATCTCCCCCCCCCCAAAGTTCTGTTGCCAGAGCGCTCTCTCTCGCCTCCTAGCCAAGCTCTAATGGTTTTTTCCTTGAAAAGGTGACGTTCTGTTTTTGTTAAGCTTAAACAATTTCAATGTTTCTTGTCTTGTTATGTTTTTTCTGTTAATCTACTCTATTATCTATTGAGATGCAGGAAATGGCTTATAAGGAAGGTGAAGTAGTCATACCTGTTGGGAACTTTTCTGTGAAGTGGAAGGGGATGGTGAGACTGAGAGAATTGCTCCTTGGTGGCGGGATTTGCGAAAGGGAAGAAATGAAGATTGAAGACGCGCTTTTCTGGTAACCTTCTCCTATTTTCCTTGTTGAACGATGATGATGCTGTTTTTATGGATTTTGTGATTGGATATGTTGTTCTATCAGTTTGAAACTTTGTTGGTTTTATTTTTTGACGATGTTGGTTATCTGGGATGATGTTACTGTGCTTTTGATTGTTGGATGTTGTGTTTGAGATTTGGAGATGGTGACTGTTAGCTTGATGGTTTTTGGCCTTTGGTGATTTTTTCTGAGTTTTGATGATGGTTCGAATTGGAGACCTGGTTTTTGATTATGATGCTTTTATTACTGATTCTGTTTAATTGCAGGTTGTATTACTGGTTTGGTTTTGGATATGTTTGCTTACAGTTTTGGTTTTTGCAGGTTGTGTTACAGTTTTGGTTTGAGGTTTTTTGAAGGTTGTTGTTACAATTTGGTTTTGGCAAGTTTGCTGAGTGTTTTGAATGTTTTGAGGTGGTTGTTGTTTCTCTGGTTTTTGATTTGTTGGTTTAACAGGTTTTATGAGTTGTTACAGGTTTGTGACTTGTTTCTGCTGTTGGTTTGAGATTTGTTCCAGATTTTTGGAACTTTGACAGTTTTGAAAACTTGAAGTTGTTTTGAGGTTTTTGAAACTGTGTTTGATATTTGGCTTATGAGTTTTTTCTGAGTTTGAAAATGGTTTGAGGTCTTGGCTTTATTGCTACTGTATGTTGATGAACAGGTTGCGAGTTTGGTTGTTTTTTTGCTTTGTTACAGGCTTTGCTGTGGGTTTTTTGACAGTTTGGCTTTGACAGATTTTTGAAGGTTTTGAAGTTTGATATCTTTTGTTCTCTCTATCTTTTGCTTGAGCCTTGTCTACTGTTATATTGAACCTATTTCTATTATCTCTATTCAAAAAGGTGGGAAAAACATCCAATTTGAATATTTTACTATATTGTTCCTTTGGCTTTTTTATGGCAGTTTTGTTTTCTAGCAGCTTCTATGCAATTGTGACAGCAAGGCAGCAGGGTTGTGCATCCCTAGGTGACTTCTTTCCTCTCTTCTCTCTCAATGACCCTAAGAGTCAATTGCTCTTTTGCCTTTTTCTGAAAAGTTTGCAATAAAAATGGAAAATGATGAAAATGCTTATTGAACAAGCCTCTTGCTTGTTGACTTAGTTTATCATATTGTTATATTTTCTTTTTGTTGATGCTGTCTGCTCTATGCTGTTTGTTGTTGCCTCGTTTGCATTTTGTTTTTGTTGTTGTTTGGCTCGGTTTGCAATATTTGTTTGGGCAACTTTATTTGATTTGTGCTGCCTTCTGTTTGGTGATGCGCTGCTGTTTGGGCCTTTGGCTACTGTTTGGATAGCTTTGCTTGCATTTCTTGTTTGGACATCTTGCTTGCATTTCTTATTTATTCTTTTTGTGAACCAAGAAAAATAATTCTCTTGTGATTTGCAAATAGAGAAAATAAAAATGTGATGAATTAAAAATAGCCTTCTGATTCCAAATTGCAAACTTTAATGATGGACACTTTTTCTTTTGAAAATTCTTGCTCATGTCCAATTAATTTGTACTAACTTTTTCTTTCTTTCATTTTCATGTGAGCACAATGGAGAGGGCAAAGCATGGAAGGCAAGAACCATAGGGCAAGCAAGGAAGAAAAGGAACCTCAGTCAACCTTAGGCATAAATTCATTTTCTTTTCTTTGTAATTTAGAGAAACATTCTTGTATAGTAACCAATAATTGTACTAATTTATTTTCAAATACGATAAGTTGTAAAACCCAAAGTATTTAAATAATAAATTGTTTTGTAACAATGTTTGTAAAAATTGGAGAAAGTCTTATGAAATATTCTGGTGTTAATTGAAATCCTTTACTGTCAATAGCTTGTAATTTTCTCTTTGCATCTTAACTTATTCTTAAAGATTCCCAATCAAGATAATTGAAACAAAATGCTCCAACCTGATAATTTAAATTCCAATAATTTTGTAATCTTGCAACTGCATTCCAAACAAACATGCACTGTCTATTCCATTTCCTAAACAAGAGAATGTTTTAGAAGACGCAAATCATCTGGTTAACCTTGAGAACTAACACTGTTTTTTCAGTAAACTTGAGAAAGCATGAAAACCTGTGAAAGCCAATTGGATCTTTGAGAATTCATTTCTTTTGAGAATTGCAAGAAAAACCCTAATTGTTGGTTTACTGCTGTTGTACCCCAAAATTTGCCCTCCCTTTCTTCAGGAAACCATCTTGGATTTTCAAAGTCCCTCTGAAACAAATCCAAGTCCTGAGTTATCCTTTTGCCCAAGCAAGCCACTTACAAGAGCAAGATGATCTCACGAATTCCAAAAACAACGCTTTTATCTTGAGAAAAATCAAATTCTAAGTACTTAGAACGTTTCTCTAAAATGAGTGTTTAAGAAAAAAATCAGCGCTTCAGAACTTCTGGACCCATTCCAGATAAAAACGGTCAGAAGTTGCAAGCTTGGCTCAGCGTGGTCAGAAGTTGGCTTTTCAGCAGCTACATCAGTTCAATCAGAAGTTGTAAACGTGGTTCAGTATGTAAGCCTCAAACAGAACATGCCCCTTCAGCAGTTACACAAGCTCAGCCAGAACTTGCTAAAGGAATGCAAGAGAAGCAGGGAAATCTGAAGGCTCCTTCAGAGCATGCTGAATTCAGAAGATGAAAAGGTCAGAAGAATGGGTGTTACACTGATACAGAATCTCTAAGCCCAGGAGGCCCAGAAGTAAATCCAAGGAACGTACCAGAAAACCAGGAGAATCTCCAGAGCTTACAGGAAGCCAAGGCCAGAGCATGGTCTATGCTGCTGATTCAACGTTGGTTTCCATTACCAGAATATTGATGTTGATAGGTCTTATCACCATTTAATGCTCATTAATGCTTCCAACCACTCTTGAACATTCACGTGTGGCTTGGAAAACGCTTTTGTGCAGATTCTGGCATGGGTCTACACGCCACCGCCCACTTCAGAGGTCACTTCTCCCCAATCTACGCCTGCTGCTGCAGCCTAGGCTGAAAGCTAGCTGTTATCACAACTTCCCAAGAATTTCTGTCAAAGAACAAATTCAAACTCTATTGGCGCTTTAATGTTCAAGGCATCCACAAGAACTTTGCCTATAAATAGAGAGTCTTCACCACTGCAAAAGGCGTTCAGGAAAAGAAACAAAAAATTGCTAAGTGAGTAACAAAACTCTTAGCAACGTAGCGTTCTGAAACTCTGTCAAAATCTCCAGTTTTGTTTCATGACTTTGAGTTTCTCACCTTTAAACTTCATCAAATATCCAGTTTTTTTTTCTGTAAACCAAAAACACCCTTTCCAAACTTCTGACCCTACATACGTATACACCTTTACCAGCCTTTTCAAAGAAAATTTGTCCAGAACACCACCAGAGCCAAAAGCTAACTTTCACCCACCAACCTTTCCAACAGTCAGGTAAGCACCTGCTGACCCTCATCACGTTGTTAAGCATCATCAGTTATGCATACTCAAATGAACATAATGTAAATATCATGTTGTTGCTGTTTATGTTCTGAGGATTTTCATACCTCAGAACGTTCTGAGCCAGTATAGGACTTGCCTGTGACCTTGGTGGTTCTGACCTCTGAAACATTTTTGCTATTTGCTGGATCTGTTCCAAATATGTTTCCTGTTTTGTGGAGTAACAACAGAATTGCAGATGTTCTGACTAGTACAGGGAAAAGCCAAGTGCTGACTTTGACGTTAGCACATCTGAAGCCTGTTTTGCTGTCAATGATATCAGAACCTCTGAGAGTTATTGCCTTTTTAGCAGAATCAGAACTTCTGGTTTCTCCACTAACAAACTTCTGTCTTGCAGCGCAGGGGAATCAGAACTTCTGATTTCCCCACTAACAAGGTTCTATTTTGCAGGTGCCAGAGTCAGAAGTTCTGACTCATACAGTTTAACCAAGAGGTTGATCATCTGGCAGCGGATCTGAGTCAGAACTTTTGATGACCTCCCAGCAGCGCGCGAGCTCCCTCTCTCTCTCTCTATATCTTGTTTTTTGCTATTTTCTTTTTTGTCTATTTTTCTCGTTGAACCCCCCATGTACAAATGTGTATCCCCCTCCCCTAATGGTTGTAATAGCGTAGGATTTTATATTTCCGCTTCTTATTACTAGTAATTAGGACATGTATGGCAAGATAAAATCAATGAAATAGAAAAACCTAATTCAAAGAAAAAACTCTTGTATGCAATAAAACACACTTGCACACTAACACCCCTAGGGTTACATCCACTCGTTGCCTTTCAAAATTGGGCCATATTGCATGTTAAGTCTCTTTGGGCAAAACAAACAATTCAAGTGATCATAGTCCCTCGATGACGCTTTCGAAAGTTGCCTAACAATGATCAAGTCCCTTAAAGGAAAATTGCCCAAAGATACTTGGCACCATTGCAATTGTGGTCTAAACGATGACCCGCGCCCGTCCCTCTCACGTCCTAACACAAGATTGTCCACCAAATACAATGATGGAACAAAATTGTTAAAAGGGTTAAAACATAGCAATAATCTTTGAGAAAATTGGGGTAGATAGCTCTTGGTTACTTGCAAACTTGCAAAACAAAACACTTGCCCGTTTTTTCTATAAACCACACCTCACGACACTTTCAAAACAACTTTCAAAAACAAATGAAAACTTTTTTTCGAAAGACATACATCTTTGTATACATCCCCACATGGATCATTACAAAGGTTGCCACCACATTGGCTTCTTTTCAAAACATTTTCAAACCCACACACAAAGCACCATTTCAAACAATTGAAAAAGGCAAGTGATCTAAGCAAGTAACTAAGAGCCCATGGATAACCATGGATAGAAAGGGTGCTAATACCTTCCCTTTCTATAATCTACTCCCCGAACCCAAGAAAACATCTCAAAGGTTTTTGCTGTGCTTTTTAAACCTTTCCTTAGGATAAAATAAAAAGTCGGTGGCGACTCTTGCTCAACCGAAACATTTGTGAAAACTAACGCAAAACGCTAGTCAGTTCTCCCACCGTATCACAGAACTGGCGACTCTGCTGGGGAAGATTTTAAAAGTGGAGTAACCTTAGGAATTAGATCACCCTCTTGCATGATTAATTGTTTGAATTGTTTGCTTTATATCTTGGCTCTATTGTTTGGGTTTGCAATCCTACACCCGGATTTTGGGAAACATTCATAGATAGCAATACATTGTGGAAACTGTGCGAGGTATACCGACACGGTCGAAGCAATAGCTATATTGGTGCGACATATTTGTGAGTACCGGTAACCCTTGAGTTCAATCAAGGAGAGTACGGGGCCGCTGAGTGATGTCACTAAGCACTAATGACCTAGAACCTTACTTGACCATCTTGGCCTTTATTAGGGGTAGTGAGATAACCGGCTTTGGTGCAGTCCGAAGTTGGTAGATACTCGATACTACACTCATTGAGGGTTGTTTTCTTGGAATATTTTGGTCGCTAGTTAAGTGGCTAAACCAAAACAATGAACATTGAAAACAATCCAATGATATTGAACTCCTTAGAACCCGGTTACTATTTATAGGACAGGTTTTTTAAGCTAACTACACTCAAGAGGGTACTTACCGATGAAACCCCATGCAAGCCTGAAACTAGGGTTTGGTGTGATTTGCTTGTACATATGTTTTGTGCATACATCATAAACATCATAAAGCATCATATGCATTCACTAACCATTTCAAGGGTTTAGATCTTCATCTTTGTTTTTGTTTTGTAGGTCATGGAAATTCCTCGCAGGAAAACTATCCAAGTCAACCTTGTGAGAATCTCTCCTCAACTCAAGGAGCTCACCTCAAGAATTCCAGAAAGCTCATCCTTCAGTGAAAGACATGGTAGACTGCTCAGCCTAGTCAGCACCAACATTGAAGAAGACATGATGAAAGTGCTATTCCAGTTCTTTGACTCTCTTCACCACTGTTTCACTTTCCCCGATTACCAGTTGGTGCCCACTTTGGAGGAGTTTTCTCAACTCCTGAGAATCCCTATCCTTAATCAACTACCCTTCAACGGTACGGAAAAGGAACCAAAGCCAAAAGATGTTGCTCGAGCATTACATCTACAACCATCCGACATCAAGGGGCATTGGGAAACCAGAAGCGGCGTCAAGGGATTCTTAGCAAAATTCTTGTTTGAGAAGGCACAAGAATGTTGGAACTCATTGGATCTACAAGCCTTTGAAGAAATTGTGGCACTCCTTATCTATGGGTTGGTCTTGTTCCCAAATCCCGACCAATTGGTAGATGTCAACGCCGTCAAAATCTTCTTGTCCAGAAATCCAATACCAACATTGCTTGGGGACATCCTTCACTCATTTTACACACGAACAATGAGAAAGAGGGGTGTTCTTATGTGCTGTACTCCTATCCTTGCAAGGTGGTTTATTTCGCACCTTCCACAATCTGTCTTGAAGAACGACCAGGGCTCAAGGTGGTCCCAACGGTTGATGACTCTTACTCACTCTGATGTACATTGGTGTTCTCGGTCCAGAGAAAATGTCATCATCGTCGACCGTTGCGGAGAATTTCCTAATGTTCCTTTACTTGGAATTAGAGGAGGTATCACCTACAATCCTTGCCTAGCTTTGAGACAATTTGGATATGCACGAAGGGATGGCCCTCATGACATGTTGATTCCTGACCTAGTTTTTGACTTTGACAACGATGCGCAAGGACTTCGCCAAAGATTCATCAGAGCTTGGGGAAAACTCAACAAGGTTGATAGCAAGACTCTGGGACACAAGAACTCCATCCCTCTTGAGCCTTATCTCAAGTGGGTACGAGCCTGAGCCCAAAGTTTGATGATGCCTTATCCTCATGTTCTCCCTGTGATTAAAGAGCCCGTCAATGAAGGAGAGGTTCCCTACACCATCCTACATCCAGACATGCCTACATCGTGGGAGGAAATGCAGAAAAATTGGATCCAGCTCAAGGAGGAACGGAATACTTTTGAAGCTAGCTTCTACGCCAGTGAGAAGAAGGTTCTAGAGCTTACCCGCCGACTCCATGAGCAAGAGGCCCTCAACACCTACATTGCGCCGAAGAGGATGCGCAATGTCTTTTTACCTTGAGAAGTTATTTTGTAATATTTGGCCCATGGGGCATTTATGTACTGACAAATTTCTTCTTATTAATATGACGTGCGTTCTTCTTTGTCTGAAACAATTTTGAATGTCCTAAATCCTTGAATGCATTGCATACATAAGCATACCATTCATCATGTGCATAAGCAGGTCTCATTCCAGGTTTCCTTATCTGTCTGCTGTTTATTTCAGTAGGATGGATCTCGAGCAAACAGTCAAAGACCTACAAGCCCAAAATGCACAGTTCCAGCAACTCCTGATGACCTTGGCTAAGGGTCAGGAGGATATCAAGACTCAATTGGGGAACAAAGACCCAGTGAAAAAGAAGAAAAAGAGACTCGGGATGGCTACTTTGGGGAGAAGATTTGACGGAGAAGCCCGGAGAGTGCTTGAATTTCCTCCTATCTCTGATGAGGGAACCAGCAAAGGAGGTGGAGCTGCGGTACCTTCCGAGTCTGATGCGGAAGAAGAGGAGGTCGAAGAGGATGAAGATTATACTGATCAACAATACCCTCCAGCTGATGATAAATACAAAGGGCTAGAAGACAGGTTGGCCGCCATGGAGCTACAAAGAGTACCGGGTTTGGATTTTGAAGACTTGGGTTTGGTTGTCGGGATTGTGATTCCCCCAAAATTCAAAGTGCCAATGTTTGTAAGGTATGATGGGCTGTCCTGTCCCAAAATGCATCTCAGGTCCTACGTGAGAAAGATTCAACCCTATACGGCAGATAAAAACCTTTGGATTCATTTCTTTCAGGACAGTCTTTCTGGAGCTCAGTTGGAGTGGTTTTATCAGCTAGAGGGAACCAGCGTTCGAAATTGGGAAGATTTGGCCACCGCTTTCTACAAACAATACCAATACAATTCTGACCTTGCCCCTACTCGTACCCAACTTCAGGGTATGTCACTGGGAACAAGCGAGGGATTCAAGGAGTACGCACAAAAATGGAGGGATTTGGCTGGCAGGGTGCAACCTCCTTTAACCGATCGTGAACTTGTTGATATGTTTCTAGGGACCCTATCTGGGCCATTTTTCAATCATCTGATTGGTAACTCTTCTGCGGGGTTTACCGATTTGATCTTAACGGGCGAAAGAATAGAAGCTGGCATCAAGTCAGGAAAGATTCAGAAGGGTGTTGCTGCAAGTACTGAGAAGAGGCCTTTTAAGAAAGAAGCAAGTGCCGTCTATGGTCCTAGAAGACAAGTCAAGCCAGAAAGTTGCCAAGCCGTCAATGCTCTGGTCATTTCAAAACATGTTGCTGCTCCTCAGCGGTACAATCAACAAAGAGGTGAAAGGCCCAAGAGGCAGTATACTCGGTTGAGTATGACCTTGTCACAAATTTTACCCCAATTATTATCAACCAACTTGGTGACCACCAAAGAAGCTCCTAAAGTCGTGAATACTGCATCTCCTATAACCCAAATGCCCGTTGTGCTTATCATTCTGATAGCCCCGGGCATACTACTGATGATTGCTGGGCCTTGAGAAACAGAGTGCAAGATCTTATTGATGCAAAGGAAATTCAGTTTGAAGCGCCTGAAAGACCGAACGTTGGAACTTCTCCTATGCCCCAGCATAGAGTAAATGCCATTGGAGAAGAGTTGTATGTTGTTTCAGTGAATGATGTTGCTACCCCTCTGTTGACTGTTAAGAGGAACTTGCTACTAGCCGGTTTATTTCCGGGTTGTAGTAAGGGTTGCCTCCTGTGTGCTGTTATCCCTACCGATTATCCACTGCTGAAATCAGGCATCCAAAGCCTGATGGATAGCAAGGAAATTCTGTTCAAGAAAACTGCTGTTCCGTTTGTTTCCGTTGAAGAAATATCTGTTGTCACAATTTACAATCTTGCCAAAGCTCCCATGAAAAAACCAGTCCAAATTACGTCTGTTGCACCCATTACTATTACTGTTCCTGGGCCTCTCCCCTATGAGTCTGATAAAGCGGTCCCATGGCATTATGGGGCCGACGTGTATGTGCTTGGGGTGAAGCAGGAGTTCAACACCAATACCAGTATCAGTAACATCACTGGTCCCGCCAAGATTACCCGCAGTGGCAGGCTCTTCTCGCCTGACATTGCACCGCCAGTTATCCGAAAACCTCTCACCATCACACCCGCAAGTGTGCATGTTCCAATTCAAGTTCCTGTGTCTACTACTGCCGCCGAGTCCTCTGATACTCGGGGCAAAGAAGTTGCTACCGATTTGCCTGCCAGGACAGAGGCACCAAAAAAGACTGCTGTAGAAGCCTCCCAACAAGAAATGGAGGAAATTCTTAAAATCATCAAAAGGAGTGACTTTAACGTTGTTGAACAATTGGGGCATACTCCCTCCAAAATCTCTATGCTATCATTGCTACTATGCTCAGAGGCCCATGCAAAAGCCCTGATTTCATTTCTGAAAACGGCCCACGTTCCGCAAGAGACCTCCGCGGACCAATTCACCGACTGTGTGGCTAATTTGACAGCTGACAATGGCTTGGGGTTCTCGGATGCTGACCTCACCCCCAAAGGGAAAAATCACAATGATGCCCTGCATGTTTCCATAGAATGCAGGGGCACTACTCTCGCACACGTGTTAGTGGATACCGGCTCTTCCCTGAACGTTTTGCCTAAGAAGGCATTGGATCGCTTGGATTGTGAGGATTTGGAATTAAAGCCTAGTAACATCATTGTTAGAGCCTTTGACGGTTCTAAGAGGATGGTGCATGGCGAGGTAGACATTCCTATTCGTGTGGGTTCTCAAGTCTTTGACTCAACGTTCTATGTAATGGATATTCGCCCATCTTACTCTTGCTTATTGGGTCGACCCTGGATTCACAAGGCTGGGGCAGTAACCTCCACTCTACACCAAAAGCTCAAATACCCTATCAAAGGGAAGATTGTTACTGTGCAGGGTGAAGAGGAATACATGGTTAGTCACTTGAATTCATTCCGGTATATCGAGATGGATGGGGAGTTTATTGAAACCCCCTTTCAGCATTTTGAGGAAGTACCTCCAATTTTGGCATCAGCTGAAGCAGTGGTTGAAGAAGACTTTCCGTTGAAGATGGCATCTTTGAAGGATGCCCGGGCTGTAATCGAGAAAGGAAATTGTGCGAACTGGGGTCAGCTTCCTGACTTCACTCAAAAGAATGATAAGTTTGGGCTAGGCTTTACTGCAGAGGCTCAGAGGGCTGTGCACAAGAAAAAAAATCAGAAAGGCTCCAGTGTTTATCACCAGTCCAAGGGTGAATGCTATTGAGGAGGATGTAGAGGAAGCAGAGTTTGACAGTTGGATCTATCCGACTACCAGCAACGGACCAAGCAACTGGACGGCAAAGGATTTTACGCCTATCACATTTGTCACACAGTAATTATTTCTTTTGATTTCCAATTTGTAACAAACAATATGTTAAAACTTTATCGGCTCGGTGTCCTACCCGGGGCATCGTAGCTCCATTTGTGAGGGTTTTTTGTATGACATTTCCATATATCATCAATCAAAACATTGGACGTTTGTTGCATTTCAAATCTTGTGCTCTTTTTCTCTCTGTGTTATATATTGCAAAACAACTATATTTACACACACTCACTTATACAGGTTTCAATCCACTCTGGATCTCACTGGTAACAGCTCTGCTACCGCCAGTTATGACTTCAAGAATCCGATCAACTTGGCCGAAAACGAAGGTGAAGATGATTGTGAAGTGCCTGGTGAACTCGCAAGACTGCTACTCCAGGAAGAGAGGGCTATTCAACCACATGAAGAGCCGGTGGAAACAATTAACCTGGGTACGGAGACAGATAGGAAAGAGGTCAAGATTGGGGCTAATCTAGAGCTCGGCGGGAAGCAACGATTGATCTAGATGCTACATGATTACATAGAGATCTTTGCTTGGTCATACGAAGATATGCCTGGTTTGGATGCCGACATTGTAGTTCATCACCTGCCAACTAAGGAAGACTGCCCTCCGGTAAAGCAAAACGTTCGCCGCATGCGCCCAGAGATATCTGAAAAGATCAAGGCTGAGGTTATGAAGCAATTCGATGCCGGATTTCTAGCAGTAACTTCTTACCCTCAGTGGGTTGCCAATGTGGTGCCAGTGCCGAAGAAGGACGGTAAAGTCAGAATGTGTGTTGACTACAGGGATTTAAACAGGGCAAGCCCCAAGGATGACTTCCCCTTACCTCACATTGACGTTCTCGTTGACAATACTGCTCAACACAAGGTTTTCTCCTTCATGGATGGTTTTTAAGGGTATAATCAGATCAAGATGGCTCCGGAAGATATGGAAAAGACTACCTTTGTGACTCAGTGGGGCACCTTCTGTTACAAGGTCATGCCATTCGGGTTGAAAAATGCTGGGGCAACCTACCAACGCGCCATGGTTGCTTTATTTCATGATATGATCCATCATGAGATTGAGGTATATGTTGATGACATGATTGCAAGGTCTCAAACTAAGGAGGAGCACCTTGATCATCTGAGGAAGCTATTCGACCGACTGAAGTTATATAAGCTGAGGTTGAATCCCAACAAATGCACCTTTGGGGTGAGGTCCGGAAAATTGCTAGGTTTCATTGTAAGTGATAAAGGTATTCAGGTGGACCCTGCCAAGGTAAAATCCATACAAGAGATTCCAACTCCAAAGACAGAGAAAGAAGTCAGAGGCTTCCTAGGACGACTGAATTACATTGCCCGATTCATCTCACATCTGACTGCTACTTGTGAGCCAATCTTCAAATTACTGAAGAAAGATCAAGTAGTACGCTGGAATGATGAATGTCAGGCTGCCTTTGAAAAGACAAAGGAATATCTCCAAGAGCCACCCATTCTTATGCCGCCAGTGGAAGGAAGACCTCTGATACTATATTTGACAGTACTTGACAATTCAATGGGGTGTGTGCTGGGACAGCATGACGAGTCCGGCCGAAAAGAGCACACCATTTATTACTTGAGCAAAAAGTTTACCGACTGTGAGTCTCGTTACTCACTGCTTGAGAAAACTTGCTGCGCTCTAGTATGGGCTGCTCGCCGGCTGAGACAGTATATGCTGACTCACACTACTCTATTGATTTCAAAGATGGATCCCATCAAGTATATATTTGAAAAGCCTGCTCTGTCTGGGAGAATAGCAAGATGGCAAATGATCTTAACAGAATATGATATCCAGTATACAACTCAGAAAGCAATTAAAGGAAGTGTACTGGCAGATCATTTGGCACACCAACCTGTGGACGATTACCAATCCTTGAACTTTGATTTTCCGGACGAAGACATCATGGTGGTAACCGACTGTGAAGTACCTGGACCAGATGAAGGACCTGAGGAAGGATCCCGATGGTCTATGCATTTTGACGGAGCCTTCAATGCTTTGGGTAACGGCGTCGGCGCTGTAATCATATCTCCCAAAGGGACTCATACTCCACTCACCGCCCGATTGTGTTTCAACTGCACCAACAACATGGCAGAATATGAGGCATGTATCATGGGTCTACAAGCTGCAATCGATTTAAGGATCAAATTTCTGAGTGTCTTTGGAGATTCCGCTCTCGTGATCAATCAGATCAAAGGCGAGTGGGATACGAAACACCCGAATCTTATTCCTTACAAGGAGTATGTGTCAACCTTGCTTCCCCACTTTGAAGAGATAACTTTTGAGCATTTCCCAAGAGAGGAGAATCAGCTAGCGGACGCACTGGCTACGATGTCTTCAATGTTCAAAGTTAAATGGGACAATGAGGCTCCCCGGATCATTATCTGGAAGTTGGACGAACCGGCATACTGCTGCGATCTTGAGGCCGAAAAGGTGACTGAAAAGCCCTGGTATCATGAGGTGAAGAGGTACTTGGAAGCTCAGGAATACCCTGAGGGTGCATCTGTCAATGACAAGAAGTTCATGAGGAGGTTTGCGGCAAAATTATTCCTCAGCAACGGCATCCTCTACAAACGGAATCATGATTCAACTCTACTACGTTGTGTGGATAAGGCTGAAGCAGAGAAAATCATGATAGAACTGCATGAAGGTACATTCGGAACCCATTCCAGTGGACACACCATGGCAAAGAAAATCCTTAGGGCAGGATATTTCTGGTCCACCATGGAAGCCGATTGTTACCAACACTCTCGAACTTGTCACAAATGCCAAATCTATGCTGACAAGGTGCACATCCCTCCGGTTCCTCTGAACGTCCTGACGGCACCTTGGCCTTTTGCAATGTGGGGCATTGATATGATCGGTGAGATCCGACCGACGGCATCCAACGGGCATCGCTTCATCTTGGTAGCGATCGATTACTTCACGAAGTGGGTTGAGGCAGCTTCCTACGCCACAGTAACCAAGAGCGTCGTGGCACGTTTCATCCGGCATAATCTGATCTGTCGGTACGGCATCCCGGAAAGAATCATTACGGACAATGGCACCAATCTCAATAACAAAATGATCACTGAACTCTGCGAACAATTCAAGATACAGCACCACAATTCTTCTCCCTATCGGCCGAAGATGAATGGGGCTGTAGAAGCAGCTAATAAAAATATCAAGAAAATTGTGCAGAAGATGACAGTGACCTATAAGGATTGGCACGGAATGTTACCATTTGCTCTTCATGGGTACCGTACCTCAGCAAGGACGTCAACCGGGGCAACTCCTTTCTCCTTGGTCTATGGCATGGAGGCAGTCCTGCCAATTGAAGTCCAGATACCCTCTCTCCAGATAATGAAGGATGCAGACTTGAATGAGGATGACTGGATCCAGACTCGACTTGACCAGTTAAACCTAATTGACGAAAAGAGGCTCACTGCTATCTGTCATGGTCAGACGTATCAAAAATGAATGATCAGGGCATTTAACAAGAAGGTCAGACCACAGGAGTATCAGGTTGGGGACCTGGTAATCAAGCGCATCATCCTTCCTCAAAGTGATCCCCGGGGCAAATGGACCCCTACTTACGAAGGGCCATTTGTGGTTAAACATGTGTTCTCAGGAGGAGCCATGATCCTAACCACCATGGATGGTAACGACCTTCCTCACCCCGCCAATGCAGACATAGTGAAAAGATACTACGCATGAATAAAAGACCTGCTAGGTTGACATACCTAGGCAAAAATAAGGGCTTCCCGGCGAACCAAAAGGGTTCGGGCAAAAATAAGGGATGAAATGAAAAAAAAATCTGTACACCTGGCAAGTCGAAAACCTGAAAAGGCGGCTTGGGCAAAAATGGGTATCCCGGTGGACTGAAAACTCGAAAGGGCGGTCCAGGAAAAAGTTAGGGATAAAAACGTAACACTATGTCTCATTGGATCACTTCGCATCCGAAATTCGGCATCAACTATCTGGCTCAGATTTCGGCATCGGCCAATCAGCTTCATTTTCAACTAGGCAGCAAAGCGATGAGACGCTTGGGGACATAAAGGCGATAACAGAGTTGGAACCCAGTGGGATTGTTCACATAGCTGTTTTGTTTTCAAAATTGTAAATTCTGTGTTATTCGGCGGCGTCCTCTTACTAGGATGTCAGCCTCTTGTACAAAAACGCCTTTTCACAGGCAAAATTCAAATCAATACAAAGTCACTTGTCATACAAATCGCCATTGTTTTTCCTTTTTCTGTTTTGTCTTGCGAAGAACGTCCAATGTTCATTTTTGATATATGCATTTGACATTAAATTGCTGATTCACAAATATTTGCAAAAGATTAATTACAGGTGACATCGGGACAGGGGCAATGTAAGGTTGTCTGATGCAGTCTGTTTGCTTTGTCCGCCAAGGTACCAAGGTAGATTCAACTGAAGAATGTGACCAAATCATCTCATTCCCCGCAGATTAAGACAAGATTCCGCAATGCTTTCCCCAAGCGGAGTTGACTCCCCTTCAATCCTGAAAAGGCACAACTTTCCCTGGCAGGTCTTAAAGCTTATCCCCAGTAGATTCTGGAAGCTTGTTCCCTGCAGAATACGGACGTCTCTCCCGAGCTTTATTCAGAGTTATTCCTCACAAGGGCTTATAACTGGGTTATCCTCGGCTAATTGCCACGGAAGATCGCCCTCAACAAAGTTCTTTCAATCCCCAGCGGAATTCATCATTGAAGTCCTCAGCAGGCCTCTCATCAAAAACTTCAGCAAAGTATCTCTTCCACAGAACAATTCCCCGGCCGATCGTCAAGGATTTATTTTCCTAAGACGAAAATACATTCATAAACATTTCACGTTTTCATACATCCTGCTTACATACATGATAAAAAAGTGCATACAACACTGTCTCATGTTAAAACATCATGCATATCATACATCATGACATTGCATACAACTTATGTTTCGCCTTTTCAGGGAAAAAGACAATCCCAAAGACAACTGCCTTCGACTGTCACAACATTCCAGATTCGATACCTGTATCTAGCCAGGGCATATCTGAGAGTGATCATTTCCAGACTCGATTCCTGTATCTAGCCAGGGCACGTCTGAAGAGTTTGAAGATTCGATTCCTGTATCTAGCCAGGGCACGTCTGAAGAGTTCGAAGATTCGATTCCTGTATCCAGCCAGGGCACATCTATCAACTACAACATTTCCAGACTCGATTCCTGTATCTAGCCAGGGCACATCTGAAGAGTTCGAAGATTCGATTCCTGTATCCAGCCAGGGCACATCTATCAACTACAACATTTCCAGACTCGATTCCTGTATCTAGCCAGGGCACGTCTGAAGAGTTCGAAGATTCGATTCCTGTATCCAGCCAGGGCACATCTATCAACTACAGATTCGATTCCTGTATCCAGCCAGGGCATATCTGTTGACCATATTTCCAGACTCGATTCCTGTATCTAGCCAGGGCACGTTTGAAGAGTTCGAAGATTCGATTCCTGTATCCAGCCAGGGCATATCTATTGACGACTATTTCCGGATTCGACTCCTGTATCCAGCCAGGGCACATCTGTGAGCAACCGATTGTAGATTCGATACCTGTATCCAGCCAGGGCATATCTGTATAAGGAGGTTGAAGATCAAACACCTGTAACAAGCCAGGAAAACATCAGCCTTTCTCAAATACATAAAGTTCTCGCTAAAGGAATCTCTTGTACGATCATCATTTCCAAATGGCATCTATAAGCCCATTCCCGACAAGGTTCTATCATATCTCCAGATGGCATCTATAAGCCCATCTCCCTATTCACCACCTATCCAAATGGCATCTATAAGCCCATTCCCGACATCACATTGTTGATACTCCAACATGCGAGTGCAAATTTCCGGGCACTCTAGTGTCCAATCTCCTTTTACCCTCGAGTCACGAAAGGAAAACTTGCCAATCTAACTCTTCAGGTTCAAGAAGATTGAACAGGGGCAACTGTTGTACCCCAAAATTTGCCCTCCCTTTCTTCAGGAAACCATCTTGGATTTTCAAAGTCCCTCTGAAACAAATCCAAGTCCTGAGTTATCCTTTTGCCCAAGCAAGCCACTTACAAGAGCAAGATGATCTCACGAATTCCAAAAACAACGCTTTTATCTTGAGAAAAATTAAATTCTAAGTACTTAGAACGTTTCTCTAAAATGAGTGTTTAAGAAAAAAATCAGCGCTTCAGAACTTCTGGACCCATTCCAGATAAAAACGGTCAGAAGTTGCAAGCTTGGCTCAGCGTGGTCAGAAGTTGGCTTTTCAGCAGCTACATCAGTTCAATCAGAAGTTGTAAACGTGGCTCAGTATGTAAGCCTCAAACAGAACATGCCCCTTCAGCAGTTACACAAGCTCAGCCAGAACTTGCTAAAGGAATGCAAGAGAAGCAGGGAAATCTGAAGGCTCCTTCAGAGCATGCTGAATTCAGAAGATGAAAAGGTCAGAAGAATGGGTGTTACACTGATACAGAATCTCTAAGCCCAGGAGGCCCAGTAGTAAATCCAAGGAACATACCAGAAAACCAGGAGAATCTCCAGAGCTTACAGGAAGCCAAGGCCAGAGCATGGTCTATGCTGCTGATTCAACGTTGGTTTCCATTACCAGAATATTGATGTTGATAGGTCTTATCACCATTTAATGCCCATTAATGCTTCCAACCACTCCTGAACATTCACGTGTGGCTTGGAAAACGCTTTTGTGCAGATTCTGGCATGGGTCTACATGCCACCGCCCACTTCAGAGGTCACTTCTCCCCAATCTACGCCTGCTGCTGTAGCCTAGGCTGAAAGCTAGCTGTTATCACAACTTCCCAGGAATTTCTGTCAAAGAACAAATTCAAACTCTGTTGGCGCTTTAATGTTCAAGGCATCCACAAGAACTTTGCCTATAAATAGAGAGTCTTCACCACTGCAAAAGGCGTTCAGGAAAAGAAACAAAAAATTGCTAAGTGAGAAACAGAACTCTTAGCAACGTAGCGTTCTGAAACTCTATCAAAATCTCCAGTTTTGTTTCATGACTTTGAGTTTCTCACCTTTAAACTTCATCAAATATCCAGTTTTTTTTCCTGTAAACCAAAAACACCCTTTCCAAACTTCTGACCCTACATACGTATACGCCTTTACCAGCCTTTTCAAAGAAAATTTGTCCAGAACACCACCAGAGCCAAAAGCTAACTTTCACCCACCAACCTTTCCAACAGTCAGGTAAGCACCTGCTGACCCTCATCACGCTGTTAAGCATCATCAGTTGTGCATACTCAAATGAACATAATGTAAATATCATGTTGTTGCTGTTTATGTTCTGAGGATTTTCATACCTCAGAACGTTCTGAGCCAGTATAGGACTTGCCTGTGACCTTGGTGGTTCTGACCTCTGAAACATTTTTGCTATTTGTTGGATCTGTTCCAAATATGTTTCCTGTTTTGTGGAGTAACAACAGAATTGCAGATGTTCTGACTAGTACAGGGAAAAGCCAAGTGCTGACTTTGACGTTAGCACATCTGAAGCCTGTTTTGCTGTCAATGATATCAGAACCTCTGAGAGTTATTGCCTTTTTAGCAGAATCAGAACTTCTGGTTTCTCCACTAACAAACTTCTGTCTTACAGCGCAGGGGAATCAAAACTTCTGATTTCCCCATTAACAAGGTTCTATTTTGCAGGTGCCAGAGTCAGAAGTTCTGACTCATACAGTTTAACCAAGAGGTTGATCATCTGGCAGCGGATCTAAGTCAGAACTTCTGATGACCTCCCAGCAGCGCGCGGGCTCCCTCTCTCTCTCTCTCTCTATATCTTGTTTTTTGCTATTTTCTTTTTTGTCTATTTTTCTCGTTGAACCCCCCATGTACAAATGTGTATCCCCCTCCCCTAATGGTTGTAATAGCGTAGGATTTTATATTTCCGCTTCTTATTACTAGTAATTAGGACATGTATGGCAAGATAAAATCAATGAAATAGAAAAACCTAATTCAAAGAAAAAACTCTTGTATGCAATAAAACACACTTGCACACTAACACCCCTAGGGTTACATCCACTCGTTGCCTTTCAAAATTGGGCCATATTGCATGTTAAGTCTCTTTGGGCAAAACAAACAATTCAAGTGATCATAGTCCCTCGATGACGCTTTCGAAAGTTGCCTAAAAATGATCAAGTCCCTTAAAGGAAAATTGCCCAAAGATACTTGGCACCATTGCAATTGTGGTCTAAACGATGACCCGCGCCCGTCCCTCTCACGTCCTAACACAAGATTGTCCACCAAATACAATGATGGAACAAAATTGTTAAAAGGGTTAAAACATAGCAATAATCTTTGAGAAAATTGGGGTAGATAGCTCTTGGTTACTTGCAAACTTGCAAAACAAAACACTTGCCCGTTTTTTCTAAAAACCACACCTCACGACACTTTCAAAACAACTTTCAAAAACAAATGAATTTTTTTTTCAAAAGACATACATCTTTGTATACATCCCCACATGGATCATTACAAAGGTTGCCACCACATTGGCTTCTTTTCAAAACATTTTCAAACCCACACACAAAGCACCATTTCAAACAATTGAAAAAGGCAAGTGATCTAAGCAAGTAACTAAGAGCCCATGGATAACCATGGATAGAAAGGGTGCTAATACCTTCCCTTTCTATAATTTACTCCCCGAACCCAAGAAAACATCTCAAAGGTTTTTGCTGTGCTTTTTAAACCTTTCCTTAGGATAAAATAAAAAGTCGGTGGCGACTCTTGCTCAACCGAAACATTTGCGAAAACTAACGCAAAACGCTAGTCAGTTCTCCCACCGTATCACAACTGCCACAAAAGAAAATCTTTCTGATCGATTCCTGAGCCAATCTTGAATATCTGAGAAACCCCAGTGTTGTGTCTTCTATGAAAAATGGGAGGGCAAATTTTGGGGTACAACAGCTGCCCCTGTTCAATCTTCTTGAACCTGAAGAGTTAGATCGACGAGTTTTGTCGTTCATGACTCGAAGGTAAAAGATGATTGGACACTAGAGTGCCCATAAATTTGCACTCGTCAAAATGTAGTTGAGAGAATGGGCTTAAAGATGCCATCCAAGAATGTTTGGTTGTAAATCGACAGAATAAGCATCAGAATGGTGTTCGTACTTGGAACGTATCTGAACTGTATTTGTCTTTGAATCTGAATAAGTGACAGAATGACTTCTGTGTTTGGAGTGTATCTGTACTGTATATGTAGGATGAAACTGAATAAGCGACAAAATGGCTCCCGTGTCTGGAGCGTATCTGAACTGTATCTTGAAATTAAGTCTGAATGAGTAACAGAATGACTTTCGTGTCTGGAGTGTATCTGTACTGTATCGGTACTTGGAGTTTGAATAAGCATCAGGATGGCATCCTTGTGTGGAGCGTATCTAAACCGTATCTGAATGAGAAATAGAATGGCTTCCGTGTTTGGAGCGTATCTAAATTTTATCTGAATTTGAAATCCGAATGAGTAACATAATGACTTCCGTGTCTGGAGTGTATCTGTATTGTATCTGAATGAGAGATCTGAATGAGTGACATAATGACTTCCGTGTCTGGAGTGTATCTGTACTGTATCTGAAATCTTTGAATATTTGTTAAAGATAGCTGTTAATCTTATCCTGAAAAGGGTAAAATGTTAGCTGAAACACAAAGTTATGTTGCATGAAATGTATGACGCAATAAATGTGTTTTATTCATGTTTATGATATATGAATGTAATGTATGCGCATGTAAGCTGATTTGCTGTATTGTTGAGGAAAATAAATCCTTGACTGTTGTCGGGGAAAATAAATCCTTGACTGCTAAGGATTGTGAGAGTAATGCCATATACTTCTTGAGGAATCTGCTTGGGGAATCCAAAGAATTTTAATAACTTCTACTGGGGATTCATTGACGGGAGTCTTTGTTCTGTCGAGAAGCAATAAAAACTCTGTGGGGAAAAATTTTATCCTGTAGTGAAAACTCAGTGGGGAAAAGCTTAATTCCGCTGGGGAGTTCAGTAGTTTGGGTTGTATGCCAATCTACTGGAGAGTTACCCTATGTTGGGGGGAAACAGAAGTTAACTGTTATCTGGTTGATCTTCAGGCTTAAAGACAAACTTGCTGGGGGAACCTGGAGAAACTAGATGATTTCCGCTGTGGGTTGATAGTTTAAAGTTTCGACTCCGCTAGGGATTGGTAGTCGGTAGTCTCAGTTCCGCTGGGGATCTGTAGTTCAAAGTTTTGGCTCCGCTGGGGGATCTTAATGACGTGCTGTAGAGATTGCTCATGGAATAGCCCAAAGACGTTTTCCTAATCTTTCTACCTGTCAGTAATTACTCTTTTTCATCATGTTTATTTGTAAACAGTAATTATGTTCAAATGCATATGTTCATTAATGAATCATTGGACGTTTTTGCAAATAAAACATAAGTGTAGAAAGAAAAAGTCAAATAGTTTTTTGTACTTTGAAAGAGATATCTTTGTATTTACTTTGAATAAGTGTTTTGTACAAAGGAGACAAACATCCTAATAAGAGGATGGTGTCATAAAAAAAATGAGAAAAATTTATACAAAGAAAGATAGCTATGTGTGTAAAAAATCCCATGGGGTTCCCATTCTGCTATAGCCTTCGTATCTCCGAATATCTTGTTCATTTGTTGCTTCGTCCAAAGATGATTGAATTGATCAGAAGCCTCAGAGTTTGTCCGTGAAGAGATAGTTTTTTTTAAAGTGATCCGACGAGACATAGTCATACGCTTTAATTCCCTAACTTTTGCCTGGACCGCCCTTTCGGGTTTTCAGTCCACCGGGAAACCCTTTTTTTCCCAAGTCGCCCTTTCGGGTTTTCAACTTGCTGGGTGTACAGATTTTTTTGTTTTATCCCTAGTTTTTGCCTGAACCGCCCTTTCGGGTTTTCGATTCACCGGGATGCCCTTTTTTGCCTAGGTGTGTTAACCTAGCGGGTCTCTTATGCGTAATATCATTTGACAATGTCTGCGTTCACAGGGTGAGGAAGATCGTCGCCGTCCATGGTGGTTAAAATTATTGCCCCACCAGAAAAGATGTTCTTGATCACAAATGGTCCTTCGTAGGTAGGAGTCCATTTACCCCTGGGATCACTTTGTGGTAAGATGATGCGCTTAATCACAAGATCTCTAACTTGATACACTTGGCGTTTGACTTTCTTATTGAAAGCCTTGATCATCCGCTTTTGATATGTCTGACCATGGCAAACAGTAGTAAGTCTCTTCTCGTCAATTAAGTTTAACTAATCAAGCCGGGGTTGGATCCAATCGTCTTCACTCAAACCAGCATCTTTCATGATTCTCAAGGAGGGAATCTGAACCACGATAGGTAAAACAGCTTCCATGCCATATACCAAGGAATAGGGTGTTGCCCCAGTTGATGTGCGAGCCGTGGTACGATACCCGTGGAGAGCAAACAGTAGCATCTCATGCCAGTCCTTGTAGGTGACTGTCATTTTTTGTATGATCTTTTTGATGTTTTTGTTCGCAGCTTCAACTGCACCATTCATCTTTGGCCGATAGGGGGATGAATTGTGATGTTGAATTTTGAACTGTTCGCACAAGGCGGTGATCATAGTATTGTTAAGGTTGGTACCGTTATCAGTGATGATCCTTTCGGGGATACCGTACCGACAAATAAGGTTCTGCTTGATGAAGCGGGCAACAACATTCTTAGTAACGGATGCGAAGGAAGCTGCTTCGACCCACTTTGTGAAGTAATCAATGGCCACCAGAATGAAGCGGTGTCCATTGGATGTTGTAAGCTTGATCTCTCCAATCATGTCGATTCCCCACATAGCGAAGGGCCAAGGAGCTGTTAAGACATTTAGAGGAACCGGGGGCACGTGCACCTTGTCTGTATAGATTTGACATTTATGGCAAGTTCGGGAGTGTTGATAGCAGTCTGCTTCCATGGTAGACTAGTAATAGCCTGCACGTAGAATCTTCTTAGCCATCGTATGCCCGCTAGAGTGAGTGCCAAATGTACCTTCATGCAATTCGGCCATGATCTTTTCAGCTTTGTCCACACAACGGAGCAGAATAGAATCATGATTGCGCTTGTATATGATGCCATTGCTCAGGAAGAACTTAGCTGAGAATCTTCTTAAGAACTTTTTGTCATTGACTGAAGCTCCTTCAGGATATTCTTGAGCCTCGAGATACCTTTTGACTTCATGAAGCCAAGGCTGGTCCACTACTTCTTCGGTATTAATCTCGTGACAATGTGCGGGTTCGTCCATCCGTTCAATGGTGATATGGGGAGCCACGTTGTCCCAACTAAGTTTAAACATGGATGACATTGTAGCTAGAGCATCTTCTAGTTGATTTTCTTCTCGCGGAAAATGCTCGAAGGTAATCTGCTCGAAATGTGATAACAACGTCAAGACATGTTCTTTGTAAGGGACGAGGTTTGGATGCTTAGTATCCCACTCTCCTTTGATTTGACTGATAACCAAAGCTGAGTCCCCAAACACAACTAAAGATTTAATTCCCAAGTTTATGGCAGCCTTGAGTCCAAAGATACAAGCTTCATACTCTGCCATGTTGTTCGTATAGTTGAAGCAAAGTCTGGCGGTGAAAGGAGTATGGCAACCTTCTGGGGATATGAGTACTGCGCCGATACCGTTGCCAAGTGCATTGGAGACCCCATCAAAGTACAGGGTCCATCGGGATCCTTGTTCAGATCCGTCATATGGTCTGATATCTTCAATGTTGTCTAATGTCATGATGTCTTCATCAGGGAAGTCAAACTTCATGGATTGGTAATCTTCAACAGCTTGATGGGCCAGATGATCAGCTAGTACACTGCCCTTTATATCTTTTTGGGTCGTGTACTGTATATCATATTCGGTCAGGTTCATCTGCCATCTAGCTATTCTTCCAGACAAAGCAGGCTTCTCAAAGATGTATTTGATCGGATCCATCTTAGATATCAGCAAAGTGGTATGAGTCAACATATACTGCCTTAGCCGGCAAGTAGCCCATACCAAAGCGTAACAAGTTTTCTCGAGCAGTGAATATCTTGTTTCACAGTCGGTAAACTTTTTGCTAAGGTAATAAATGGCATGCTCTTTTCGGCTAGACTCGTCATGCTGCCCCAGTACGCACCCTATTGAATTCTCTAGGACAGTCAGATACATGATTAGTGGTCTTCCTTCGACGGGTGGCATCAAGATATGAGGCTCTAGAAAATACTCCTTGATTTTATTGAAAGCAATTTGACAGTCATCATTCCATCTAACTACCTGATCTTTCTTCAACAGCTTGAAGATTGGTTCACAAGTAGATGTTAGGTGAGAAATGAACCTAACAATGTAGTTTAGGCGTCCCAAGAAACCTCTGACCTCCTTCTCAATGCGAGGAGCAGGCATTTCTTGTATAACTTTGACTTTGGCAGGATCAACCTCGATGCCTTTGTTCCTGACAATGAAACCCAAGAGTTTACTGGATCGGACTCCGAATGTGCACTTGTTTGGATTCAATCTTAGCTTGTACTCCTTCAACCTAACAAACAACTTTTGCAAGTGATCAAGGTGTTCTTCTTCAGTTTGTGAATGGGCTATCATGTCATCTACGTAGACCTCTATCTCATGATGTATCATATCATGAAACAAAGATACCATGGCGCGTTGATAGGTTTCCCCGACATTCTTCAGTCCGAATGGGATCACTTTGTAGCAGAACGTTCCCCATTGTGTGACAAAAGTAGTTTTCTCCATGTCTTCAGGTGCCATTTTGATCTGGTTGTAACCTGAAAATCCGTCCATGAAAGAAAATACTTTGTGCTGAGCTGTGTTGTCAACCAGGATGTCAATGTGTGGTAGTGGAAAATCATCTTTAGGGCTGGCCTTGTTTAAATCTCTATAATCCATGCACATTCTCACTTTGCCGTCCTTCTTAGGCACAAGCACAATGTTAGCAACCCATTGAGGATAGGAAGTAACAGCCAAAAATCCAGCATTGAACTGCTTCATAACTTCTGCTTTGATCTTCTCTGACATGTCAGGTCTCATGCGGCGGACATTTTGTTTCACTGGTGGACAGTCTTCTCTTGTGGGTAGACGGTGTACCACAATGTCTGTATCAAGTCCCATCATGTCTTCGTATGACCAGGCAAAGATCTCAACATAATCATGCAACAGCTGAATTAAACGCTCCTTGACACTCGGCTCTAGGTCGGCACCTATCTTGATTTCCTTTTTGTCTTCCTCAGTTCCCAAGTTGATTGTATCCAACTGCTCTTCATGAGGCATAATAGTCCTTTCCTCTTGTTGTAGAAGTCTAGCCAATTCCCCTGGCACCTCACAATCTTCCTCACCTTCGTATTCGGCATGGTAGATCAGATCTTCAGAGTCACTGAAGGTTATAGCAATATCGTTACCCATGGGATCCAGAATGGAAGAGTACCTGCATTTGTGAGTGTGGGTGTGTGTAAGGGCATAGCCACCTTTAAACAAATAAAATGTAAAAAGAAAGACAATGAACACAAAAGTTTGTATGAAAAACGTCCATGATTCATTGAAATGACATATGAAAATGAAATAAGAACCCTTACAATTGGACCATTGTGCCTCGGGTAAGACACAAGGTTGAAAAAGTACGAATTGTTTGTGAATTATTACAGATCCAACAGAAATGGAAAAGATAAATTACTGCGGTATGAAAGTAATCTGAACAAAGTCTTTTGCTTCCCAGTTGCACAATCCTCCACCAACGGTAGGGAATATCCAGTCTTCTAAGCTGCCCTCTTCTTCACTGTCCTCTAGAGCATTGACTCCATGATGACTGATCTTCACGGGTGGCCCTCCAGCATGGGCGCGGCGCACAGCCTTCTGACCAGTTGAGGTGAATCCCAAGCCGAACTTGTCTGATTTGAAAGGAAAGTCTGGAAAGTCTGGAACTTGTGTGATTTGCATCCTTGAGATATGACATCCGAGGCGGAGGCCTGGTAATCGTGGGTACAGAGGACACTGTCTTGGTCGCTGTTATCTCCTGAGCTACCTCTTCAAAATGCTGGAAAGGAGTTTCGATGAATTCGCCATTCAATTCTACATAACAGAAAGAATTCAGATGACTGATCATGTATTCCTCTTCGCCATGAACAATTATGATTTCCCCCTGGACAGGGTATTTGAGCATTTGATGCAAAGTAGAAGTGACAGCTCCAGCATGGTGGATCCAAGGTCTTCCCAATAGGCAAGAATAAGAAGGACGGATGTCCATCACATAGAATGTGGAGTTAAAGGTTTCAGTTCCCACCTTAATCGGGATGTCCACCTCCCCGTGGACCATCCTTTTAGAACCATCAAAGGCTCTGACAATTATATTGCTGGGTTTCAGGGTTAAACCTTCACAATCCAGTCTATCCAAGGCTTTCTTTGGCAAGATGTTCAAAGACGAACCAGTGTCTACCAGTACGTGTGCTAGGGTTGTCCCTCTGCATTCCACCGAGACATGCAAGGCATCATTATGTTTTCTCCCTTTCGAAGTTAAATCTGCATCGGAGAATCCTAGACCATTGTTAGCTGTTAAACTAGCCACACATTCCTGGAACTGATCAACGGAGGTTTCTTGTGGCACGTGGGCCGTCTTCAAAAATCTTATCAGAGCCTTAGCATGAGCTTTTGAACAAAGCAACAGGGCCAACATGGAGATCTTTGAGGGGGTTTGCCCCAGTTGTTCCACCACATCATAATCACTTTTCTTGATTATTTTCAAAATTTCCTCCATTTCTTTTTGAGAGGTTTCAAGGATGATCAACGACTGAGCCCTCGTCCTGACGGGCTCTTCTTGGATCCCTTTTCCTCGAACATCAGTAGCAGCGGAGGGGATAACCACGGGAGTTGTGACTTCTTCTATCATTGGTGTACTGGCAGATATGTTTACCGGTGTAGAGATAACCTTAGGAGCAACTGAGGGTCCAAGAATTGCCTTTGGAGGGGCAATCTTTGGAGAAAAGATTCTCCCACTACGGGTAACTTTGCTTGTTCCGGCAATGTTACTGATGTCGGAATTGTCTTCTTCAGAACTCTCTTCCTCGGCAGTCTGTTCAATCTGTTTAACACCATGGTAGTAGATTTCTCCACCATAATTCCATGGTATTGATTTTTCGGACTTGTACGGGACTGGCCCAGGCATGGTTATCTTCAAAGGTGCAGCCTTCGGAGCAGGTGTAATCCTAACAGGTATTTTAGGGACTTGGGAAGGATTGGTGGATATGGTTATTATTGAAACATCGTTAACAGGAGTTGATAAAACATGAGACTTCTCAAATAGGATTTCTTGGTTATCAATTAGGCGTTGGATGCTTATCTTCAACAATGGACAGTGGGTTAACGAGGATGAACAAAGGTGACAATCTTCTTCACAACCTGGGAAAACCCCAACTTTCAACAAATTTGACTTGATTATAGGGAGCGGAGTTATCAAATCATCTACAGTAGCAACAAACAGATCCTCCTCAACAACATGGGCGTTGTGGCCGTGCCTTGGCATTGGAGCAGAGATAACGTTGGGTTTTTCAGGTGCATCGAATTCAACTTCTTTAGCATCTATCAAATCCTGAATTTTATTCTTCATGGCCCAACAATTGTCAGCGTCGTGCCCTGGGATCTCCGAATGGTAAGCGTACCTGGCGTTCAGATGGTAGTATGGAGAAGCAGTGTTAGGATTTTTAGAGGCCTCTTTCAGCATGGCCAAATTCAACTTCAGGAGATGTGGTAGGACTTGATCAGGGGTCATGTTTATCTTGGTGAATTTCCGTACAGGCCTTTCCACCCTTTGCTGATTGTTTCTCGGTTGATCATTCCTCGACTGATTATTTCTTGGCTGGTCTGATGCAGACTTTTGAATCATTACGGCCCCCACCGCTGGCCGGCGCTCAACTCTTCCTTGACCCCTCTGAGAGTAGACAGCTGATACTTCCTTCTTTCTCGTGAAAGGTTTTCTGATGGTAGCAGAAGTAGATGCATCCTTTTGAATTTTCCCGCTTTATATACCGGCGTCCACTCTTTCTCCAGTTAGAATCAAATCAGTGAACCCAGCGGACGAACTTCCAATCAGGTGATTGAAGAAAGGACCTGACAGGGTACCCATGAACATGTCTACTAGCTCTCTCTCTGATAAAGGTGGTTGCATCCTTCCGACCAAATCTCTCCATTTTTGGGCATAGTCTTTGAAGCCCTCATTGGTAGCCATAGCCATACTCTGTAGCTGAGTACGGGTTGGCGCCAAGTCGGCGTTGTATTGATACTGTTTATAGAAGGCGACTGCCAAGTCTTCCCAATTATGGATGTCTGCTCTCTCTGTTGTACCTCAAAATTTGCCCTCTCATTTCATCAACATTTCTCATCACAAGACTCTTGGAACTCAAGAACAAGTTAGGGTTTGCTCTGCTCAAGACACCTCCTTGCACTGTTGACCTAAATTAGGGTTTGAGTTTGCACAGTGATATTTTGACCAACAATGCCCAAATTTGCTTTCATACTTCATGTTGGACTCACAAGTTTGTCCACACCAAGTTTCAAGCCTTGATCCAAATTTTTGCCCAGTCAATTGGACAATTGACCTAGAAATCAACTGTATTGGGGAAAAAGTCAACTGTGGCCAATTGACAGTCAAACCTCATGAATTTTGACCCACATCAACATTATGAACTCATATGAACCATTTTATCAAGTTTGGATCACAATTCCACAAGAAATTTGATCAGATCACCAAAAGGGCAAAATGGTCATTTTTAGGGTTTTGACTGTACAAAGGCAATTTTCGACTGTTTGACCTAGCCAATGGCAAATCAAGCTCAACCATGGACTCAAGGACTCAATGACATTGTCTTGACCCATTCAACAAGTTCAAAAGATCTCAAATGCATAGGATTGACATATGAATTTTTCAGTCAACTGATCAAAATCTAACTGTATACTGAAAAGTCAAACTTTGACTTTTTGGTCAAAATCAAGTGCCAAAAGTCATTTTTCATCAAGACATGTCAAATTATGAAACTTGTTCATCAAGAAACCCAAAAATGCAAATTAGGGTTTAAAATGGAAAAAATTCATAACTTAGAAATTTTCTAAGTTATAAAATTTTCTCATTTTTTCCTAACTTTGTCCCATTTTTTCACCAAGATACAAATGGATTCAAACAAAACTTGCAACATGAAAGTTGTATCCCATCACAAAGTATACAACTTTGATTGACAAAGTTTTCTCAAAATAAGCTTGTATCTCAAGTTATGATTTTTGGAACAAGGGTACCTAAAACTTTTAACTTAGAGAAATTTTGCCCTAGTTTAGGCAGGATTTTGACCCATCTTCTTGGCCATTTTTCACATAGTTCCACTTGGAGTTTCAAGTTGCATTTAAAAGATAGATTATAGTACATGTTGCAAGATTTCCAAATTTCCCAATAACTCCTCAAACACCTTTGTGGTTAGGGAGAATCGAATGCTTGAAGTTGGCAAAAACTCACTTTGATCCATGGCCAATACAAGTTCATACAACCTGCATTTTCAAACCAAACTAGCTTAGTACATGATTACAGGCCTCTAAACCAACTTACTCTCCAAAATTGAATGCAAATACAATGGATATTGACATTGTTCTGATCAAGAGAGCTTTGTACATTGAACATTTCCATTTTAAGCATAAAGATCACACTTCCATTTTCATAAAGGGCACTTTATGTCAAATTGCTTTTTATTGAGCCTTGGACTATATTCTTTTGCAGAAAACAAGCTCCACAATCTCAAGCATAGTACACCAAGTTGATCATGCTTGTAACTAGCCTGTACAGGCCCTAGCTTGGACAGTTCACATCTTTGCTTCAAAAATAAGTCAAATGGCCAAAAGCTTGAATCTCTTATATCTGATTAAACCAACAAGAACAAAGTTGTCAAACAAGTTTTGCATATCTTCACAAGCCAGAAGCATGAGCCTTTCACCCCTAAAGCACCCTCATACTCCAAAACACCATTTTTATGCAAAATAGGGCAAGCCCTGCAGAACCACCTCCATCTCCACTTTCCCTCGTGCGTTTTGCCTCAAACTTGTTCCAATATCTTTCATTCAACTCACCTGAACTATCCCAGTCCTCCATTGCTAGCTGTAACACCATTAACACACATTGCCATTTTTGTTTGAAAGCTTTGCAGGTTGAGTTCTGTAGCACGATTCAGGCTACTTCAAAACAAGCCAAGCATTGGGAAAGCTTCAGTGGACCTCAAGCAAGCTCAAAAGAACCTCAAGCACCCTTGTAAGTTGCTGCATTGTCCAGCTCGAAGTCAACTGAAACAGGTATTTCATGAACTTCTATCTCTCTATTTAGGAAGAGTTAGACTTAGGTTTGTGAATGAAAGATGTTGTATTAATAGCCCTGAAACCATACATGTGTTTAGTTTTCATTTATATTAATCGTGCTAGGAGAATTTTGTTCATGAACTTTCTGAAAAAACTAGGTTAAGAATTAGGGCCAGAGAAATTCTCTCTGGTCTTTGAGAGTTAGCTTGAGTTTTTTTTATATGGTTAGATTTGTTGTTTGATGCTCTACAAGTTTCATGTTATGAGTTTTGTCAAAAAAGCAAGGAATCAGGAGATAGCATTTGATGTACAGAACGCGCGTGTTTTGAACTGAGGAAGAAGATGAAGTTGATTATGGGCTGGGCCTGGACTTCTTTGCTTTTGACACCCCCCAGTTCACTTTCAGCACCCCTTGGCCCATTGCTTTGTATTTTCATTATTTTTGCATTTTTATTTTTTCTCCGACTTTGATATTTTATTTGCAAACATAAAAAATATCTCAAAAATATTTTCATATTTTTTTTCATTTATTAGATATTTTATTCTAATTTTTCCTAATGTAAACATATTAAATATCTTATTTTCTTTTGTTAAAACTTAAAAAAAATACAAATAATACTTAAATAATTTATTTTATTTTTATATACATATTTGAAAATATTTTCTTGAAATATATACATTTTGTAAATAATTATTTTATTTTGTACACACTTAATATATTTAAAGCATATATGTACATACATAATATATTTTATTAAATAATAAGAACCAAAAAACACAAAAATAATACATTTTTATTTTTATTAATATTTTATACTAAAAATACCTTTTTTTTCAATATACTTTTATTTTTGTACAAATAAATACATTACTATATATAAATAATAAATAATACTACTTATTTAAGAAATTAGGGTTTTTGCCCAAAAAAACAAAATAATTGAAATTGATTTTTTTATTTATTAGCATTTCACATTAAAAATACTTTTTACATACATAAGAACATTTTTTGCATAATACACTTTATTTAATATTTATTTATTGTATTTATTTAAATATTGTACATTTAAATATTGTGCCTTGTACATTCAATATGGTTGTAATAATTTAGGATTTAATTTCTTGCAAAATAACTCCCAATTCAAATTTGTACCCCCTCCATATATCATGATTGTAATAGTGTAGAATTTAAATTCTTACACCTTTAAGCTTTCAATTATGCCATGATTAGACTTAGGGTTTTGTATGCAAAATAAAATCAACCATTAGTTTGACCTAATCCAAGATAACAATGCATGAAAAACAAACACAATGCACACTTGCACCCCTAGGGTTTCAATCCACTTATTGCCTTCAAAAATGGGTCATGGTTGCATGTCAAGTACTTTGGCAAAACAAAAACAAAACAAAAGATCATAGTCCCTCGATGACGCTATCTGAGTTGCCTAAACAAAATGATCAAGTCCCTCAAGAGAAATTGCCAAAAATACTTGACACAATTGCTATCATGGTCTATACGATGACCCACGCCTGTCCCGTTTAACATCCTAACACAAGGTTGTTCACCAAATACAATGGTGAAACAACACTGTTAAAAGGGTTAAAAAACATAAGAAAGATCTTTGAGTAAAATAGGGTAGACAACTCTTAGTTACTTGATCAAAGCTTGCAAAAACATCCTTGCTATCTTCAAAACACACTCCACAACACAATTTCAAAATCCTACTTTCAAACATTGAAAACTTTTCAAAAGACAAAAACACCTTTGTATACATTCAAACAAGAATCATTACAAAGGTTGCCACAACGATGGCCTCCTTTCAAAACATCTTTCAAAACCACACACAAAGCACCATTTCAAACAATTGAAGAGCACCATTTCAAACAAAAGAAAAGTAAAGCAAGTGATCTAAGCAAGTAACTAAGATCCCATGGATAACCATGGATAGAAAGGGTGCTAATACCTTCCCTTTCTATAATCTACTCCCCGAACCCAAGAAAACATCTCAAAGGTCTTTCCTGTGCTTTTTTATCTTTCCTTAGGATAAAATAAAAAGTCGGTGGCGACTCTTGCTAAACAGAAATATTTGCGAACACAAAACGCAAAATCACAAGTCAGTTCTCGCACCGTATCATAGAACTGGCGACTCTGCTGGGGAATCAAGCTTTAAAGTGGAGTAAACTTAGGGCTTAGATCACCCTTTGCATGATTATATTATTTGCCTTAATTGCTTTACATTTGGTTCTCTTATTTGGGCTTGAAATCCTCTACCCGGATTTGGGAAACATTCATAGGTAAATAGCAATACGTTGTGGAGACTGTGCGGGGTATACCGACATGGTTGGAGCAATAGCTATATTAGTGCGACATATTTGTGAGTACCGATAGCCTTTGAGTCGATCAAAGAGAATACGGGGCCGCTGAGTGATGTCATGAAGCACTAATGAACTCTTAGAACCTTACTTGACCATCTTGGCCTTTTATTAGGGGTAATGAGATGACCGGCTTTGGTGCAGTCTGAAGTTGGTAGATACTCGATACTACACTCATTGAGGGTTGTTTTCTTGGAATATTTTGGTCGCTAGTTAAGTGGCTAAACCAAAACAATGAACATGGAAAACAATCCAGTGATTTTGAGCTCCTTAGAACCCGGTTACTATTTATAGGACAGGTTTTGAGCCAACTAAACTTAAGAGGGTACTTACCTATGAAACCTCATGCAAGCCTGAAACTAGGGTTTTGTGTGACTTGCTTGTACATATGCTTGTGCATACATCATGAACATCATAAAGCATCATATGCATCCACTAACCATTTTAAGGGTTTGGATCTTCATCTTTGTTCTTGTTTTGTAGGTCATGGAATCTATTCGCGGGAAAACAATTCAAGTCAACCTTGTGAGAATCCCTCCTCAACTCAAGGAGCTTACTTCTAGGATTCCAGAGAATTCTCTCTTTAGTGAAAGACATGGTAGACTCCTCAGCTTAGTCAACACCAACATTGAAAAAGACATGGTGAAAGTCCTCTTCCAGTTCTTTGACCCCCTACACCACTGTTTTACATTCCCTGATTACTAATTGGTGCCCACTTTGTAGGAATTCTCTCAACTCTTGAGAATTCATATTCTTAATCAACTACCCTACAACGGTACAGGAAAAGAACTAAAGCCTGAAGATGTTGCTCAAGCATTACACTTGCAACCATCTGACATCAAGGGGCATTGGGAAACCAGAAGTGGTGTCAAGGGTTTCTTGGCAAAGTTTCTATTTGAGAAGGCACAAGACTGCTGGAATTCTCTTGATCTACAAGCCTTTGAAGAGGTTGTGGCACTCATCTACGGGTTGGTCTTGTTCCCAAACCCTGGTCAACTTTTAGATGTGAATGTTGTCAAGATTTTCATATCCCGGAATCCTGTACCTACATTGCTTGGGGACATCCTACACTCATTTTACACACGAACAATGAGGAAAAGAGGTGTTCTCATGTGTTGCACTCCTCTCCTAGCAAGGTGGTTTATTTGTCACCTTCCACAATCAGTTCTGAAGAATGAGCAGGGTTTAAGGTGGTCACAACGATTGATGACCCTCACACATTCTGATGTATATTGGTGTTCTCGGTCCAGAGAAAATGTCATCATCATTGATCGTTGTGGGGAATTCCTTAATGTCCCACTGCTTGGCATTAGGGGGGGCATTACCTACAACCCCTGTCTAGCTTTGAGACAATTTGGATACGCTCGGAGGGATGACCCTCATGACATGCTGATTTCTGACCTAGTTTTTGACTTCGACAACGATGCGCAAAGACTTCGACAAAGATTCATCAGAGCTTGGAGGATGCCTAACAAGGTGGATAGTAAGACACTGGGGCACAAAAATTACATCCCCCTTGAGCCTTATCTCAAGTGGGTACGAACCCGCGCCCAGAATCTTATGATGCCATACCCTCACATTCTCCCCTTGATCAAAGAGCCTGTTATGGAAGGAGAGGTTCCATACACCATCCTACATCCTGACATGCCAACATCATGGGAAGAAATGCAAAAGAGTTGGATCCAACTCAAGGAAGAGCGGAATACTTTTGAAGCCAGCTTCTATGCCAGTGAGAAGAAAGTGTTAGAGCTTACCTGCCGACTTCATGAGGAGGAAACTCTCAACACTTATATCTCACCAAAGAGGATGCGCAATGTCTTTCTACATTAAGAATTTTGTAATATTTTGCCCATGGGGCACTTATGTACTAACAATTTCTTCTTAATATGACGTGCGTTCTTTTTGTTTGCAACAAATTTGAATTTCTGAATCCTTGAATGCATTACATGAATAACATACCATTCATCATATGCATAAATAGGTCTTCACACCAGGTTTCCTTATCTTTCTGCTGTTTATTTCAGCAAGATGGATTTGGAGCAGACGGTAAAGTATCTGCAGGCACAAAATTCACAATTCCAGCAACTCCTCATGACCTTGGCAAAGGGTCAAGAGGACCTCAAAGCTCTGTTGGAGAAGAATAAAGAGAAAAAGAAAAAGAGACCTGGAGTAGCCACTTTTGGAAGAAGCTTTGAAAGCAATGCCAGAAAGTTTCTTGAGTTCCCCTCAACGTCTGACGAAGGGGTCGGTAAAGGGAAAGGGACTGTTGTACCTTCTGAATCTGAGGTTGAAGAGGAGGAAGAGGAAGAAGACGAAGACTACTCCGAACAACAATATCCTCCAGCGGACGATAAATATAAGAATCTTGAAGATAGACTGGCAGCCATGGAGTTGCAGAGGGTACCCGGTTTGGATTTTGAAGAACTAGGGTTGGTAGCTGGGATTGTTATCCCTCCCAAATTCAAGGTGCCAACATTCGCCAAGTATGACGGTCTGTCGTGCCCAAAGATGCACCTGAGATCGTATGTCAGAAAAATCCAACCCCACTCATCTGATAAAGACCTCTGGGTACACTTTTTCCAAGACAGTTTGTCTGACACGCAATTGGATTGGTTCTATCAACTTGAGAGATCAGAGGTTCACAATTGGGAAGACTTAGCTGCCGCTTTTTATCATCAATATCAATACAATGCTGATTTGGCGCCCACTCGTACTCAGTTACAAAGTATGGGGATGGTTTCCAATGAAGGATTTAAAGAGTACGCACAGAAGTGGTGTGATCTGGCTGGAAGGGTGCATCCACCGTTGTCAGATAGAGAGTTAGTTGACATGTTTCTAGGGACCCTGTCTGGCCCCTTCTTCAATCATCTAATCGGGAGTTCTTCCGCGGGATTTACTGAATTAATTTTGACCGGCGAAAGGGTCGAGGCCGGTATTAAAAGTGGAAAGATTCAAAAGGATGCTTCTGCATCCACAGCTGTTAAGAAACCCTTCCCAGCTAAGAAGGAAGCATCTGTTGTGTATTCTCAGAAGGGTCAGGGAAGAACCGAGCGCCGACCGACTGTAGGGGCTGTGATGATTCAAAATTCTTCAAATGATCAACCTCGTAACAATCAGTCAAGACCAAATCAACAACGGGTAGAAAGGCCACAATGGCAGTTCACCCGAATCAACATGACGCCAGCTCAGGTACTCCCCCATTTGTTGAAGCTGAATCTTACCAGTTTGAAGGAAGCGCCAAAGAACCCTAACACCTCCTCTCCATACTACCACTCCAATGCCAAATGTGCTTACCATTCTGACAGTGTTGGACACGATACCAATAATTGCTGGGTGCTTAAGAACAAAATTCAGGACCTGATTGATGCCAAAGAAGTAGAATTTGATGCTACTGAGAAGCCCAATGTTATATCTGCTCCGATGCCCAAGCACGGCCACAATGTTCATGCCGTTTTAGAAGACCTCCATGTTACTGATGTCGCCAATCTTTTGACTCCTTTATTAGTGATTAAAGAGAATTTGATGAGAGTCTGGATCTTTCCTGGTTGTGGTAAAGACTGCTATTTTTGTTTGAACATACGAGGTGATTGCCCAATATTGAAGTCAGGTGTCTAACACCTGATGGATACCCAAGAGATACTTTTCCAGAAAACCCCTGTTGATACCTTCAATCCTGTTACTCCTGCTACTTTTGCTACTTCAACCAACAATATTGCAATCATAACCATTTCCGACAATCCTCCCAAGGCTTGCAAAAGGCCTGTCAGGATTACACCCAGCTCTAAATGTGTACCATTAAAGATCACCATGCCGGGACCTGTCCCGTACCAATCCAGCAAAACAATACCATGGAACTATGGAGGAGAAATCTTCTACCATGTTATCAAACAAATTGAGGCAGTCCAAGAAAATTCTGAAGAAGAAAACCCTGATATAGGGAACATTGCGGGTACAAGAAAGATAACCTGCAACGGCCAGATCTTTTCTCCGGAGATTGCCCCCCCTCGAGCAGTTTTTGGACCCTTGAAAGCTTTTGTGCCTGTTAGTCCATCTGTGCAAGGCCCAATGATTGAAGAATTGGATACTCATGAAGTAAGACCATCTGCTGATACTACCAATAAGGGTAAGGGGATACTAGAAGTGCGTGTCAGGATGAAGGCTCATGTTGTGGTTATCTCCGAAACCACTCAGAAAGAAATGGATGAAATCTTGAAAATAATTAGAAAAAGTGACTACGACGTTGTGGAACAGCTAGGGCAGACCCCTTCTAAAATTTCAATGTTGGCTCTTCTACTCTGTTCTGAGGCCCATGTTAAGGCCCTAATCAAATTCTTGAAGGCGGCACATGTACCCCAAGAGACTTTGGATGACCAGTTTCAGGAATGTGTGGCCAGTCTTACTGCTGATAATGGCCTAGGCTTTTCCGATGCTGACTTAACTCCCAAAGGGAGGAAACATAACGACGTGCTATATGTCTCAATTGAATGCAGGGGAACCACCCTCGCCCATGTCTTAGTTGATACTGGTTCTTCTTTGAATGTGCTGCCGAAGAAAGCCTTAGACCGTTTGGATTGCGAAGGATTGACCCTCAAACCTAGTAACATCGTCGTTAGGGATTTTGATGGTTCCAAAAGAATGGTTCATGGAGAGGTTGATATTCCCATCAAAGTAGGCACAAAAGTTTTCAATTCCACCTTTTACGTGATGGACATCCGTCCGTCATACTCGTGTTTGTTAGGAAGGCCGTGGATCCATTATGTCGGGGCAGTTACCTCCTCTTTGCACCAAATGCTGAAATATCCTGTTAAGGGTAAGATTATAACAGTGCACGGCGAGGAAGAGTACATGATAAGTCATCTCAATTCCTTTCTCTATGTGGAGTTGGATGGCGAGTTCATCGAAACGCCTTTCCAACATTTTGAGGAAGTTTCCCCTGAGGTAGCAGTTGCGAAGATAATGGTTGAGGTGCCTGTGGTTCTCAAGCACGTATCTAGGATGGCATCTCTCAAGGACGCAGAGGCTGTAATTAAAGAAGGGAAGAGTACAGTATGGGGGCAATTTCCTGACTTTCCCCATAAGACAGACAAGTTTGGGTTAGGGTTCACTGCTGCAGGACAAAAGGCCATGCGTCGCTCCAAGGCCGGAGGACCACCCATCAAGATCTCTCACCATGGAATCAATGTTGTAGAAGATGAAGATGAAGAGGGCCACTTTGAAGATTGGATCTTTCCGACCGTCGAAGGGGGTTTAAGCAACTGGGAAGCAAAGGATTTTATTCCCATCACCTTTATCAACCAGTAATTTTATCTTTGAACAATTTCCCATTTATGGTCTGTAATAACTAAACAATTTGCACACTATTTTCGCCTCATGCCTTGCCCGGGGCATGTAGGTCCATTTGTAAGGGTTTGATCTTCTTCATTATCATATGCCATGTTTTAATGAATCATTGGACGTTTTTCATCTATAAACTGCTGTGTTCGTTTTCTTTCCTTTTGCATTTTGTTTGTTTAAGGATGGCTATCCCTTACACACACCCACACTCACAAATGCAGGTACCCATCCACTCCGGATTCCATGGGTGACTATTCTGCTTTTGCCTTCAATAACTATGAAGATTTGGTCAATCATGCTGAGTACGAAGTTGACGAAGATTGTGAAGTGCCGGGAGAGTTAGCCAGACTTCTACAACAAGAAGAAAGGGCCATTATGCCTCATGAAGAGTTGCTAGAAACCGTCAACTTGGGGACAGAGGAAGACAGGAAGGAAGTAAAAGTGGGTGCCAACCTAGAACCAAGTGTCAAGGAGCGCTTAGTGCAGTTATTGAACGAATATGTTAAAATCTTCGCCTGGTCTTATGAAGACATGCCAGGGTTAGACACAGATATCGTGGTTCACCGTCTCCCTACAAGAGAAGATTGTCCACCGATCAAACAAAAGGTCCGTCGAATAAGGCCTGACATGTCTGAGAAGATTAAAGCTGAGGTAATGAAGCAATTCAACGCTGGTTTTCTGGCTGTTACTTCCTATCCACAATGGGTTGCTAACATTATGCCCGTGCCTAAGAAGGACGGCAAAGTCGGAATGTGTGTGGACTATTGGGATTTAAACAGGGCTAGCCCTAAAGACGATTTTCCATTGCCACATATCGACATTTTGGTTGACAACACAGCTCAACACAAGGTTTTTTCCTTCATGGATGGATTCTCGGGATATAACCAAATCAAAATGGCCCCCGAGGACATGGAGAAAACAACCTTTGTCACGCAATGGGGTACCTTCTGCTACAAAGTGATGCCATTCGGACTGAAGAATGCAGGGGCAACCTATCAACGCGCCATGGTAGCTTTGTTTCATGATATGATACATCATGAGATCGAAGTTTACATAGACGACATGATAGCTCGATCACAGACAGAAGAAGAACACCTTAATCATTTGCAAAAGCTGTTTTCCAGGTTGAAAGAGTATAAGCTCAGACTAAACCCAAGCAAGTGCACTTTTGGAGTTAGGTTTGGTAAACTTTTGGGATTTATTGTCAGCAACAAAGGCATTGAGGTTGATCCATTTAAAGTAAAGGCTATACAAGAAATGCCTGCCCCCCATACTGAAAAGGAGGTTAGAGGATTCTTGGGATGCTTGAACTATAATGCCAGGTTCATCTCTCACCTGACATCTACCTATGAGCCAATCTTCAAGCTGTTGAAGAAAGATCAGGTGGTTGAATGGAACAACGATTGTCAAGTTGCTTTTGATAAGATCAAGGAGTATTTACTAGAACCTCCTATTTTGAGGCCACCCGTTGAAGGAAGGTCGTTAATCATGTATCAGACTGTTTTGGATAACTCAATGGGGTGCGTGCTGGGCCAACATGACGAGTCTGGCCGAAAAGAGCATGCCATTTATTACCTTAGCAAAAAGTTTACCGACTGCGAGACTCGCTACTCACTGCTCGAGAAAACTTGCTGCGCTTTGGTATGGGCTGCTCGCCGGCTAAGACAGTATATGTTGACTCATACCACTTTGCTGATTTCCAAAATGGATCCAATCAAGTATATCTTCGAGAATCCTGCTTTATCTGGAAGAATTGCTAGATAGCAAATGATCCTGACTGAGTATGATATCCAGTATACTACCCAAAAAGCTATAAAGGGGAGTGTACTAGCTGACCATCTAGCTCATCAAGCCGTCAAAGATTACCAATCTATGAGATTCGACTTCCCTGACGAGGACATCATGACATTGGACAACATCGAAGGTAACAAACCGTATGACGGACCTGAACAAGGATCTCGATGGACCCTGTACTTTGATGGTGCTTCAAATGAACTTGGAAACGGTATCGGTGCAATACTCATTTCTCCGGAAGGTTTCCATACACCCTTCACTGCCCGACTTTTCTTCAGCTGTACCAACAACATGGCCGAATATGAAGCTTGCATCTTTGGTCTCAAGGCTGCTATAGACTTGGGAATCAAATCTTTGGTCGTATTTGGGGACTCGGCTTTGGTTATCAGTCAAGTCAAAGGAGAGTGGGATACCAAGCATCCTAATCTTATCCCATACAAAGAACATGTCCTGATGTTGTTGCCTCATTTCGAGCATATTACCTTCGAATACTTTCCGTGAGAAGAAAATCAGCTAGCAGATGCTCTAGCTACAATGTCTTCCATGTTTAAACTCAACTGGGATAACGAGGCTCCCCAAATTACCATCGAGCGAATGGATGAACCTGCGCACTGTCATGAGATTAATATCGAAGAAGTAGTGGAACAACCCTGGTTTCATGAAATCAAAAGGTATCTCCAGACTAGAGAATACCCTGAAGGAGCTTCCGTCAATGACAAAAAGTTCTTAAGGAGATTTGCTGCCAAGTTCTTCCTAAGCAATGGTATCCTTTATAAGCGCTGCCATGATTGTGTTCTACTTCATTGTGTAGACAAAGCTGAAGCAGAGTTGATCATGACTGAGATACACAGTGGCACATTCGGCACCCACTTGAGTGGACATACGATGGCTAAGAAGATTCTAAGGGCAGGCTACTACTGGTCTACTATGGAAGCTGATTGCCATCAACATTCCCGCACCTGCCACAAATGCCAAGTCTATGCCGACAAGGTACATATTCCTCCTGTTCCTCTCAATGTTCTAACTGCTCCTTGGCCATTCGCAATGTGGGGCATTGACATGATTGGAGAAATCAAACCTACGGCATCCAATGGACATTGCTTCATCCTGGTGGCTATTGACTACTTCACCAAGTGGGTCGAGGCAGCTTCCTACGCCTCAGTTACAAAGAATATGGTTGCCCGCTTCATCAAGCAGAACCTCATATGCTGGTATGATGTCCCCGACAGGATTATCACAGACAACGGTACAAATTTGAACAACACTATGATCACCGCTCTATGCGAATAGTTCAAGATTTATCATCACAATTCATCTCCCTATCGGCCTAAGATGAACGATGTTGTTGAAGTCGCGAACAAAAATATTAAGAAGATCATTCAAAAGATGACAGTCACCTACAAGGACTGGCATGAGATGTTGTCGTTTGCTCTGCATGGATATCGTACCACGGCACGTACTTCAATAGGGGTAACCCCATTTTCTTTGGTGTATGGTATGTGTGATCGGTGGATCTAGAACTGACTGTTTAACGCTGGTTCGCGAAATGTCGCGGAAGCAAGAGTCCCCACCGTCTTTTATTTTCTCCAAATGGAAAGGACAAAAGCACAGAAAAATTCCTTATAGAGATCGCTCTCGGTTCGGGAGGTAGATTATAGAAAGGGAAGGTGTTAGCACCCTTTCTATCCATGGTTATCCATGGGCTCTTAGATACTTGCTCAATGTGTTTTCAAAAATGGTTTGTTTGCTTTTCAATGTGGGTTTAAAAAATTTTCTTTGAAAATTTCAGTTCGACTCTTGTATCAGTCCTCAAGAGTGTTTGAAAAGTTGCTTTCGAAAGCTTTTTGAAAAGGTGTCGGTGTGAAAAGTATTTTTGATTTGTTTTGAAATTAGAGCAAGTATCTAGATTCGTCTACCTACCCTAAGGAATTCGTCTGTGTAGATGTCCTTGAAGTAGTGCCATCCCACCATTGAGAGGTAGGTAGCACCACCGTTGGAGGTGTTCGGGTCAATTCGAGGGTTCGGGACGTGGTGATCACCGGAGCAATAGGAAGACACCTTAGAAGCTACCCTCATGCCATATTCATGGACATGAGGACTTACTAAAACATCCTCTACTCGACGATCACCTTTCGGGGGGCAAGGCAACAATGAGGCGTACCCTAGGGGTGGTGTGTGATTTGTGTGTCGTTTTCAGATATTTTTGTCTTGTCATGTATTGGTGATCTACGCGTTGCTTTTATTTTTGACATTCATTCTTTCATGCAGTTTAATTAACAGTTTAAAAGTTGCGGGAACATAAAAATCCTACGCTATTACAAAGGCGCGGGTCCACATCGCCAAATTAATCCAGGACCCGATTTGAAATAAAATAAAGTGCGGAAAATATAAATGTCCTATTAAGCTATTACATGGCTTTGGGAGAATTACATAAAAAGGAAATAAAATAAGCGCGCGAAATAGAATTACGAACGAATGCGAGGGCGTTGGACCCTTTGAGGAAATTAAATCGAAATTATTAAATTAATTAAATTAAATAAAGGAAAGGACTTATTTTTTATGTTTTTTTTTGCATTTATGAAATTAGAGAAAATTAAATGGAATTAAAACCCTAATTCTAAACATTTTTAATTATTAAAGAAATAGATTCAAGTTTGACCTAATTTACATTAATTATTTACATGGTAATTTATTTACAAAAAATAATAATTAGTAATTAATATGGTGAAAAAGAAGAAAAAAAAGGAAAAAAAAGTATAAAAACCTAATTCTACATTTTTTAATTTATTAAGAAAAAAACATTTAAAATTAAATCTAGAATTAAGACTAATTAATTGATAAAATTTATTTACAAAAATAATAATTAAATAAAATATATTTTTATTTTGTCTTTTCTGATTTTTTTATTATTTTTATGTTTTATGAAAATATATTAATTTAAAGAACTAAAAGGAAATAATTAAATTAAATAAATAATAGAAAATAGAAAAAAAGAAAAGAAAAGCAAACCCTTGGGGGTGTTGACCCCAGTTTGGAGGTGTTATCCAGCATTTGGGCCCAAAGAATTAAGGCCTTCAGTTGACTTTTCAGGGCCACGTGCGTATGCGTTGACTGGTGCCCATGGTACTCTTCAGATCATAGCCAGTGGATTGATCTCAATAGGCGCGTGGCAAGCTTGGATGGTGGACGTATGATGAGCCTCTGGAATATGCGCTGCGTAGGAATATGGAAGAGAAAATAATATGAGAAAAGGAGGGGACCTGGGAATCGAACCCAGGTCCCAGTACTTACCATGCTAATGCTTTGCCAGCTGAACCACTTATGCGCTTTGTTTATAATATAACAAATAATCAATATAATGTAAAACAATGGTTAGTGGGATATTTTCGCGCGAAATTCAAACGCACCACTCGTTGGCCTACACATCACCTTCTTCTCCAATTGTTCTGCCCTTTTGCCTGAAAAACAAACTAAATAGCGGGGGTTTTAAACCCCCACAATCTGAAATATGAAAAATAGCGAATAGGAATTAAGCAAATATAAAAAAAGCGCGATGGATGTTTTGGATTCCTTGGAACATCACGATTTTAATGGTACAAGTCTCATGGTCTGATTTTACCATATGCCAAAGTCCCCAATTCAAGGTTTCTGAAACCCTATGCATCGTTCATGGCAATTCTCCATATATGCAAGCATTCTTCAATTAAATCATACTACTAGCTTCAGAATCAACACATTAGTATAAAACAACAATAAAAATGCATGGATATGGCGTGTAGATTCGAATACGATTAAGGAAAAATCCCTGTACAGGGTAACTGTGTTCTACCGTTTCTTGAGGTGCAGAGGACTGATTTCGATTGGGGAAGGTTCCTGGATGTATCAGGAGTGCAATGGAATTGTTGTTTTGCTTTGAAACCTGCTGAAACTAGGAAAACAGTTTTTGAAATTTTCTTCAAAAATACCAAGTTTGTTTATGGCTTGAGCACAGCTTCCAGGGTCCTTGGCATTAGGGTTAGGTTTGTGCTTGTATAAGGAATGATTTTAGTCAATAATCCAAGCCCAAAGCTTTGTCTTTAATGGTTTTCAAGATTTGATTTTTATGAATCTTTTTCAATATTTTCTTCATGAAGAATCATGCCAATTTGCACCAATTCTTTCCTCTTTTGATATGCACGAGATCCTTAGGCCTTGATGAGAGTTTATTCTGCACAAAAAGATTTGAAAACCTTATTTTAGTATTTTTGTCATATTTTATTTTATTAAATGAATTAATAGTAATTAAAAATTCAAATAAATAAATAAAAATGATGAAATAAATTCCCTTTGGGCCAAATGGTCGTGCATAGTCTTTGGATGATGAATCTTGGAAGAAAATGTGGCCCATTAGCAATTTTAAGGCATTTGAAGCAACGTTGACTTTTCAAAATGCCCAAAAATTTCCCAACTTCCACAAGGCATATCTTGCTCAATTTTTAAGCTTTGATCATGTTCTTGGACATTTTGGAAAGGTCTTGAATTCCTCTAACCAATGCCTTTGGTCCCATGTCATTTTGATTTACCAATCTCAAGTTATGGTCTTTGACTTAAAGTCCCTTTTTGTTGACTTTTGAAAATGACCTATAATGTTGAAATTGATAAATTTTTGTGAGAGAATTTCTTGGACTTGAAGTGTGAAGAGGAGTTGTAGGAAATATGATTCTCTTCAAAATTAGCTTTGGATGGAATTTTTCTGATAAACCATGTGGAAGTTATGCCTTGGTCAAGTTACAGTTGACTTTTTCAACTGTCCAAATATGGAAACTTTTGCATCTTGAGACTTTTTGAGCCATGCTTTGAGAATCATGATCAAGAATTGATCAAATGATGTTTGTGTCTTCAAAATGAGATGTTGACCAAAAATTTGAACTTTTAGCTGTCAAATGACCATTTTGCCCCTGCAGTTGACTGTAGGGCAATTAGGGTTTTTGACTGTGCAATTTTGTGCTGTAAGTCTTGAAACTTGGTATGAGGATACTTGACCATGTTTATAGGCATGTGGGACTTGTTTAGACCCTTGGAAACTTCAATTTCTTTGCCAGAACCAAAACCCTAGTTTTTTTGATTGTTAGGAGGCCTTTGAACTGTGCAACCCTTTGGGAGATTTTGAAGCATGCTCTTTGCAATTCTTGAAGGATATGGGAGGGCAAATTTTGGGGTACAATAGTATGGAAGCTGTTTTACCTATGGAAGTTCAAATTCCTTCCTTAAGGATTATGAAGGACGCTGGTTTGAGTGAAGACGGTTGGATTCAGACCCGACTTGATCAACTTAATTTGATCGACGAGAAGCGACTTACTGCTGTCTGTCATGGTCAGACGTATCAAAAACGGATGATCAAGGCTTTCAACAAGAAAGTCAGGCGTCGGGTATATCAAGTCGGAGATCTTGTAATCAAGCGGATCATCTTGCCGCAAATTGATCCCAGGGGCAAGTGGACTCCTACTTACGAAGGACCATTTGTGATCAAAAACATCTTTTCTGGTGGGGTAATGATTCTGACCACCGCGGACGGCGACGATTTGCCGCACCCTGCGAATGCAGACATAGTCAAAAGATACTATGCATAAAACGACCCGACAAGTTGAAAACCCGAAAGGGCGACTTGGGCAAAAAATGGGCATCCCGGTGAATCGAAAACCCGAAAGGGCGGTTCAGGCAAAAATTAAGGATAAAAAACAAAAAAATCTGTACACCCGGCAAGTTGAAAACCCGAAAGGGCGACTTGGGCAAAAAAGGGTTTCCCGGTGGATCGAAAACCCGAAAGGGCGGTCCAGGCAAAAGTTAGGGAATTAAAGCGTATGACTATGTCTCGTCGGATCACGTTAAGAACAATCTCTTCACCCACAAGCTCCAAGCTTCTGATGAATCCAGTCATCGGCAGACGAAGCAGCGAATGGACAAGATATTCAGAGTTGTGAAGGCTATAGCAGAATGGGAATCCCATGGAATTGTTACACATAGCCATCCTTTTTTGTATAAAATTTCTCAATTTTTACGACAACGTTCTCTTACTAGGATGTCTGTCTCCTTTGTACAAAGATACTCACAAAAGTTAAATACAAATATACTTCAAAGTGCATAAATTTGCTTGCCTTTCTTTTCTTTTTTTACACTTATGCTTTATTTGAAAACGTCCAATGTTTTGTTAAATAGGCATATGCATTTGAATATAATCACTGCTTACAAGTAAAACGAAATTGAAAAAGGATAATTACTGATAGGTTGAAGGTGTAGGAAGATATCTTTGTGCCATTTCAGAGGAAATCCCCTATGATGCAGATCCTTAACAAAGCTAAAATTTGGAGTATATTTCCCCAGCAGAGTTAAGCCTCAAGATCCTCAGCGGAGCCAGTGCATTCTAGAACTTGATTCCCCATTTGAGTTAGGTTTCAGAATTCCCATCAGATTTAAGCTTCAAGATCCCCAGTGGAGCCCGAAAACCCTGAAAATTCCTATCCCCGGTCGAGCCAGAATAGTGAACATTTCCCCCACAGAGTCATCTCCCAACAAGATCGAAGATTCTCGGTCTCATTTCTCCAAGCAGAAGCCTCCTAGGTTTTAACTCCCCAGTAGAGATTTTCAGAGTGTTCCCTATATCCCAGGAAAGTCATGAAAGATTCTCATTCCCTGTAGAAGTCGTCAAAGGCCTTGTTAATCCCCACAAATCGCCGAGGATCTTCAATCTCCAGCAGTGGTTCAGGGATTTCTCCTTCTCAAATAATCAGAGATCTTTAATCCCCAAGCGGTCAGCAGTCAGCAAGAATTTCTCGTCTTTAATAATCAAGATTTTTGGAATCCCCAACATCGGTCAAAGATTTACTTTCCCCAACAGCAATCAAAGATTTCATTATCTCCAGTTATCAAGGATTTATTTTCCTCAGCAAGACGGCTACCCAGCTTACATGCACACCCGTTACATTCATATATCATAGACATTGATGAAACACAGTTCATTGCATCATACATATCATGCAACATAACTTTGTGTTTTAGCTAACATTTTACCCTTTTCAGGATAAGATTAAAAGGCCATTGTTAACAATTATTCAGATACAATATGGATACACCTCAGACACGGCGGTCATTCTATTACCCACTCACAATTTCAAGTCAATATACAGTACAAATACACCCCAGACACGGCGGTCATTCCACTACTCATTCAGACTTCAGCAATCCGATATAGACTAGATACGCTCCAGACACGACAACCATTCTATCTCTCATTCAGGTTCAGCTATCAACCACAAATTCAGATACGCTCCAAGCATGGATGCCATTCTAGCCTTTACACCAGCAGTTTGATTCTCCCCAGTGCAATCGTCACGGAAGTCATTCTTTCCTTTATTCAGATCCCAGTTACAGTCTCAGGTACACTCAAAACACGGAAGTCATTCTGCTACTCATACAGATCTCAACTTCAGATACAGTCCAGATACGCTCCAGGCACGGTTTCCATTCTGTCACTCATTCGGAAGATATCCCCAGCCCAGAGATGCTCCATACACAGATATTTCTCTACCGCTCATTCAAAATTCAGATACAATACAGATACACTTCGGACACGGCAGTCATTCTGATATTCATTCAAAGTTCAAATACAGTTACAGCTCAGATACGCTCCAGACACAAACGCCATTCTTTTGCTCATACAAACCCAGTCTCCAAGATACAGTTCAAATGCATTCCAGACACGGATACCATTTTAATACTCATTCTTCTGACCTACCACATTGCAGTTCAACAAACATTCTTGGATGGAATCTTTAAGCCCATCTCCAGCAAGATTCTACCCTCTCCAAATGGCATCTTTAAGCCCATTCCCTCATCTATGTTTTGACGAGTGCAAATTTACGGGCACTCTAGTGTCCAATCCTCTTTTACCTTCAAGACGCGAAAGGCAAACTTGCCAATCTAACTCTTCAGGTTCAAGAAGATTGAACAGGGGCAACTGTTGTACCCCAAAATTTTCCCTCTCATTTCATCAACATTTCTCATCACAAGACTCTTGGAACTCAAGAACAAGTTAGGATTTGCTCTACTCAAGACACCTCCTTGCACTGTTGACCTAAATTAGGGTTTGAGTTTGCACAGTGATATTTTGACCAACAATGCCCAAATTGGCTTTCATACTTCATGTTGGACTCACAAGTTGGTCCACACCAAGTTTCAAGCCTTGATCCAAATTTTTGCCCAGTCAATTGGACAGTTGACTTAGAAATCAGCTGTATTGGGGAAAAAGTCAAATGTGGCCAATTAACAGTCAAACCTCATGAATTTTGACCCACATCAACATTATGAACTCATATGAACCATTTTATCAAGTTTGGATCACAATTCCACAAGAAATTTGATCAGATCACCAAAAGGGCAAAATGGTCATTTTTAGGGTTTTGACTGTACAAAGGCAATTTTTGACTGTTTGACCTAGCCAATGGCAAATCAAGCTCAACCATGGACTCAAGGACTCAATGACATTGTCTTGACCCATTCAACAAGTTCAAAAGATCTCAAATGCATAGGATTGACATATGAATTTTTCAGTCAACTGATCAAAATCTAACTGTATACTGAAAAGTCAAACTTTGACTTTTTGGTCAAAATCAAGTGCCAAAGGTCATTTTTCATCAAGACATGTCAAATTATGAAACTTGTTCATCAAGAAACCCAAAAATGCAAATTAGGGTTTAAAATGGAAAAAATTCATAACTTAGAAATTTTCTAAGTTATAAAATTTTCTCATTTTTTCCTAACTTTGTCCCATTTTTTCACCAAGATACAAATGGATTCAAACAAAACTTGCAAAATGAAAGTTGTAGTCCATCACAAAGTCTACAACTTTGATTGACAAAGTTTTCTCAAAATAAGCTTGTATCTCAAGTTATGATTTTTGGAACAAGGGTACCTAAAACTTTTAACTTAGAGAAATTTTGCCCTAGTTTAGGCAGGATTTTAACCCATCTTCTTGGCCATTTTTCACATAGTTACATTTGGAGTTTCAAGTTGCATTTCAAAGATAGATTATAGTACATGTTGCAAGCTTTCCAAATTCCCCAATAACTCCTCAAACACCTTTGTGGTTAGGGAGAATCGAATGCTTGAAGTTGGCAAAAACTCACTTTGATCCATGGCCAATACAAGTTCATACAACCTGCATTTTCAAACCAAACTAGCTTAGTACATGATTACAGGCCTCTAAACCAACTTACACTCCAAAATTGAATGCAAATACAATGGATATTGGCATTGTTCTGATCAAGAGAGCTTTGTACATTGAACATTTCCATTTTAAGCATAAAGATCACACTTCCATTTTCATAAAGGGCACTTTATGTCAAATTGCTTTTTCTTGAGCCTTGGACTATCTTCCTTTGCAGCAAACAAGCTCCACAATCTCAGGCATAGTACACCAGGTTGAGCATGCTTGTAACTAGCCTGTACAGGCCCTAGCTTGGACAGTTCACATCTTTGCTTCAAAAACAAGTCAAATGGCCAAAAGCTTGAATCTCTCATATCTGATTAAAACAACAAGAACAAAGTTGTCAAACAAGTTTTGCATATCTTCACAAGCCAGAAGCACGAGCCTTTCACCCCTAAAGCACCCTCATACTCCAAAACACCATTTTTCTACAAAATAGGGCAAGCCCTGCAGAACCACCTCCATCTCCACTTTCCCTCGTGCGTTTTGCCTCAAACTTGTTCCAATATCTTCCATTCAACTCACCTGAACTATCCCAGACCTCCATTGCTAGCTGTAACACCATTAACACACATTGCCATTTTTGTTTGAAAGCTTTGCAGGTTGAGTTCTGTAGCACGATTCAGGCTACTTCAAAACAATCCAAGAATTGGGAAAGCTTCAGTGGACCTCAGGCAAGCTCAAAAGAACCTCAAGCACCCTTGGAAGTTGCTACATTGTCGAGCTCGAAGTCAACTGAAACAAGTATTTCATGAACTTCTATCTCTCTATTTAGGAATAGTTAGACTTAGGTTTGTGAATGAAAGATGTTGTATTCATTGCCCTGAAACCATACATGTGTTTAGTTTTCATTTATATTAATCGTGCTAGGAGAATTTTGTTAATGAACTTTCTGAAAAAACTAGGTTAAGAATTAGGGCTAGAGAAATTCTCTCTGGTCTTTGAGAGTTAGCTTGAGTTTTTTATATGGTTAGATTCATTGTTTGATGCTCTACAAGTTTCATGTTATGAGTTTTATCAAAAAAGCAAGGAATCAGGAGATAGCATTTGATGTACAGAACGCGCGTGTTTTGAAGTGAGGAAGAAGATGAAGTTGATTCTGGGCTGGGCCTGGACTTCTTTGCTTTTGACACCCCCCAGTTCACTTTCAGCACCCCTTGGCCCATTGCTTTGTATTTTCATTATTTTTGCATTTTTATTTTTTCTATGACTTTGATATTTTATTTGAAAACATAAAAAATATCTCAAAAATATTTTCATATTTTTTTTCATTTATTAGATATTTTATTCTAATTTTTCCTAATGTAAACATATTAAATATCTTATTTTCTTTTGTTAAAACTTAAAAATAATACAAATAATACTTAAATAATTTATTTTATTTTTATATACATATTTGAAAATATTTTCTTGAAATATATACATTTTGTAAATAATTTATTTTATTTTATACACACTTAATATATTTAATGCATATATGTACATACATAATATATTTTATTAAATAATAAGAACCAAAAAACACAAAAATAATACATTTTTATTTTTATTAATATTTTATACTAAAAATAAATTTTTTTCAATATACTTTTATTTTTGTACAAATAAATACATTACTATATACAAATAATAAATAATACTACTTATTTAAGAAATTAGGGTTTTTGCCCTAAAAAACAAAATAATTGAAATTGACTTTTTTATTTATTAGCATTTCACATTAAAAATACTTTTTACATACATAAGAACATTTTTTGCATAATAGACTTTATTTAATATTTATTTATTGTATTTATTTAAATATTGTGCCTTGTACATTCAATATGGTTGTAATAATTTAGGATTTAATTTCTTGCAAAATAACCCCCAATTCAAATTTGTACCCCCTCCCTATATCATGATTATAATAGTGTAGAATTTAAATTCTTGCACCTTTAAGCTTTCAATTATGCCATGATTAGACTTAGGGTTTTGTATGCAAAATAAAATCAACAATTAGTTTGACCTAATCCAAGATGACAATGCATGAAAAACAAACACAATGCACACTTGCACCCTAGGGTTTCAATCCACTTGTTGCCTTCAAAAATGGGCCATGGTTGCATGTCAAGTACTTTGGCAAAACAAAAACAAAACAAAAGATCATAGTCCCTCGATGACGCTATCTGAGTTGCCTAAACAAAATGATCAAGCCCCTCAAGAGAAATTGCCAAAAATACTTGACACAATTGCTATCATGGTCTATACGATGACCCACGTCTGTCCCGTTTAACATCCTAACACAAGGTTGTTCACCAAATACAATGGTGAAACAACACTGTTAAAAGGGTTAAAAAACATAAGAAAGATCTTTGAGTAAAATAGGGTAGATAACTCTTAGTTACTTGATCAAAGCTTGCAAAAACATCCTTGCTATCTTCAAAACACACTCCACAACACAATTTCAAAACCCTACTTTCAAACATTGAAAACTTTTCAAAAGACAAAAACATCTTTGTATACATTCAAACAAGAATCATTACAAAGGTTTCCACAACGATGGCCTCCTTTCAAAACATCTTTCAAAACCACTCACAAAGCACCATTTCAAACAATTAAAGAGCATCATTTCAAACAATTGAAAAGCAAAGCAAGTGATCTAAGCAAGTAACTAAGAGCCCATGGATAACCATGGATAGAAAGGGTGCTAATACCTTCCCTTTCTATAATCTACTCCCCGAACCCAAGAAAACATCTCAAAGGTCTTTCCTGTGCTTTTTGACCTTTCCTTAGGATAAAATAAAAAGTCGGTGGCGACTCTTGCTAAACCGAAATATTTGCAAACACAAAACGCAAAATCCCAAGTCAGTTCTCCCATTGTATCACACTCTCCAACTGGTAGAACCAATCAAGTTGTGTTCCTGACAAACTTTCCTGGAAAAAGTGAACCCACAAGTCTTTGTCAGAAGAATGCGGTTGAATTTTCCTGACATAAGATCGTAGGTGCATCTTTGGGTAAGACACCTCATCGTACTTAGCAAACAGTGGCACTTTAAATTTAGGAGGGATTACAATTCCAGAAACCAACCCTAGCTCCTCAAAATCCAGCCCCGGTACTCTTTGCACTTCCATAGCAGCTAGACGTTCTTCCAAGTTCTTGTATTTGTCATCGGCCGGAGGGTACTGTTGTTCGGAGTAGTCCTCATCTTCCTCTACTTCTGCTTCAGAATCAGATGGCACTGTCGTTCCCTTTCCTTTTCCTTCCCCCTCTTCATATGTTGATGGGAATTCCAAAGTCCGTATGGATTGTCCTTCAAACCTTCTGCCCATGATAACCACACCGGCTCGCTTCTTCTTCTTTTTCTTTTTCTCTTTCTCTAGCAGAGTCTTGAGCTCCTCCTGCCCCTTGGCTAAGGTCAAGAGTAGCTTTTGAAATTGTGAATTCTGAGCTTGTAAGTCTTTGACCATTTGTTCTAGATCCATCTTGCTGAAATAAATAGCAGAGACATGAGGAAACTTGGTGTGAAGACCTGCTTATGCATATGATGAATGAAGATGTGATATGCAAATGATTTCAAGGATTCAGAAATTCAAATTTGTTTTAAACAAAAAATGAACACACGTCATATTAAATAAAACCAAGTTTGAATACATCAGGCCTCCTTGGGCTTACAAGAAAGAAATAAAATACAACAAAAACTCCTAAGACAAAAAGATCGAACGCATCCTTTTTGGAGCAATGTAAGTATTCAGATTCTTCTCTTCATGAAGCAGCTCGGTGAGCTCCAGAACCTTCTTCTCACTAGCGTAGTACTGGGTTTCAAAGGTGTCTCGCTCTCCCTTCAACTGAATCTTGGCTTTCTGCAGGTCTTCGAGAGAGGTAGGCATGTCAGGATGAAGAACGGTGTATGGGACGTCTCCTTTAATAACAGGCTCAATGATGACAGGAAGGATGGAAGGGTAAGGCATTAAGAGACTCTGGGCACGAGCCCGTACCCACTTAAGGTAAGGCTCGAGAGGGATAGAGTTTTTATGTCCCAGAGTCCTACTGTCCACTTTGTTCATCATTCCCCAAGCACATGTAAACCTCTGGCGGTAACCTTGGTCTTCTTTGTCGTAGTCAAAAACCAGATCTCGGATGAGCATCTCATGAGGGCCGTCCCTTCGGGCATACCCAAATTGCCGAAGAGCTAAACACGGGTTATAGGTAATACCTCCTCTAATACCTAGCAGAGGTATATTAGGGAACTCACCACAGCGGTCGATGATATCAGAGTATCTTGAGCACCAACGGATATCAGAGTGAGTGAGAGACATCATCCTTTGAGACCAAGTCAATCTTTGCTCGTTCTTCAATGCTGACTGAGGCAGGTGTGAAGTGAACCACTTAGCGAGTAGGGGTATACAACACAAAAGGGTACCTCTTTTCTTCATGGTACAGGTATGAAGGCAATGCAAGATATCTCCTACCAAGATGGGTATAGGATTGCGAGAGGGAAAGACTTTGATGGCATTAACGTCTATGAATTGGTCCTAGTTAGGAAACAGAACCAAACCATAAATGAGGAGATCTAGAACTTCTTCGAAAGCTTGGAAATCCATGTCATCCCAGAATGAACGAGCTTTTTCCAACATAAACTTAGCTAAAAATCCTTTAACCCCACTTCTTGTCTCCCAATTGGCTGTGACGTTGGCTCTCTTCATATGTAAAGCCTTGGCGATGACTTCAGGTTTTGGAATCCCTTCTAGACCGGTGAACGATATCTGATTAAGCACGGGCACCCCTAAGAGTAGAGAGAACTCTTCCAATGTTGGTACCAACTGATAGTCTGGAAAAGTGAAACAATGATGTACGGGATCAAAGAATTGGAATAGTACACACATAATCTCTTCTTGGAAGTTGGATGTAGCCAAACTGAGGAGTCGACCATACTTCTTGGTAAAAGGAGAATCCCCAGGCACTCTTGAGGCTAGCTCTTGAAGTTGAGGATGCGCTTTTACGAAGTTGATTCAGATGGTGTTTCTTCGGAGAGGATTCATTTCCTACAAAGCAAAAACAAAGATAAATTTCTAAATCCTTAAAATGGTTAGTGAGCATGCATATGATGTTGATGATGTTTATGATGTTTATGTACGAGTAAACATATACACACATAACAAACAGATCCCTATGTTTCAGGCTTGCATGAGTTTGTAGGTAAGTACCCTCTTGAAGTTTTAGTTGGCTCAACCTGTCCTAGAAATAATGATCGGGTTCTAAAGGATCTCAATATCACCGACCTTTCTTTTAGGCATTGTCTCAGCTCAATCAATCTTTTCTTGCAGCCGAGATATCCCAAAAGTCTAGCCTTAATGAGTGTAGTATCGAGTGTCAACCAATTTTCAGCTTTACACCGAAACCGGTTACCTCACTACATCCTAATGGCCAAGTTTGTTCAATTAGGGTTCTAAGATTAATTAGTGCTTCGTGACGCCACTCAGCGGCCCCGTATTCTCCTCGATTCATCACGAGGGATACCGGTACCCACAAATGCGTCATACTAACATAGTCATTGTTTCAACTATATCGATCTACGCCATACAGTCTCCATAATCTATTGTTATTTACCTAAAAAGGTGCCCCAAATCCGGGTGGAGGATCAAAGCAAGCCCAATACAAAGAACTGAATATAAAGCATACCAATCAAATAATGAAAGCGAGTAAAGGTGATCTAACCCTAAGGTAACCCCACTTTTTTTATCCCCAACAGAGTCGCCAATTCTGTGGTGCGGTGGGAGAACTGACTTGATGTTTTGCGTTTTGTTCGCACTTGTGCGGTTAGCAAGAGTCGCCACTGACTTTTCTTTTATCCAAAAGGAAAGATAAAAAAGCACAGGAAAGACCTTTCGAGATTATTTCTCGGGTTCGGGGGGTAGATTATGAAAAGGGAAGGTATTAGCACCCTTTTCATCCATGGTTTTCCATGGGCTCTTAGTTACTCGTTTAGATCACTTGCTTTTGTTTGATTGTATGCTTGTGGGTTTTGAAAGTATTTTGGAAAATTTATTTGTAATGGTTCTCGTCTCTATAAGAACGTATACAAAGTTTTGTTTCGAAAAATGGTTCAAAGATGTGTTTGTGAATCGTGTCTTGAAAAGTGTTTTGAAAAGAAGTTTTGCAATGGTTCTCGTCTCTATAAGAACGTATACAAAACGTTTTGTCTTTTTGAAAATGTTTTGAAATGGGAGTGTAGGTGTAAACAGTTTTGTCATGAGCAAGCGAGTAACTAAGAGCGAATCTATCTACTCGAAAGGTCTTAAGTTGTGTTTTTTCTTCCTCCTTTTAATGGTGCTATCTTACCATTGATTTGGTAAGAAGCCCCACCATTGGATGTGAAGGGACAGACATGGGTCAATTTTATAATCATTGAAGGCAACTTGTGAGACGCTCTAGCAATTTTTGTAAGGGAAGAGATCATTTTAATCGAAGGCAACATTGAGGGTCATCGAGGGGCTACGATCTTTTTTTATCGAAGGGTCATTGCTAGAGTGTCTCATATTCGAGGGACATGATTGTATTTTCAAGGAAACGAGCGAGGTTACCCTAGAGGTGCCGTGTGAGAAAGTGTGTTGGTTTCAAGTTATTTATTCTTTGATTAGGTCATCTAGCGATAAATTTTTGAATCTTGCCATACACGCCTAATTACTATACAGTATATAGAAAGCAATAAATTGCGGGAATTGAAATTCTAAGCTATTACAGAATGTTCGGGAATGAGGGTACAATTGTTACAAATGGGGATGAATCAAATGAAATAGAAATGTCCAAATATCAATCAATACAACCAAATCGAATTTTTGTGCGATTTAATATAAAGCTATGACAATTAATGAAAATAAAATCACCAAATTATGAAATGAAATGTATTTACTTGAAAAGAGAAAAATAAAACCTATTCTAAAAAAATGATTAAATTAAAAATCTTTATTATTAATTTGTATTTTTATTAATTATGTAAATAAATTTAAAGAAAGAAAACAAACTAAGTTAATTTTTTTGATGTTTTATTAAATGTAAAAAATTAATAAAAGGAAATTTATATGAAAAGAGAAAATGATAAAAATTAAACACTAAAACCTAAATTAAATTAATAAAAATGTCTTAAGTTTTAATTTAACATTTCAAAACAAAACAATAAAAAAAACAAATTAAAAAAAGAAGAAAAATGGGCTTAGGAGATTTTGGAAGTGTTAGGCCCAAAGAAACATGGTGTTATTGCTGAAACAAAACAAGGCCAGATGGGGGGGGGGGGGGGGGGGGACTAGCAAAACGCGTGGGCTTAAGAAGTTTGTAAACGAAACAGGCCCATTGTATTTTAAATTAGTTTAGTTGTTGATTAGGGGTGGAAACACAATTAGGGTTCTTGGAACCCCTTGGTACAGCGACTCTGTTCTCACCTTCTCTCATTCATCTCTTCCAATTTTTGTTCATCTTTCCATCTCTGTTACTATCTCACTGATCACCTCTTCCTAATTTCATGAGCAAAACGACCCTTGGCCTCTTTGTCTCGCCCTGATTTTCCCTTTTTTGGAAACCCTAAGTTCGGATTTATGCTTAAAATGTCCGATTCTAGCTTATCTGATCTCCCCCCCTAAATTTCTTTTGCCGGAGTGCTCTCTCTCGCCTCCTTGCCAAGCTCTAATGGTTTTTTCCTTGAAAAGGTGACGTTATGTTTTTGTTAAGCTTAAACGGTTTCAATGTTTCTTGTCTTGTTATGTTTTTTCTGTTAATCTACTCTATTATCCATTGAGATGCTGGAAATGGCTTATAAGGAAGGTGAAGTAGTCATACCTGTTTGGAACTTTTCTGTGAAGCGGAAGGGGATGGTTAGACTGAGAAAATTGCTCCTTGGTGGCGGAATTTGCGAAGGGGAAGAAATGAAGATTGAAGGCGCGCTTTTCTGGTAACCTTCTCCTATTTTCCTTGTAGAACGATGATGATGCTGTTTTTCTGGATTTTATGATTGGATATGTTGTTCTATCAGTTTGAAACTTTGTTGTTTTTTTTATGATGTTGGTTATATGGGATGATGTTACTGTACTTTTGATTGTTGGATGTTGTGTTTGAGATTTGGAGATGGTGACTGTTATCTTGATGGTTTTTGGCCTTTGGTGATATTTTCTGAGTTTTGATGATGGTTCGGATTGGAGACCTGGTTTTTGATTATGATGTTTTTGTTACTGATTCAGTTTAATTGCAGGTTGTATTACTGGTTTGGTTTTGGATATGTTTGCTTACAGTTTTGGTTTTTGCAGGTTGTGTTATAGTTTTGGTTTGAGGTTTTTTGAAGGTTGTTGTTACAGTTTGGTTTTGGCAAGTTTACTGAGTGTTTTGAATGTTTTGAGATGATTGCTGTTTCTCTGGTTTTTGATTTGTTGGTTTAACAGGTTTTATGAGTTGTTACAGGTTTTGTGACTTGTTTCTACTGTTGGTTTGAGATTTGTTCCAAATTTTTGGAACTTTGACAGTTTTGAAAACTTGAAGTTATTTTGAGGTTTTTGAAACTGTGTTTGATATTTGGATTATGAGTTTTTTCTGAGTTTGAAAATGGTTTGAGGTCTTGGCTTTGTTACTACTGTATGTTGATGACCGGGTTGCGAGTTTGGTTGTTTTTTTGCTTTGTTACAGGCTTTGCTGTGGGTTTTTTGACAGTTTGGCTTTGACAGATTTTTTAAGGTTTTGAAGTTTGATATCTTTTGTTCTCTCTATCTTTTGCTTGAGCCTTGTCTACTGTTATATTGAACCTCTTTCTGTTATCTCTATTAAAAAAGGTGGGAAAAACATCCAATTTGAATATTTTACTATATTGTTCCTTTGGCTTTTTGATGGCAGTTTTGTTTTCTAGCAGCTTCTATGCAATTGTGACAGCAGGGCAGCAGGGCTGTGCATCCCTAGGTGACTTCTTTCCTCTCTTCTATCTTTATGACCCTAAGAGTCAATTGCTATTTTTCCTTTTTCTGAAAAGTTTGCAATGAAAATGGAAAATTATGAAAATGCTTATTGAACAAGCCTCTTGCTTGTTGACTTAGTTTATCATATTGCTATATTTTCTTTTTGTTGATGTTGTCTGCTCTATGCTGTTTGTTGTTGCCTCGTTTGCATTTTGTTTTTGCTGTTGTTTGGCTCGGGTTTCAATATTTGTTTGGGCAACTTTGTTTGATTTGTGTTGCCTTCTGTTTGGTGATGCGCTGCTGTTTGGGCCTTTGGCTACTGTTTGGATAGCTTTGCTTGCATTTCTTGTTTGGACAACTTGCTTGCATTTCTTATTTCTTCTTTTTGTGAACCAAGAAAAATAATTCTCTTGTGATTTGCAAATAGATAAAATAAAAATGTGATGAATTAAAAATAGCCTTCTGATTCCAAATTGCAAACTTTAATGATGAACACTTTTTCTTTTGAAAATTCTTGCTCGTGTCCAATTAATTTGTACTAACTTTTTCTTTCTTTCATTTTCATGTGAGCACAATGGGGATGGCAAAGCATGGAAGGCAAGAACCATAGGGCAAGCAAGGAAGCAAAGGAACCTCAGTCAACCTTAGGCATAAATTCATTTTCTTTTCTTTGTAATTTAGAGAAACATTCTTGTATAGTAACCAATAGTTGTACTAATTTATTTTCAAATACGATAAGTTGTAAAACCTAAAGTATTTAAATAATAAATTGTTTTGTAACAACGTTTGAAAAAATTGGAGAAAGTCTTATGAAATATTCTGGTGTTAATTGAAATCCTTTACTGTCAATAGCTTGTAATTTTCTCTTCACATCTTAACTGATTCTTAAAGATTCCCAATCAAGATAATTGAAACAAAATGCTCCAAGCTGATAATTTAAATTCCAATAATTCTGTAATCTTGCAACTACATTCCAAACAAACACGCACTGTCTATTCCATTTCCTAAACAAGCGAATGTTTTAGAAGACGCAAATCATCTGGTTAACCTTGAGAACTAACACTGTTTTTTCAGTAAACTTGAGAAAGCATGAAAACATGTGAAAGCCAATTGGATCTTTGAGAATTCATTTCTTTTGAGAATTGCAAGAAAAACCCTAATTACTGGTTACTGCCACAGAAGAAAATCTGTCTGATCGATTCCTGATCCAATATTGAATATCTGAGAAACCCTAGGGTTGTGTCTTCTATGAAAAATGGGAGGGTAAATTTTGGGGTACACCAGAAGAGATCTAACAAAGTGACTCGACCAGATATATCAAGGAATGATGAAATCTAACACAACGAATTCAACCAATGATATCAAAGAAGGAAGAGACCTAACACAGTGGGCCCGACCGAAGATATCGAAGATGGAAGAGATCTAACAAAGTGATTTCTACCGGATATATCGAGGCAAGATGACTAACTTCGGATATACTTCTGGAGAAAGAGCACCGATTGAAGGCTAACTTTAACCAAAAAAAAGGCATTGGGCGAAGGCGAACTTGTGATTAGAAAAAAAGACCATTTGTAGGGACTCTAAACAAGGATTACCAACGCATGTTAGACTTCAAGAGTTGCGAATACGCAATAACTACAAAATACCCCAGGCCAAAGGCAGGGTGTATTTGTTCAAGAGTGGCAATTATATGAATCACCACACACCAAGTATGAATAATCAAATACTTGAGAAGCAAGAAAGACTATTCTTACTTGCACTCTAATTGCAAAGGCAAACATGGGTAACATTCTAAGGACTTGCAAGGGCAAGAACAAGCCACAAACTTATTTGGGAAATGGAAGATATCGATGACCCTACTGGTGGTGAACCAGAACAAACTCCGTTGGGGAAACAAAATAGAGTCACCCTAGGCTCGCTGCGGCAATAATCCCAATCTGAGCGTGTAATTAATTTGGTTACTACAGTTAAACACAACTGGCTTATACTCATGCATGTTTGAAAATTCCTTTATATAATGTAATGCTCCCTACAATGGAAATGCTACGCGTTTGGGTAGATGCAATATAATGATTCATGTTTAGCAATGTACTAGGAAAACACATCAATAATCGGCTGCTGGGAAGACAATGAACTTCCGAACAATTATTCTTGCACGTCTGATATTTCGTAGAGAAAATGAAATTTGAATCTTAATGAGGAACCGATATTCTGAACCATCAACCTCTAAAGATCGATATCTCTGAGGAAGTAACTTCTTGGGGAGAATACTACAAAAATAAATTGCAGCTCAGAGAAAATCTTGAATTCTGATAAGACTCCCAACTTTCTGGGGAACAAATTCTTTATCCTCTATTAGAAAGAGGAAAGCTTCGATGGGGATGAAAACTTTCTCGCATAGAATTTCTTGGCGAAGATATCTTCTACTAGGGAGTATGGAAATTCTTAAATAAAAAGAATTATACTTGAGGGAGAAGCAAACATCTTGGGACAGAAACTTCACTAGGGATATCTCAACAAAATTCTGTCACCGGTGATGAAAAATTTATAACTGGCATTCCCATATACACCACACTGGGAAGACAGGACACTTGCCCCATCAGGGGGAGAAAGTTTGCTCCACTGGGGAATAACAGGACACTAGGGATAGGAAACTACCTCTCCAACTGAATAACAGAGAAGCTTCAGATGGTGGAATCATTAACACCAACCATAATGGAGGTATCCATTTCTGCGAAATCCGCATTATCAAAAGCTTGCACTGGAGAAAAGAGTGCAAACTTCTCCGAGGAGTAACATGCGTACCTCACGGGGAAAACAAAGGTTAATCTCAAAGGGGAAGCCGCAACATTTCGACTTCAAGGGGAGGATATCGATAATCTTTCAATAAAACCTGAATTAACAAACCGTAACAAAGAGAAAGAGCGTACTCAAATGAGGATATGACATTGATGGGGACCCATAAGTCTTTCTACCCATAAGCGAGCGTCCCCCGGGGATACTGGATCCCATTCTGTACAAAGTATAAATCACAACCACATGCCCCAGTATGGGGTGGCTACCTTAGCCGTCATGTCAGACACCTGAAACTCCAAGCAATTTCATTTACTGGTATCATGTGTTGTAAAGCTTTTAATGTTTTAAATGAAAAGTTTATCAAAAATGTTGAACGTCTTTTACAATCAAAACAGTAAAATAAAAACAAATTGACGTAATTAAAAAACACTTTTATTGATTGATTGGCCTTTAAATAGGCATTTACAACAAGAAGCAATTCCTGAAAAGAGGCAATTGCATACAAAACATACAGAGGAGAAAACAAAAGATGGCAATGTGAGTGCGGATTTATTGAGTACAACTCTGCTACAACTCTTATGAACTCAAAGCTCCTTAGTATCTTGCTTTCTGAATAAACCGATCAGACCGATGCTTCCTGAGCCAATCCAACAACAATGTAAGTTGATATTACAGATGCAACACATACTATAGTATTTGCTTTCAATCCCTAACTTTTGCCTGGATCGTCCTTCCGGGTTTTCAATCCACCAGGATACCCTTTTTTGCCTAAGCTACCTTTAACAAGTTCGACTTAGCGGGTGTACAATTATTTTTCACTCATTCACTCTTTCTTTTATCCCTAGCTTTTACCCGAACCTATGCTCTCTTAGGTTCGTCGGGAGGCCTTTTTTGCTTGAGTCAGTCAACTCAGCGGTCACTTTATGCGAAGTACTTTTTCACTACATTTGCGTTGATGGGGTGGGGGAAATCCTCTTCATCTATAGTTGTGAGCATCATATATCCTCCTAAAAAAACTTTCTTTACAACATACGGTCTTTCATAATTAGGATCCCATTTACACCTAGCATATGCATTGTTGGGAGGTAATATCCTCTTCAACACGAGATCACCAACTTGAAAATTTCGCGGACGTACCTTCTTGTCGAAAGCTTTCTTCATCCTTCTCTAGTATAACCGCCCGTGTCAAATAGACATTAACCTTTTCTCGTCATTGAGATTCAATTGGTCGAATATATTCTAAATCCATTTAGCCTCATCCACCTGTGCGTTTGTCGTTATCCTCAAAGAAGGAATTTCCACTTCCACTTGCAAGACTTCTTCCGTACCATAAACAAGCAAAATGGGGGTTTCCCCAGTCGAAGTTCGTGCAATGGTACGATAACCATGTAAAGAAAATGGAAGCATCTCGTGCCAATCCTTATAGGTGACAACCATTTTCTACACAATCGTCTTAATATTCTTACTGGCTGCCTCAACCGCGCCATTCATCTTAGGGTGGTAAGGAGAAGAATTATGATGGTTTATTTCAAATCCCTCGCACAACTCTTTCATCATCTTATAGTTAAGATTCGACCTATTGTCGGTAATAATCTACTCAGGAACCCCGTATCGACAAATGATATTATGCTTGATGAAACGAGCGACCACTTGTTTAGTGACGTTGGCATACGATGATGCTTCAACCCACTTAGTGAAGTAGTCAATAGCCACCAGAATGAAGCGGTGCTCGTTGGAAGCAGTCAGCTCAATCTGGCCAATCATATTAATACCCCACATTGCAAAGGGCCAAGGTGAAGTCAAGACATTCAGGGTATTGGGTGGCACATGCATCTTATCGGAATAGATCTAACACTTATAACAGATCCTGGATTGATTGTAACAATCATTTTCCATTGTTGACTAATAATAACCTGCTCACAAGATTTTCTTGGCCATGGTATACCCATTGGAATGCATTCCAAAGGAACCTTCATGAACTTCTTCTATGATCCTATTTGCTTCGTGTCTATCCATGCATCTGAGCAAAATAGAATCATAGTTTCTTTTGTACAAAACATCCTCGTCGAGGAAAAACTTGGCTGTATATTTCCGCAGGGTCTTCTTGTCCGTGACAGAAGCACCCTCCGGGTATTTTTGTGTCTTAAGATATCTCTTGATATCATAAAACCATGGTTTCTCATCAACAACCTCCTCTTCTATCTCGTAGCAAAACAGTGACTTATCCAACCTCAAAATGGTGATAGAGGGGGCTTCATTTTCCCATCTAACTTTAAACATGGATGATAGAGTAGCCAAGGCGTCTGCTAAGTTGTTCTCTTCTCTTGGAATATGATTGAAAGTAACCTCATCAAAATAAGGGATCAACTTCAACACATGCTCACGATACGAAATCAAATTCGGGTGACGAGTCTCCCAATCTCTGTTGATTTGGCTAATCACAAGAGCATAATCTCTATATACTTCCAAGATCTTGATTCGCAAATCAATAGCAACTTCTAACCCAAAGATACAAGCTTCATACTCAGACATATTGTTTGTACAATCAAAGAAAATTCTAGAGGTAAGAGGAGTATGAAAACCTTCAGGAGAAGTAATCACAACACTGACTCCATTACCCAACGCATTGGAGGCACCATCGAACACCATCATCCATCGCGATCCTGGTTCGGGTCCTTCTTCTGGGCCTGGGATGTTACAATCCCGTATGTAGATGATGTCCTCATCAGGAAAGTCAAACTTCATTGGCTGATAGTCATCTTACGTTGGCTGATGAGCGAGATGATCCGCCAACACACTATCTTTAATAGCTTTTTGGGTAGTGTATTGGATGTCATATTCAGTTAAAATCATCTCCCAACGGGCTATTCTTCCCGTGATAGACGGCTTTTCAAAAATGTACTTGATTGGATCCATCTTAGAGATCAACAAAGTAGTATGGGCCAACATATACTGTCTTAATCGGCGAGCAGCCCATACCAAAGCGTAACAAGTTTTCTCGAGCAGTGAGTATTTTATTTCACAGTCGGTAAACTTTTTGCTAAGGTAGTATATTGCATGCTCTTTTCGACCAGACTCGTCATGCTGCCCCAATACACACCCCATTGAGTTCTCTAACACCGTCATATACATTACCAAGGGCCTACCTTCCACCGGAGGCGAGAGAATTGGAGGTTCCATTAAATATTACTTGATTCTATCAAATTCCGCTTGGCAATTGTTATCCCACCTGTCCGTCTGATTTTTCTTTAACAATTTAAAGATTGGTTCGCAAGTGGTTGTAAGGTGAGAGATGAATCTAGCAATGTAATTTAACCTCCCGAGAAAACCACGAACCTCTTTTTCTGTTTTCGGCACAGGCATTTCTTGTATAGCTTTGATCTTGCTAGGATCTACCTTAATTCCTTTTTCGCTAACAATGAAACCCAAATTTTTTCCCGACCTCACCCCGAAGGTGCACTTATTAGTATTCAGCCTTAGTCTGAACTTCCTTAACCTTTCAAACAATTTCAATAAGTGAACAAGATGTTCCTCTTCTGTCTGAGACTTGGAAATCATGTCATCAATATATACTTCAATCTCCTTATGTATCGTGTCATGAAAGAGAGTGACCATTGCGCATTGATAATTTGCCCCTGCATTTTTTAAACCAAAGGGAATCACTTTGTAACAAAATGTTTCCCAAGGTGTAATGAAAGTGGTTTTCTCCATGTCTTCTGGTGCCATCTTATCTGATTATAGCCAGAAAAACTATCCATGAAGGAAAACACTTTAGCTTGAGCAGTATTGTCAACCAGAATGTCAATATGCGGTAATAGGAAATCATCTTTAAGGCTTGCTCTGTTCAAGTCCATATAGTCTACACACATTTTGACTTTACCATCCTTTTTAGGCACCGGTGCAATATTCGCAATCCACGGTGGGTAAGAAGTTACTTTCAAAAAGCCGACATCAAACTGCTTCTGGACTTCCTCTTTAATTTTCTTAGACATCTCAAGATGAGTTCGGCAAAGCTTTTGTTTAATAGGATGGCACTCTTCTTTGAGAGGTAGCTTGTGCACAACAATATTTGTATCCAGCCCAGACATATCTTCATAAGACCAGGCGAAGATATCTGCATACTCATGAAGCATTTCAATTAATCTTTATTTGATGATGTCTTCTAGAGAAGCCCAAATCTTGACTTCTCTTCGGACCTCTTTGGTGCCCAAGTTGATCAACTCAGTAGTCTATTGGTGCGGCTGAATGACCTTTTCTTCTTGCCTCAATAATCTAGCCAACTCTTCAGGAAGATCACAATTTTCCCCGGCTTCTTCTTCAGCTTGATAAATTGGGTTTTCAAAGTCATAAAGAGCCATAGTAGAATAGTTCTCGACACTTTCCGAGATTAATGGGGGACATAATCTGCATGATTATTTTTTATTTTATTTTAGTCTTAGATTAAAAAAGAAAATAAAATATCACATTTTGCGAAAATTTTAAAGGAAAGATAGGGAGCAAAATATTTGAATACAAAAGACGTCCTTTATTGATGATAAACTTGCAATGAAAAACATCGCGGCCTTACAGCATGTCCACTACGTCTTAGGCAGGATGTAGGTATTATTGCATGATAACAAATAAAAAGAAAATTACTCTTCATAACGGGTGACTTCAATGATGTCTTCGGCAAACCAGTTGACAAGCTTTTCACCTGGCACGGTAGGACAAACCCACTTATCCATCTCACAATCATTGTCACCATCCTCACTCACAGCATGAGCCTCTTCGTGGATAACCCCATCGCTGACAAACTGAATTGGTGGAGGAATACCTTAAACCTCGAGAGAAGTGGCATTTAACATGCTTCGACCAGCATGAAGCCTAAACGCTTCTTATCTGTCTGAGTAGCGAGATCCAACACTCTTCCCCAGCCCTCTTGATGACCAGATTGAAAAATCATATGTGCCTGACGATAAGACGACATGGAGACGTTCATCTTCCTATCCTCTTGATGAGGAGCTCTGACAACTTTCACGGTCTCAAAGGCTTGACACATCGTCTCATAGATTTCTCCCTCCACCTCGACATAGCGAAAGGAACTCAGATGACTGACAATATAATCTTCTTCGCTGCAAACAGTAACCACCTTCCCACTCAACATGAACTTCAGCTTTTGGTGCAGAGTGGATGTGACAACACCAGCCCCATGGATCCATGGGCGGCCCAACAAACAACAATAGGAAGGATTAATGTCCATGATAAAGAAAGTGACATCAAACACCTGAGGACCTATTTTGATTGGCAAGTCGACTTCCCCAAACACTGTCCTCTTGGAACCATCAAAAGCCTTAACAATCAAATCACTTGGCCTTAACAAAAGCCTATCGTAATCGAGCTTCAAGAGAGCGTACTTAGGCAATACGTTAAGAGAGGAACCTGCATCAACCAACACACGAGATAAGGTAATTTTCGCAATTTCCATAGAAATGTGTAGTGCTTTATTGTGCTTTCTCCCCTCAGGGGTAAGTCAAAGTCTGTAAAACCCAACCTATTACTCGCAAAAATGCTATTCACAATTCCCTTAAATTGATTCACAAATATCTCTTGAGGAACAAAAGTGGTCCCTAATAGCTTCATTAATGCATTTCTGTGGAACTCCGAGTCTCTGAGCAAAGCAAGAATTGATATTTTTGAGGGTATATGACTCAACTGATCAATGATCTTGTAGTCACTTTTCTTGATGTACCTCATCAACTCGGTTGCATCCTTAGTCATTTCAGCATCTGGATCAAGAATAGAAGAATTTTGCCTCAACTTATCACCATTGACCATAATTTGCTTGCCCCTAGCCTCAGTCGCGGCATCTGCGCTACCTTCAGGATTTTCAAGCAGTGAAAAGATTTAGCCATTACAAGTGATTCAGCTTTTGTTGACAATATCATGCACTGCAGGCTTCTCTTCTTCAGACTTGTTTTCCTCAAACTTCTGAGTGATCACCTTCTTCCCTTGATAATAACACTCACCACCGTAACTCCAAGGGATAACTTTATCACTATCATACGACACAGGACCAGACACAGTAATAAGGAGTGGAGATTTTTTAGAAGGCATTAGAATCATCACAGGCACCCGGATAGTCTTCGGCTTGACCAGAATGGTTATCACATTCACTTCATCATTAACGGCCTCAAGTTTAACGACCTTGCAATCAAACTGAAGGAACCCCTATGTAATCAGGCCCTGAACCGCATCTTTCAACAATTGATAACCCTCTGGTTGTTTCAAACAAGCGGCGGAATCCATCCCACAACCCAAAAATACACCTTTACTCGACAATTGTTCTTTTACAAATAAGATAGGTGTAGTCAATTAATCAATATTCATAACCAGATTTAGATCTCCATCTTCCATGATGGCACCAACTATGGCACCGCCATGAGGTGGCAGAGGTTGATTAGTGATATTGTGCGCTGGTCCAAAATTAATGGCTTGAGAGTCCAACAGGTCTTGGACTTTGTGCTTGAAAGCATAGCAATTCTCGATGATATGCCCCTGCCCGCCAGAGTGGTAATCACATCAGGCATTAACATCAAAGTGAGCTGGTAATCTTTTCGGATCAACCTTCCAAGTGCACAACTTAACCAGTTTCAACTCAAGCAACTGCAGTAACAACTATGCATATGACATAGGAATCACATCAAACTTCCTAGTGGGGCGCCTTTGGCCTTGCGGATTGCCTTGCTTAGGCACATAAGCTTTCCTCTGAGGCACCACAGCTGGATTTGTAATAGCAGTAACCTGATAATCTGAACCCTGATATCTGCCTTTCCCCTTTTGAGGGTAGATCACGTTGGATTCTCTTTCCTTTTTCTTTTGATGACCCCCTAAAGACTTCTTAGTATTACCAGCATTATTTCCAACAACAACATCTTGGATTTTTCCCAACTTAATTCTGATTTGAATTCTCTCTCTGTGTGTTACCATCTCAGCAAAAGCACCTGATGTACTACACGTTATTTAGTATTGGCCTTGTAATGTACTACTAAAAATTTCCACCATCTTCTGCTCCAACATGGGCGGTTGAACCTTTTCAGCCATCTCTCGCCACCTCTGGACATATTCTTTAAAAGATTCACCCTGCTTCTAGGATAAATTCTATAGTTGGGTTCTTGTGGGAGCCGTGTCGGTGTTATACTGATAGTGCATAACAAAATCCTCAACCAACTCTCTCCATGTACGAATGTGACCGCTCTCCAGCTGCATATACCACTTGAGTGAGCCACCTGTTAAGCTGTCTTGAAAGAAGTGCATCAAAAACTTTTCATAGTTCGAATATGCAGACATCTTCCAGTAGAAAGACTTAACACGGGTCTTTGGACAGGAAGTGCCTTTGTATTTCACGAAATCAGGTACCTTGAATTTGGGGGAAATCTTCACCCCAGGCACTAAGTCCAAATCAGACATGTCAAAGCCTACTGCACCTTGACTTTCAAACTTGGGCATCCGCTCTTCCAATATATGCAATTTCTTGTCTGATTCTATTGGTTCATCCATATTAAACATCCAATCTTCCCAATTATCTTCCTCCACCGGCCTAGCAGGAATACGAATAGACCTTGGTGGTACAACATGTTGTTCAATACTCTGATGAACAAGAGTATGTGGAGGAGGATTCCCCACAACTTGAATCCCAAGGATACCTTGATTACTTGTAATATTGTCGAGATTCACAGGCCGACCATTTTGAACATTCAGACCGACATTCGAATCCAGATTCATATTCCGAATACCTCTCGGATTCTCCACCACATTCTGAGCACCCAGGGTACCATTAGGATTGTTGATGACAACCCCTGGAGGATTTGCATTCAAAGTTTCACCGCCATTATTCAAAGTTTCAGTAGGCCTCATAATCATTGCTCTCATATCCTCTTGTTGGCGAGCCATGTTCTGAATGATCTCCATCAACTGGTCAACCCGAGTATCCATCCTAGTTCCCATAGCCACAACATCTGCTTGAATTTGTTCCATCTGTCTCTTGGAAGTACTTCGAGTATTATAGCAATGAGAATTTATAGTAGCAATCTCTGTAAAGAAATCCAGATCAAAGATAAGAAAACCTGCTATGGTCACCTGTCATGATATGATATGCATGAATAAATGGTTATGTATGAAATGTTTTATCATTTATAGGAAAGTCCCAGATCCTTTCTTTTCATCAGAAATAAAAGGCAACAAGATATAAGCAAATTATCATTAAAGAAAGATTATGCTCATATCAAAAGAATAAGCCATACATACAAACATATCTCAATAATGAATTCATACAGACTGAGTCAAAAGGAACCCGTCCAACAAAACTAGCGGTGAACCTTAGAGATATAACCAGTGTCGGACTCCAAACTGAGATTTGAGCCTTACTAACTCTTCAATTACTTGAGTTAACTGAGCATTTCTCCCTCTCAACTGGATTTTGGTGGCTAGCATTTGGTCATTTTTCTTCTTGAGTTGAACTTTAAGTTCGTCAATCTGCACTCGCTGATCTTGAACCTGCTGTTCCAACCTCACTTGTTGTTTGCAAGATTTTTGAGATTTGGATTCTTCTTCTCAAAGCTGCTTCTTCAAGATTTTGATATCTTCCTTGTGCTCGATTTGCATTTTGTCTTTGGATACCCGAAGACTCTATTGATTCTGTTGACTTTTCACGAGATCGATTTGGGCCTTCACCAAAGCTTCTGTTTAATTAGAAGTACATGAATCTTCAACTCTTGGTCTCTTCATGCCTTCCAATAAACCATGCTTTTCCAACATTTTATCCTTCAGCTTGGCTTCATGAAGCAATTTCCTCTTCTCTCGGTCAGCAAAAGAGAGTTACATGCTCTGCTCTTGCCTTTATAACTCCAACTTAAGGATATATGCTTTAACTTGCTTATTTAATTCTATAGGCACAAACTTAGGTACCTCTAGAATCGGTGCTTGTGGAAGTGTTAGGTTACCGATAACGCCTGGTATTGATTAACTACCAACCATTAGATTAACAGTAGGTTATGAATACATCGTTGCTTCCCTCCTGTAGGGAAATAGTATTATCTTCACCTGGTTTTGTACCCACTGTACGTACAAATCAAGGGCTATAGATCCTCTGTGACCAAAGAAATCAGTCCCTTATCGATGAACAAGACCTCAAGCTCCTCTCATCCATGCCAATAAAATAGGATCTTCACCTTTTCCAAAATAAACAATTTCCTCTACTTCGTGATCAATGGGCTTATCAGTCATAACTTACCCCAATTGACGCCGTGCTAGGATTATAATTGATACAACCTTTAGTCCCCATGAGTAACACGTTAGGAAAAGTTCCATAGTTCGTAATGATTTCTCTCACGCCTCTTATGTTGTTCTAGACAATGTCATAAGAAGTGAGATCCATAATCCTTCACGACCAGAAGAGAGTATTTGAAGAATCAACAAAAGGTCCTCTGGTAGGCATATGCATCATAAACCATTTGTAAAGAAGGGGAATAAAACAAACAACACACCCTTTCTTGCCATGTCGGGAGTGGATGGCATAGTAGGTGTCATCTAGAATTGTCGGTACGAGGTTTCCATTCATACACAGATAGCTGCGAAGTCCATGAAACCCTCCATATTGGGGAATATGACAGTACCATAGATCATGGTGGCCAACAGAGCATTGAACGCAACCCAATTTCTATTTTCTGCGAATTCTTTAGCCTTGGATATCAAGAACAACAGATGAAAACCTGGCGTATTACTCTTTTCGGTCCAATTATTCCTCACTTCACTCAGGCCCAAATAAAGTGCCCTAGCGATAGCAGCATAAACGGAAACTTCTGGTACACGGGAAAAAGGAATGCAGCTAGTAATCTCAATATCCAGAATGTAAGCATATTCTTCGAGCGTCGGAGCTAGCTGATAATCCTGGAATGCAAAGCAACGCAGTTGCGGATCATAAAATTGCAACAACGAAACCATAACCCACTTTTCATATCTGTTATTCAATAATGGAAATAAGTTTCCGTATTAATCTCGAAATTTTTTCTCATTAGGCCCGGTCACAAGAGAACCCACCTCTCTCAAGGGAGCCATAGCAAATCCACAAAAACTATAGCAAGATGTATTCTTAAGCAAATCTTTGCCTACACCTATGTTGTTATTCATTCTTGATGAAAAGACGATCTCAGATTAACCTAGAAATGGTATGCACATGCGGGTTAGTATATAAGTTCATTTTTATGACATTTCCTTTTTTTTATTAAAAAAAACATGCCATGATGTAAATGCAAGTGATCATGGGATTACTACTTCCATGATAGTGATTTCTATTGTACTGTCTCTGCATAGTCTATTAGTACCAGGATCACCAGTTCAGAACATAAACCAAAGAAGTATAGTCACCAACAGAAATCCAGAACTTAACCATTAGAACCAATAGTCACTATCTGTACCTATGATAAAATATTCCCGCCCTACTCACGGGTGAAGACTTGGTCAGGGTAAGGCAATGGTAACTCAAAAGTACGGGTTCAATTGAGAATACTATCATCATACACCTACGTGATAATGATGGTACCTTATTAAAACCTCATCTGAGCATGGACGACACAACTGTCTAGGGTAATATACATCCCTTATCCGTCGTGTTCCACTCTATTCCTAGTGCTCCTATTGTTTGTCACTTAGCCTGTGTATTGGGCCTTTTACCTCTTATAACACCCATCCAATCATGAAAACAGATCCAGCACAACAGTATCACCAATATATGGAAAGTGATAAAATGAAATGCAAACATATGCTCAAATAAACATGTACAAAATGAACAAGCTATAAAGCATAAAAATAAACACCCAAGGAAAAGAAAACAAGAGCTAGGACCGACTCTAGAATGGACCAGCAGTAGGTCAATCAGTCCCCAGTGAAGTCGCTAGCTGAAACAATCGGCTGAACAGTCATCTGATAATGAAATCAATAAAGTCGCAATTTAACGTCTTTTATCCCAATAAGAAGGGAAAGGTAGACATCAAGAAAACCTGAAGGGGTGAAATCACGATCTTGTGACCAAGAGATCGGGTAAGGGAGTCTGCTACGTGAGGGGAAGGTATTAGCACCCCACGCGCCCGTGGTACTCTATGGTATACACTCTTGTTGTCTATATTATGGGTGTGTTTATCTATATCTAAGTTGTACAAGGAATGCATGCGAGAGAAAGGAGAAAAGAATATAGGGAAAATAAAATTTTTGCTCGTTCGGGCCCTACCCCAATGCATACATATCCCTTTTAAGGAATCAGAGCTGCCATAGTTTGGCTCCCATGCTTTGGTTTGTTTTGTGTTTTTTAATTGAACAATGTTAGGTTCGAATTAATACACTGTTGCTCGACCTTTGGAGACTCACGACCTGTAGCGGAAGGGAACTGACATGTTATTAGAAAAGAAATCCCGATTGGCAAAAATAAAGGTGTTGGTTTATCTTTTTACCTTGAGAAAAGATTTGAAGGTTTTAAGTGTTTTATGATTTACAAAGAAAAAGAAAAGAAATGTTTTTTGTTTTGTTATGCAAAGGATGCAAAAGAAAAGAAAACATCTAAGGGAGACTATTGTACCCCAAAATTTTCCCTCCCATATTCCTCAAAACATTTCAAGAAAGATCTTCAAGTTGCTCAAGGTAGTCCAAGGGTTGGCCAGACAAGCTCTCTCCTAAGACAGTCTACCTCAAATTAGGGTTTCATATTGCATCAAGATACTTGAGTCCAAGATACCCCAAATGCTCAACATTGTCCCAATATGTTCTCAAGATCATCCATGTCAAGTTTCAAGCCCTACAAAGGAAGTTTGCTCAGTCAATTACTCAAAGGCCTGAAAATCGACTGTGCTAGGGCAAAAGTCAACTGTGGCCTACATACAGTCAAACTTAAAGATTTTTGGTCAACATACTCATTTTGAATTATATTTAATCATTTGATCAATGGTTGATCATGATTCATCAAGGATTGCTCATAATTCATCAAGACTCAAAAGTTGCTAAATTAGGGTTTTGTAGGAAAAGTCAACTCAACTTTGACCAAGCATAACTTTCTCATACTTTATGATAAATGACCAATCCAAAGCTCATTTTTAAGAGGATTAAATTCCCTACAATCCATCTTCAGCTCCAAAGTTCAAAATATGCACTCACAAGAAGTTATGAATTTGGACATTATAGGTCATTTTTGAAAGTCAACAAAAACACCTTTTTTGTCAAAGCTTCATACATGAGCATGGAATATCAAATTGAGATGAGACCAAAAGTGTTGATTATAGGACATCTCAAGATTTCTAAAAATTCCAAGAACACCTTCAAAGAGTCAAAATTGAGGAAGTTATGCATTGGTGAAGTTGACCCTTTTTGCAAAATTGCCAAGAGTCAACTATGCCCAAAACTTCAAATTTTTCCAAATGGGCCCAATCTTTTTCACTTGTTCTGAGTTGGCAACATAGTCCACGAGCTCTAGCCTTTTCCACTTGTCCTTATCATGTTTTTATTATTTATTTTGATTTTTATTTGAATTATTTCAATTTAAATCAAAACAAATCATATAAAATCCAAAATATTGAAAACAAAAGATTTTGTGCTTGTTTCAGGTCTTAAGTTACAGCTAGCAAGTATTCAAATTCGTATCAGGGCATGTGTGCACAAAAATATTGGATTTAGGCAATTTTTGGAAAGATTTTCAAGGTGAATCAAATCAAGATCAAGGACATTGATGGAGGAAGATTGAGGCCAGGTTTTCAAACCTAATTCACTCCTCAATACATATAGAAGCAATGCAGATCAAAATCTAGGTTAGAAAAGAGGCGCAACATCAAGAACAAAAACTTTAAGAATCAAGAAAAAGTGCAAGATCGAATTCCTATTTCCAGACATCCTCAAGGCCTTCTAGCTATCCCAATCGATTCCTGGGAGTGTCAGCAAGCTAAAGCAATCAAGAATAAAGCCTTTCCAGTACCCAAAAGCGCTGTAAGTCCATCACGATATCCATGAATTTTTGAATTCGGTTAGCACGATTTAGGCATTGTTAGCATGAATTAGCCACATATTCTTGATCTATGGAACATTTGCAAGCTTCATGTATTGATTAATTGCATTTATATGGCCTGTGGTGGATTTCACCATTGTTAGGGTTTTGGATTCCATTTTAGGGTTTTTGCTTGCAGGTAAAATTAGCCATCATGAGTGGTACCATCATGTTCAGAATGACAAGACGAATCCAACCATGGCACTAGAAGTCTTGTATCGTGCCCATGGAGAATTTTGAGAAGAACCAGGCTTGTAGCTACGGACAAACATCCGTAGGTAAAAGTTTGGAACTTTTACCCACGTAGCAAGGTCAGGACGACCTATGTGTCATATCTTCGTTGGCCCATTCAAACCTGGCGCGCATTTTTTTACATCCTCCACTAATTCTTGTTTTTATATATTATTATTATTATTCATTATATGTACAAACAGAAGCAGATGGCCCAGTGGTAGCCAGGTTGGTGTTAAGGCGTTGAGGAAGCTTGAGGTCAGGGGTTCGACCCCTGCCTCCAACGTTTATTTTTCTTAAAATTCCTTTCAGGCAATCCAGCATGTACCAAAGACCAAGGACCATTGTACACCCTCACCATCCAGCAAGCCAAGTGTCAGGAGACCAAATCCAAAGGCCAACATGTGAGAGACCACCATGGGGCCTAGTCAAAGCAATGCACGGGAAGCTAAGGTCAACGTGGACCTCACTCTTTTGGGCCCAGAAAATGGCTTTTCACCCCCCCATATTGCAGGCCCATATCCCTTGCTCTTTTTTTTTATAATTATTTAATTTATTTAATTTATTTATTTATTTACTAACAAATTAAATTATTTCCTTTTATCAAAAAATCACCAAAAATATTATTTTTCACCAATTAGATTTAGGTAGATTTTATTTTTATTAAAAAAATTAATTAATTTAATTAGGTTTGTTAATTTAGAAAACTCTAATTATTTTGTAAATAAATTAAAAATAATTAGAATAATTAGGTTTTTTTCCAAATTTAATTTTTCTTTCTTTTCTTAAAAATAACAAAAAAACCAAAAATAAGTCATGTAATTATTTTTATTAATTAATTTAATTAACTAATCAATTGTATATTTTATTTAAAACCTAATTCTTTTCTTAAAAAATATTAAAAACAAGAAAAAAACATTTTCTCTTTTAATTAGGATAGAAGGGTCAAAACCCTAATTCACATTCGTTCTATTTTTCTTCGCGCACACTTTATTTCATTTTTATCCCAATTATTGTATCTGCCTACAGTTTGTAATAGTTTAATTAGGACATTTATTTTATTTATCGCTTTATTTTTCAAAGAGTTTGTTTTTGGCTATGTAAATACCCGAAGCCTTGTAATAGCGTAGTTTAATTTTCGCATTTTAAATTGCACAAATTATTAACTGTTAGATGTATGATAATAGGCTGCATGACAGGAATGTATGATCAACTTTAAAACAGTTAGATAACCCTAAAATATGCAAAGATAAATAAACTGAAATTGAATCACTCGCACATGCACACTCCTAGGGTACACTATCACTTGGTTGCCTTCGGTAAACGGTCATTGAGTATAGGATGCTGTTGTACCCCAAAATTTACCCTCCCATATCCTTCAAAATTTGCCAAGATCAATCTCCAGATCAAGCTTCAAAATCCCTCAAGGGTTGCACAGTCCAATTGCCTCATAACACAGTCAAAATTAGGGTTTTGGTTCTTGCAAAGAAATTGAGGTTTCCAAGGGTCTAATCAAGTCCCATATGCCTATATATATTGTCAAGCATCCATATGTCAAGTTTCAAGACTCACAGCATCAAATTGCACAGTCAAAAGCCCTAATTGCTCCACAGTCAACTGCAGGGGCAAAATGGTCATTTGACAGTCAAAAGTCAAAAATTTTGGTCAACATCTTATTTTGAAGCCACAATCATCATTTGATCAATTCTTGATCATGATTCCACAGGCATGGCTCAAAAAGTCTCAAGATGTCAAAAGTTTCTATTTTTGGACAGCTGAAAAGTCAACTGCAAATTGAACAAGGCATAACTTTTTCATGGTTCATCAGAAAAATCCCATCCAACGCTCATTTTTAAAGGGATGACATTTCCTACAACTCATCTTCACACTCCAAGTCCAAGAAATGCTCTCACAAAAAGTTATCAATTTCAACATTATAGGTCATTTTCAAAAGTCAACAAAAAGGCACTTTAAGTCAAAGACCATAACTTGAGATTGGTAAATCAAAATGACATGGGACCAAAGGCATTGGTTAGAGGACTTCAAGACCTTTCCAAAATGTCCAAGAACATGTTCATAGCTTCAAAATTGAGCAAGATATGCATTGGAGAAGTTGGGAAATTTTTGGGAACTTTCAAAAGTCAACTTTACCTAAAACACTTCAATTTTGCTAATGGGACTCAAATTCTTTCTTGAATCATTACCCAAAGCCTATGCACGACCCATTGAGCTCAAAATAATTTATTTTCTTATTTTTAATTAATTAATTGAATTTATATTTATATTAATTCATTTAATTGGTTTTAATTATAGGAAAATTAAAAAAAGATATGTTTTGGATCTTTTGGTGGAGCAAATCTGATCATGGCAAGCTGGCAAAGTCGTTTCTCAATCAAAAAAGGAAAATCATCCATATTTGGCAAGGTTTTCATTGAAAAAGATTGGAAAATATATGATGGAAAATCAAGGATTGAAAACATTATTGCAATGGATTCATGGGCTTTATTCTAACCTAATTCACATCACATACATATGCTGAGGCCAACCCTAGGGTAGAACACACGTGAAAGCTGCTAGAAAATCCATAGCCAATTTGCAAAAACTCAAGAAAATTGTGAAACTGAAATCCTATTTGCAGGTGAATTCAAGGCTTAAAAGTGATTCAAACATATTGCCTAAGTCTCCAGGAAGCTATTACTATCAAGAACAAGCTCTCATACCCAAGGAAACGGTAAAACAGGGTCACGGTTTTAACAAATATATCCATAATCGAAATCTAATTTCTATGCATCATTGCTATGTTTTGATTATTGATTTATGTTGCTGACACCTTCCTGAAGCTTTTGAGATAGCTTAATTGTGCTAAAGCTGCCTGAATCGAAATTCACCATGGGCGAAATTTAGGGTTTCTGAAGCTTGCAATTAGGGCTTTAGGCATCAGGAAAAATTGGACCATGTCATGACCATGGTTGAATTCGTCAAGGCCAGACGAATTCAACCAGCCTATCGCGCCCTTTTTATATTGTCTCCACTTCTATTCGCTATTTTTCACTGTTATAGTTAGTGGGGGTTTAAAACCCCCGCTATCTTGTTCATGTTATTGCAGGTAAACGAGGAAGAAGACGGGCGTGGCATCGTGTGATTGGGGAGTTTAAATCTGGCGCGTTTTCTTTTGTTCTATACCATTAATGTTTGCTTTTTTTATATTATATTTGTTGTCCATTCATATAACAAATGCGCTTCATAGCTCAGATGGTGGAGGACGTGTCTTGCAAGCATAGGGACCTGGGTTCGATTCCCAGGTCCCCCCATACAATTGATGATTTTTGTTTTAACACGTTCTAGTGCAGCTTTTGTTCAATGGCCCATCATGCACCCTCACGCCTAAGCCTGCCAAGTGGCTTCAAGGTCCAATCCAGTGGCCACAGAATGAAATCCATGATACACCCTAGTCAGTCAGCAAGCACGTGATACCAAAAAGTCAAACGTGACTTTGTCTAATGGGCCTGAATTGCTTCAATCTCACCTCCACTTTGGGCCTGACACCCCCTTTGGTTTGCATAATTTTATTTTCTTTTCTTTTTTCTAATTCTTTTAATTGCTTTAATTATTTTTATTAATTCACCATAAAATAGTTTTTCCTAATAAAAAATCAGAAACTCAAAAAATGTTTTATTTTTAATTATTTATTAAATTTACCATTAATCTATTTTTGTAAATAAAAATTAATTGATTAGTTTAAATTAGGTTTTAATGTTAATCCTTTTCCTTAATAAATAAAAATTGCATAGAATTAGGTTTTGACTTTTTTTTATCATCATCTTTAATTAATTATTAATATTATTATTTATTAATTACTATTACTTTTGTAAATGAACATATAAATTAAATAATTTAGTTAATTAGTCTAATTTTGACCTTTTTCATTAATAAGTAAAATAAACTTAGATCTATGGTTTCCTGTTAATTTTAACTTCTTTATTTTCATAAATACAAAAAAACATAAAAAAACACTTTCTTTTCTTTAATTAAATAATTAATTAGGTTTTAATTTAATTTAATTTCAAGCAAAGGGTCAAAACCCTCGTACGTTCAGTTTTATTCTTTCGCACATTATTCCTATTTTTTTTCTTATTGATTATTATGTAACTGTTCAAGGGATGTAATAGTAATTAGGTTTATTGCTTTTTTTACTTTCCGCATCTTTATCAAAAACGGGTCTTTGTATTTTGGCGATGTATAGACCCGCGCCTTGTAATAGCGTAGCCTTTATCTTTCCGTCTTTTAATTTTCCGCACTCCTAAATTCTAAATTGCATGAAAGAATGTATGGTAACTAAAAACAACGCGTAGCTCACAATGCCATGATCAAAGATAAATGTTAACATGAAAACAACACACAATGCACACACCACTTCTAGGGTACGCCTCACTCATTGCCTTCGAAACGTGGTCGTCAAGTATAGGACGTTTTAGCGGTTGCTCTTATGTCCATGATCCAGTTGCCTCGAAACAGTTGCCTCGAAACGGTTGCCTCGGATTAAAAAGGATCTAGGACATTAGGGTTACTTCTAAGGTGTCCTAACTGTTGCTTCGGTGACCACACTGTCCCTCAATCGAATTGACCCGAACACCTCCAACGACAGTGCTACCTACCTCTCAATGGTGGGATAGCACTATCTAAAGGACTCTTACACAGCCTAATTCCTTAGAGTAGGTAGATCTCATGGGTACTTGCTCTTTTCAAACAGACAAAAACAACTTTTCACACTGACACTTTCAAAAGTTTTCCAACAAATTTTTCATACACTCTTGAGGACAGATACAAGAGTTACTTAGAAATTTTTCAAACAAAACTTTTTTCAAAACCCACACACACTTGAAAAGCAAACATCTTTTGAAAACATAAGAGCAAGTACCTAAGAGCCCGTGGATAACCACGGATAGAAAGGGTGCTAACACCTTCCCTTTCTATAAATCTACCTCCCGAACCGAGAAACATTCTCGAAAAGGAATTTTGCTGTGCTTTTGTCCTTTCCATGTTGGAGAACATAAATGACGGTGGCGACTCTTGCTTACCGCGACATTTCGCGAACCAGCTTAAAAAACAGTCAGTTCTATTTCCACCGATCACAGAACTGGCGACTCTGCTGGGACTTTAAAGTGAGGTGTACCTTAGGATAGATCATACTTATGTTTTCAATTACCTGATTTGTGTGCTTTAATATTGTGGGCCTGTTTCGGGAGTTCTATAGATCCTAACCTGGATCTGGGGGATACCTCTTAGAAAGTAGCAACAAGACTGTGAGGGAACTGTGCGGGGTATACCGACACGGTTGAAGCAGTCTGCTACGTTGATGTGGCACTTTGGTGAGTACCGGTAACCCTTGAGTCAAGTCAAGGAGAGTACGGGGCCGCCGCGTGGTGTCGTGAAGCATCAACTGACCTTAGGAACCTTACTTGACCATCCTGGCCTCTTTAGGGTAGTGAGATAACTGACTTTGGTGCAGTCCGAAGTTGGTTGATACTCGATACTACACTCATTAAGGGTTGTTTTCTTGGAATATTTTGATCGCCAGTTCAGTGGCTAAATCAAAACAATGAACACAGAAAATAACCCAATGATATTGAGCTCCTTAGAACCCGGTTACTTTTGATAGGACAGGTTTTGAGCCCACCAACTTCAAGAGGGTAGTACCCCAAACTTCATGCTGGTCTAAACTCTAAGGGCTGTCTTGTGTGACTTGTGTGCCTTCAAACTTGACTACTTGCATGCTTGTTATCTGACACATGAGTTTCCTTGCAGGTTTTGTTCACAGCCCTTAATTGGGACTCATTACAGGGCCTACTTACATCACTTCATGCATAGCATAACATCATACCATTGCATACATCCTACATAAGGACTAATCCATTTCAAGGATCTCAAGGGTTTGTGATGCAGGTCATGCTGAATCAAAAGTCTAGCAAGGGGCAAAGGGGATTTATTTTCCTCTAGCCAAGGTTAATGACTTGAGTCAGGGGCTATGACCCACTCGATATAGTGAGCCTTGACTCTTGAAGAAGGTCTCTCTACAATATGCAGTTCCTTCAATCAAGCTACCGGATTCCAACTCTAACAATTTTCTTGTTTACCCCGCGAGATCCTTGAAAACATTGCATGCATACATACATATCATTGCATTACAGGTACCCTTGTTGCAGGTCACTTACCTTTTTTCACTGCTTATTTCAGCAATGGCTTCCCAACAAGATAACCAGGGTCTTCATGCTCAAGAGACTCAGTTCAGGGAGATCTTCCTAAGCCTATCCAAGGGGCAGGAAGAGTTGAGGACACTCCTCATGGGAATTTGGCCAAGAAAAGTCCCGAAGATGATAAGGACGAACGACTGAAACGTCTGCAAGCTGAGGTAGATACAATGAGAACCCAGATGCTGGGGTAAATGGCTCTCATTCAAGGCTTAGCTCGGGAGCAAGAAGAATTGAGGACCATGATCAGTCAGCTTCATCAAGACATGAAGCAAACAATCCAAGTCAGGGACCAAGTCATTGATCAACTTCCAAGAGGACAAGAGTCTGGTATGGTAGATAATAGACCTCTCCAAATTGCTACCACTTCACAGGTCCAACCACAACCTCGCCCAGAGCAACAGGTTGATCAGAGTAAGCCAAACCAGCCCAGGAGGCAATTCACCCAGCTCAACGTATCGCTGTTTCAAGCTTTACAACACCTATTGAGTTTGAATCTGATTACACTAAGGGCTCCTCCCCGGAACCCCAACATCTCTGCTCCTAACTATCATCCCAACAGAAGATGTGCATACCACTCTGATAGTCCTGGACATGACACTGCCGACTGCTGGGCTCTGAAGAACAAAGTCCAGGACCTGATTAATGAAGGAGCAGTGGATTTCACCCGAGAGGGTTAGGCTGAGTTCTTCTACCATCCCTACGGGATTCACCATTTGAAGTAACAAGTCCTGAGATGAGAAGACTTTTTGTCCATTAGAATTTTCAAGTTGTAATTTTCTTTTGATTGTTCAAACAATGATTGTCATAGCAAACATTATTACTTTATCAATGCATCGCATGTGTCTGTTTTGAATCAATATATTCGCATTCGCTATATTCAAAATTGCTTTCATTTTTGTGATGTTCAACACTCGACTAATAATTCTAAGCCTCTTGAGGGAGGATGACAAAAACGATACCACGATCTACAGTATGCTTTTGGACAAACCCCGCTGATGAGGTACAGGCATTGTTTCAATCCCTAAACACTGGAGTTATAAGGATGATAATCCCTCGTCAACCCCTTTGAGCCAAAGAAGTTGGAGTTTTTCTTTTCGAAAATTAAAACCCTTAATTATAACCTGGGGCAGGGTAGTTCTCTCAGTTGATCCAAGTGCACAACGAATGGCACCAAAGAAGTCCTTACAAAACAAAAGACAGTGATGGTTCCAAAGACAGGCAGTCGTTATCTTTTAAAAAAAACAAAAGCCCAATAAGTCAAAACCTATGAAGGAGACTTACAAAACTGGGGCATCCCGCTGACTGTAAATACAAAAAGAAACAGTTCAGGCAAAAAATAGGGATAATAAAATCGAAAAGAAAGAGGTCCTACAAACCCTTAACACGAAAGGAAATGACTGCCTATTCAAAATAAATAGTCAATATCCGAACCATCACCGTAATATCAGGACAAAGACTCAAACAAGGTCTAACGCATGATCAGCTGAGTTTAGGTTTGAAGAACATCACGAAGAGCGGGTGGGTACAAATAATTTGAGCCTTTATCCTTTGTTTCTTAAACCGTGAAACAGGCCACGTTACAACCCTTAAAAGTCCTAGCTGAAGCATGGGTTAGTTCGAAAGCATACTGTTACAAAGGTATCCTGACTCCTGTATAGCTCGCTGATAAAATCTTGAGTTACATCACAGTTCACAAAAATTCACTTGTTTTACTGAAAATGCATTTTCCAAAAACTTCAAGACAGACATAAGCTTTGCATTTTTAAAAAAACATTGTTTGCATATGACTATTTGTTTGAACAACATAGAAGTTCGCACGAAGAATATCTAATGAACAAAAACACTTCCAATTAAGGGGCATGGCATGATCATTGTCCATCATCTAGGGCAGTCAGGTCAAGATTCAAAGAATCTCTCAAACGCCAAACGGCCTGGGATAAATCTCCATCTGAGTCACTTGGGGCATTGGACCTGAATTCCAGCAACGAATCTTGCATGATCAAACGAAGATCTTCTGGTGGTATAGCAACACAATTCTACCGACAGTGACAACTTCCTGTACTCTGAGAGCATGGACATAGTCGAAAAAAATACTACGCATAATCAAAGACCCGCTAGGTCGACTGGCCTAGGCAAAAATAAGGGCTTCCCGGCGAACCAAAAGGGTTCGGGCAAAAATAAGGGATGAAAATGAAAAAATCTGTACACCCGGCAAGTCGAAAACCTGAAAAGGCGGCTTGGGTAAAAATGGGTATCCCGGTGGACTGAAAACCCGAAAGGGCGGTCTAGGCAAAAATTAGGGATCAAAAGCGTACGACTATGTCCCATCATCTCGTCACTTGCCTACCAGAAGAAGATTTGTCAATCGGCAGTTATCAAGACCTCCACGGGCCTTCCTCTCCCACAGAAACAGGGGTAATAATGAGTTTTCTAAGCAATCGAATTGCTCTGTCCACCAAGGTACCAAGGTAAGTTCGACTGAAGAATGTAACCCAGATACCTTCACTCCCCGCCGAGTAAGACAAGATTCAACAATACTCTCCCAAGCAATTGGCCTCCCATCAACCCTAACAAGGCACCGTATCTCCAGCAAGTCAGCAACGCTCTCCCCCAAGCACAGTTAGACCACTGTCAGCCTTAAGGAAGTTGGGTACCCCCAGAAGATCTCAATATTCCCCAGCGGAGTATGCAGACATTCCTTAAACAAGCATCCCCGGCAGTCTTGATCTAAGATTGTTCCCTGGCGGAATCCAGACACTATAAGTGGAGCCACTTCCCCAGTGCAATCTCAAAAGTTTCCCCAGGAAAGTTCAATCAATCTCCCCAGTAGATTCAGGAAGCTTATCCCCAATAGATTCTGGAAGCTTATCACCTGCAGAGTACGAGCGCGTCTCCCCCGCTTTATTCAAAGGTTATGCTCCACCAGATCTTATAACTGGGTTATCCTCAGCTAATTACCACGGAAAGATCGTCCCCGACGAAGTCTTCCTATCCCCAGTGGAGTTCATCAAATCTTCCAACAGAGCTCAAACAATGGTATCCCCCGCGGAGTTATCATCAACATCTCAGCAAAGTGCCTCTCTCCCCACAAAGCACTCCCCGCAGAGTAATATCTTCACCAGGTTTATTCCCCAACGGAGTCATCTTCTCCTACAGGTTTATTCTCGCAACCATCATCCCTAGCGGAAACGAAGAACTCTCATCTTCAACATCAGCCCAGGATTTGAGCTCCCGGCATTCGTCAAGGATTTATTTTCCTAGACAAAAATACATTCATAAACATCACATCTTCATACATTATAGCATGCACATACGCATCGCGAATATACAATCTCATTTATTTTGAGAATATCACGCATTTCATATATCATGACATCGCATACAACTAACGTTTTGTCTTTTCAGGACAAAAGGTCCACACAAAGATGGTTACTATCAACTGTCGCTATTCCGGACTCGATTCCTGTATCCTTCCAGGGCACGTCTGAAGAGTTTGAAGATCCGATTCCTGTATCCAGCCAGGGCGTATCTGTTGACGACTATTTCCGGACTCGATTCCTGTATCCTGCCAGGGCACGTCTGAAGAGTTTGAAGATCCGATTCCTGTATCCAGCCAGGGCGTATCTGTTGACGACTATTTCCGGACTCGATTCCTGTATCCTGCCAGGGCACGTCTGAAGAGTTTGAAGATCCGATTCCTGTATCCAGCCAGGGCGTATCTGTTGACGACTATTTCCAGACTCGATTCCTGTATCCTGCCAGGGCACGTCTGAAGAGTTTGAAGATCCAATTCCTGTATCCAGCCAGGGCATATCTGTTGACGACTATTTCCGAACTCGATTCCTGTATCCAGCCAGGGCACGTCTGAAGAGTTTGAAGATCCGATTCCTGTATCCAGCCAGGGCGTATCTGTTGACGACTATTTCCGGACTCGATTCCTGTATCCAGCCAGGGCACGTCTGAAGAGTTTGAAGATCTGATTCCTGTATCCAGCCAAGGCGTATCTGTTGACGACTATTTCCGGACTCGATTCCTGTATCTAGCCAGGGCACGTCTGAAGAGTTTGAAGATCCGATTCCTATATCCAGCCAGGGCGTATCTGTTGACGACTATTTCCGGACTCGATTCCTGTATCCTGCCAGGGCACGTCTGAAGAGTTTCCAGATTCGATTCCTGTATCCAGCCAGGGTATATCTGTTGACGACTAATTCCAGATTCGATTCCTGTATCTAGCCAGGGCACATCTGTGAGTAACTGATTGTAGACTCGATACCTGTATCCGACCAGGGCACATCTACATGAATAATTTAGAGATTCGATACCTGTATCCAGCCAGGGCACATCTACATAAAGTGTTTGAAGATCAACCCCTGTAACAGGCCAGGTAATTATCTTTCTTTCTCAGGTACGCAAGTTCTCGCTAAGGAATCTCTTACGCGATCGACACCTAGATGGCATCTATAAGCCCATCCACATACCAACAGTCTCCAAATGGCATCCATAAGCCCATTCCCGACAAGATTCTATTACAACTCCAGATGGCATCTATAAGCCCATCCACATACCAACAGTCTCCAAATGGCATCTATAAGCCCATTCCCTACATCACACTGCTGATACTCTACTATGCGAGTGCAAATTTCTGGGCACTCTAGTGTTCAATCATCTTCCACATTCGGATTACGAAAGGCACGCCAGCCAATCTACATCCTCAGATCTAAGAAGATTGAACAGGGGCAACTGTTGTACCCCAAAATTTGCCCTCCCATATCCTTCAAAATTTGCCAAGATCAATCTCCAGATCAAGCTTCAAAATCCCTCAAGGGTTGCACAGTCCAATTGCCTCATAACACAGTCAAAATTAGGGTTTTGGTTCTTGCAAAGAAATTGAGGTTTCCAAGGGTCCAATCAAGTCCCATATGCCTATATACATTGTCAAGCATCCATATGTCAAGTTTCAAGACTCACATCATCAAATTGCACAGTCAAAAGCCCTAATTGCTCCACAGTCAACTGCAGGGGCAAAATGGTCATTTGACAGTCAAAAGTCAAAATTTTTGGTCAACATCTTATTTTGAAGCCACAATCGTCATTTGATCAATTCTTGATCATGATTCCACAGGCATGGCTCAAAAAGTCTCAAGATGTCAAAAGTTTCTATTTTTGGACAGTTGAAAAGTCAACTGCAAATTGACCAAGGCATAACTTTTTCATGGTTCATCAGAAAAATCCCATCCAATTCTCATTTTGAAAGGGATGACATTTCCTACAACTCATCTTCACACTCCAAGTCCAAGAAATACTCTCACAAAAAGTTATAAATTTCAACATTATAGGTCATTTTCAAAAGTCAACAAAAAGGCACTTTAAGTCAAAGACCATAACTTGAGATTGGTAAATCAAAATGACATGGGACCAAAGGCATTGGTTAGAGGACTTCAAGACCTTTCCAAAATGTCCAAGAACATGTTCATAGCTTCAAAATTGAGCAAGATATGCATTGGAGAAGTTGGGAAATTTTTGGGAACTTTCAAAAGTCAACTTTGCCTAAAACACTTCAATTTTGCTAATGGGCCTCAAATTCTTTCTTGAATCATTACCCAAAGCCTATGCACGACCCATTGAGCTCAAAATAATTTATTTTCTTATTTTTAATTAATTAATTGAATTTATATTTATATTAATTCATTTAATTGGTTTTAATTATAGGAAAATTAAAAAAAGATATGTTTTGGATCTTTTGGTGGAGCAAATCTGATCATGGCAAGCTGGCAAAGTCGTTTCTCAATCAAACAAGGAAAATCATCCATATTTGGAAAGGTTTTCATTGAAAAAGATTGGAAAATATATGATGGAAAATCAAGGATTGAAAACATTATTGCAATGGATTCATGGGCTTTATTCTAACCTAATTCACATCACATACATATGCTGAGGCCAACCCTAGGGTAGAACACACGTGAAAGCTGCTAGAAAATCCATAGCCAATTTGCAAAAACTCAAGAAAATTGTGAAACTGAAATCCTATTTGCAGGTGAATTCAAGGCTTAAAAGTGATTCAAACATATTGCCTAAGTCTCCAGGAAGCTATTACTATCAAGAACAAGCTCTCATACCCAAGGAAACGGTAAAACAGGGTCACGGTTTTAACAAATATATCCATAATCGAAATCTAATTTCTATGCATCATTGCTATGTTTTGATTATTGATTTATGTTGCTGACACCTTCCTGAAGCTTTTGAGATAGCTTAATTGTGCTAAAGCTGCCTGAATCGAAATTCACCATGGGCGAAATTTAGGGTTTCTGAAGCTTGCAATTAGGGCTTTAGGCATCAGGAAAAATTGGACCATGTCATGACCATGGTTGAATTCGTCAAGGCCAGACGAATTCAACCAGCCTATCGCGCCCTTTTTATATTGTCTCCACTTCTATTCGCTATTTTTCACTGTTATAGTTAGTGGGGGTTTAAAACCCCTGCTATCTTGTTCATGTTATTGCAGGTAAACGAGGAAGAAGACATGCGTGGCATCGTGTGATTGGGGAGTTTAAATCTGGCGCATTTTCTTTTGTTCTATACCATTAATGTTTGCTTTTTTTATATTATATTTGTTGTCCATTCATATAACAAATGCGCTTCATAGCTCAGATGGTGGAGGACGTGTCTTGCAAGCATAGGGACCTGGGTTCGATTCCCAGGTCCCCCCATACAATTGATGATTTTTGTTTTAACACGTTCTAGTGCAGCTTTCGTTCAATGGCCCATCATGCACCCTCACGCCTAAGCCTGCCAAGTGGCTTCAAGGTCCAATCCAGTGGCCACAGAATGAAATCCATGATACACCCTAGTCAGCCAGCAAGCACGTGATACCAAAAAGTCAAACGTGACTTTGTCTAATGGGCCTGAATTGCTTCAATCTCACCTCCACTTTGGGCCTGACACCCCCTTTGGTTTGCATAATTTTATTTTCTTTTCTTTTTTCTAATTCTTTTAATTGCTTTAATTATTTTTATTAATTCACCATAAAATAGTTTTTCCTAATAAAAAATCAGAAACTTAAAAAATGTTTTATTTTTAATTATTTATTAAATTTACCATTAATCTATTTTTGTAAATAAAAATTAATTGATTAGTTTAAATTAGGTTTTAATGTTAATCCTTTTCCTTAATAAATAAAAATTGCATAGAATTAGGTTTTGACTTTTTTTTATCATCATCTTTAATTAATTATTAATATTATTATTTATTAATTACTATTACTTTTGTAAATGAACATATAAATTAAATAATTTAGTTAATTAGTCTAATTTTGACCTTTTTCATTAATAAGTAAAATAAACTTAGATCTAGGGTTTCCTGTTAATTTTAACTTTTTTATTTTCATAAATACAAAAAAACATAAAAAAACACTTTCTTTTCTTTAATTAAATAATTAATTAGGTTTTAATTTAATTTAATTTCAAGCAAAGGGTCAAAACCCTCGGACGTTCAGTTTTATTCTTTCACACATTATTCCTATTTTTTTTCTTATTGATTATTATGTAATTGTTTAAGGGATATAATAGTAATTAGGTTTATTGCTTTTTTTACTTTCCGCATCTTTATCAAAAACGGGTCTTTGTATTTTGGCGATGTATAGACCCGCGCCTTGTAATAGCGTAGCCTTTATCTTTCCGTCTTTTAATTTTCCGCACTCCTAAATTCTAAATTGCATGAAAGAATGTATGGTAACTAAAAACAACGCGTAGCTCACAATGCCATGATCAAAGATAAATGTTAACATGAAAACAACACACAATGCACACACCACTTCTAGGGTACGCCTCACTCGTTGCCTTCGAAACGTGGTCGTCAAGTATAGGACGTTTTAGCGGTCGCTCTTATGTCCATGATCCAGTTGCCTCGAAACAGTTGCCTCGAAACGGTTGCCTCGGATTAAAAAGGATCTAGGACATTAGGGTTACTTATAAGGTGTCCTAACTGTTGCTTCGGTGACCACACTGTCCCTCAATCGAATTGACCCGAACACCTCCAACGACGGTGCTACCTACCTCTCAATGGTGGGATAGCACTATCTAAAGGACTCTTACACAGCCTAATTCCTTAGAGTAGGTAGATCTCATGGGTACTTGCTCTTTTCAAACAGACAAAAACAACTTTTCACACTGACACTTTCAAAAGTTTTCCAACAAATTTTTCATACACTCTTGAGGACAGATACAAGAGTTACTTAGAAATTTTTCAAACGAAACTTTTTTAAAACCCACACACACTTGAAAAGCAAACATCTTTTGAAAATATAAGAGCAAGTACCTAAGAGCCCGTGGATAACCACGGATAGAAAGGGTGCTAACACCTTCCCTTTCTATAAATCTACCTCCCGAACCGAGAAACATTCTCGAAAAGGAATTTTGCTGTGCTTTTGTCCTTTCCATGTTGGAGAACATAAAAGACGGTGGCGACTCTTGCTTACCGCGACATTTCGAGAACCAGCTTAAAAAACAGTCAGTTCTATTTCCACCGATCATAGATGCTTTAGTGGTCGTCCTTTTGTCTAAACAAAGATCAAAGTCCCGATTCGGAAAAGTTGCCTCGGAATGGTTGCCTCGGAATTATGCCTCAAATAATTGATCTAGGACATTAGGGTTATTACTAAGACGTCCTAACATTGCTTTGGTGACCGTACGTCCCTTCTGAATTGACCCTTAAAATTACAACGACGATGCTACCTACTCACTAATAGTGGGATATCGCTGTCTAAAGGAAACGAACATAGAATGATTCTTTTTTTGAGTAGGTAGATTAGCTCTTAAGTACTTGCTCAATCCAAACAAATTTTTTCACACTTACACTCCTTTACAAACAAAGTTTTCAAATACACTTCATTACACTCTTGAAGACAGAAGCAAGAGTTAAATCGAAGTCAAAACAAAAGCTTTTCAAATCACACAAACACAAAGAAAACAATTTTGAAAATGATGAGCAAGTACCTAAGAGCCCGTAGATAACTACAGATAGAAAGGGTGCTAATACCTTCCCTTTCTATAATCTACCCCCCGTACTCAAAAATATCTCGAAAAAGGAATTTTTCTGTGCTTTTTCCTTTCCTTGTTGGATAAAATAAAAGTTGTTGGCGACTCTTGCTTACCGCGACATTTTGCAAACACAAACGCAAAACACAAACCAGCAAATTCCTTAAAAAAATAGGGAAACACGTCCCGATTCTGGCCACCGTATCACAGAACTGGCGACTGTACTGAGGACTAATAAGTGGGGTGTACCTTAGGATTAGTTCATCGTATTGTTTTCAATTGTTTGATCTGTTTGCTTTATCTTTGTAGGCTTTGTATCGGAGTTACTATAGATCCTAACCCAGACCTGGGGATACCTTTTTGGTAAGTAGAAATAGATTGTGAGGGAACTGTATGGCGTAGACCGATACGGTTGAAGCAGTAGCTACGTTGGTGTGACACATTAGTTGGTACTGATATCCCTTGTGGAGCAACAAGGAGAGTATGGGGCTGCTAATGGGTCATTAAGCATCAACTGACCTTAGAACCTATAATTGACCAACCTGGCCATAGAAAGTAGCAGTATGCTACACTCATTGAGACCATACTCTCGCGATGATTCCGGCCGCAAGAAAAGATTGCTAAACTGGAATTATGATCGATGGAGGATGGTCAGTGATATTGAGAACCTCTAGAACCCGATTACTATTACTAGGACAGGTTGAGCCAACTAAACTGCAAGAGGGTAGTACCTAAACTCCATGCCAGCCTGAAATTTAAGGGCTATTGTGTTACTTGTTTGCCCTTACCATGTTTGCTATCTGTGATACATGTGGTATGTTTTTATCATGACATTGCATGCATATTTCATTAGACTAACCATTTCAAAGACCGAGGGATTCATCTTTGTTATGTTTTACAGATCATGGCATATATGCGCAGAAATACCATTCGGATCAACTTCGTACAAATACTTGCTCGGCTTAGAGAGTTGGTTTCAAAGGTTCCTGATACTTCTCCCTTTGTCAGAAGACATGGTCATCTCCTCAGCCTGGTCACTTCCAAATTGGATGAGCAAATGATGAGTGTCCTGTTCCAGTTCTTTGACCCGTTGCATCACTGTTTCACCTTCCCGGACTATCAGCTGGTCCCTAATTTGGAGGAGTTTTCTGATTTTCTTGGCATATCTATTCTAGAGCAGACACCCTTTACAGGTTTGGAGATAGCTCCTAATCCAGAGGATATTGCTTCAGCCCTCCATCTAACAATGGCTAATGTAGTATCTAACTGGGAGACTCAGAGTGGGATGAAAGGTTTCCTGGCTAAGTTCTTGATTGATCAAGCTCAACGGTTCTGGGATAGTTTGGACTTTCAAGCATTTGAAGACATCCTGGCTCTCCTCATCTATGGCATGGTTCTGTTCCCAAATTCAGATTCTTTTGTCGATGTGAACACGGTCAAGATTTTCATGTCTCGTAACCCAGTGCCCACTCTCTTAGGTGACATTCTGCATGCTCTTTATACCCGTATTGTTCGGAGAAGGGGAACTCTCTTGTGTTGTGCACCGCTGTTGGCGAGGTGGTTTATTTCTCACCTCCCCAAATCTGTATTGAACCATAAACCCAATACGGCAAAAACAACCCGAGTAGACCTTCCCGAGGGGAACAAAAACTTCTCAAAGCAACTGGAGTTTGTCCATTCTTGGGATCACCATTTTTGTTGTCATTGTTTCATCACAAATCTCAAAGTAAAAACAGATTGTAAAATCTCTTTTTTTTTTAAAAGTCAATTTTGTTATTTAATCTTTTTTTCTTTGAAAGTTATTATCAATAATAAACTGAGTCTTTGCAAACTAAATAAAATAAGAAATACAAAGAATTGGGTAAATGCTCAAATTTCATTAATAGAATGGTAGTCTGCGAATGGAGAGACTCCATAGATGATTACAAAGTTCGGAAAATGGTAATATATACTGGAAAAGATACATTGAGATACAATGACCATTATCCCCTCTAACAACTTTTGAAATCCTGAGCATCGGCTTCTGTTGAAGTATTGTGAGGATCCGAGAAGAGTGTTGCTTCAATGATCAAATCTTGTCTGACGTAGTTACTTGCCCCGAAAGTCCTTAACTTTTGCCTAAGCTGCCCTTGAGGGTTTTCAACTTAGCGGGAATTTTATTCTGTTTATGTCTCTAATTTTTGCCTAGACCGCCCTTTCGGGTTTTCATCCTACCGAGACGCTCCTTTTTGCCTAAGCCGCCCTTTCAGGTTTTCAACTTAGAGAGTTGTTCTTTTATTTCTTTAGGGGAAGTATTTCTTGACTTCATCAGCATTCATGCAACATGGGAACTCCTCGCTATCCATAGTTTCAAGAATTAATGCATTTCCAGAGAAGGCTTTCTTGACATCTTATGGGCCTTCAAAATTGGGAGTCCACTTTCCCCTAGAATCAGTGTTGAAAGACATGATCTTCCTGAGCACGAGGTCGCCTTCTCTGAATTCACGAGGTTTAACCTTTTTATCAAAAGCTTTCTTCATTCTTCTCTGATATAACTAGCTATGACACAAAGCTGTCATTCTCTTCTCCACAATCAAATTCAATTGGTCAAACCTGTTCTGGACCCATTCAACCTCTGTCAACTTTGTTTCCATTATCACATGCAACGAGGGAATCACTACCTCGACAGGAGTACAACTTCCATTCCATACACCAGGGAGAACGGGGTTGCTCCTGTTGAAGTGCGGATAGATGTTCGATATCCATGCAGAGCAAAAGGAAGCATTTCATGCCAATCCTTATAAGTAACAACCATTTTCTGGATAATTCTCTTGATATTTTTATTAGTAGCTTCAACATCTCCATTCATCTTAGGCCTGTATGGAGATGAATTGTGATGGACAATCTTGAATTCTTTGCACAGTTCTATCATCATCTTGTTGTTCAAATTCCAGCCATTGTCAGTGATAATCTTGCTTGGCACACCATAACGACATATAAGGTTATTCTTATTGAAGCGCATAACCACTTGTTAGTAACATTGGCATATGAAGCAGCCTCCACCTACTTGGTGAAGTAATCAATTGCTACTAAGATAAAACGGTGTCCATTCGAAGCTTTGGGTTCTATCATCCCAATCATGTTAATACCCCACATAGAGAAAGACCACGGGAAGGAAATCACATTGAGAAGTATCAGAGGCACATGGACCTTGTCTGCATAAATCTGGAATTTATGACACTTCTTTGCAAACTTATAACAATCAAATTCCATTGTCAACCAATAGTAACCTGCCCTTAGCATCTTTTTAGCCATTAAATGTCCATTGGCATGAGTGCCAAATGAACCTTCAACAATCTCATGCATCAACATGTCTGCTTCGTGTCTATCCACGCATCTGAGCAAGACCATGTCATAATATCTCTTGTATAACACCTTTTCATTGAGGAAGAAACTGCCAACCAATCTTCTTAGTGTCTTTCTATCTTTCTTTGATGCACCGATCGGGTATTCTTGAGTCTGAAGAAAATGCTTGATATCATGATACCAAGGTTTTTCATCTACTACCTCCTCTATTGTAAACACATGAGCGGGCCTATCCAGCCGTCGAACCGCAATTCGGGGTATATCATTCCAAGTATTCACTTGGTACATAGAAGCCAGGGTTTCCAGAGGATCCGCCATTTGATTTTCGTCTCTAGGGATGGGATGGAATTCAACTTTATTGAAGAATGGTAATAATCTTCTAGCATAATCTTTGTAAGGTATCAAGCCCGGGTGACGAGTATCCCATCCTCCTTTAATCTAATTTATTACCAAAGCTGAATCACCATACACATCGAGAATTTTAATTCTAAGATCAATAGCTTCTTCTAGACCCATGATGCAAGCCTCATATTCTGCCATATTATTAGTATAATCGAATGTTAACCTTGCAGTAAAAGGAATGTGCGATCCATGAGGAGTGACAATCACATCACCAATTCCTTTACCATAAGAATTCACAGCTCCATCAAATATCATACTCCAACGAGATTCAGGTCAGTGCCTTCCTCAGGCAACGGCTCATCACAATCCTTCACATTCAGAAACATCACATCCTCATCGGGGAATTCATATTCTACAAACTGGTGATCCTCCACTGGTTGGTGAGCAAGATAATCTGCCAACACACTACTTTTAATAGCCTTTTGAGTGCAGTATTCGATATCGTATTCAGATAACAACATCTGCCAACGGGAAATTCTTCCAGTAAGAGCAGGTTTTTCAAAAATGTACTTGATTGGGTCCATTTTGGAGATCAACCAAGTGGTGTGATTCAACATATACTGCCGCAAACGCTTTGCCGCCCAGGCCAAAGCACAACATGTTTTTTCCAGCATGGAATACCGCGACTCACAATCAGTGAATTTTTTACTAATATAATAGATGGCGAACTGCTTCTTCCATGTTTCATCCTGTTATCCCAGAATACAACCCATGGATTTATCTAACACTGTCAGATACATAATCAATGGTCTTCCTTCTACGTGAGGGAGCAAGATAGGAGGTTCAAACTGATATTCCTTAATACTCTCAAATGCCCTTTGGCAGTTATCCGTCCACACACAACCTTGATCTTTCTTTAACAACTTAAAGATCGGTTCACATGTTGCAGTAATATGGGAAATGAATATGGAAATATAACTCAAACGCCCCAGGAAGCCTCTGACTTGCTTTTCAGTTCTCGGTGCTGGCATTTCTTGAATTGCCTTGACTTTATCAGGGTCCACTTCAATTCCTTTCTGCCTAACAATGAAACCCAACAATTTCCCTGATCGAACACCGAAGGTGCATTTATTTGGATTCAAGCGGAGACGATACTTCCTCAAACGCTGAAACAACTTCAACAAATCTTCTATATGCCCTTCTTCAGTCTGGGATTTGGCAATCATATCATCAACATATACTTCAATTTCCTTGTGCATCAGATCATGGAATAGGGTTGTCATAGCCCTCTGGTATGTCACACCATCGTTCTTTAACCCGAAAGGCATCACTCTGTAACAGAATGTTCCCCAGGGTGTGATAAACGTTGTTTTTTCCATGTCCTCTGGAGCCATCCTTATTTGATTATACCCAGTAAATCCATCCATGAACGAGAATACTTTGAATTTTTCTGTGCTATCCACTAACATGTCGATGTGAGGCAACGAAATATCATCTTTTGGACTAGCTTTATTTAGATCTCTGTAATCTACGCACATGCGGACTTTTCCGTCTTTTTTTGGTACTGGGACAATATTGACAATCCATTAAGGATACACTGACGTCACAAGAAAACCAGCATTAATCTGCTTTAGAACCTCCTCTTTGATCTTTACTGCCATATCTGGGTGAGTTCTTCTCAACTTTTGTTTAACTGGCGGACACTCTGGCTTCAACAGAAAATGGTGCTCGACAATATCTGTATCTAGACCGGGCATATCTTGGTAAGACCAAGCAAACATATCCACATACTCTTTCAACAGCTCAATCAACCTGCTCTTCACATCAGGATGCAGTGATGCTCCAATCTTGACTTCCTTTGGATCTTCTTCTGAACCCAAATTGATTACTTCCAAAGGCTCTTTATATGGCTGAATGGTATTTTCCTCGTGCTCAAGCAACCGTGAGACCTCTTCTGGAATCTCATCATAATCTTCTTCTTCAGCCCCATACACAGGACATTCAAAGTTGGGAGAGGGTGCAGGGTTATTGTATTCAACAACAACTTCATCCACTTCTACAATATTGAAAGAGGACAAATGAGATATCAACAATGTCTGCTCCCCATTTATGATCACCATCTTCCCTTCATGCACAAACTTTAGCTTCTGGTGTAAATTTGAAGTGACAGCCCCTGCTTCATGTATCCACGACTGTCCTAGCAAACAACTGTAAGCGGGAATAATGTCCATGACCTGGAAGGTTATCTGAAACAAATGTGGTCCTATATGGATAGTTAAGTCAACTTCACCGATGACAGATTTCCTTGACCCATCAAACGCTTTCACAATGATACCACTAGGGCGCATATGCGTTCCTTGATATTTCAACTTCATAAGGGAACTTCTTGGTATAACATTTAATGCGGATCCATTATCAATCAGCACATTGGATAACGAATCATTCTTGTAGTTCATAGAGATGTGGAGGGCCAAGTTGTGATTCCTCCCTTCATCTGGTAATTCATCATCGCAGAAACTCAAGTTATTACACGACGTAATGTTTCCTATTACGCTGCTGAATTGATCTATTGGCATATCACTCTCCACAAAAGCTTGGTCTAGTACCCTCATCAAGGATTCTCTATGAGCAAAGGAGTTCATCAATAAAGCCAAGATGGATATTTTTGAAGGAGTCTGCAGTAGCTGATTTACAATTTTATAGTAGCTCATCTTAATTATTTTCAAAATATCATCTACTTATTTCCCTAACGTAGCTCCGCTAGTTTCTCCCTTAGCCTTCTTAGGTTCATCATTCTCAGCAACTTTCTTTCCAGCATCAACATTTCTTTGAACAACCGGTGCAAACACACAACTGCTACGGGTCACCCTACTATTTTCAACTATATTTCCAACATCAGGCATTGGCTAGATGGGAACCTCCACACCATCCTCCAATATTGTAGCATTGTATTTGTAAGGCACAACCTTATCTGATTTGTAGGGGATAGGACCTGGAAAACTAATTACCAATGGGGTAACACTGGCTTGCTATGATACTCCACTTCAAAATGGGCGGGTGCACCAAAATAAGGCACAATGACGTTTACCCCTTCTTCAATGCAATCGGTTATTAATGAGTCATTTCCGGAAAACAAATCTTCGTCTGAAGAGAAATACTCATCTGTGGAGGCATACTCCTCCTCTGACTCTTCTTCCGTTTAACAAACCTCAATCATATCAACTTCATGGTAATCATCCCTCTGACCTGTGATCTTGATAGTTCCATTATCTAACAACAACTGAACACCCTTCTTCACGATTGAACATCCTCGGGGGTCTCGACAGCAAACTATGAAAGATCCATATTGGTGTTCCACCTGACCAGCCGTATGGCAGAAGGTAGCATGCAACTGCACGAGGTCCTTATTCATACACTCCAAATTAAAAATTATGAACTCACCAGGATATCCAGAAACCATGTTCACTTCCTCTTCATACTCTGCCCTAGGCCTGATTATGTGGATGAGGCCCTCATCCATCATCTCCTATAAATCAGCCTTTATCTTCTCGTAACCCTGTATGTTTTTACTGCAAATATCACAACAGGTATGGTCATGCGTGTAGTAGCTAAATTCACAGAGGTCGCATGAATTTTAACCAAATCTCCTCTAACTAGATTAATATCAAAAATACGGAAGTCGCCTGGACACCCGGCCACCATATTCACAGCATTTACTCCCCCATGCTTGGGTAGAGGATTATCTTTTACATTAGGTCCCACGTCTTTGAAAGATAGAAAACCAGACTTCACCAATTTCTGCACCTCAGTCTTCAAAGGATAACAATTCTCGACATTATGCCCTGGTGCTCCCTGATGAAAAGCACATGTTTGGTCTGCCTTGTAATACCAAGGCAATGGTGACGGTATGGCGGGAGGTGGTCATGTATGGACTAACTTTTTCTGAATCAATGCCGGTAGTAACTCTGTATAGCTCATGGGAATAGGGTCATAACTCTCCCTTCTCTGATTATACCCTTGATTCCCCTGCTGGGACGGTCTCTGATAAGCAACGGTAGTCGGAGCAACATTCATAACAAGAGTAACTGAGGCGACTTGCTGATGACGCTGATAATTTCTTCTAGGAGCGTTTACCCTCCTCTCTTGTATAAAAACATTTGCATCCCCTTATTTCTTCTTGGTAAACCTATAAGATGGCTTCTTCGCACCTCCAGATCCTTCTCTCTTTGTTAAACGTCCTTCTCTTACAGCCTCTTCTAAGCGGATACCCATTCCTACCATCTCAGTAAAGTCACTTGGTGTGCTTGCTACCATCCTTTCGTAGTAGAAAGCACCCAATGTCTTTAAGAAAATCTTAGTCATCTCCTTCTCTTCCATGGGAGGAATCACTTGGGCGGCTACCTCACTCCATCTCTATGCATACTCTTTGAACGATTCCCTGTCTTTCTGAACCATGGCCCTAAGTTGATCACGGTCAGGCGCCATGTCCATGTTGTACTTGTATTGTTTGATGAATGCTTCTCCCAAATCATTAAAAGTATGGATATTGGTGCTATCCAAACTCATATACCACTTCAACACAACACCAGTCAAACTATCCTGAAAAAAGTGAATCAGCAGACGCTGATCATCAGTATGGGTAGACATTCTCCTCACGTACATCACCAGATGAGCACGAGGGCAAGTGTTGCCCTTATACTTCTCAAACTCCGGGACCTTAAACTTAGCATGTATCTTAACATTTGGGACCAAGTATAGCTCATTCACATTCTTCCCAAATAGATCTTTCCCCTGAGGGCCTTCATCTCTCTCTACATCTTGTCAAACTGCTCTTGAAAATCATCCATTCTGTCATAAAGACCCAAGTCTTCACTTGGTGGAGGGAAAGGACGACACACAACATCATTAACAAATAGAACCATATTCATCGAAGGAGGCGCAGCAGGAACAACATGCACCACAAGAGGTGCTGAAGTAACAATAGTATAAACCACTGGAGTATCTTGAGGCCCAAGATTGAAACCTTCAGGTGAAAAATTCTCTAGCATTCCCCATGGATAACCTTGAGGCATACGGTTTTGAACAACAACCGGAGTAGAAGATATGGGAACAGTCGGAGCTTCAATATTTACCCTTGTTGGTTGGGGTTGAACACTCGGTGGCTGATTCTGAGTAGCCACCAGAGATTCCATTAGAGTAGTCAGATTGGCCATGCCGACCTTCAAAGCAGAAACTTCCTCACGCAACTCTTGATTTTCTTGTTCTAAGTTGTCTATCTTCTTTTTGAAATTAGCCCGAGTGTTGTAGTGATGAGTCATCTTGCTGAACAAAGTAAAGAAGCTTGGTAAGACACTTGGATATGCATAACAAATGCAAGAAATATGTGCAATATGATGCATGATATGCAATGCATATGATTATTTTTACTTTGTTATTTAATATTTCGAGGGATTTAAAGTTTATAGACATATTGCAATCATCAAAGTAACAACACTTTTGAAATACTGAATTTTTTTTATTATAATAACTCCAAAATGGATTACAAGTTTCAATGATCCCAAGTACAAGATGAAAATAAAATCTAAAATCCTAAGAAAAAGAACTGATGGAGATCAATCTGCACGCTGGCGCTTCCCAGTGAGCCTGGAAATCTGAGCCTTCAACCTCTAGCTTTCTTCCGTATATCTGATGGCAATCTCCTTCCAATCATATGAATCAGGAAGTGAGTGATCAACACCTAATTGAGGCCCAGGAGAAAATAAATCCCCTTGCCTCTCCATAGACTCTACCGCTCGACTCTCAAGGATCTCAATCAAGTCGTCTTTCTCATTCAAGTCTGCTCTGTAGGAACTCTCTAAAGTTTGGAACTTGTTCTTCCAAGCATCCATTTCCTGTTGCATCCTAACCAAAGCAAGTTGCAGCTCTTCCATATCATCTAATAAGGAAGGAGTGGTCTTCACAAATAGATCAGGCATGGGTGTCTCCCGGGTATACGGCATCTTTAACTGAATGGCTCTCGATCGGATCCATTAAAGATATGCCTCCAAAGAAACAACACCCCTATGTCCCAAATCCATCCTACTTTTCTTATGAATGTGACGCCAGGCCTTCGCAATCTGCTCCCTAGCTTCCCTATGGTCTTCTCCTTCCTTCTGAAAGAAACTACTCAATTGAATACTATTCGGTTTATCCCTCATCGGATAACCAAGCTATCGCCGTGCAAGAACAAGGTTATAGTTAATTCCTCCCTTTGTACCAAGAAGAGGTACATTGGGGAAACTACCACAACTGTCAATAATCTCTATATCCTGGTAAACTCGATGATACCAATCAATATCCGAGTGAGTAAGTTCCATGATCTTAGGAGCCCAACGGGGTTCCTTCTTGACATCCCAAAAAGCATCAGACTGAGGCATATGAGAGATAAACCACCGATACAATAGAGGTGTGCAACAGATAATCACCCCCCATGATAAGAATTCCAAAGATGGATAGAGTAATAAGTATCACCCAACAGTGTAGGAACAGGGTTTCCAATCATGAAGATCCTGATAGCGTTAATGTCAACAAACCTGTCCACATTAGGAAATAAAAACAACCCATAAGCAAGTAGTGCAAAAATGGCCTCAAAAGCAACTGTACTCTTCATTCTAACAAAGTAACAAGCTTTCTCCAATAAGAAATGAGCTGGTAATACTCTAATCCCCCCTTTAGTAGTCATATGGGCTTCCACCTTAGACTTCCCCAGGTGAATCAAGGCAACAATCTCATGTGGTTTTGGCTCACCCTCCAAACCAGTAAAAGGAACACGATCGGTAACAGGTAAATCCAACAGATAAGAATACTCCTCCAGTTTAGGCATCAACTGATAGTCGGGAAAAGTAAAGCAATGATACATCGAATCAAATAACTGGACCACAATCGAGAGAATACCCTCCTTCATCTTCAGCTTCATGAGAGGAATAATGGACCCATACTTCTTCTGAAAGTCTGCAGAACACTCGATCTCAGGGATTAGACTGATCAACTCATCTTTCTCTTTCTAGAATCCATGGTTAAAAGTAGCTGAGATATTCACAAATAGTCAACCTTTAAAATCCCTTGAAATAAGATTTCTCCAAAAGATGCTTATGAGTTCATGGATGCATGATGCAGCAATCACACACAAGATCACACATATAGGGTTCATAGGTTCAATGTCACGAGCATGAGGTCGAAGGTAATACCCATAAGGTATTGGTCTAAAAGTTATCACCTGCCAAACAAGGTTCTAGAGGTTCCCAGAGTCTACATCCTTCCTTCGAATATTACCAACTTCCCGATTAACTCTGTAATTAGTAATATTCTTAAGAAAGACTCGTCTGAGCGTAGTATCGCGTGACAACCATTTCCGGATTACTCCGTCATAGCTTCCGCACTACACCTAAAAGGCCAAGATGGGTTTGGTATTCTACGGTCCTCAGTTTCAGTAGGCTCCCAGGTCGAAAGCAGTATGTCTTCCCGATTACTCGGTAAACAACACTACAGTCAAAGGGGCCTCCACTGAGTGGGGGATCTCATGCCTCCTTTTTTTGGATTACTCCCTCAAAGTTAACATGACTATACCGCCCATCCTATCTTAAAGTTTGCCCAAGTCCGGGTATAGGACTTATGAGTAATCACCAAGCACCCTGAAAACCAGGAAAATCCAGACAAAACATATATACAACATATAACACAAAAACAATAATAACACATATACAGATATAAAAAAAGATACGCTTAACCCACTTAGGGATGGACCAGCAAGAGGTCAATCTTTCCCCAGTGAAGTCGCCATTTTTCTGTAGCGGTAGAAATGTTTACGACTAAGCCATTGGATTGACTAGACTTTATACAAATCAAAATAAAAATCGCCACCGCGCTTTATTGTTTCCAAAGGAATGGGAAAAGAGCGAATAACCCAAAAAGAGGGGGAAAGATTCAAGGTAAAGGGGTTGGTTATGCAAAGGGAAGGTATTAGCACCCTAAACATCTACGGTACTCCGCAGGAGCCTCTTTGTAAAATATGTATATTTTGGCTATAAAAACGGTTGTATATAAAAAGTGGATGGTGGAGGTTAGGAAAGAAGCGTATTTATTTTATAATTTTTGCACCCGCCGCGGTTGCGAACCTTTAGTGCCTACGTACCTCCTTTCGTGCAATAGGGGATCAGGGTACACGTAGTTCCTCTTTTAAAAATTCGAAACACAAATGCGTTGGTTAATTTTATGAGATAAAACATCATCGTCATTGTCCATGTGGAAAACATACCTACTACCCACAACCATGAGAAAGGAGAATTTTCATCATCTCAAAGTAGAGGATATGGCTTGGATTTTAAAATCAACAATGCCTCACTCAACACCCAAGTGGAAAATATCTCTCTTCACTACATATTATAGAAGTATATTTGTTTGCATCACTACAAGGATTGACAAGAGTCTAATCTTTGGAGAAAATTTTAAAGATAAAAAGCCAAAATGGCAAGATGGTTTGAAATGAGATTGATTGACTTTTAGTCTTCTCACAAAAAAATGTCAAGGTATCATTAAGTTGATTGGGGTTTATTTATGAAAATGTTTTGAAAATACATGGACATAAGTCCAAGTTTATTATAAAAGTGGTTCAGGTTCAAAAACAAGAAGAGTTTTTTTTTCAAAAAAAAAGGGAGGAAGAAGATTTTTGAAATTGAAGAAGATGGGAGGAGAAGAATGGACTATCCTAAAGCATAAAATAAAATCTAGGGATAAGAACCATCTAACCAACAAGAAGCCAATACTTGACATTATGAGCCAAGATAGAATTCCCATTCCTTGGATTGAAACCAAGCAAGCAAAAATACTAGACCTCTTGAGAGAACCAAACATCAATTGTATTAAGTCTTCACAAAAATTGGGCGGAGTAACGGCTGTATACGGGTGAATTCCAGATTACGAACAAAGGGTGTAATCACAAAAACCTGCACACAAATACAAACAAGCAACCCAATGTCTTGAGGTGAACCTCAAGAACTCCAGACAAAATAATCAGATAAGGTCACAAAGTCTCCAAGAAAGGCCAAGGTTTCTAATTTCAAGTCCAAGAAAAGTCCCATGCTCCATAATGCCAAAGATAGTAACCAAATAGTCCAAGTACCATTAGATATTTTTTAGGGTTTATGTTGATTATTAAGTATCTTAAGAAAGGAAAATAAAAGCTCAAGTGAGCAAAGTAAAAATGGCAAGAAAGTAAATATTCAAATGAGAAAAGATGAAAATGGCATGAAATGTAAATGCTAAAAGTAAATGGTACATAAAGCATAAAAAAGAATGAAAGCATAAGGTAAAGCAAGTCAATAATTTGTGGTTAGTTGGATGACCATCTTGAAGCTTGCATTTGGAACTCATTAGAGGATTGGTAGAACCAAATCCTCCACACAACAAGTTGCATTTGCTTTTTGTCAAGTATATCATCCATTTGGAATTCTCATAAGTACCATTTAATGATCAACTATGTTTAAGTGATCTGTATTAACCAAAGGTGTTGTAGATCCATTAGAGGATTGGTAGAACCAAAGCCTCCACACAATGAATCTCAAGGTTATTGGATCAAAGAGATCAAATTAACATACTTGGGCTTGCAATCATAAGTTTGGGCCACAAATGATCATTTATTCGAATCAGGACAAAATTTAGCGTTATGTTAAGCAATTGTAAGTGGACTTATATATAAGTCACACCTATTTTGCGGCCGGTCAATAGCAATCTATACACCATTTGTTTTGAGACATGATATAAAGATCATGCTCCAACAACATCTAGTGCAATAAGAAAGGGATGATATGAAGAGGGATGGGGAAAAAATATACAAACCACATTTGAATTAAATTTTAATCAAACTATTATTAAAATCATGATCCAAAATCTAACCCAAGATCAGGCAGAAAATAGTCTCAAAATAAGATCACATTTTAACATACATAAAAGGGTTTAAAAATAATATTTAAAAACAAAAAATAAAGATAAAAATATCAACTATGTTCAAATTAATCAAGAAATAAAAAGTAAGACCATAGAAAAATGCTCAAATAATTTTACAAATTTTTTGGTAATTTTTAAAGTCAGAAACTATTTTTAAAATTAAAATAAATGGTTAAAATAAAAAAATGGTAAAAAATAGTAAAGTCAGAAACAAAAATAAAATAAGGTCACCAATATTTGTCACAATATCATTGGATCATTCCATAATTTTTTCAGAATTTTAAAATGTATAAAAGTATTTTTAAACATTTAAAATAAATAAAATAAGTGTAAAATTTATAAAAAAATACCAAAACACAAAATTAAATTGTGAAAAAATTAAAATCAGAAATAGAATAATCAAAAATATTTTTCATAATTTTTTCAGATTTTTTGGACTAAAAATGAATTTTCTATGATTTTTTGAAATTTAAAACAATTAAAATATAAAAATCAGAAAAAGAAAATAAAAGTAAAATATGTGGACCATTGGATGTGAGTCAAAACGCGTTAGTAATCAAATCCAAGGGATCTGGCGCACCGTGCATATCATGGTCTCTCAAACTGTAAAATCAGAAGCTCAGACCTATGCCATTCGCTTCGTCTCTTCAAGACGAAGACAACCACACTATCGCGCCAAATTTATATAAACTGTAGCTCAAGCAATTTGGAAGGAAAGTTTTGAAAATGGATTTGAAATTTCATAGTCAAAACGTGTTTCCAGTAAAAGGTCAGTGTTGCGATTAGAACCAAGCAATGAGAGCAACACAATGATATCAGAGTTTTGAAGAACTGATGAAGGAATCTACCTATTGAAGTTGAGTTGCAGAGCTCTGAAACTGGACTTCTATGGAGCAGTATAGGGCACGATTCTTGAATGTAATTATGTGGTTAGCTTCAGGGAAGATCAAGGAAGGTGAATTGATGAAAAAATTGGATTGAAAAAGGCCCGAGAATAGATTTTGAAGTTACAGAAATATGAGTTATGAGGCAAGTTTGGCAGGGTGATTCTGGCTGTCCAAGCTTGGGAAAATGAATGGGATAGTTCATGTATTTATAGGAGAAGCGAATGGGATCAAAAGGAAGAGTGAATGATGCATTTTGGAGGGAATTCGTGCAAACCTGATGCACGAGTGAAGTGTGATCCAAACATCACCAAAACTTATCCAATTCTTACATTTTGATGCACTAATCCACTTGGTTAAGTTGGCTAATCATGTTTAGACCCAAAACGCGTATTAATTTTAGGTTTAGAGGTTGTAACATGAAATTCAAATTCTGACTTGCAAGGAAACTTCAATTCCAAGTAACCATTTTTGAAACTATGGCATTCTCAGCTCAAGGGGTCTTAAGGCATGATTGTTGATGCTTTAGAAAGATGAGGTTACAAGCTTTGCAATTGAAAAAGAATGGAGTTAAATGGATGCTTGAGCTGAAAGTTATATTGAGTCAAAGTTGAAGAAAAAGGGTTGACTTTCGATACTTGGAAATATTTCAAATTCTTCATCAAAAATGTCCTATAATGTCTTGCATCAAACATGACCTTACACTTGGAATTTGCTCTTGATCAAAAAATATGGCATGAAGTAGATCTCTTGAATAAAATTTTGAAACTTGAATCATTCAAAATATCTAAAATTTGAGCAAGTTATGACTTGTTGAAGTTGGCAAAATTTCATGAAATGACCTATAATCTTTTGCATCTTTAAGGCAACTTCCATTCATTTTCCCACTTTGCACATAAAATAAGGCATAAAGATCACATTCTCAAGATCATTTTGGAAAAATAATGGGATCAAGGTGATAAAAATTGACCATGTTATGATCATTTGAAGTCACACATGGAAAATTGGGGGTTCATCTAGAGGACTTGTAATCTTTCTTCTTCACCAAGTTTCTTCCACATGAAAACTATTTGGAACTTTTAAATTGATTTGTTGATAACCCTTTGAAGAGAAGGATGTATTTGGAATAATTCAAAAATACCAATAGGTGAGCAAGATATGCTCCTTTGAAGTTCAAAACCTTAGCTCCTAGATCAAGAAAATGCTTTGAAGAACTTTGACAAGCTTGAACAAACTTCTTGTACCAATATTCTTGCTTTGTGAATATAAGTTGTTGAGGATGATAATGAGGATTCATAACTACCAAAACCACTTACATATCTTGAAATTTGAGAGAAATATGCTCTTGTGACCAATGGGAACAAAACCTTGTCCAAACATGACAACTTCTCCAATCAAAACCCCTTGTACTTTTGAGTCAAATCTAATAACCTTGAAACGTGATGAACCAAAGCAACATTGCCATGCCAATCCTTCCAAAACCAATCCAATGGTGAGGTTTGAACTTCTTAAGCTTTATTGACTATGGCATGGAAATAAACTCATGAACCCATGGAGTAACTTGTTAAATCTCATTGCCCTTACCTACATGGATAACAAGCAAGACAAGCCAACATTGCATTTTATTAGTTAAATGAAGAAATCAAAACAATATTCATGATCACAAAAGGAACATAAGTAAAGGTTCTTGGTAATCCCTCAAAAGGAGCAAAACTCAAAGTAGGGAGGGGAACCAAGAATCCTAGTGTAATCTTGTTGTGAATAAACCAACATGGTATGATGAAGGGATCTTAGGGGGAAAAATTGGAATACAACACACAACGAGGTATTCATTAGAACAATACAAAAGAATATCTTGTATCTTTTCATTTAGTTATAGTAATTCTATTAAAAAATTATAAAAAAATATAGAGTATTTTGTACAATTATTGTAACGATCAAAAGAAACAAAAAATATCAGTACCACGTTTTGCACCATCCGCTTCATCATCATGCCACAGGCAAATGCGAGAAGAAAATCAGAAAACACACACAGGACCATACGCATAGTATATGTGTACAACCACGAAACTCACGCGTTTTTCCCTTTAAAAACCCTCCAATAACTCTGTTAAAAATTCACCAACTAAATCTCACAAAATTCCTCTTCAATCTTCCCACATAAACTCTACACAAACTTCAGCCTACACCATAAACCTCTCAGTGAAAATCAATACCTTCATTACACATAATCCCTTCACAAAACTTCCATAAATACCACTGCAAAACCTTCAACAATACTCACTGTATAATGCCAACTTCACTCCTTTACCTTCATTCAATTCACCAAACCTGCAGACACATACACACACACCAAACTCACAGCCACATGAAAATTCAACCAAACTCTTACTCACAGAACCTCGATTTCTCCATTTAATCATACTCACCAAACTTCAACTTATTGCACTCTTCAATTTGTGTGCTTGAACAACACAACAAAACAACAAACAAATGTTCTGAATCCACATAAAAGAAGAAGTAGAAGCAAATCGCAACTAAACTCACAGACTTGGAAGAAATGAAAAAGACGAAGAAGAACGAAAATTAACAGAGTAAAATATTGAATTCACGTACCTGTTTCATATCATTTTGTATTTTCATTTTCCTTTAGTTTTTGCCAATTCGATACCCTTGTAATCTATAACTCATCTGAATAATGAATTGGAGTTATTGGGATCTTGATAAAGATAGAGAACAACACAGGAAAAAGGGGTTTGAATTGGGCTATTAAAACTTTTCCCTTTTTAAAAAATTATTTGATAAAAATATGAAAGAATATAGAATGCTAGAAATATAAAAAGACACATTCATTTTATCCAAGTTCACCATTAACTAGGCTACATCTTGTCCATCCTCCTCGAATGATTTTGCCTTCAACAAGGACTTAATCCACTATACAAAACTGATTACATTTGCATGGGCTACCCGCTTGTGGTTAACAACCACATAATGACCCGCAACCATTGCCATCTTGAGTCTTCTGACCAACACTAGCCACTCAAGGAACAATGCAATAATACATTCAGTGATCTCCACGATATATAACGATCATTGACCCTATAAGAATTCTAACTAACCTGGTCTTTCTAAACATGATTTCTCACAATGATCCTCTACTAGTGGTCTCTTAAGAATTCTGACCTTTCTGGTCCCCTAAGAGATAAACGGTCATTGGCCCTATAAGAAGTGACCAATCATGGTCTCTTAACAGGATTCCACAATGACACACAACCATTATCTTCTTGAGTATCTGACCTTCACTTGTCACTCAAGGAACCATGAATTCTAAATAGAATTGTTATTTTGAAGAATACAACAGTGCTTCTTAACTATCAGATTACTTCTAGTTTATGTACAGATAAAACACAAAAGTGTTTAGCAAGATATGAGCAACAACTCCTTGCTATTACATAGTTCTACATAGATGAATATAATATAAGTTTGAGGGCAGCATCTTGTAGTCCTATTTATCTTCATCTTATTTGTTGAGCAAGTTATGAGAAACAACTCCTTGCTTCTTCTTTATTTACATATCTTCTTTTTATTTGTCTCTTTTTGTGTTTTTGGAATTCATCAACGTCAATGTTTTTGACTTCGTCAAGTTTGTAATTTTCCCATTTATCTTCTTATTTAGCCTTCACAAAGATTCGTTGTAAGGTTAGAAAATTCCTTTATCCTTCCAACGGTTGATTCCCAATGAATGGATTCAAGAGAGGTTTGGAACACTGTGAAACATCACTTTCCTTAGTATGCTGCTTGCAGTTGTTAGCATAAAATCGTGGGAGACAACTTCTATGAATAGTACAACCAATATCATGATAGTGGAATTTGTGGTGTACTGTTTGTACTATATTCTTCTTTGACTAAGTTTCTTGATCTTTATCTTCTGATGATGTACTTCAAATTCTGAAGTATTAAGCTTGGAAGAGGTCAATCACTTTGTCTTCGTTTTTCTGATGAATGACTCATGAGTAGTTCAGAAACTACTTTGTTGTTGTAGCATAGGAACATCAGCGTTATCAGAACCATGACTTATCTTCAAAAATAATAGCAATAACTTTTCTGAAACACGAAGCTTGACTTCTGATCTTAGAACTAGTCTTGAAGGCATATTTCTTATCTGATCTGAGAGATGAAGATTATGTGACAAGATGTTTCATTTCAGAATCTTTCATTAGTGGATTCTTGTCTTCAGATATATAAGCAACGACTTATCTGAGAAACAAGTCTAGTGGTTGTAGGAGAAAGATTTTCAGAAGTTTATATCAAAAGCTTTTCTAATTTTTGGATCTTGAAATCAAATATTGTGGCAACAACCTAACTGTTTCTCAAGTCTTTGAGTTTTGAGCTTTGATTATTTTCTTCTTGCTGGATTAATTTTGATTGAGGAATGATAATAATCCAGAAGATATTTCACTTATCATAGACTCAAAGTCTTTCAGATATTTTAACATTATCTCCAGATACATAAGCAACAACTAATTTGAGGAACAACTTCTTTTTTTGTGAGTGAGAGCTTTTATGATCCACTATGTCTTGATCTAATCTTGATTTCTGATAATCAGCTTTTCTAAGCTCCATGTATGATGTCTGATTTCTAAAGCAAAAGCTTATATTAATACATCTTATTTTCTGGTTAATCCATCTTGATCTGATCTTTGGTTTCTGATGAAATCTTTTCTCAACTGCATATCAAATGTCTGATTTTTGAAGCAAAAGCTTATATAAATACATCTTCTTTTGACGTTGAATTCTTTCTTTTTGATCTCTTGAATTCTGATCTTTGAGTTGAGCTGAAAGCCTTTGCTTATGTCACCTACTTCTTGATTTCTGATCTTGAATTCTTTTTCTCTAAAAGCGTATGTAATTTCGGATCTGAGAGTGGCACTTTTCTAAGAACACATTTGATTCCCTTTCTGATGAACATTCAACATTCCTTAGAATTGCTGATGTTTCTTTAGAAACGGTCACAGTATTTCTTCTCGCGAGTGCAATGGTGTTCTTGATTATATATTTATTTATGATATCTTCATTCTTGATCTTGATTCTGATACTGAGTCGATCTTTGAATATTGACATCTTGGCTCTTCGATTTTTGATCTTGAAGCTTGAGCTCTTAGAAACTCATTGAGATTCTTTTCTTGTCAAACATTTTGCAGTTAATAGAACTACAGATGTTTCATTAGAAATGAACTCAATGGTTCTACTTCTGAGTAATAAAGTGATTCAGATGATATCCTGATAAAGACTATCCAGAATTCTGATATCTGCACACTCAATCAAACCATTAGAACTAAAAAATTTCTTTATAAAATATATGCATTGTTATCATCAAAATATATATATTTAAAAAATGATCCAAATCTTATTCTAAAAATCTCCCCCTTTTTGATGAAGACAAAACAATGTATTTTGATGGAGCAATTTTACAGGGTTAAATCATAAACAAAATATTATAAGTGTTTAGAAAAATCCCCCTGAGTTGGAACCTCCCCATGGGATAAGCAATCTCCCCCTGAATCATAAACATATGATCTTTCAGAGCCTAACAACATTGTTATCTTTTATGAATCTGATTAACATTATTGATTTATCCTTTAAGCTTATCAGATTATCAAAGCTTTCTCCGAACATATGTGTTGTACCCTAAAATTTTCTCTCTCATTTCTCAAGAATTTTCTCACAAGATCTCTATTGATTCAAGACTGCACAAGGTTTGATCAACTATAGATACCTCATCAAACAATGATGACTCAAAACTAGGGTTTGAGTTTGCACAAGTACAATTGGACTTTTAATGCCCCATATAGTTTCCATGGATCATATTGGGCTCTCAAGCATCAGGTCAAAGATGGAACCTCTAAATCTTCGAAAGGAGGAAGAGGAAACTATCGAAATGGAAAAGCAGATAAAAAAAAGGTGTGCAGTTGCAGATAACCATGTCAAATTAAAAATCTGGTTCAGGATGTTCGAACCACATGAATGATCCAAAGGAGTGGTTGGCAGATTTTGACAAGTCTAAGAAGAGCAAGCTTGCTTGGATTCCTAAGCTTCGACTGGGCAATGGCTTCCTTCGAGCAACCTGCTTCGATCCACCTCTAAACCCTTCGACACACATATCTTCGACACTATGAATTACAATTTAAGACACCACCTAATTCATTGTGTCTAAACAATCTATATTCTTCATGGTTCTTAGTCTTCTGAATACTTCGACCTGCACTCCCTTTGTCATGATGTCTGTAATCTGATTCTCAGTTTTGTAGTGCTCCAAATTCATCTTCCCATCGGCTACCTGCTCTCGGAGATAATGGAACCTCATTTCGATGTGATTGCTTTGACCATGTGTTATTAGGTTATTCGCCAGATTGATAGTGTTGTACCCCAATTTTTCCCCCTAAGATCCTTTCATCATACCATATTGTTTCAATCACCACAAAATCACATTAGGGCTTTTGGTTCTTCTCCCTATCTTTAGCCTTTCAATTTGAGGAGTTACCAAGCACCTTGACTTGTTTTCTTTGGTGATCATGGATATTTTGCTTTGATTTTCTCTCTAAATTAACAAAATACAATATTGGTTTGTCTTACTTGTTAATAATGTAGGTAAAGGTAATGAGGTTTAGCAAGTTGCATCATGGGGTCATGAGTTTATTTCCATGCCCTAGTTAAAGTCTTGAGAGATTCAAACCTCACCATTGAAGTTGTTTTGAAGTTGGTATGGAAGTAGTTTTGGTGGCCATGAGTCTTCATTATCATCCTCAACAAATTCTATTCACAAAGGAAGAATATCGACACAAAAAGTTTGTTTAAACTTGGCAAAGTTCCACCAAGCATTCTCTTGATCTAGAGGCTAGGGTTTTGGACTCCAGAGGGGAATATCTTGCTCATATTTTGGTATTTTTGAATGATTCCAAAAACATCCTTCTCTTCAAAGAGTTACCAACAAATCACTTTAAAAATCCCAAGGAGTTTTCATGTGGAAGAAACTTGGTGAAGAAGAAAGGTTACAAGGCACCCAGATGAATCCCTCATTTTCCAAATGTGACTTCAAATGATCATAACTTTGTCAATTTTTATCACCTTGAGCCAATTATTTTTTTCATAATGACCCTAAGGATGTGTACTTCATGCATTCTTTTATGTGAAAAGTAAGAAAATGGATGGAAGTTGCCTTAAGAATGCAAGAGATTATACGTCATTTCATGATTTTTGGCCAACTTCAACAAGTCATAACTTGCTCAATTTTTGGATATTTTGAGTGGTTCAAATTGAAAAATGTCATTCAAGAGGTCTACTTCATTCCATATTTTTTGGTCAAAAGAAAATTCTAAGTGGAAGGCCATGTTTGAATGCAAAAGATTATAGGTCATTTTTAAAGAAGAGTTTGAATTTTTTCTAAGTATGGAAAGTCAACTCTTTTTCTTCAACTTTGACTCCATGTAACTTTCAGCTCAAGCATCCATTTGATTCCATTCTTTTTCCATTGCAAAGCTTGTAACCTCATCTTTCCAAAGCATCAAGAATTATGCCCTAAGACCCTTTGAGTTAGAAATACCATAGATTTGAATTTGGTAGTTTGAAACTGAATTTTGCACAAAGTCGGAATTTTGAAATCTTTGTTTTGGCTTCTAATCACAAGTTTTCCACGCGTTTTTGTTTCTAATCATGATTAGCAACTTGCCAGAAGTTATTAGCATCATGAAACGCACGATCTGGCTGAGTTTTGATCAAGTTTGAGTCACACTTTCTTCATGATGCAGACCCACACAAATTCCCTCCAAAATGCATCATTCACTCTCCCTTTTGATCCCATTTGCTTCCCTATAAATAGAGGGTCATTCCCCATTCAATTCCCCAAGCTTGGAGAGCCAAGAACACCCTGCCAAAACTTCACACGAACCCACTTTTGTTTAATTCAATTTTTGAAATTTAAGCTTCCTTTTCCAAAATTCTTTGCGCATTCATCATCCTTGAACTTCATACAAACTCTCCAGCACTTAAACAAATCAAAACGACCCATAATCCAAGCTACAAAAGTCCAGTTTCAGAGCTTCTTACTTGAACTTCGAAAAGGTAGAATTCTCCACCAATTGGATCCAAATCAAGCACTAATATGTTCTACTCCTTTGTCTGATTCTAATGCTGCTTACAATTTTTAAATCTATTGAGAATTGAGAGAGAAATCTCAAATTGAAGGTGCTCGCTATTTTTCTGTGTTTTGATTCATATCTCTCTCCATACCTTACATAAATTTGGCGCGTTGGTTGTGTTAGAATCGTCTTGAAGAGACGAGTTCAATGATGCTATCCAGGGATCCTAATTTTTCCATTTGAAGGATCTCACAAAATCCCCATTGCAGGGTGTCTGGAAGTTGAAGACGATGACATGTCTCGTCTCAGCAAATGATAGCGTGCCAAACGTTTTAATTTCATTGGTTTCCCTTTTTTCTGATCACATGTGTGTTTCACTAAGGTCCATTTCAAGCACAACGCGTCTGGTCCATTAGATTAACTTACTAACACGTTTTGACTTTGATATGATGGTCCACATCTTTTTGGTTTTATTTTATTTTCTAATTTAATATTTTATTTGATTAAATTTTCAAAAATTCATAACTCTTTTATTTTTTATCCAAAAATTATGAAAAATTCACAAAAAATATTTTGAATTATTTCTGATCTCATAAATATTTTTTTAAATTTTTATTTTAACATTGGTATTTTTTTAAAATATTTTTGTATTATTTGCTTTCTTTTAATTACTTAAAAAATACTTTCTAACATTTTTTAATTCTGAAAAAATTCATAAATATTATATTGCATATTTTTGACTTTCTGGAAATTTTATGGAATTTTATGTTGAGGTTCACTATTTTTGATCTATTTTATGTTTGTTTTAGCAATTTTAAATGGTTTAAAAATAGTTTCTGATTTTTAAAAATTACCAAAATTTTTATAAAAATATTTGGATCCATTTCTAATTTTTCTATGGCTTAATTTTTTATTTCTTGAATAGTTTGAACATAATTGATGTTTTCCTCATTATTTTCCATTTTTTAAAACATTCTTTTAAGCCTTTTAATATATATATTAAATGTGATATTATTTTGTGAATATTTTCTATCTGTCTTGGGTTGATTTTTAGGTCATGGCTTTATTAACATCATTGGATCCATGGTGTTGAGTTTAACTCCACAAAAATGGATGAATGATTTTAATAATAGTTTGATTAAATATTAATTCAAATGTTTTTTCCCTTCTTTTTACCCTAATTCCTCTTCATCTCATGCCCTTCTAATTGCACTAAATGTTGTTAGAGCATGATCTCCATATCATGTCTCAAAACAAATGGTGCATAGATTGCTATTGACCAGCCTCAAAATAGGTGCGACTTCTATATAAGTCCACTTACAATTGCTTAACATAGCGCTAAATTTTGTCCTGATTCGAATAAATGATCATTCGTGGCCCAAACTTATGATTGCAAGCCCACGTATTTTAATTTGATATCTTTGATCCAATAACCTTGAGATTTATTGTGTGGAGGCTTTGGTTGTACCAATCCTCTAATGGATCTACAACACTTTTGGTCAACACGGATCACTTAAACATCGTTGATCATTAAATGGTACTTGTGAGAATTCCAAATGGATGATATAGTTGACAAAAAGCAAATACAACTTGTTGTGTGGAGGCTTTGGTTCTACCAATCCTCTAATGAGTTCCAAATGAAAGTTTTAAGATGGTCATCCAACTAACCACTAATTATTGACTTATTTTATTTTATGCTTTTATTCTTTTATGATTTATGCACTATTTTTTTTTTAGCATTTTACATTTCATGCCATTTTCATCTTTGCTCATTTGAGCATTTATTTTCTTGTCATTTTTACTTTGCTCACTTGAGCTTTTCTTTTTCCTTTTTTCTAAGATACTTAATAACCAACTTAAACCCTAAAAATCTCTTAATGGTACTTGGACTATTTGGTTACTATCCTTGGCATGATGGAGCAGTGGACTTTTTCTTGGACTTAGGATTAGAAACCTTGGCCTATCTTGGAGACCTTGTGATCTTATTTGATTATTTTGTCTGGAGTTCTTGAGGTTTACCTCAAGATATTGGGTTGCTTGTTTGTTTTTGTGTGCAGGTTTTTGGTGATTACATCCTTTGTTTGTAATCTAGGGTTCACTCGCATATAGCCGTTACTCTGCCCAATTTTTTGTGAAGACTTAATACACTTGATGTTTGGATCTCTCAAGAGGTCTAGTATCTTTGCTTGCTTGGTTTCATTTCAAAGAGTGGGAATTCTATCTTGGCTCATAATGTCAAGCTTTAGCTTCTTGTTGGTTAGATGATCCTTATCCTTAGATTTTACCTTATGCTTTAGGATAGCCTCTTCTACTCCTCCCATCTTCTTTAATTTCAAAAATCTTCTCCCACCTGTTTTTAAACTCTTCTTATTTCTAAACTTGAAACACTTTCATAATAAACTTGGACTTAGGTCCATGCATTTTTAAAACATTTTCATCAACAAAATCCAATCAATTTAATAATATTTTGACCTTTTTTGTGAGAAGACTAAAAGTCAATCAATCTCATTCCAAACCATTTTGCCACTTTTGCTTTTATCTTTAAACTTTCTTTTTCTCAAAAGTTTAGACTCTTGTCAATCCTTGTAGTGATGCAAACAACTATACTTCTATAATATGTAGTGAAGTGAGATATTTTCCACTTGGGTGTTGAGTGAGGCATTGTTGATTTTAAAATCCAAGCCATATCCTCCCCTTTGAGATGATGCAAATTCTCCTTTCTCATGATTATGGGTAGTAATTATGTTTTCCACACGGACAATGACGATGACGTCTTATCTCATAAAATCAATCAACGCACTTGTGTTTCAAATTTTTAAAAGAGGAACTACGTGTACCCTGATCCCCTATTGCACGAAAGGAGGTACGTAGGCACTAAAGGTTCGCAACCGCGGCGGGTGCAAAAATCATAAAAAATACTTCTTTTCTCACCTCCACTATCCATTTTATACAACACATTTTTATAGCCAAAATATACAGATTTTACAAAGAGGTTCCTACGGAGTACCGTAGATGTTTAGGGTGCTAATACCTTCCCTTTTCATAACCAACCCCTTTACCTTGAATGTTTCCCCCTCTTTTTGGGTTATTCGCTCTTTTCCCATTCCTTTGGAAACAATAAAGCACGGTGGCGATTTTTATTTTGATTTGTATAAAGTCTAGTCAATCCAATGGCTTAGTCTTGAATATTTCTACCGCTACAGAAAAATGGCGACTTCACTGGGGACATATTGACCTCTTACTAGTCCATCCCTAAGTGGGTTGAGCCTATCTTTGTTTATATCTGTATATATGCTATTGTTGTTTATGTGTCATATTTTGTATATATGTTTGTTTGGATTTTCCTGGTTTTCAGGGTGCTTGGTGATTACTCATAAGTCCTATACCCGGACTTGGGCAAACTTTAAGATATGATGGGCGGTATAGTCATGTTAACTTTGAGGGAGTAATCCCAAAAAAGGAGGCATGAGATCCCCCACTCAGTGGAGGCCCCTTTGACTATAGTGTCGTTTACCGAGTAATCAGGAAGACGTACTGCTTTCGACCTGGGAGCCTGCTGAAACTGAGGACCGTAGAATACCAAACCCATCTTGGCCTTTTAGGAGTAGTGCGGAAGCTATGACAGGGTAATCCGGAAATAGTTGTCACACGATACTACACTCGGACGAGTCTTTCTTGAGAATATTACTAATTACCTAGTTAATTGGGAAGTTGGTAATATCCGAAGGAAGGATGTCGACTCTGGGAACCTCTAGAACCTTGTTCGGCAGGTGATAACTTTTTAGACCAACAACTTATGGGTAGTACCTTTGACCTCATGCTCGTTACGTTGAACCTATGAACCCTATATGTGTGATCTTGTGTGTGATTGTTGCATCATGCATCCATGCACTCATAAGCATCTTTTGAAGAAAATAATATTTCAAGGGATTTAAAGGTTGACTATTTGTGAATATCTCAGGTACTGTTAACCATGGATTCTGGAAAGAGAAATACCGGGAAATACAGTTTCAAGGATCCCAAGATAGATGAGTTGATCAGTCTAATTCCCGAGATCGAGTGTTCTGCAGACTTTAGGAAGAAGTATGGATCCATTATTCCTTTCATGAAGCTGAAGATGAAGGAGGGTATTCTCTCGACCTTGGACGAGTTCTATGATTTGATGTATCACTGCTTTACTTTTCCTGATTATCAGTTGATGCCTACACTGGAGGAGTATTCTTATCTATTATATTTACCCGTTACCGACCATGTTCCTTTTACTGGTTTGAAGGGTGAGCCAAAACCACATGAGTTTGCTGCTTTGATTCATCTGGGTAAGTCTAAGGTGGAAGCCCATATGACTACTAAAGGAGGGATTAGAGGATTACCATCTCAGTTCTTATTGGAGAAAGCTCGTTACTTTTCCAGAATGGAGAGTACGGTTGCTTTTGAGGCCATCTCTGCCTTACTTGCTTATGGAATATTCTTATTTCCTAATGTGGACAAGTTTGTCGACATTAACACTATCAGGATTTTCATGATTGGAAACCCAGTTCCTACAATGTTGGGTGATGCTTATTACTCTGTTCATCTTTGGAGTTCTTATCATGGGGGAATGATTATCTGTTGCACGCCTTTGTTATACCGGTGGTTCATCTCTCATATGCCTCAGTCTGATGCTTTTTGGGATGTCAAGAAGGAACCTCGTTGGGCTCCTAAGATCATGGCACTTACTCACTCGGATATTGATTGGTATCATCGAGCTTATTAGGATATAGATATTATTGACAGTTGTGGTAGTTTCCCCAATGTACCTCTTCTTGGTACTAAGGGAGGAATTAACTATAACCCTGTTCTTGCACGACGACAGCTTAGTTATTCGATGAGGGATAAACTAAACAGTACTCATTTGATTAGTTTCTTTCTGAAGGAAGGAGAAGACCACAGGGAAGCTAGGGAGCAGATTGAGAAGTCCTGGCGTCACATTCATAAGAAAAGTAGGAAAGACTTAGGACCTAAGGGTGCTGTTTCTTTGGAGCCATATCTTTAGTTGGTCCGATCGAGAGCCATCCAGTTGAAGATTCCGTATACTCGAGAGACACCTATGCCTGATCTGTTTGTGAAGACCACTCCTCCTTTATTAGATGATCTAGAAGAGTTGAAACTTGCTTTAGTTAGGATGCAACAGGAAAGAGATGCTTGGAAGAATAAGTTCCAGACTTTAGAGAGTTCCTACAAAGCAGACTTGAAGGAGAAAGATGATTTGATGGAGATCCTTGAGAGTCGAGCAGTAGAGTCTATAGAGAGGCAAGGGGATTTATTTTCTCCTAAGCCTCAAACAGGTGTTGATTACTCACTTCCCGCTTCAGATGATTGGAAGGAAGTTGCCATCAGACATGTGGAAGAAAACCAGAGGTTGAGAGCTCAAATTGCCAGGCTCACAGGGAAGCGCCAGCATACAGATTGATCTCTATCAGTTTCTTTCTCTCAGGATTTTTAGATTGTATTTTCATCTTGTACTTGGGATCATTGAAACTTGTAACCCATTTCGAAGTTATTATAATAAAAGTTTTCAGTATTTCAAATGCGTTATTATTTTGATGTTTACAATATGTCTATAAACGTTAAATCCCTTGAAATATTAAATGATAAAGTAAAAATAATCATATGCATTGCATATCATGCATCATATTGCACATATTTCTTGCATTTATTAAGCATATCCAGGTGCCTTACCCAACTTTTTGCTTCGTTCGGCAAGCTGACTCATCACTACAACACTCGTGCTAACTTCAAAAAGAAGATGGACAACTTGGAACAAGAGAATCGCGAGTTGCATGAAGAAGTTTCTGCTTTGAAGTTAGCACGAGTGTTCAACCTCAACCAACAAGGGCAAATGCTGAAGTTCCTACTGCTCCTGTATCCGCCACTCCGGCTGTTGTTCAAAACCGTATGCCTCAGGGTTATCCGTGGGGAATGTCGGAGAGTTTTGCACCTGAAGGTTTCAATTTGGGCCCCCAAGATGCTCCATTGGTTCCAAATATTGTTACTACCGCACCTCCTGTGGTGCATGATGCTCCTACTGCACCTCCCTCGGTGAATTTGGTTCCGTTTATTAATGAAGATGTGTGTCTTCCTTTCCCTCCGCCGAGTGAAGACTTGGGTCTTTATGACAAAATGGATGATTTCCAAGAGCAGTTTGATAGAATGCAAAGAGAGATGAAGGCTCTTAGGGGAAAAGAGTTATTTGGGCAGAATGTGAATGAGTTGTGTTTGGTCCCGAATGTCAAAGTGCCCGCTAAGTTCAAGGTCCTGGAGTTTGAGAAGTACAAGGGCAACACTTTCCCTCGTGCTCATCTGGTGATGTACGTGAGGAGAATGTCTACCCATACTGATGATCAACGTCTGCTGATTCACTTTTTTCAGGATAGTCTGACCGGTGCAGCGTTGAAATGCTACATGAGTTTAGACAACACTAACACCCATACCTTTAATGATTTTGGAGAAGCATTCATAAAACAATACAAGTACAATGTGGACATGGCGCCCGATCGTGACCAGCTTAGAGCCATGGTTCAGAAAGACAGAGAATCGTTCAAAGAGTACACACAAAGATGGCGCGAAGTGGCTGCACAAGTGATTTATCCCATGGAGGAGAAGGATATGACTAAAAATTTTCTGAAGACGCTAGGCGCTTTCTACTACGAAAGGATGGTGGCAAGTGCCCTAAGTGATTTTACAGAGATGGTAGGAATGGGTATCCGCCTAGAAGAGGCAGTAAGAGAAGGTCGTTTGACAAAGGGTGAAGGATCCGGAGGTGTGAAAAAGCCAGCTTATGGGTTCACAAAGAAGAAAGAGGGGGATACAAATGTTGTCATACAAGAGAGAAGAATAAATGCTCCTAGAAGGAATTGTCAGCTTCACCAGCAAGTTGCCTCAGTTACTCCTATTATGAATGTCGCTCTGTTGTACCCCAAAATTTTCCCTCCCATAATCTTCAAAGTTTTGCCAAGATCAATCTCTAAATGCTTCAAAATCCCTCAAGGGATACACAGCCAAGCACCCTCCTAAGCCAGTCAAATTAGGGTTTTGGTTCTTGCAAGGAAGTTGAGGTTTTCAAGGGCTCAATCAAGTCCCATATGCTCATACACATTGTCAAGCACCTACATGTCAAGTTTCAAGGCTCACAAGGTCAAGTTGCACAGTCAAAAACCCTAATTGCTCCACAGTCAACTGTAGGGGCAAAATGGTCATTTGGCAGTCAAAAGTCAAATTTTTTGGTCAACATCTTATTTTGAAGCCACAATCATCATTTGATCAAGTCTTGATCATGATTCCACAAGAATGGCTCAAAAATCATCAAGATGCAAAAGTTTCTATTTTTGGACAACTGAAAAGTCAATTGTAACTTGACCAAGGCATAACTTTTTCATGGTTCATCAGAAAAATCTCATCCAATGCTCATCTTGAAGGGGAAGACATTTCCTACAATTCATCTTCACATTCCAAGTCCAAGAAATGCTCTCACAAAAAGTTATCAATTTCAACATTATAGGTCATTTTCAAAAGTCAACAAAAAGGCACTTTAAGTCAAAGACCATAACTTGAGATTGGTAAATCAAAATGACATGGTACCAAAGGCATTGGTTAGAGGACTTCAAGACCTTTCCAAAATGTCCAAGAACATGTTCATAGCTTCAAAATTGAGCAAGATATGCATTAGAGAAGTTGGGAAATTTTTGTGAAATGGCCAAAGTCAATTATCCTTGAAACTTCATTTTTGACAAAAAGGGCCCACTTTTTCCACTTGTTTCAGCTTGGCCATGCCTCCCACGTGTCCCACAATTTATTTCAAGATTAAAAATTGATTTTTCCATTTTTATTTAATTTTATTTGATTTAATTCATTTTAAATCTTTAAAATTCAAATAAAAATCAAGAAAATTAATGGAGGGATATCTTTGAGTTTGAATAGCTTTGATACACCATTATTCACATGCCAAATTCGTACAAGGCCTATTCCAAGCATAAAAATTCAAATTTTGACAAGAATGGTAAGTTGCTTTAATGGAGGTTATGGCAAAATCTCAAACATAAGTGCAAGGGTTAAAGGTGCATTATATTGTTTGATTCTCATTCAAGGATACATATGCAAGCCTCCCTTACACAATACACGGGCGAGAACACTCAAAAACGGCCAGACCAATCTCAAATTTTCAAGAGAAAAAAGTGAAACTGAAAACCCTCTTCCAACATAATTCAAGCTTTCTCTTTGATCCAAACACACTCCTGACCCTTCCAGGAACACTTTGCAATCAGAATTAAGGGCAAAACCTCAAGAACTCGTGCCATATAACTCACACGGTTTGAATTATTTTCCAGAATTACATATCACCATTCATGCATTTTTAACCATTTTTCTTGATTGGTTTGTGTTGTTAGGAACATTCTGAAGCTAATGGAATAATCTAATTGCATTATAACGCGTTAAATCATAACTTGCCATTAATACGTTCTAGGGTTCTTAAGGTTTGGAATTGGGGTTTCTCACATACAGAAAAATTGGCCTTCAGGACACCCATGGTTGAATTAAGAGGGACAAGACGAATCGAATGAGATACTCGCGCTCAATTTATATAGCGCATGATGCTAATCGCTATTTTTTTGCACTTTTATTTTGTGGGGGTTTAAAACCCCCGCTATCTTGTTCATATTATTGCAGGAAAAGCTTGAAGACGATGGCGTGGCAACCAGGGAGTGGACCATTCAAACATGGCGCGCTTTTCTTTGTTTTTCAGCATATAATGCGTTTACTTTATATTATATTTCTTTTCCATTATTCTAACATACGCGCAGGTTTAGTTCATTGGTTGGCTATTTGTTTGGTAATCTCTGGGACCTGGGTTCGATTCCCAGGTCCCCCCGTAACTTCATATTATTTTTTTCAACGCGTTCTTGTGCAGTTTCTCAAGCAGCTTCCACCATACACCTCATCCAGGATTCAGCCATGTGTCCATGGAGGCAAATCCAAGGGCCCAGAAAGCAGGAGCACCCTGCTCAGGAGTCAACAGCGCTCCACTCAGTCCAAAAAGTCAAACGAGCTGAAGGCAAATGGGCCAAGATTCAACAATGCACCCTCCTTCCTGGCCCAATACCCCCTTCCATGGGTTTATTCTTTTCCTTTCATTTTTTTATTTTCCAATTTAATTCCTAACCTTTTTTATTTTATTTCTTATTAACATAATTAACCAACTAACATTTTCATAAAAAAAAAAATAGAATTAACATTGTTATTATTATTATTCTCATTTTATTTTGTAAATAAAATATTAACAAATAAATAGTTTAAATAGGCAATTTTAACTTCTTTTCTTAATAATTAAAATAGATTTAGAATTAGGTAAAATTAACTTTTAATTTTATTTCTTTTTATTTTATTCCATAAAAAACATTAAAAAAAAACACAAAAAATATATTTTCTTTTAATTAAATTAATTAATTAGTCATTAGTTAGTTTTAATTTCATTTAATCACCAAAAAGACAAAAATTTCAATTTCTTTTCTTAAAAGGGTCAACACCCTTGGAACGTTCCGATTTAATTTTTATTCGCGCACAGTTTATTATTATGTAATTGCTTCCAAGACATGTGTGATCGGTGGATTTAGAACTGACTGTTTAACGCTGGTTTCACGAAATGTCGCGGAAGCAAGAGTCGCCACCGTCTTTTATTTTCTCCAACATGGACAGGACAAAAGCACAACAAAATTCCTTATGAGATAGTTTCTCGGTTCGGGAGGTAGATTTATAGAAAGGGAAGGTGTTAGCACCCTTTCTATCCATGGTTATCCATGGGCTCTTAGATACTTGCTCATTGTGTTTTTAAAATGTTTGCTTTTCAATTGTGAGTGGGTTTGAAAAAGTTTCGTTTAAAGATTTCTGAATAACTCTTGTATCAGTCCTCAAGAGTGTTTGAAAAATTGTTTTGAAAGCTTTTTGAAAAGTGTCAGTGTGAAATGAGTTTTGATTTGTTTTTAAATAGAGCAAGTATCTATGAGTCATCTACCTAACCTAAGGAATTAGGCTGTGTAAGAGTCCTTTAGATAGTGCTATCCCACCATTGAGAGGTAGGTAGCACCGTCGTTGGAGGTATTCGGGTCAATTCGAGTTTAGGGACAGTGTGGTCACCAGAGCAACAATAGGACACCTTAGAAGCTACCCTTATGTCCTTGATCCTTTTTTTAATCGAGGCAACCGTTTCGAGGAAACTGGATCATGGACATAAGGACTTACTAAAACGTCCTATACTCGACGACCACGTTTCGAAGGCAACATGTGAGGCGTACCCTAAGAGTGGTGTGTGAATTTGTGTATTATTTTCAGTTTATGTTATCTTTGATCAGGGCATTTGTGAGCTACGCTTGTTTTTATTTAGCCATACATTCTTTCATGCAATTTAGAATTTAAGAGTGCAGAAATTTAAATGCGGAAAGATAAATCCTATGCTATTACAAGGCGCGGGTCTATACATCGCCAAAATACAAAGACCCGTTTGATAAAAATGCGGAAAGTAAAAAGACCTAATTACTATTACAATCCTTGAGCAGTTACATAATATTCGAAAAGAAAAAAGAATAACGTGCAAAAGAATAAAAGTTGAATGTTCGAGGGCGTTGGACCCTTTTGAAATTAAATTGAATTAAAAGCTAATTAATTATTTAATTAAAGAAAAGAAATTGTTTTTTATGTTTTTTGG